>CM053038.1:77171246-78373746 GCA_028564925.1 Lithobates sylvaticus
CTGGCTGTCAGTTGTAAAAGCTAGAAACGCATCCAAGCCCCTGGCAAAAATGAAAAAGTTCTTCTGAATATATGCAAACCATATATTTCCTGTGTCCTTCTTTATTCATATGTATGTGTTACAGCTTATTATTGCATTGTAAAGTTGTTGTTAAATACAATTCTCTACATACCGTCTCCAAATACGTAATGTTACATTATCCTTAGTCCCACAGTGACCACTACCCTGAAAAACCTTGGAGCACTTTACAGACGTCAGGGCAAGTTTGAAGCTGCAGAAACACTAGAGGAGGCAGCAATGAGGTCACGGAAACAGGTAAGTGAGGGATCTGGTGTCCTTTTTGTCTAGGTTCTGTAGCTTATTGTTCTTCAGCATATTGCAGTGTTAATCAAGTAGGCCCATTTGATCCATTACCTATTAGTATTTTAGAAGCCTGTGACTTCATGGCTAAATAGCCGTGAAGCTCTATAGCAGCCAGTCAGAATTTTTGGGCTTTTAGGGTTTTATGTGTCTTTTTGTTTTTTATTTATTTATTTAAGAATACGGAGACCAATATTAAGTTTCTCATTATAATATATTTGTTATGCAGAGGCAGTTGAGTATTCCCCTAGACACTTAGTGCAGGCTCTAAGTTACTGCCATATGGGCAATGGTGGTTGGTGGTAAATGAAGTATAAATAGAAGAAGTTGACCATTGCTGACTCCCTGCGTAAGGGGCAGGTCAGGCCACGTAGCCCAAGTCTTTTACTAAAACTACACTTTAAGAAAGCTGATATGTACACATTAAAAATGACAGAGAAACTGTTTTGTGATTCTGCACAGCCACCCTCCCCCCCCCCCCCCCCCATATGTAAAAGATAGCGATAGGAGGCTCTTGATCCAAGTGTAGATTGATCGCGCAGTCAAGATATAAGCCATATTAAAGTGTACAACATGGTTTGTTTGGCAGCCCACAGACAGAGGCCTCTGTAAAGCGCCTTGGATAAATTTCAAAGGGTACAAAAACAAACCAGAGCACTAGGCCGAATATTGAAGTAACCTGGAAGAGTTAACCTCAAATGGACAAGCCAAGAGCAGTCGACAGCATCTTTGCGATCAGCTGCTAGAGCCTGCTTTTTAATAGCGACTTTTTAAAATCCTTTATCATTTTTAACCCACTTAAGCCTAAGACCATTCCAGCAATTTTAAGCCTCGGTAAAGGAACTGCTGCAACCTGTTGGCTAGTTACAAAACGTTCATGGTCTCGCATCATTGAGCACCTGTACCCCTTGGGTTGTCTGGTTCCCTAGAGCACAAGACATTACAAAAAGTTTATATTAGGATAGGTTTGGGTACTTAACACTAGTTTAATTTTAAAATGCCTTTAACTGTTTCTAATGGATACTTAAAAAAAAAGTGATGGATAATCTTGTCCACACATTCCCTTCTACTGCATATTCTAGATCTATGATCCAAAAACCTATTTCTTAGAAATACCTGTGTAGTCTAACCCATTGCCCACAAATCTTTTTAAATTGAAATCTTAAATATGTAGGATCAACAGATCCTGCTCTTGTAGGTTTGTAATACACACACATACAAGGTCTAGCCTTGCCCTCTATTACATGTTCTGAGTGGACACAGCTCCAGGTCCCTCATATTTGCTGTCTACTCTGATCCCTACTGACAAAGAATAGAGCTGTAACCTCAGTCAGAATATCCTATGCAGTAAAAGAGAATTGCATGGTCTCTGTTGGTGTATATGTCCATGTGACATTTGTGCTCATTGTCCTGGTGTTGGCATGCCGTGTTCAGTAGTCCATTTATGAAGTGATTTGTGACTGAATCAGTGTGTTTCCCTGCTGGCTTACAGAGCTCAGTGTGATGCAGAAATGTGGTGTCTGATTTTATCATGTTCATCTCCAACACAAACTTGGGTTTGGGAAACAGGTTCACAAGCCTTTGATACAAGCTCGAAAATCACCTTGGACTTGTTTCAGTTGCTCACGGTGTTAAGATAATAGAGAACAGGCCAAGTTATAGAACTTCTTTTTTAGCTTAACCATTCTAGAAAGCATTTCCTGAGCTCTGGTCATAACGTGTACCTTGAGAACATTAGGAGAGGCCATCTGTGCCATTAAAGTGTATCTCCAGTTTTGAATACAGTGGGGAAGAACTAGACCTTCAGTGAGGTCCTTACTGGTTTCTGCCCTTTACTACCTGACAATTTTGTCATTTTAACAGGAAGTGAGGAGTAGTCTCCAAGAGGCAGACAAAGAGCAAAAAAATACTCTCTCAATGCAAAGTGAAAGGTTGGTTGTTTTTGTAAGAAAATCCCTTAGCTTCCCCCACACGACCTTCTTGTTCCTCCATCAGCTCCAACATTGTGTAAGCACTGTATTTGATAGTGTGGTAATTTCCTCACCTTCTGGTCAATGGACAGTGTTTAGGCCTGGTGCTTTTGAGGCTAGGCCTGAGCACTGCATCCTGGGTGGAGGTCACATGTGCCTCCATCTTTGAAGTACCAGGTATTTACCAAAGCTCCAAAAAAAAAAAAAAAAAAAAAACAGTTGGGTAGGGCTTTTATACAGAATTCAGGGCAACTAGGGTGGGAGTTGGCTCCATGTAAAGTTATGGTGATCTGCTGCGTCGATTGTGATGGGATGGCCACTATCAACTTCATGGTGGAGATTTGTAGCCGCTACAAATCTCCCCTATTATCTTTGTCAATTTGTAGTTGGACATCCAGTTCCTGCAGGCTTCAGAGATGCACTAAAATGGGGCTAGTGCCTTTTTTACATTCTGTTTTACCGCCTACATGCCTTTATACATTTTTACCTAAACAAGGCCCTTTTCTGTATCATCACACGAGTTCTGGTGGCAGCTTTGTGGAATGTTTCATGTTATGATTATGTCAAGGTATCAGAGTCTGTTACATAGCTCTGTTCCTGGAAAGGAAACCGGAATCCGCTTTTGAGGTCTTCCTTTCCAGGCCTTGACCTTTTACAGTCACTGTGTTTTCTTCTAACGTAAATCTCAGGGACTTTCTCCCTTTACTTGTAACACAAGGGTCCTGTCTCACAGGGACTAGACAATGTCCACAAGCAGCGAGTGGCTGAAGTGTTAAATGACCCAGAAAGCATTGAGAAGAGGAGAAGCCGGGAGAGCCTCGACGTGGTAAAGTACGAGAGCGGTCCAGACGGAGGGGAGGAAGTGAGTATGAGCGTAGAGTGGAACGGGGTAAGTGCAGTACACAGTGTGGCCAAATAATGGACAATCTTGCTTTTTATAACCAATCTAAAACACATTAACGTGATCCGCATGCTGGTATAATCCTATTCTGTAATAACAGCAATAATGTACAACAAACTTCCTACCTGATATGCTGATTTCTATAATCTTTCATCTGGCCTCTTTCCCTTGTCTTATGATGCTGATTGAATGTCCTGTTTTATTGGTTTTGTGTTTGTTTGTTTTTTTTATCTTTCTGTAGTGTAGATAGTAGTAATATGACAGCAGTTTGCTACAGAATGCTGGACTTTGCATCCAAAGTTAATTTTTTTTTTTAAAGCCCAAATGAACTCTGGTATATGACCAATGCCAAGAGCTTCCTGGCATAATATAATGGTATCCAGAATCATGGTAAGCCCAGGTTCCTGCTAATGCTGCATAAGCCTGTGTTTTGCATGTGTTATGTGCTTTAATGTGGTGGCTTTTTTTTTTTTTTTTTTTTTGTGTGTTTGTTTTTTTTATTTATTTTATTTTCTTGGAGGAGAATGGATTTTATACACACAACTCTAACAAGAATGCACTAAAAACACATGTACATGCATTTTACTTGTGCTCTGTGTGCTCCTATTCTTCTATTAGTCACACAATGCTGCACCAAAAGAAGCACCTGCGCCTTTTCAAAAAATCATCCTGCACCATGTTGCATTGATGGAGAATATCAATGCGGCACCATAGAGAATATTGTGATTTCCATTGTCATGCATGGCAGCGCGATGGCAGATGCAGAAGTAATCAAATTGGTGTGAATGGGGCCTAAAACAGACTGTCCTATGCGATTATGCTAGAGAGTAGGACCTTTACTTTCTGCATGGAAGCAGTAGCACCTCCGCAGCAGTTTGACATGCCCTCTGTGCGTTAAGGCTTGTTATGTCCAGTCAGCAAAGCTCATGTCTCCGGCTGATTTGAAGAACTCCAACTTTCAGGGGGTAGGACAGACCGCTGCAGAGAGGCTGCTGCTTCAAAACAGGACATGGCGTTTCTATTTCGCAGCATGATGGCAGGATCGGGCTGTTTTACTCTGGCTGTGGCTGCATTACTAGCTTAACTAGAAGGCTCTGGTCACATGCCAGTATACTGCACCAGAATCCTGTTAACAGTTTTATACTTGTGTTCAATTGGGCTTTAAGTAAGCTGACATTTAAATTGCTGTATTTTGCTCATCATCGCTGTTCTTGATGCTTCTGCATAATGGAAGTCTGAGTAGCTTTCTAGTAATTGGAAATAAAACTGTAAATTGATAGATATGTTAGTCATTTGTAATGTTTAGTTCGTTTTTGATCTTCACACCATCGGGTTTCTCCCCAAATTCATTTTTCATTCCATCTAGAGGATGGTAAGCAAACCTTGCTTGCAAAATTTTATTTTGTATGGGAGTTTTTTTTTTTGTTTTTGTTTTTAAAGTCCAGTCTTCTTGCGACTGAAAAAGTAGGCCATTTGGTCCTTTAGATCAGTGGTTCTCAACCTTTTTGAGACCAGGGTCTGGTAAATTCTTCCAAAAACCCCTTCCATGCCTCACTAGCAAAAAATAAAATGACATTAAAAGTATCCATTCAAAATTATGTATTTAAATGCTGCATGACTCTGAATGTGTCTGGGTGTCCCTGTGGGGAAGGTGTGATGGGGATTTTGGAGTAGTTAGGGGTCTCTGTTGCAGACTTTGTTGCCCTGTAGGGGATGAGGTTTCTGGGGCACTATGGAGGGGTTGCAGCAGGCTGGGTGAGGGGGCACTGTGCATCCAGAGAGTTGTTGCAAAACCTGGGGTTATATATGCACTTTTGAGGCACAAAACATACTTGATATGCACCTAAAGCCTAGTACACATTTATCAGTAGTTGGTTTTTTTTTTTTTTTTTCTGTTTAACCCCCCCAAAAAAAACTGAGCTCGGCAGGAGATTTTTTACTAACAATCAGATGTCAGTACAGTGATCTAGAGCTGCACGATTCTGGCTAAAATGAGAATCACGTTTTTTTTGCTTATAAGATAGATCACGATTCTCGCGGCGTAACATCATCTTTCACATTAAAACAAAAAAAAATGTGCTAACTTCACTGTTTCGTTTTTTTTTTTTTATTTATTGAAGTGTATTTTTTTTCTAGCAAAAAATATCGATTTTTAACTTTAAGTGTCAGAAAAAGATTTAGACTTTAAGTGGTTAAACTTCCTGCATTTACACGTGGTTGAAAGCTTGGCAGACTGCCCAGATTATTTGTTTACACAAGAAGTTCTGTCCCTTTGGGAGGGGGGGGGGGGGTGAATCGAGATCGCAATTTTTATTTATTTTTTAATGATTAATCGTGCAGCTCTACAGTGATCTCATTGCTGAGCTATTATGTTCTGACGGGGGGATGGACCCCTTGCCAGAACACATACCATTGGCTCAAAGTGCTGATCAGATGCTGCTGATTGGCAGACCTTTTTCGTTAATGCCCCTTGGACAGAAGCTGGACCAGCTGCCATACATGCAGGCCAATTGTCAGCCGGTTTCTATTGAACTGGCGGATACCACCCAATATTCGGTCCATGTTTACAGAGAGTAAAGCTCAAGCCTTTTTTATTTAAAGTTTTGGATAGTAGTGATGAGTAGTGATGGGCTCGGGTGTGTTCAGGATCCTAGTCCCAACTGTCTTGCTGCCTGTGATTAGCGGTGTACAGTGTCTGCTTCCTGGCAGGATGGATCAGGTGTGTGTGTGTGTGTGTGTGTGTGTGTGTGTGTGTGTGTGTGTGTGTAATATATATATATATATATATATATATATATATATATATATATATATATATATATATATATATATATATATATATATATATATATATATATATATAATATATATATATATATATATATATATATAATATATATAATCTCTATCTATCTCTAATCTCTATATCTCTCTAATTTAAATCCCTAATACATCAGATCCTGACCATATCAATTCTGTCTCGGCCTTGCAGGATGGCCCAGTCACAGGTTCTAGTCTCCTCTGGAAACTATAAAGCACTCTGGAGACACCCACGTTCTAGTTCTTTATAACAATTTTACGTTCCCTTTTCATGAAATCTCCCATCATTCTCTACTAGGTTACTCCTCCAAAAATGGTTAATACAAATGTTTTATTTACCCTCTTTTTTATTAACCCCCCCTTCTGTTTTCTTTACAATGGGACAATCAATCAGCATATATTCCACCTTCATGCAATTTCCTGTAATCAATACCATGACGATGCAAAGCATGGGATACTGCCTAATCTAATCTGCTGATTTATACTGTGTACTGTACTCTTCCCTTCATTTCTTCTGTACTTCTGCATGTTGTGCTGTTTTCAGCTTGTTACTGTTCGGTGAGTTAATATTTTGTTATTGAACACGAAGTAAAGAATTTACAGTATTTCTAGGTCTCTGAATTGGGCCCCTAAGCTATTTGGTTTTGGATGGACGGTAACAAAGTAACCAGGCTGGCAATAATATATTTTACCTCTGCAGTCTCTGACACACCCGAGCAAAGTAAAATTCATTGCCAGTGTGGATGATCTGGCCATAATTAAAATGCACGTTTCCCAACGGATACAGAACATAATGCTTGTTTATTAAGGGATGTTGTCATAGGAGTTTCCGGAGTCCTGGAAGAAAGTGTGAGGTGTCTACATTTACATAGAAGATATGAATTAGAAACGGTTATTTTCCAATTGGTTCGCTTCAAGTGGGGCATGAGTGCTCAATATTTATCCTCCATAGAGACCTCATGCCAGCCTAAATAAGACGAGGAGGACAGATAAATAGACTGCACTAGCTGCTTTGTGAATTTGACTGCATGGCGACAGAAGCTTCATATAAGCTTTCCTTCCTTAAGGTGCTTATAGGCTTAAGAGAACGTTCATTCAGTCACAGCCAAAGGTCTGTCCACACCTGACCATTAAACCTATATGAGCTTACTGGATATCCAAATTCCAAGCCCATGAGCATTAAAGCCTAAGTTTACGGAAAAAAAAAACTGAATCAGCACAAGGGACCTTACTTACAATATCGGTACCATGTGTCCCTTGTTCTGCTGTCTCCTCCTTTTAGTAGAAAGGAATAAATGACAGGAGCACTTCTGCTAGAAGTGTCCTCAAAACGCTTTACACGATGGTTAAAAACACAGAATGTAGTAGTAAATCGGGTTCATCAATGAGTTTGGGTGTACCTGGCATGTTGTTCCATGTCTCTGTGCCGGCCAGCAGCTGTAGGAACGGAAGGTCCGTGGGAGCAAGATGGCCGCCATTTCTGAGCATGCTGCAAAATGCGCCACCCTATGAAATTACAGCGTCTTGAGGACCCTTCCAGCAAAAGCACTCCTACATTAAAACCGCTGTATTACTGCACTTGGAAGCACCTTTCTTTGTACATCTTTCCTTAAGTGGAAATTCTCCTTCAATTCTCTCCCCACACAAACACACTGTCATAATCTTTTGTAGTGGGGGGTTAATAGAGCTGTGACAGGCACTTTTCAAGAGTGCCCAAATATGGCAGCCCTTTTTGCCCCAACTCCTCCTTTTTTATAGAAAAAATAACTGCAGCTTCTATGAATGAAACGTGATCTATGAATAAAAGAGGACCTTTCAATCATCCACTCACTTATAGAACCTGTAGTTATGGCTTCTATGCATAAAGGAAGGAGGTGGGCAAAAAGGGTGTGCGTTCTTTGCCTGTCACAACTTTGCCGGCTCGGGAATCAGAGGAGGATTTCTACTAAAGGAGAAGACTGCAGCACAAAGGGAACATGGTATCAATATGAAATAATGACCCTTTTTTACTTATTTTTTTTATTTTTTGAAGTTAACGTAGGCTTAAATATGGGAATGGCTCACAGCGTCCGCTCTTCTGGGAAGGCTTTCTGCAAGATTTTGGATCGTCTATGATAATTTGCGCCAATAAAAAAAAAAATAGCATTTCCAATTTATCCCAAATTTGTTCAGTACAGTCGAGATCAGGGTTCTGTGCAGGCCACGTGTGTTCCTCCACACTAAACTCATCAAACCATATTTTTAATGGAGTTGGCTTTGTGCATGGGACACAGTCATGTTGGAACACTAAAGGGTCTTCCCCAAACTGTTGTCCAACATGTATTTGTGTGGTGTAGCATTAATAGTACCTTTTACTGGAAACACTAAGGGGTTGTTCACATGCCTTTAGCCATATGAGTAGATGTGAAGGCCAATGTTCCGAATTTTGCCCACATAGTTCTATGTAGGCCTTTCTTGTTGCTGAGGCTGATTGGTTGAAAATCAGTTGAATACATAGAATGCATTAGAAGATACCAGGGTAATCAATCTGACATGTACAAGCATACAGTCACAGACAACATGGAAATGGTGAAGGAGATCAGTGGATGAACTTCCATGCAGTGACTCTACAAGGTAAGCATGTATAGGTAGATATTATTTTTGCCAGCCTGGTTTCCCTATTACCCTTCTATCAAAACAAAGGTATTTGTGATTTATTTTAAACCAAAGCAGAAGTAGTGATTCCAAAAGCAATGTCCTGTAGTTTTAGAACCCAAGGCTAGAGAAAAATATATATTTTTTTTAAATACATTGTAGAAATAGTAATATAAAAAGTTATTTATGTTCATTGCACTTATTAACTGGTTTTGTAATACATGCATTATTTTACATTGTCATTTTGTCATATGGGGAAACACTACCACATTCCATATACTTGTGTTTTAATGTGACATCCCACATTCATGATACATTTATGCATGACATTGCCTGCTTCTGTTTGTTACCCTCTTATTATTTTTATCCACCTCTAAAAAGTGACTTCACATGGCTAATGCGATTTGCCTCATGCTAAAGCTCATAAATATTTTTGGTAAATCATCATGGAGCACCTGATACAGATGGTAACAGGAGATGAGAACTTTTTATATGATGTGAGATGGTGCCACTGCACCCCTATCAGGTGTTGTTGATACAACACCTGATATTCCACGTGATTGGGTATGGGTGGTGCATTGTATTTAAAAAAAATGTCCAACTTTTTAAAGTTTGATCCACCTTCAGTCCTTGGAATTACATTGCAAGCTTGTGGAGTTGTAAAACTATAGTTGGAGGCTCAACAAGCATGCGGGTCTCCTGGTACAATGATGAGCCTGTGCCAGGTAGGGTGGTCATCCATGGCTTTGTTTGCAAGCCATGCATCCATTTCGGCATTAATTGCATCAATGGGGCGGGATTGAAGCCAGGTAGGTTTTCCCAGGAGGTGATAACAGTCTGGCTATTGGAAAGGGTCTTTATTACTTGCTCCAACTTGCCTAAAAATGCCTGTCCAAGAAGATATTCAAGTAAGGCGTACATGCGCATTCACCAAAGGGCTTTTTCTCTTTTTTAAAGTGTAACTTTTGTTAGAAAATTAAATCCTGCTAGATCGCTTCAGGCTGGTCCCTTTTGCAGGTATAGCTATGCAAAACATTAAAAATACGTGCCTATACTATTTTTAAAATCCAGTAATACACTGCCTCACCCTGCTCTGCACATGCTCAGTTGCTCTCTATTTTTAGGCACTGCTGAATTTGTAGAGGCTGATCTGCTGACTGCCTTAAAGCAGAATTAAACCCTCCTAACCTTTTACAGCCAAGGAAGTTGCTTCTGTTTGATCTGCAACTCCCATGGTGCTGCACATAAGTTATGACTGCAGTCATTTGATGGTTTAACCGTTTGGCTGAGGATACCAGAAAATTTTGACAGCAAACCTGGCATTCTATGATTTGTAACTTTTTTTTTTTTATTTTTTTTTTTTTTTAAATCGATGAGTTTAGTTCTGCCTTATGATTTACTACTGTTCAGGGGCACTCTGTGCTTTAGCAAAACGGCAGCCTCCAGCAAGAAGATACAGAAGCAATGCTGGAGGCAATTTATAGCACACACTAGTTTTGGTAGCATAATTATTAATGTAGAATGTATGTTCCTTGTTAAAGAATCAAGTTCTAGGTAAAGTTCTGCTTTAAACAGACATTGGTGTCTGTACTGAAGGACACTTATCTGAGCAGTGGATCCACCTATAGTAGACAATACTGTGTCTGATGTCCGCAAATTGTCCACAAGTATGGGCACGTGTCTAGCATAGCATCACTTCCCTAGCTGATGCTTTTACATCCTGCTTTTGGGATTAATTGCAAGAGCACCTTACCTCACTACGGTATGAGGGCTTGTTTGCATCAGGTGCAGTGCGGGAACACTTGCAAAAATCATGCATTTTCCCACACCGCACAAAACCGTGCTGTGTTTTGCAGATGCATGTGGTGCCATTGATTCTTTTTGACATTCCCATGCATCTAGCAATACATGTGCTGCCAAATTCCATGAAATCGCACAGTACTATGCGTTTTAGCACAGAATGATTTTAAAAGTAGTGCTGACTTTTTTTTATAATAATACATAGGGCGGCCCATTGAAATTATTAGGCTGTTATACAAGAACACACAAGATGTGCTTGTTCGAACGCACCTACTGGTGTGCTCGAGCCCTAAAATTTGACTTCTTAGCCCATACCGCACGCTCTAGAAAGGATCTGTGCAGCTTGTGTCTGACCAAGAGTGGGGGAACCTACATATGTCTGGCCCGTGTTTCTCCCATTCTCTGGTATCAAATGTGTTGGTTCCTAGGACTTTCCTGGAAGAAAATGCATAAAATTGGGCTTTAGCAATGAGATGTAATTTTATTACTAATGATATTTGCGAATGTCTATTTTTTTTTTTTATTCGTTTAAAGAGGTTCTCCATGCAGAAAGTGTTATTTGATCAATGATATCTTGCATGACTGGGTGCTAGAGACCTTGCTGCCTACGGCCACCCTAAATCTGCCCCCCCCCCCCCACAGGCAAGGAAACTGATATGAGCTATCTGCAGTGCTGGCATGCTGCTACCAGTGGCAACCCTATGTTGTAACTAGAGAGAGTCACACAGATCATACTATTACAGAAGAGGAAGCGTCTGTCAGATCTTCTGTAAGGGAATGTAACCTGAATTACGATGTTCACATTTTTTTAATCTTTCACTGTCAATCAAGTGTGTTTTTTTTTTTTTTTTTTTTTTTTTTGGTCTGAGAATATTAATCAGGGATTTCTAAAATGAAGACCTTCTTCTATATATTGGCTTCTTCTGAATACAAGAAAGTAGTGTTTAATATTTAGTTGTGTGTGGAGAACCTCTTCATTTTTTTTTCATGAACTTACAGCATGCCATATTGCTTGATTGAAATGCCCCAATCTGCATGACTTTTATGTTTCCCGGTGATCATTTTTCATTTTAAATCTGCATGGGGTGTGTGAACCCTCCAAGCCTGTAAACACATTATGTTATGGGTGAAAGAATAGAGTCCCTGAACACTCTAGCCTTGGATCCACCAGATCCATAAGCTTTGATGGTTGTAATGGTCACACTGTACTACTTTTCTGCTTATTCAGCACATTGTTACTTTATTACTGCTTTTCACTGTAATGGCAATTTATGGGAATTAAATGGTAGACAGAGAGGCGAGTAACCCTCCTTCTCTAAATAAAACCTCCGACACATGGAGGCAAATACAATACAGCAGTGCAGAGAACAAAGTGCAGCACCGCATAGTAGACAATCGTAATCTACCCGTACAGGTTTGATTTCAGTTAAAGCGAAGCTCCAGGCAAACAAATGAATGCACATTTAGAATCCATGCTTGCCAAAGAATTATGTTTGGCCAGTATTTTGTGATCGGGGCACTTTTGCTAGACAGCCTAGTCCTGTTCTGGACCTGGCTGCAGACTCCACAGCCATCTTCTCAAGCCTGTGACTGGGCAATAACGAAGCAGACGCTGATTGTTAAAATTAATGTTGCTAAACCCAGGACCCTGCATTCACTATATTTGGCCTCCCACAGAAATGCAATTATTTTAGTAACTTTAAACTGCTAAATACCTTTTCTCATCAGCAATATATAGCAGTCTTGTGACTTCTATCAAAGTCCGGTCAAGCACTGGTTAAAGCTTGTAGGAGGAGTTTTCATTCTCCTCTGACTGTCCTATGAGGCTGCATGACCCCTGACCTCTGTCTGGACAGTGCTGATCACATGCACCCCCCCCCCCCCCCCCCCAAAAATAACACTAGCAACACACCAAACTGAGCATGTGCAGAGTGCCTCCAAGGCTCTGTTCCATCAGATGGATTGTGAACAGTGAAAGTAGGTGAGGATCAGAGAGGACCGGATCAAACTGCCTTTTTACACAATGCGCAGGGTTAACCTCCTTAGGTTCCACAGTGAGTATAACAAGCATGCTTTACTGCATATATGGACTGATTTTACTGTTGTGGGTTTAGTAACACTTTAACACCCCACTAACCCCATTTTGTAAACCTGTTCCCTGTAAGCAATAGAGCCCTTATTGGTGTATAGTGCTGACCCTTCATTGTCCAGTTTTACTAAGAAGGGCCTTACCCAGAAGTAGATTTAGGTACTTATGATAGTTTAAATAAAAATCTATTTTTTTTTTTTTTAAATGCACAAAATTTAGGTAATTTTACATCTGCCTGGAGTTCTGCTTTAAATGAATGCTGATTACGGATGTGATTACGGCACTTCTCACAGTTTTATAGAGCTGTGGTAGCTGGCAAAGAATTCTTCAGTTTAAACTGCACTACTGCTGGACATCTGGGTGGAACCTTGATGCTGCTGGTGTAGCCGAAGGTGCTCAGCCTTTATTGGTTGTTTTCAGCATCGGTTCCAAGCTACCGAAACCTTCTTGGATCAGCTTTACATAAGAGGATCTGATCATGTCATGCATGTTTGTTGTTATGTTGACTATCATCTTCATAGTTGCATAGTAGGTGAGGTTGAAGAAAGACACAAGTCCATCAAGTCCAACCTATGTGTGTGATTATATGTCCGTATTATATTGTATATCCCTGTATGTTTAGTTTTGAGAACTACATTCTCACCTCACCTTACACTGATATCCTGTCCTAAATGTATCCTCTTTGTGTTGAAAGACCAGTTAAAACAGTCTGGATGGTACAAGTATTTGAAATTTATAGTGACTTGACTCGTATCAAAGAGCCAATAACCATTATTTGAACCACAGTTGCCAAACTGAAATCATTGAACACAAGACTGTGCTGTTTAATGCAGCGTGCTATGGCTGCTGATGCATGTTTGGCATAATCTACATCCTAGGAGACCTGATATCATACAATATACCTTCTTTATAATTCTGTTTTCTAGGATGCTATTGGGCATGGTTGTATATAATATATTGTACATATTTATGCACAATGCCCATTAAAGTGGG
The DNA here is from genome assembly GCA_028564925.1 of Lithobates sylvaticus. Taxonomy (NCBI): domain Eukaryota; kingdom Metazoa; phylum Chordata; class Amphibia; order Anura; family Ranidae; genus Lithobates; species Lithobates sylvaticus. The sequence continues at coordinate 77,184,814 of CM053038.1, forward strand.
TACCATGACTGTAATAACTGGGTTTTCTCCTTTTCATTCCTTTTTGTTTTACTTTCCAATCTTAAAATCCATTCCTCTCTTTAAAACATAAGTAGTAGCAAATGTGTAGGTTCTAGTTGTAAATTAGTGCAAATCCCTACTGTCTGGACAGAAGTTAAAGCTTTTATTTTTGCATGATTTTTCTTAAAATGTTTGTCTGTCTCTAATTTATGAAAACTGGAAAAAAAAAGTGAAGCAATTGCCCCTTTCAGCTAATCCATTTTCACACAAAGAATAAAATGGGACACATGGGTAGCAATTTCCTATTTGATTTTCTTTTATATAACTTGGCCCCTTTAGTTTTTAAATTGGAACTGTGGCCATGTTATGGACATTCAAATTTTCAAATATTCTTAAAAAGCAGTAAATGGACTTTAACACAAGCCCATGCTGACCTTTTAGGCTTTTCAAAAAAATAAAATACATTTTTTGGCTAGGTTCACATGTGTTGCGACCCCACAGCATGGGGTCTGGTGCGTCCTTGTTAATGGATTCAGGTGCAAATTAGGTCTGAATTTTTGCTTGAATTTGCACCTGAATCCGAACCAAAGATGCACATGACCCTTTTTAAATGTGGATCGCAGCCATCCTGGAGCTGTGTGAACCGGCGCCATCGATAGCCAGTCATACGCTCCTGTCATGTGAATTGGATGCAGAGAAACCCGCATCCAATTCGCATGTGTGAACCAAGCCTTAAAGTTCACAACCGGGGCACTGAAATCTCCCCTCTTGCGATTCGTCCTCTGGCTGCAGAGACTTGCCAGTTTTTTGATGTAAACAAACTGCATGTGATTTAAAGTGCAACTGGGCTTCTGATTCTCCGTTGTGATCTTTGAGGATGAATTGATACAGTCCCTGCATGTAGAATTGTCAGTGAGGGCTTATTTCTAAGGTCATTTATTGCCTGTCAATAATATGTAAATTATTGAATGCCCATATCTGGTCCACAGGTGCAATTTTGGGACAACCTGTCCTGAAAGCATTGTGAGAGCTGTCCTAGCCAGGGGTTGCTAGTTTCCTGGGCTGTCATCCTCCAACTAAAGTTGGCAACTCGTGTGAATTTTTGATCTGCATTTGGAGGTCATTGACTCATGAAGTGTGACTCGTAAAGAGCAGCTGGAGGATGATCGCCCAAGAGCGTCCAGGTTCTAAATCAAGTCTTCATTGCCCACTTCCAAGTCCTCACTATGCATTTAACACGTGACCTAGAAATACTGTTTCTGAGCTTGTCTGTAAGGTAAATCCACTAATGCAGTCTCCAGTGCATTCATGGAGATGTCTTTTTGTTTTTCATTTCCTTCCCACAGGCCTAGATGCCTTGTGTGACTCTAACTCTCCTGCATGACGGATGCGCTCCATCTCAAGCTTTAACCTCTCTCTCCAGTACTGACCGATGTGTTCTAGCACCTCTTTGTAGGATTTCCATCTGAGCTGTCACACACACTTCCTTTGTAAATTTCCCATTCTCAACGAAAGAGCTGACACTTCTTCTTCCTACACTACTTTTTCCCCTCCCCTTCTCAACACTGTACATGTGTAGCTTTGTCCAGCTGTTATCTAGCTTTGAAGATCTGTAATCCAGTCATACAGCGATGTGTTATTCCAGTGTATTCAGTCCCTAGGAAAGCACTTCTAAGCTAGTTGCTCTTTTACTGAAGGTAATTTAATATCACGAGGTCTGTTAGTGGCATGTCAAGGACCTCTGCACAGAAACTGTACGCTGTAGAAATCAAAGCATGTACTGCAAAAGCTTGATAATACTGTCAGTGGAGACCCTTTGTGTGGTTACCATCAACTGTGGATGTTAATGGATCTCCTGAAATGAGTATTAATGGGATTTAGAGCTATTTCAGTCTTAGTGTGACTTTTTTGGCAGTTGTGCTTCTTCTACTAATCCTCGAAGTGTATGGTGATTTGTGTACATGTCTTTCTAACTTCTAATAAACTCTCCAACTGACCCCAGCCTGTGTCTCTCGTCTTCTGGCTTGTCTCCTCCATAATTCTTTCTTAAAAACTTGAGTCTTAAAAGGCATGTTTGATCTATCAATGACTTTTGTGAATGGGCTTCTAACAATACTAAAACAGTATAAACAGGTTATGGTGAGGTGGGCTAAAAGGAACCAAAATGCCCACCACTGAACCAATGCGGAGCACAATAGAACCGCCTAAGAAAAGAAGGTATTTATATGTCTCATGACAAATCCCAAAAATAAGGAGATTATTCCCCACTAGTTGTCATACACATTTCAGAAAATAGGAATAATACTCTTATTTCTGGGATTTGTGATGGAATAGGACGTGTAAATACCTTCTGTTCTAAGAAAAGACTATTGTACTTCAAAGATGTTAGTTTTTTTGGTGCTTGTCAGAACAACAGAATACTTCTAGACTGTAAAGCTGGCCAAGTCTGAAAGGTGCTAATTGTTTTTAAATGGCCTGACTCTTAAAAAATGTCTTTATGCTCCTCTTTAATTTCTATTGTGGGAGCGCCACACAGTTCAGGAATTGTACCTCTGCATTTATAAAGTGTATGTAAAGCCACTAATGTTTTTTTTCACATAGAATAAGAAACTGTTCCTGTTTTTTTTAATGGATGTCTCTAGTCAGGGAGATTTCCCTTTACTTCTAGGCCAAGAGGCAAATTGGGAAGTAAGAGAGAGAGTCTCTCCAAAGCAAGGGGAATTTCCCCTTTTAGGTGTCACCAAAAGTTTACCCTTGGTCACTGGTACCAATAGAAAAGGTGAATCCAGTGGGAACACAGACGACAATAAAATCCTGTTAGAGATTCTAACTCTTCCATGTACTAAACTTTAAAAAAATAACTTTCAGCTTTACATACCCTTTAAGGCCTAACTCCAGTAGTTTTGGAAAAGGTGGTGAAGTTACGAGAGTTCTTGAAAAAGTTTCTTCACTTTTTTTTGTTTTTACCTCCAAGTATAAAAAAGTTCTGAAACTCTTTGAAGACCCTTCGTATAATCTCCCTCCCGTTTTTAAAGGCCGCTTGTAAATGCCAGTTGTTCCCTTCACTATACGGTTTTGGTGACGTGTGTGTCGGGGTATGATCAGAGCATGATGTCAAATAATCCCACACAACAATAAATAACTGACAAAGGTCTGTAAACCTATCCCTACTCTTTTCAAATGTTTAAAATTTATTTAAAAAGACTGAAAAACAAAAGAGAATATCTTAAACATTTGCTGCCATTTGTGATGTAAAGTTTCCAGAGCAACATTTTAAATTTCCATCTTCAAGTGAGACGGTCTTGATTGCACCAAAATGATTCATATAACATGGCAAACTCCTGTGCACAACTCAACATAATTTACAAGAGAAGAACCTCGAAGAGCATAAAGTAAAATGTGTACCTGTGATAAAATTGCACAAATACGCTCTTACAATGCTTACCTATCTATGTCTGTCTTGTACTAACTGCTCAGTTTTTTTAGACTTATTTGCTTTGTATGTGACTACCAACACTATAAATGGTGTTCATTCTTTAGCTTATTTTTGCTTTTGGCATTCTGGTATGCTGTAGGTTTGTGATGCAGTGTTTTTTTTTTTTGGTAACTTTTACTAGCCAATGTGCAGAATACATTGCCCATATCATCTTGATGGGTCATGAACCCACAGAAGGAGTCTTGGGAGGGAGTTCTTCATTGAATGTTGGTGACTACTGTAGCAACTAAGAACGTATCTGACCACAAAATGCTTGCTCTTGTATTTAAAAGGCAGGCAACAAAACATTTCTTTACTCTTTCAAAAATAATTTCAGCTTCTTTCCTTTTTTTTTAGATTTTTTTAAAACCTATCAAACCTATACTTTTAGGCTGTTATAAGTATCTGTCATAATTGTAAATTTCTAACATTCAAACATCTATTACATCTGAATGATCTCACTGGGAACAAGTACACATGTCTTGGTAAAAGAATTTGCTGAGCAAAGCCCATGTCATTGAATACTGATTTATGGGAACTCTGTACTGACCGTTATATGTAGGCAGCCATTGCAAACTTCTTTTAAAAAGCCACCTGCCTGTTTTTTCTTAAGCTTCAATTCTTTGGAAGTCCCTGAGACAGAGCATGCAGAACACGCGCCCATACTTCACTGTGACTTCTCTTCCTGCGTGCTTGTTCTGGGTCACTGACTATTAGTATTGAAGCCACAGACAGCCAGGAAACTAGTATTTGCAGGTTATCAGCCGTGGCAGGCTCCATATTACTCCCAGGACAGGTTCCCTTGTAATTTCATACGTAATGAGACTGAGCTTTTGCAAATGTATAAATCTAATCAGGCCAAACTAAACAACGGCTTATACTTATGTAAAAATTAGGTTGATTTACTAAAGGTCCAGAACATAATTACTCACAAATTGAATTTTCACTTCGAATAATAAATAACTTTGCAAAGAATTCTCATTCATGTGCAATGAGGAAAATAATAAAAATGGATTTGTGCCTGCACATGATTGAATGTGGCACAGTAGCATCACCTCATTTACTGAGTTAAATTGACTTGGCAAAATGGACGTATTTAGTACATTTTAATGAATCCACTCCAAAGTATTAGCAATTGGGAATGAATCCCAAGATCCTGTAGGTAATGCGTCCAAAAAATTACAGCCGGTGCATTGTTTAACTGTTTAGCATCCTCATGTTATCAGTGAAAGCACATTCTCAGTGGCTGTTTAAATGTATCTCTCCAATTGGATGACAGGGATTTGGAATTCTGCATGGGTTTGTCTATACCTTTTTGGCTCTCTGCACAATGGCTTCAAGAATATGGTAGTATGGGCTGATGTAAGCCTAAACTTGCCCCATCGTGGAGGGTTTTGTGCTAAACAGTGTGGGTTACTTCCTTGGGTATATGGAGTGCAGATTTTTCTACAGCCTTTTGAGAACCGCTCCAGTAGTATCTCTCTCTATCAGTGCAATGCAGCTACGGTATTGAAAACCCATAGAGAACACTTGGTGGCCGGAGCTGCTAAAAAAAAAAAAAAGACCTCCCTCTGAGAATAGTTACCTGGCTGTTATCCCTCTACCTTCATAACTGTGAGTCACTGGCCTAGAACAAGTAGATAATGAAAAAGAGAGTCTGAAGTCCTTTCCTGCATTCTTGGTTTGAGTATTGAAGCAAAGATGTTGGCATGGCAGCCAAGAAACTGGCATTTTCAGAGAAAATTACCAACAACGGTAATCTCCATGCTTCCCTCATGACAAGTTTATTCTAATATCGGATTGTCTGTCAGGTGTCTGGAATGGGATGGGGGGGCGGGGGTCATTGCTGGTAAACACAAGTCCCTGCATAAATGGGTTTCTCGCTTTAAAGCTGCGATTGTAGACCTTTTTTACAGGTGTAAGCACTGAGCAGTTAACACTAATCCCATCCTCACTGATCTACAAGATGCACATTTAGGTTCGAATAATATTGAATTTGTCTAAACATAGGCTAAAGCTTTAAGGGTCGCAACAACGTGGTATATGGATGTGGTATGTTTTCAATCCATTGATCATTGACAATGGCATTTTTTGTGTATATTATCATATTGAGATGATGTGATTTGAAAATAAGACATCCACCCAAAGCCATTGGTTTTATTTTGGGTGGAGGGGCAGGCTGAATTTTATCTGATGCTGGTTGTTGAAGCCACAGTGTCCAAACCCATGAATTTCCTTTGTCATTATTCTCTGGTGTGCCATTTGGAATTTCGGTGTTAAACTCATTAAAGTGGACCTGTACTCCACTGGGGGACCCCCAGAAGAGGAGGATCGGGGCCGCTCTGTGCAAAACCCTTGCACAGAGGAGGCAAGTTCAACATGTTTGTTATTTTAAAGAAAAACCTTTACAACCCTCTTTTTAAGCTTTATCCATTCCAGCAAGACTATGCTTACATGTGAGTATAGGTCCACTTTAATTTAAAGTGGATGTAAACCCAAAATTTTTATTTTTTTATTTTTTTTTGTTGATGTCATAATGTAGAGAATACGATTTCCTTTCATTTGAGCCCAGTCTTGCCACACAGATTTACACGAGGCCTGAGCAATCGTCTTATTGTTCAGTTAGAGAAATCTTGACAAAGTCTTGAAAACTTTGTCAAAAACGCCCCCTTGCTGTGAGTGACAGGTGATTTACATATCATGCACTAGCCTGAGACAGGTTATGATCAGATCACTGGATGTTCTACTCTGCCCAGCTCTGAGTGCATACATGTCCCCTAAATCACTTGTCTGTCTATAGTCTGCACTGCATCCCATGATGAGAAACATCCAGTCAACACAGTAAAGCTGGGAGAGCTGGAGGGGAGGGGAGGGGGGATGTGAATTGTGAACTTTTTACGCAGGATGTGCCTGTCTCAGGCTAGTGCATGAGAGATGTAAATCACCTGTCACTCACAGCAAGGGGGCGTTTTTGACAAAGTTTTCAAGACTTTGTCAAGATTTCTCTAACTGAACAATAAAAGAGGATTGCTCAGGCCTCGAGTAAATCTGTGTGGCAAGACTGGGCTCAAATGAAAGGAAATCTTATTCTCTACATTATGACATCAAAAAAAAAAAAATTTGGGTTTACATCCACTTTAAGTTGGGAATCCTCTAAGCGGGCAAGAACAATGTCTGTCCTATGAGGTGGAGTTGGATGAAGGATACACCATTACATGGCTGTGAATCTATCATTTTACATTGTGTGTACCCCTGTTACGTGCGCCACAACCAATCTGTATGGTTTTAGACAGAATTCTTCTTTAAAATAAGGTTGTGTTTTAATGTCCTTAAATTTTGCAACTGAAACCCCAACATAGCCAATAAATACTGTTAACCTAAATGTATAATTGGTTGATATAAAGCCAGGACTGAAGTGGAACGCAAGCTAAACAGCAAGCACACAGATTAAATATAGTCATGCCATTATTCACTGTTAAGGTTTTGTAACCTCCTGTGTCATCTGTCCATCACCGGCCTGCTCATTAGCATAAAAATGAGCATTGCCCCAAGGGGGTCCAAAAAACAAAACGGATCAAGTTTTTGTATCGTTTGCCTGGAGCTTCACTGTTAGAATTACATGATTTTGTATGTCTGTGGCTACCGTTGGATCAGAAAAGGGAACCACCAGGCTATTAGAAAAAAAAAATAATCTGTATTGTATTTTTTGTTAGTATGTGATAAATGGTACAGGGGATGTTTGTAAGTGTATTGATTTACATTATTGGGTGATACATTGATACACATAATTGTACATACTTTTTTTGGACAGGTTTCTAGGTAAATGTGTGCTACTGCTATTCTGGTACCTTCCAGATTCTATTGACATTAGTCAAAGGAGCTTGTATGGTGGTTTTGCTACACAGCACTACTTTGTATTCTATATCTGAACAAATATTCATGCCATGTTAACCTTCTGTTTTAGGACGGCACTGGATCTTTAAAACGCAGCGGGTCCTTTAGCAAACTCCGCGCTTCCATAAGACGCAGCAGTGAGAAGCTGGTCAGGAAGCTGAAAGGAGGCAGTTCACGAGATGGTGAACCAAAGAATCCTGGGTAATTATCCATTTCTAGGAGGTGTCCCAGCTTGTGCTTCCTGTAGCTTAGCACTGTGGTGAAGTAGTCCGTTTCCTAAGACTGTGTTTTGTGACTTAAATGAAGGGATCACAAAGCAGCAGGAAACGTTAAAGACGATTATTAATCCTATTAATCTGTATATTTGTACCATTGCAGCCAAGAAAGGTCAGTTCAGATAAATATATTGAGTCACAGTATATATATATAACAGGAAAGAATGGAATCCTGAAAGCACAACTCCCTGCTTATGACTAATAAGTGTTACAAATATAGTATTTATTGTTTCCTAATAATATCCAGTAGGAAATGTTCTCATTTTTGGTGCACAGTGGAAACTGCAGACAGAACTGTCTGAAATGCAACCAAGTCTATGGAATACTATATCTGGGTTTACTAAGAGACCTGAGAAGAGCATTTCAAAGACTTGGTTGTACCTGCAATTTTTTGTGGTTGGGGGGGGGGGGGGTGTAATAAGCATTTGATCATTCCCATTAATAGGATGCATGTCAAATTCTTGGTTGGATGCTCAAAGGAACATTACAGCTAATAAATACTATTTATTCCATATCCCGATCTTCATGTATAGAATGTGACCTCTGGAGTTTGTGCTTTCTGGTGTTTTAGGTTTGAAGTTAATTGCTGAAATGACTGCACTTCCCTCGAAGAATATATTGTAGATCAAAAATTTTCATTTTTGAGGCTCTTGAGAATATATTTTTTGTACGTAGTAAATACATTTGTATATTGGATTTCTAAATGTCTATCATGAAAGATTTTAATATTCAGAATAGGAACTGCCATAGCAGCTCAAAACTTAAACACTAATGCTGGTTCATTAGAAATAAATTACTGAGGTAAGTTCTGAGGTGTATTGCACCTATTGGCATATAGAATTGGGGATACAGTGGGACCGCTGCAATCGCAGATGCATGTGAACAGCTGTGGTTATTCAGCCTATACAAAAGGTAGGCTAAAAGCGGCCCCATCTGACCACATGGAGCAGTTACCTGCGGCTAGGAACAGATGATCGCCCATAGAGTTGGCTGTGCCTACTACAGTCATTTCCAGCTTTCGCGGATCCCGCAGGATCCAGAAGCAAGTGGAGATCACTGGGGTAGTGGTGTCTACTGATTTCCAGCTGCTCCCAGGGTTTTTTTTTTATCTCATTATTGAGGTAGTAATTTTAAGCAGCAAGACCTCACCACCCTCTAGGATCACCAGTAGTCATTTATTGGAACCACATTGGCAGAACCAGATTGCTGCGGTTGGGTTTTTTCTGCTCCATGGCTTCATTGATTTCTGTGGGTTTCCAAAGCAGATCCTGTTTTTTTTTTTTTTGATGCTTTGATCAGAAACTAGGAGGCAAATCTTGGGTCAAGGCTTAAATATTGTGGCCTGTGATGTATTTTTTTTTTTATCTGGGTTTATTTACTTCACCTACATGCTGATCTGCCACCATGTTTGGTTCTTCTAAAGCAATGCTCCATGCCAGTCAAAGAACTTTGTGTTTTTTACCCAGCATGGATCTGTTCAAGTAAACCTGTGCCTATACAATGCAAACTAAAGTATTACAAATTTTGAACTATCAGTAAAAGCACTTTAAATCAAGCTTCCATTCAACTCTGTAGCCATAGGCATTGTGGAAAAATGTATTCAAAGTTCACAACCGAGGTACTAACATTTTAGGTCTTATCCTTTTACTTTTTGTTGCTAAAGAATCTCGGCAGTCTGTTAGTCCTCTAATGTAAACAAACAGCAGATGTTTCTAAGCTGTTGGACTTTGTTGTAATCTGTGGGGATCTTTGAGAAATTATTTCACAGTACAAGTAGCTATGGAGGTCAGTGAGGGCTTGTTTTAAAGCTTTTTCCAAAGATGTACAGGTGCTTCAATTTCTGAACGATTGAAATGCTACATACCAAAACTCGTATGCTGATCAGAAGTCTCTACATACATATTTTGGTTTAATGTCTGATTATTGAATCCTGGAGTCAGGAAGGGGCAGAATTAAAGACGGGTAACCAGCATTGGCAGAATGATCATCATTAATGGCAGTATCCTTGTTTGTCTCAGGAAAGCTTTCATTTAAAGCCCAACTAAGCTTTCATTTTAAATAGATTTTAGGTGCATTAAAATAAGACGTGCAGCGTCTTACGTTTTTTTTTTCTTTATAAAGAAACTACTGCATGAGCAGAAAGCCTCTTCCATGTCTGCATATTTGAAAGAAGGACCCTTGCTCTCTGTGTGCAAACATTGGCCTTTCTGCAGAGGCCTGCCATGGCCCCTACTAAAGCACAACTAGAGCTCTCTATAATTGGCAGGAATCTTGAGCTTTGCTAATTGTAGCTCTAACTCTAACTCTGACTTCCCCTTTATGGTGATGTTAGACCTGTGCAGAGAGATCACTGCTTCCACACACAGAGCAAATGTCCTTGTCTACAACATGCTGGCAGGTTTCATTTTTATTTTACGCAACATTTTGTTTTGCTGTGCCTGGGATATATTTAGCTGATTTAATCTGAAAGTTCCTCTGTGCGGTAAAAAGGAACAATAATCAGTTTTGTCACAAAATTTAGCTACTCTGCAAGAGAAAATTGGGTAAATTCTGCTTTTAAAAGTCACTCTGTAGAACAAATATTTTGCATTGATTAACTATTTGCTGGACAAAATCTAATATGAAGAGAAATTCTAATGAAATCTTCCATTTATTTTTATGCATTTCTTGAATGTTGATGAATAAATGTCCTATGTTTTACCACAATTTACGTTTTTTTTGTTTGACTTTTAATTTTAATTTATATTGTAAAAACACATGTCTGTTTTGATCAATGTTATTTCTGCCAGGTCAAATGCTGAATGTGTCTGTTCAAATGATTGTACACACAGGCCATCAGTATGCATGGTCCTTGCTCTCATTCCTACTGTTGATGTGAATATGCGCTATGTGTATGTTCTTCCTGCTTCCAGCTAATGATTAACCAGATCACAGGCTGCATAAATATGTATAGCAAATCCTAGTCCTTGGGCTCACCTGCTGTGCTTTATTTACGAAGGATAGACACTGAAGTTAGACTATGCTTGTCCAATGAGAACTCCTCATGCCGCCTTTCTGTAACTGGACTCAGCTGGGAAGTACATGTACTGCCCTTGTATGCTTTGTATGGTGCATTTGGCCTTGGGTTTGGAGATATCAAAGAAGAGTTCTAGCAAGTTTCCTTTTCAATCCTCTTCCACTTAAGCCAGCTGAAGCATATGTTCATGGTTTAACTCCTCCATAAAATTGTATGCGTTATTGCTGCTCTCGGGAAACCTTGTATGAGAGAAACATGGAGGCTGACATTGCTATAACCTCCTTCTATAAAAAAATAAAATTAATAATAAAAAAAATCTTGGTTAACTAGGTGTAATGCAGGCCTTCTTGCGTCAATTCTATTTAGTCAGTGACTTGAAACAAGTAGACACAAAAGACAGTTCTAACTTATATTTTTTCATCATGCAAATCTATTAAAAATTTTAAATGAGCATTAAAAAAAAAACATTTTAAAATGTAATTATGTGAGGTCAGATCAGCGCCACCCTTATGACTTTGTTTTTTTCTGGCATAGGACCCCCCTAGCATTCAATCCATCTTGGTACAGTACTGAGCAAATGTTTTAGGTAGGTGTGAAAAAATGCTGTAAATTAAGAAATAGAAGTGTTAATAGTTTATTTTTACCAATTAACAAAATGGAAAAACAGGGAAATCCGAATCTAATCAATATTTGGTGTGACCACCCTTTGCCTTCAAAACGGCATCAGTTCTTCAATTCTTCTAGGTGCACTTACGCACTGTTTTTGAAGGAACTCGGCAGGTAGGTTGTTCCAAACATCTTGGAGAACTAACCACAAGTCTTCTGTGGATGTAGGCTGCCTCAAATTCGTCGGCCTCTTTATGTAATCTCGGACAGACTCAATGATATTGAGATCAGGGCTCTGTTGGAGCCAAACCATCACTTTCTGGACTCCTGGTTCTTCTTTACACTGAAGATAGTTCCTAACCACTTCAATACTGGGCACTTTTATCCCCTTGCTGCCCGGGGCAAATTTTCAGCTTTCGGGGCTGTCACATTTTGAATGACAATTGTGCTGTCATGCAACACTGTACCCAATCAAAATTTTTTTCCCCCCCCACAAATCGCTATCTTTTGGTGGTATTTGATCACCACTGGGGTTTTTATTTTTTGTGATACAAATAAAAAAAGTTTTTTTCTTGGTTTGTTACAAAAACTTTGTAAATAAGTACGTTTTCACCTTCACGGATGAGGCTGCACTGATGAGGCAGTACTGATTGGCACTGATGGCACTCATAGGGGGCACTGGCAGGTGGCCCAGATTGGCATCCCTGGTGGTCTCCAGTGGGCATCCTCCATGGGTCTGCACTGATCAATGCGCTGATTAACAGAGCAGACCCCCTGTCAGGAGAGCAGTCGATCAGCTCTCCTCTACTCGTAGCTGTCAGCGCGAATAGAGGAAAAGCCAATAAATGTCACTTCCTGGTTACCATGTGATCAGCTGGGATTGGACACAGCTGATCACATTGTAAAGAGCCTACGTCATAGGCTCTTTACCTAGATCGGAGATGCAGTGTGTCAGAGTGACACACCACCGATTGCTGCACGCCTCCGCAGGTGCGCGCTAGCGGCCTATACTGCTGGACATCATGTGACGTCTAGTCAGGCTAATGCAACCACTTTCCGGCCATCATTTTGCTATATGGCGGGTGGGAAGTGGTTAATGACATTGGCTGCATGTTTGCAGTCGTTGTCCTGCTGCACAATAAAATTTGGGGCCAATCACACTCCTCCCTGATGGTATGGCATTATGCATAAGTATCTGCCTTTTTATTTCTCAGCTATGAAGACACCACTGATCCTGACAAAATCTCTGACTCCATTTGCAGAAATCCATGCCCAAAATGGCAAGGAACCTCCACCATGCTTCACTGTTTCCTGCAGACATTCATTGTACCATTCTGTAGCCCTTCGGTGAACAAACTTCCTGTTGGTACAGCCAAATAATTCAATTTTTGACTCATCAGTCCAGAGCACTTGCCATTTTTCTGCATCCCAGTTACTATGTTTTCAGGCATTGTACATGGAAACAAGGCTAAGCGACTCAACTATTCACAAAAAAAACATACAAATTGGGGTGCAGAAAAATGGCAGAAGGTGCTTTGGACTGATTTGAAGGCAAAGGGTGGTCACACCAAATTTTAGATTTTATTTGGATTTCTTTTGTTTATTTACTTTCCATTTTGTTAATTGATAAAAAAAATTAAATCTTCTATTTCTGAAAGATTTATAAATTTTATAGCATTTTGTTTTCACACCAGCCTAAGACTTTTGCACAGTACTATAGTTGCAGAGTCGAGTCCAGTACTTTTGACATTTAATAATCTGATACAGAGTCAAGTAACTAAATTGTGCTCTTAAGAACCCTTTTGTCCTTTTTGTCTACTCCTTTCTATCATTGCGTATTTGTTATGTTTAGTAAGGACTTCTGATTGGTCAAGCCATTTCCTAACTGCTGCTCATGTAATGCATGTGGCAGTCTGTGAGCCCAGGGAGCAGTGGATGAGAACCCAGTCCTCTTCACCAGTTTAATATTTGTCAGTTTTCTATTGCTTTTTGTGTTGTGATGTCTACTGATTGCTTTACATTTGGTTGAATGTTCAAGAAAATCAAACTTTGCCAGCTAGTTAAAAAGATCTAGGAGGGGAGTTGTAGAGCTGACTGTGGTGCATTGCCTGTTACTCCAGATGAATGTGGAAGTTGCCATTTGTAAATTGCTTTTAAAGGTGTCGGCTCCGTTTCTGTTATGACACTGTCTTCACTACCTGGTGGTTTGTTAAGTTGGAACAAACATTCAGGAGGTTCAAACTTTCCATAATCTACTGGCTGTGTGCTTGTTTCAAATCATTGACCCATTAGGTAGTGAAGCGAGGATCAGGATGACAACCCTGGAGCCTGCACTATTAAAAACAAGTCAGCAATACTTGTTTCCATACTTCTAGCCTTACAGATTAACTTTTTAGGATGATCACTCAGAACAGTGGTGCTGGTTGCTCTGAAGATGGCTATGCTTAACAATATGTCTTTTTGAAAATTGATATATTGTTGGCTGGGTTTCATGAGTTTAACCCCTAGGTGCCGACCGTACACAAATATGCGGCCTCTCGTGGTTGGGCATGCCTGGCACAGCTACCGGTGGCTAACGGAAAGCTCCTGATCGCTTCTTGCGATTGGGAGCTTTCAGATCATGTGATTGCTGTGACAGCCAATCGTGGCGGTCGCATGATCGTAAACACTGCCCCTTTAAGAGGTTCCGGATGTGCCGGCGCAAAGGGGTTAAGTCAAAGAGCAGGGATTAGTAACCTTATTGCAGCCAGAAAGTCAAAATTCATCTACAGTGGAATGCAATTTTGTGAGCCAATGTGATGTCATGGGATTCTAGTGTATTTATAGGCTGCACACTAGATCAGCTCACTGGTAAGAGCTGGGACATTACAAGGTCTAGTCCAGCTCAGAATTCTGTGGCATCAAATGAAGTGTAATAAGGTCTGAGCGTAATGTGAAAATTTCAGTTGCATCCATGTACTGTGTGATCTTCATTCAGTGAACTGAAAGCATGTGGTGAGCGAAATCTGTCAACACATTTAGCTGCTCTTCATCACCCATAAAATATAATTTTAAATACCCTTTAAGAAGACATTCATTTGCAGTCAAAATGATGGCTAGGTGTAGCAATCCATAGATCACCATTTGTGAGAGTTGTCATTGCTATTGAGTATTGTGCTGTGTGCCACCGTCATCTCTACAGCTCCTTAAGAATGCAGTCAGTCTAGGATAGATGCATAAAGTGGACTTGTCACCATAAAAATGAATTGGAAAGTCTACTCAAAGCTGACAGTTGATGTATGAGCAAAGTCTTCAATGGATAGAAAATGATTTCATATAACCATAAATTTCCAAAATTGTATGGGTTTTGGGTAAAGCTGCACGATTAATTGTTAAAAAAATTGCAATATCGATTGAACCCTCATGATCCTTATCCGGCATTTCCGCGATTCTATGTAAACCATGCAGAGCCGTTCTGTGCTCACTCATAGCTGTCCAAAAAAAAAAAGCTTGCGGCAAATGTTTATCAACATTTCTCAGTACTGAGAGACATCTATAAACAATGTAACATTTGGTTCTTTTAGATCAAAGGGATGAAATTTGGTCTGTAAACGAGGTCAGTTTAACCACTTAAAGACTAAGCCTTTTTCTGACACTTGTTGCTTACAATTTAAAATCCATACTTTTTGCTAGAAAATTACTTGGAACCCCAAAACAGAATATAAATATATATTCGATTTTTTTATTTTTTTTATTTTAGCAGAGACCCTAGAGAATAAAATGGCGCTCGTTGCAATATTTTATGTCACACTGCATTTGTGCAGCAGTCTTTTGAAATGTAATTTTTAGGTAAAAAATACAATTCAATTAATTAAAAAAATAAATAAAATAAAGGACAAAGTTAGCCCCAATTTTTTTGAATGGTGTGAAAGATGATGCACCGAGAATCGCGATCTTTATTCTAAGCAAATAAAAAAATCATGATTCTCAATTTTTTTCAGAATCGTGCAGCTCTAGTTTTGGGTGGACTTATCAATTCAATATCACAGCTATATTTTCCCACAAATGAATAGATCACTTGTCTATTGCCTTTTTTTTGCTGAATGGCCCAATGGAGGTATCATTTTAATATTAAAGTAGAGATGGCCCCTACCATATTGGCAAATTAAATGATAGGAAAGCTTCATTACACATTAGGTTTCCCTTAAAGGTTTAGGCCAAATGAGTCCACTTTATTGATGGAATGTTGCCGTTTTCACGGTTAACACACCATTCTACTGGAAAGTTGCAAATTCTTCGGAGACCAGCACTGATGGAACA
This sequence comes from Lithobates sylvaticus, assembly GCA_028564925.1. Taxonomy (NCBI): domain Eukaryota; kingdom Metazoa; phylum Chordata; class Amphibia; order Anura; family Ranidae; genus Lithobates; species Lithobates sylvaticus. The sequence goes on from CM053038.1 coordinate 77,200,379, forward strand.
GAACTGTGCTTAGGAGGAGGAGTATGTCTTGTATTGATTGCTGTGATTCTCATTGGTTGGTTTGTCCTTGCATGTCCACTGTCCTGGTTGCAGCATGAAGCGTGCCAGTTCTCTGAATGTTCTTAACACGGGTGGCAAGGCTGCTGAGGACCATCTGCAAGTAAGATGCCCCATCTTCTTACATCTTCATTTAGTACTAGTATGTGTGTAGCAATGTAGACGTCACTGTATTAGTCAGAGGACAGGAATGAAGTCAGTGCCAATTTCTCACACAGGGTATACATCCATTTATATACATAGATTGACATGTATACAGTTACCAATTTTTAAAGCTAGAATGCAGACACAAACTTTTTTTAAGGATATTTCTTAACATGGAAATTCATTGTGTGCATACAAAATACTTAAAAATAAAAAAATATATTCCCATTTATTTAAATAGAGCTAACAGCTGTATTTTCTGATGTACTTTGGTTATACCTTTTATTAAACCTGAATTCCAGGCACATAAATTATTATTCTTTTATTACATCATGTCGGGGCTCCACATAGCTTTCTGCCTGCAGAACACTACAGAGGTGGGTGCATACAAGACCAGTCACAAGGAGAGAGAACAGCAGTGACTGAGAAGTTACAGGAATTCTTTTAAAGGAGTTGTAAATGCAGAAGGTTTTTTTATCTTAATGCATTCTTTGCATTAAGATAAAGTCTTCTGTGTGTAGCAGCCTCCCCAGCACCCCATGCTACTTACCTGAGCCCCATCTCTGTCCAGTGATGTCCCCAAGGCCCTCGGCAATCCAAGACTCTCCCTCCTCATTGGCTGAGACACAGCAGCGGCGCCACTGGCTGCCAATCAAAATCAGTTAGCCAATAAGAAGGGGGGTGGACCGAACGGCCGCACTGTGTCTGAATGGACTCATGGAGCTGCAGTTCGGCTCAGGTACCCCCATAGCAAGCTGCTTGCTGTGGGGGCATTCGACAGGAGGGAGGGGCCAGGAGCAGCAAAGAGGGACCCGAGAAGAGGAGGATCAGGGCTGCTCTGTGCAAAACCACTGCACAGAGGAGGTAAGTATAACATAACATGTTTGTTATGTTTTCGTTTAAAAAAAAAAAAAGACTTTACAATCACTTTAAGCTGGATAACGGCACAAATCTGTGCAAAATACTAAATTCATTTAGGAATACACACGGCTGTTTTTAGGCCAGATTTCAGCTTTGTGTGCTGGAGGTAGATTATCCACACTACTGTATGTATGCAACCCAGGGAAGTGCTAAAGAACAACTCCAGAAAGAACTCTGGGAAGTAAATATTCTTTCTTCAAATACAAAAGTCATGTGGATTTTTAAAGCAGAGTTCACATATATGCAAATTTGATGCAGGGTTCCCCACATCTGATTCGCTTGACATGCAAATGTGCCCGGCTCTCAATGGAGCCAGTTCACAGCTCCGGGGTGGCCACGGTCCGCATTTGGAAAGGGGTCCTGTGAGTCTTCTGGTCCGATTCAGGTGCGAATTCAGGCAAAAATTCAGACCTGAATCGGTGAACAGTGATGCACCAGACCCCATGCTGTGACCCGCGGCCACACGTGTAAAAAGAAGCCTTAATCTTGGTTTGCTTTTGTTTTCTTTTTCTGGATCTGTACAGAAATCCAGTGTAAAACTTCCCTTTGTGTCAGTCTGCTATAAAGACCAGTCACTGCTGCTCTGTCCTTGTGCAGGCTGATCGTCTTATGTTCACTACCCTCCTGTAGTTTCCTGCAGGCAGTCTGTAGTGGGTGGACCTGCTAGGTCCCTCCCACAGCTCTATGCACGCTATGTACAGGACAGTAATGATGCTAATATCCGGGTTTGAAAAGGCATTTAACATTCACAAAACTGGATATAAAAGCTATTAAAGTGTCTGTAAACCCTCTCATATACCCAACGAAGTGAATAGCCTCAATTATTCTCTATGGAGATGGTTCACATCTCCACTCCAAAATGCCTGAAGCCAGAAGCTCAAACGCCTGAAGTTCAAACAAGTGCTGGGACTTTTTTTTTTTTTTGGCGGATTTGGGCGTTTTTCTGCTTTTTACATTGGTAACCTTTTGACCTGTACAAAATTGTGGCAAAAAAACACGTTACATGCAGTAAAAACCATGGCAAAAATTGCGGGAAAATCGTGCAACTTTCTGCCTGAAAACGCCAAGCTCAGGTGTGAATGGGGACTTAGAGCTTCGGAGAGACATAAGTAAATACTACATATGGGCTTTGTTCAGATTTCATGACTGAGGTTTACAACCACTTTTTTTTTTTTTTTTTTTTATACATATTTTAAATTAATTTTTTTATGCCTGGCATTCAGCTTTAATATTTTACTTGTTGCCTTGAAAAAAACCTTGAACATCTGACTTTTGTAACTTATAAAATGTTATATATAAATTCGCCCCACCCTCATAGCAACTTTAAAAAAGCGGAAGTAAACCCATCCATTTACCAGCTTCCAAAAACTTTAATTTCTGGCGCGTGCTGGAAATGTAACACTCTCATTGGTTGTGCTTTCAACCAAACTGTCAAACCATCCAATGGCTGGTGTCATAACTGATCACATGTGCAGCATCATGGCAGTTGTAGATTAAACGGAGGCCAAGATGGCAGCTTCCTTGGCTGAAAACGATAGGGGGGTTTACTTCCACTTTAATATGAAGTCCAGCACTTAGAGGAAACCCACCCAGTCATAGGGAGACAATACACACTCCAAGTGTCCCTGTTTGGAAACATTCTTCCAGTTCTGGTGCTGCAAGAGCTCAAGGAATTCAAATAATAAGAATTGAGGCAGGTACAACCACACATTGTACTGTGATCAGCCTTTTTCTGATCCCTAGGTGCCATCATAAAGTTAGCAGTTACCCTCCAAAGATGAAACTTTTTTTTTTTTTTTTTTTTGATCTTAAAAAGACAATCCCTGCCAGCTGTCAGAGTAGACCTACTGCAGAATTAAAACATTTTAGATATGTATCTCAGATTAGTGGTAGATTGTGTTTTCATTCTGTCTGTTATGTCTGTTCATTGTATATTAACTGACACACTTAACTCACTTTTACCTAACCTTGTGCCAGACCTGGTTTTCTAAATGTTGCTAACATGATAACTTTGCATTGTCCTATCCCTTTTAATGTGCACACCTTGTCACGTATTCTACTTCTGTTTTGTTGAAGTATAAATGCTTTGTTCTTACATATAAAAAGATCAGACCAGTGAATCGTAACCCGTTTCATCAGTTTATTGCAGTCAGACCTGAGATGGGTAGTTTGGCACCTGGCTAGATTTCGCTTTAATAAAGGCCTTCATGTATTAACAAACTGGTCAAGTAAGATTTCAATGTGGAATTCCAGTGCAAATGGTTTTGTTTTGGATAGAGAGGGAAGGGATAGAAAATGTCAAGTTTTTAATGCTGTCTTTGCCAGTTTTTTTCACATTTGTGTGACCTTTGGTCAGGAAATTAGGGGGGAGGGGGTATCCCCAATGGGGTTCAGGACGCTAGAAAAGTCCAACAAAAGTTAAAAACTATTTTCCACTTTACTAAACTAAGCGCTTGAATTGGGAAAGAGATGGTCGGCACTCAGGATGACATCCAAAAATTCCTTTATTAAAAACATATGTCCTTCGTCATGGCACATGCGCCAACACACCTGCTTTCCCTTAGAGCTTGATTTGTCTGTCTTTGTTGGGGAGACTTTCCGTACCCCTCCTGTTTTTGGTTACATACTCAAAGTGAGAGGAATCTCACCAATGGTAGGCACAGACTGCAATACAACTGATAGAGTGGGAAATGGTTTCTATCTTTATCAAAAACTCTGAAATATAAACATTGAAATATAAACATAATATTACTGACACAATTCATTTTAGTTTTTTTTATTTATTTTTTTTTTAGGTTTTTATTATAATTATATTTTTAACCTAGAATACCGTATTTATCGGCGTAAAACACGCGCCCCATTTTAAGAGGGAAGTTTCATGGAAAAAAAACTTTTTAAAATGAACCGTCAAAGAGCATCAATGCAGCCTGATTAGTGCCCATCTGAAGCCTGATCTGCGCCCATCTCCCCCATCACCATCTCTCCTCTTAGGAAATCACTGAGCCTTCATCTGTTTACTCGGCTCTGTCGGCAGTCATACACAGTCCTGGCTCTGCTATCGGCATTGGACCAGCTCCTGTGATAGACAGAACACAGAGGCGGGACTGTGTGTGACACGTGCAAGCCGAGTAGAGAGGTGATGACGGCTCTAATTTCCGGTGGCACTCATTCCCCTCTGAGGTACGCTATCGGCGTATAACATCCACCCGCGATCCCCCCCCCTATTTTCAGGGGGGAAAAGTGCGTGTTTTACGCCAATAAATACCGTATATCTGCGATTTGTGTAAATGCAAATCTCTCCATATCTAACGGTTTAACGCTGACGTTTAGGTATCAGTATTTTTGCATAGTTACATTGAGCCATCTGGAACCAATGTAAGCAGGTATGTGCCATACCTGGTTGATTCCTGTGGCAGCTGGAAATCGATCTAGTAGGCACCACTACCCCAGTGATCTCCACTTTTTCTGGGTCCTTTGCGGAACAGCTGCACTGCTGCTTAGTGAATAAAGGAGGGCACTTGCTCGGTATGAACACCATTCAGAGAAACCTTTGCATTTTCTCAATGAATGCAAAATGATCTCTGATTGGATGAGGTACTCCCTAAATAGCGTCCATGCTGAGCATGTGAACTCCTGCATTCAACTGAGTGGCTACTTGGTACTGGACCCTGAAGCTAGCAGCAATCGCTGTAGTAGTTATGCTACTACAGTGATTTCCAGATTCCATAGGGATTGGCCAGGTATGGAACATGTATATTTACATTGCACCAAGCTGGACCAATGTGACTATGCAAAAATATGCATACCTAAACTTCAGTTTTAAAAATATGGCTAATTCTATTTTTTCTGTTATGTAGGACACTGCTAGTTTACACAAGTTTCTAATAAATTTCATATACCACTGGCAGAAAAAAAAAAAAAGCCTTCAAGGTTATTTTATTATAGCACTAAGTAACCCTACAGCAACCAATCAGAATGCTCTTTGCACTGATCTGGCTATAGCATCTAATTCAGGTTGGTTGAATAACTTGCGCACATTCCCAGCACTTGTTGAATAAGTCATGTTGAATGGTCCCTTTTGAGAAGAAAGTAAAACATTTCTTATTCAGCCTATATTGTCCCTGTCATAACACTGCCCCTTATTTTCTGTGTAACATCCAACTGGTGTACAAATAAGTTCCATCAATGGTTTAAGTCTGAGAGACTGATTGTTATGGGAAGCTGAACCCATAGAACTAGCAATTTCCATGCATAAGGCCAATACTGCCAATTTCATTGACTGACTGTAAACAATAAGTTGTTTGGTCTAAACTTCCTCCAGACTTTTGCAGAGAAATTTTAAAATCTTATAGCGAAACTAAACCCGTCACTTTAATGGTTTTGCAAAATAGGTACATTCAAGGCACGCCATGAATGATAACTGTCACAGTTGCTTGTGCTCTCAATGAAACTATCGAACCATTTACTAGCTGGTGTCATAACTGATCACATGTGCCAGCACCAAAGCAACTGGAGCCCAAACAAAGATTAAGATGGCAGCTTCCTTCGCTCTAAAGCAGTGGTGGTCAACTGTAAATTTATAGAGGGCCTCAAGATACCACCAGAGGGCTGCACAATAACAGTACATTTTTGGTCCGGTCTCATTTTTTGCAGTGTATCGCAATGCACATGGGTGATCTTGGAGTAAAATAACCTCAGCATTTGTGTCAGAGAATGCAATAACAGCCCCTAGAATTGGTGCCAGTGACCATAATAATAGCCCCCAGCATTGGTGTCAGTGAACGAAAAATTAGCCCCCAGCACTTGTGTCGGTGGACGCAATAATGGCTCCCAGCATTGGTGTCGGTGAATGCAATAACCTCCAGCACTTTTTGAGGCAACAACCACCCCCCCACCCCCCAGCATTGCTATCCGTGGATGCAATAATAACCCCCAGCACTGGTGTCAGTGAATATAAGTTTAGTCTCGAGCATTAGTGTCAGTGCTATTAAATTTGGTGGTTACTGGCAGTGAAACCCCCGCATTAGTGATTTTGGCAGTTAAATTAAGCTCCCACCTACACTGCTAGTCAGTGGCAGTGAGTGGTAGCTCCCATAGATGATCACGTACCCATCACCCAGTCTCCATGCCACTCTCCTGCTCCCCAGGCCAGGACTTCACTTGTACTGTGGGATGAGGTTAACCGTCCACAGTACAGTCTCTTTTTCAGTGTTTCAGGGCCTGACACCCCACTGCCACTCTGGCACCTTGAGCGGGACTAAACTCTACTATCATATAGAGCCCTGGTGCTCAACACACTGCCACAGTGGGCTGCAAGTTGGGCACTGGGGCTCTGAAGGATAGTAGGGTTTAGTCCTGCTTAAAGTGAGCCATATTTTCCACTACAAGTTTTAGACATAAAACATTCTGCCTAAGGGCAGACACATAGACACTTTAAGATGCCTTGAGGTGGCTTTTATTGGTCAGAAAAAAACCTCTTTTGTGCTCCCTACTGGGGATCCTACTTTCCCTGACTTCAGATCTAAGCCCTGCCAACTGCCATTCCAGAGACTACCTCAGTGGCCAGAAAGGGCTATTTTGCTGGAGAATATAAGGGTAGTTGGCAAGGCTTAGCCATTCCACTGTTAAATTAGAGAGTCTTTAAAGCGGAACTAAACCCACCTTAATTTACCGCCAAGGAAGCTACCATCTTAGCCTTTATTTGATTTGCAGTTGCCACAGAAATGTGATTAGTTACAACACCAGCCATTTTGATGGCTTGACAGTTTGGTTGAAGGCTAAAGCAAATGGGAGTTATTCACGGCATGTGTTGAATTTACTGTTTAGTTCTGCTAAGGCTTACTTTTGTTGGACAGTGCAATGTGTTGGTGAAGCTTAGCCAATGACTGTTACTTTTGACTTTCAAATGGAATCTTGCAAAAAGACGTGGAGGTAATTGTAGAAAAACCATGTTGATCAGAACCTGTTGCAAAGATAATACATAAACAGGCCTGTGTATGCTTCATCCATGGGCCCGGCTGTCTCACTGGATGGCCACTAGGCAGCGCTCTCCTTAATGACCAGCCTAAGATTGAAAAAAACGGCACTGTTCCCCCTCCCAACGGCACTTGGTGACAGTTCTACGATTTATGTCCACAGTTCACATGCTCTAATGCAGGGGTCTCGAACTGGCGGCCCTCCAGCTGTTGCGAAACTACAAGTCCCATGAGGCATTGCAAGACTGACAGTTACAAGCATGACTCCCACAGGCAGAGGCATGATGGGACTTGTAGTTTTGCAATGACTGGAGGGCTGCCAGTTCGAGACCCCTGCTCTAATTTCAATACATTACACCAGAGTTGAACTTTTATGAAGGGAAAAGGTATATAAATCCTGTTTCAATACTAGTAATGATTTCCTTTTTTTCCACCTTCTCCCTTTTCTTCTCACAGGAACGAAATAATTGTCTAACAGACTCGAGAGGTTTGAGTGCTAGTCACACTGACTTGGCTCATTAAGGTTCATGCGACTAGCTAAAACGCCTTTCATCGAAGACGCACTGAGACACTCTAAAACTTATAAAGCCGGCTTGTTTGTGTTTTTGAATACAGGTTGAACTTTTTACTTTCCTAAAAGGGGTAAAAGAAGAAGATAGATTTTTAAATTAGTGTAACTAGTTTTTTTTTTTTTAAATGGAACATTTTATTTATAGATGTGTATGTATATATCAATTGCTGCTTGCACCATTGTCCGTAGAAATGTAATATATACCTGACAGAATAAGTGGGTCACTGTTACACCAGCCAGACAAAGGGCGGAGAACGCGTTACTGGTAACTTTGTAAATTGAAATGGACTAAATGCGCGAAGAGCACTGGAGACACAAAAAAAAATGTCTATAGATATTTATTTGCATGTTTTACATTAAAAGGAGTTTTACCCAAAACTCATAATTATTGTGTAAAAAAAGAAAAAATAACCGTGAGCTTGCTGACTTGCAAAAATGCTAGTTGCCAGGCTGGTATGCTGAGGTTTGACTTTGCTGCTTTGAGTCACTAAACTGGAACAGGTATAAAGATTAAGGAAGTCCGAATTCTTTCTGTGCATACATGTCCTAGGTTAATTGCTTAGAAAGCACTGAATCATCATGATAACCAAGCTACTAGCATTGTCAGGAACGGTCAGTGATGGCGAACACATTTCTGTTACAGGTTTTATTTAAAGCCCACTTGAAGTCACCAGGATAGACGTAGTGCGATAGAGATTGTAAATAAAAACCTCAGTTTTCCTAGACTTGCTTCTAATTTCTTGTTACAACAGTTGTGCATGGCATCTAATTAGGACTGTGCGGTATAATAGACACCAAAGTTAGACCCAGTGCACTCCGTAACAGTAGGGATCAGAAACACCCTCTCCCATTCTCTGCAAAACTGTGTAAGGAGACTTGTGCAGATGGGTGTGCCCTATTACTTAGTATAGAGCAGGGGTCGGCCACACTTATGAAACAAAGGGACATTGGGCATAGAAAAGGTACTGATGGAGGGAAAAAAAACAATGCCCCATGTTTGGTGTCAATGGGCCCCATTGTTGGTTTCTTTGGGAGGAATTTGGGCCTCATTGTTGGCATCATTGGGAAATTAGACCCCATCATTGGTGTTAGAAGGGATTGTGCCCGTTCATTGATTTCAGTGGGGGAAATGATGCCCCACCGTTGGAATCAGTTGATGAAATGTGCCCCAAGGGCTGGATAAAGGCAAGCAAAGGGCCACATCTGGCACCTGGGCTGCAGTTTGGAGACCACTGGTATAGAGCATGGCAATATTGGGGCAGGAGTTTGCATTTTCACCTAGAGATAAAGTATTTTTAAGGCTTTTGCAAAGATAAATCGGTCACAAACCATAACGCATGGGGTACAGGGCTATAAAAGTTTGTAAGACACCAATTGGGGCTTAAAAGAAAATTCTGTCTTAAAGGAATCCATCAGGACATCAGTCACCTAAAACTGCTGTGGAATCGGACCACACAAGCAGCACTTAGTCAATCTTCATAGAAATGCAGTGCTGGAATATAACCCCACTTCCAGGAGTAGGACAACAGGGGCATCTGGTCATAGATGGGGAGCACCAGCTGTGGCAGGTGATAGTAATATGCAGTACACCCTTATGGCTTCCTGCACTAAATCAGGCATGCAAGTTGTTGTTGCCAGCCTCCTTCTAAGAATTGTATCTGTCTGGCTTTGATTGTTTGAGTCACCATTCGGTTCTGTGATGTCAGAAATAATCTGCATACTTGTTCAGTGACTTAGTCATAGCAATTGACATTGCAGCCAGGCAGCTAGCATTTTTGGTAGGAACAAATAGCAACATGTGTCATTAATGCCATATAGGTAAGTACCATTCAAAGTGGAAAGATTATCATTGTAATATACAGGATTAGACACTCTAAAGCAGGGATCCTCAAACTATGGCCCTCCAGCTGTTACGGAACTACACATCCCATGAGGCATTGTAAAACTCTGACAGTCACAGACATGACTAGGCATGATGGGAATTGTAGTTCTTGAACAACTGGAGGGCCATAGTTTGAAGACCCCTGCTCTAAAGCAGGGGTTTTAAACTTGTGGCCCTCCAGCTGTTGCTAAACTACAAGTCCCATGAGGCATTGCAAGGCTGACAGATGCAAGCATGACTCCCACAGGCTGAGGCATGATGGGACTTATAGTTTTGCAACAGCTGGAGGGACGCCAGTTTGAGACCACTGCTCTAAAGGGCTTTGACTTGCAAGGAGGTTAAAGGGCATCTTTTAACCGCTACAGAATCTGAAACTACACAGCGCCTGCCTTTCCTGTCTGGGACTGTTTGTAACTTTTTGGATTTTTTTTTTTTTTTAAATGCAGCGCTGTCTGTTACAACTAACTTTAAAGATATATAGAGCCCAAGCAGTTTTCATACTAGATAAGGAAATGCTGGTAACTGTTTCCGCAATAAAAGCCACAGCAAAGCAATTGTCACCTAAGATTATATCTTTGCTTAAAGGAAACCTTTGCCGAGGAAGTATAATCTGCCATTGTTGACCTCTGCATCTAAAAATGCTAGTTTCCTGGCTGTCGTGGTAAGCCAATGGCTTTGGTACTTTTGACATTTCTGATCTGCATGCTTCTTCCATACTAGTGGTCTTAGAAAGTATTGAAATCGGAAACCGCTAGAAAACTAGCATTTTCAGAGGGAGGTCAGCAAGGGCCCCCTCTGTATTACTGTTAGTACTTAAGGTTACATACATACGAATGTGGTATCTACTAACTAAATACCTTTTTGGGCAACTGCTTTGCTGTGACCATCATGGTTTAATGTAGAATGGTAAAAGCATGTGTTTTTACATCCAATAACTGTATGTTAAAATACATAAAAATGCCCTGTGGAAAATGAAGTGGAACTCCAGACAAATGTCTAAATACACAATTAAAATACCACAAATTGTTATTGTCTTATCTAGGCACTCCTGCCAGATTGATCTCTATTTTCTTCACTGTAGTTTACCAATATATTTTGGTCACCTTCTTCCAGCCTGTGATTGGACAGGAGAATGCACACTGTTGTCATTATTCTGCCCCCCCCCCCCCCCCCCCGTTATGACTGACCGCTCTAAGCGTCTTAGGGTGGTACCTCTTCTTATTCCAGTGTGAGTGCTGCAGTTCAGGAGGCTACAAGAGGCTGGTTTATGGACAGATTTCATCTATTTTAATTCTGTCTAAAAATGCTATTTTTTTCAAATTAACATATAAATGGGCCAAATTGTGTGTTTTGTATTTATCTGCCTGGAGTTCAGCTTGAGTTCTTGAATATATTTAAGGTTTCTAAACGGCAGTGCAGAAAAAAGCGTCCTTTTCCAGACTTACTGAAAGCACACAAGTGTGTACATACCCCTAAGACCCCTTTCATACTCGTAGCATGGCCACATTGCCAGTAAAGCACCGCTAGTTTTAGCGGTGCGTTACTGTAGTTTTTAGCTGCTTATTTCGGGCGGTCGCGGGTGCTTTTAACCCCTGCTAGCGTCCGAAGAAGGGGTTAAATGCGTCGAAAAGCACCGCCTATTCATTTCAATGGGCAGAGGCGGTGGAGGAGCGGTGTATATACCACTCCTAAACCGCTCCACAGATGCTGCTTACAGGACTTTTTTTTTTTTAACGTCCTGCAATTGCACCGCTCAAGTATGAAAACACTCAGGCTCTTACACTGGGGCTGCAGGGGAGGCGTTTTTCATGCGTTATTTTTAGCCCTTTAGCAAGGGGGTCTTATTTTTTTATTTTTTTTATTAATTTTGGGTAATTAAAGCGGTGTTCTGCCCAAAAAAAATTATTCAACAACAACTTACCTGTCCTGGAGTCCAGCGATGTCAGCACTGCAGCTGATGTTTCCATCAGCTGTTGGGTGCTGCCGCCATTGCGGGTAAGGGTACCCGGCAGTTTAGCCTTACGGCTAAATGTTGATGCGAGGCGCTCTCCCGCTGAGCTATTGTATTCTGATGGGGACATCATTCCCTGCCCCCAGAATATTTTGATCAGTGCAAGCGCTAACTGATTGTTGACTTTCCAGCATGCCCTTTCGTCAGATAGCGGTACAAACCTACCGAACGTCAGCCGATTCCTGCTGAACTGGACAATTTTCGGTATGTGTATACTTAAATTTAGCCCAAAGGGCTCTTTCACACGGGGTGGATCAGTGCTGATCCGCCCCGTGGATATCCGCTTTCTCAGCGGGGATCGCCGGAGCGATCTCTGGGAGATCGGGTGACGACGGACCGTAGAGTCCGTCGTCATCCGATCCGCTCTGCAGACGGATGGAAAAAATAGGGTTTTCCTCAGTCTGCAGAAGCGGAGCATAGCGGACACAGACGAGATCGGGTGTCAGCGGATGCTCATCCGCTGACACTCGCTATCCCATAGGGATACATGTATGTCCGTTTTTCATCCGAAAACGGAAGGATGAAAAACGGACATACGGACCGTCCGTGTGAAAGAGCCCTAAACCAGTTTTGGTAAGACCAGTGTCTTAATTGGAAGCAAATTACTATTGTGCTAAAACCCAAAACATTAATACTTTCTATAACTTGGTAATGGTTTGTCTGGCCTTTTATTTAATTAGACAGGGTGCAGTAACCCATAGCGACCAATCTCCAGTCATTTCCCTTTGTTCTATTTAAAACTGTTAAATTGTAAAGGCTTGTTGTCCTTGATTATGGTGCACAGTTGATTCGTGCACTGCCTTGTTAAGAAGTTTCTACCGTTTTCACCAAGGAACAACTTGGTGAAATGGTAAATTTGATGGGATACTATTGAAACTGGTCAGATGTAGGTCTAGAAAATAAGACCATGATATATAAGGTTACTGCGATTTAAAAAAAAAAAAAAAAAAAAACCCTATTGCTGTAAGACTTGCAATATAATTGGATGACCAAAATCTGGTAACCAGAATGTCAGCTGCTCAACTGTTCTTCGAAATGAGAATTCAAAACCTTGTATATACAACAAATCGCAAAGAAAGCGAGTCCATTTCCCTCTGCAGGATGATCACATGACCACTCTTTCCGCGCCTGTCTGGCTGGAATCTGGACCTGACTGTTACAGACACAGGAAATCACGTCCGAAGGACTGGAAACTGATTGTAAATAGATGTCCCTCTGCTCCATGTAGTACCTGGGGTACTATATTTATGAATGTGTCATTTGTATTGTAATGTGAAATGTGTATCATTTTGTCATCTTATGCTCTTTAACGCCCAGACGATCCAGTAAAAATACATTATCTAATAAAGATCACTAGATTGGCTCTTACTAGTATTCTTTATGTGTTAAATGGTTTGTCAAGTCATTAAGTTTTGGGTGGGCATTTATTTGAATTACCTGCAGCATTGTAAAGCTGAACTTTAGGTAAATGGCTAATATACGGCATGTGCCGTCTTCTGGAAAAGATTTGCAATTCTGTGCAGCCACTTGATTTGTAGATCTCTGCAAAATGACACAGCCAGGAGGAGGGCGACACCATGTTCTCTGTAAGGGCACGTTCACGTGCATCAATACCATGTTTTTAAGCTGCATTTACGCAGAATTTTTAAAGCTTCATGTCCATCCGTCAACATCTGCCATTATTACAAAGAGCACCACATAGTGCTGTACACACAGGAGTGGTAGCATTGCATTGTTAAAAATGAAAGTGGTATTAAAGGTTCGTTTTTTTTTTTTTTTTAAATACCAAACATGTCATACTCCCCTGCTCTGTGTAATAGTTTTGCATAGAGCAGCCCCGATCCTCCTCTTCTCAGGTCCTGTACCCGCGCTCCTGGCTCCTTCCCTTTGACCAATGAGGAGAAGGAGTCTCAAGACGGCCAAGGCTCTTGTGCACATCACTGGGTCGAGAGGACTCTCAGGTAAGTATTAGGGTGGCTGTGGGGGGAGCTGCACACAGGTTTTTTTTTTTTTTTTTACCTTCAGGCTGAATTCGGACTTGAAACAAACCAAAAGACGCACAGGGCTCCTATGCCAATCGCATCCGCTGCGGAGATATGTAACCCAGCTCCACAGAGAGAAGGTCACAATCTCCTGCTGTGCGAATTGGATGTGGAGAAATACGCATCCAATTCACACTAGTGTGAACCTAGCCTCAAGCATAGAATGCATGAAGGTGAAGGTGTTAAACCTTCAGCCTTCACAACCACTTTAAAAGAGAAAAGTGTTTTTTTTTTTTCAGTTTCATACTTGCCTAGGTGGATGCAGCATCCGTCCGATGCTGCAACTGTCCCTCTGCACTGAGAGCTGAGTGATCAAACATCACCAATGGCTCATTTTCACCACTCCCCCGAGCAGAGCGCTACTGCCTGTCAATCAGCATCTCTTGCTCACTGGAGTGCTGAGCTGTGGAGAGGCGGGAGCGACCGTCTCAGGCTCTCAGCAGCTGGCTGAGATGGGTATCTGTCCAGGCACCTGGCGGATCCTGATTTTCTTGTTGCGATGATGCGGGTCCTTGACTGATTCCTGTGACATAAGCAGAGAATGGACTTCAGCCCGCTCTCTGCTGAAAACGGGTCACAGTAGTGCAAAAGGAATTGGACTCATGTGACCCATAGGAGAAGCCAAACAAGCTCTTTTTTTTTTTTTTGTTTAATAAATGTTTATTGAAGGAAAAACAAGAAATACAATCAACATAGACATGCAGTTTAAACTATGCATTTTTACATATGTGCTGTGGGAACTTTCCAAAGCATGTAACATATAACATCACGTAGAAGCCCAGAAGTATATTATAAGACAAGTTATATACTCCTATGCTTCCAAGCTACTAAATAAATGGCACTTGGTCTTTTTCATGAATATTAGTATGTTTACATTCAGGGCGGATAAGTTGCATAGTGTTGGCAGAGGAAATAAGGGAGAGTAAGAGAAAAGTAGAAACGGTAGAGGAGTAGGATGGGTAAGGGGGGGGGGGGGGCTGGCATGTATGGTATCACAGTAAAATAGATTTCGTAGTACATTATGGGCCCATGAGGAGTAAGACGATCAATGACCACAGAGGCTCAACCTTTAGATGTAAGTGACAGAATCATTGGGTGTGTTCTCAAACTCAGTGGGGTTGTACAATTATCTCTTTATAAGTTGTGGTGGCTTTAAATTCCAACCACGAAGTCCAGATCAGGGTGTGTCGTTGAGAAGTGTTCTTGTTGCGGTGAGTGATGTCTTCCATGAGATGAACCTCTGAAATTTTTTGAAACCATTTTTTCATAGATGGGGTCTCAGGCTGACCCCAAAGGGTAGGTATAAGTGCTTTGGCCGTGTTGAGCAGGTGAGGAACTATAGATCGTTTATATTTTCCGACAGGTTCCTTGGTGGCATGAAAGAGGATGGTCCATGGGTCAGAAGGAAGGTTAACATTGCAGATCTGTTGTATGAATCGGATAATGCTTGACCAGAAAGGGCGGATGAGTGGGCACGACCACTATATGTGAGCGTGAGTTGCTTTGTTCCCACAGTTCCTCCAACACAGCGGGGAACATCTGATGGAGCTTTGGGGTATAGTGCCATCTGGTTAGCAATTTATAATTGACCTCAGCCATCTTTGATGCGATTGAAGAGATGTGAGTCAGCTGTAGGACTTTATCATTTTGGCTGTGTGTGAGGCAGGATTCCAGGTCTGCCTCCCACTTGGCGAGAAAGGAAGGATGGGTATCATCTTGCCGTTTGATCAATGTTTTGTAAAACATTGAGATGCTATGTTCAGGTGGATCCGTTGAGTTAAATGCTACTTCAATACTGTTTAAATCCTGTATCCCCCTTTGCGGCTGAGGCAAGGTGCTGAGAAAACTTTGCAATTGGTTAAGCCTCCATTTGTCTAGGAACGTTAGTGGTTTGGGGCAAAGAATTTCCTTTAGAGGTTTGAGAGTATTGGCACGGAGAACATGATGTAGTAGAAGGGGTCTTTCTGGAGTCCATGTCTTGAAACCGGGGTCTAATAGACCAGGACGGAAATAGTTGTTATGGTCAAGGAGCAGCAGTAGGGGAGAATCATATGACCATGAAAATTTCCTATGTAAGGCATCCCATACATCTAGAGTGGAGGTGGTTAGTGAGGAGGTAGTTGGGGCGAGATGCCTGTAAGGACGCGGTAGCCAAGGTGTAACTGCTAGGTCCGTATTACTTAGGGTATGTTCTAGGCTCACCCAGAGTTTGGAGTTAGCGGCATACTTCCATTCGGAAATTCTAGACAGAATCACAGCCTTAAAATTTGGGTCCCCCAGATTCCTTGGATCGGAAAAGTACATCTGTAGATACTCTGGGGTGGCTGTTCCTCCAAATGAAGCGGGAGACTATGGTCTGTAATAGAGAAGAACCCTATAGGGACACCCAATGGAATCATTTGGAAGAAAAAGAGAACTCGAGGCAGGATATTCATTTTTACAGTACTCACTTTACCCAGCCAGGAGTGTGATAGCGTAGTCCACTTTCTTAGATCATTTCTGATATTATTCAATAATGGGATATAATTATGTTTTGAAGAGGGATTGGATATTAGGTGTGAGATATATTCCCAGGTATTTCATGCTTCGTTGTACCCATCTAAAAGGGAAGAGGGGTTTTATTCGTTCCTCCTCTTTTCTAGGCAGGTTAATATTTAGGATTTCGGACTTGGAGAGATTCATTTTAAAGTTGGACAGTGTCTGAAAAGTAGAGAAGGCTGACATTAAGTTAGGAAGTGAGATACTGGGCTGCTGGATGAAAAATAGAATATCGTCCGCGTATGCTGCGTATTTACAAGTTTGATTGCCTACTCGGATCCCATGGATGTTTATGTTACGTCTTATGGTTGCCAAAAAGGGTTCGAGGGTAAGAGCGAATAGGAAGGGGGGGGGGGGGGGAGGGGGCAGCCTTGTCTGGTCCCGTTAAATAGTGGGAATGAGTCGCTCAAAATGCCATTTATGCGAATTTGTGCCGTGTGGTTGGAGTAAAGGGAGGTGATGTGATAAAACATTTTGGGTCCTAGTCCGAAGTGTCGTAAAGTCAGTTTTAAATAGTCCCAGTCCACCCTATCAAATGCTTTTTTGGCGTCTGTGGATATGAGTAGGGTGGACTGGGAGGACTTTTAGGCTTATTGTATAAGAGATATTGCCCGGAGAGAATTATCCTTAGCTTCTCTATATGGCATGAAGCCCGTCTGGTCAGTTGAGACCCAACTGGGTATAAGGGGAAGGAGTCTATTAGCCATTACTTTGGAGTATAATTTGATGTCAATGTTTAATTGGGAAATTTGGCCTGTAGCTGCTGCATTGGGTGGGGTCTTTTCCCGGTTTGGGTATAACTGTAATGTGGGCTGTGAGAGAGACGAAGTCCTGAGGTCTGCGAGATTGAATTGGCATAAGGCGGCGCAGGAGTACGTCACTAAATGTTTTGTAGTAAAGGATAGTGTAGCCGTCCGGTCCAGGGGCTTTACCTGTCGGGGATGATTTCAGAGCTGTCTGGAATTCCTCAACTGAGAATTCAGATTCAAGTTCCTTGAGAGTCGAGCTTGAAAGTTTGGGTAGATTAGCGTCTTTCAGGTATGCGAGCATGTGGCTTCGTCTCTCTTTTGCAGTCAGACGGTGAGTCACATTGAATGTTGTATAAGTCTGCATAGTATTCCCTGAAAGCCTTAGCAATGTGGGGGGTTGTGTGGACTAAGTTCCCATTGAGTAGTTTTAGTTTGGGGATAAATGATCTAGTTTGTTGGTTTTTCTTTAAGGGATCTTGCTAATTGTCTGCTAGCAAACAAGCTAATTTAACCACCTCCAGCCCACTGTATAGATAAATGACTGCAGCAGGGTGGCTCTCTCGTTCTGGGAAGACGGCATATGATGTCGTCCCACTCTCGCTGCACTTGCGGGGGTGTGTGGAAATTGGTGGCGTGCTATGTCCCTAGGCCGATGACGTGGCTCTTTACCCATGTGATCAAGGAAATACTTGTTATCTTCTTGAATCTCCTCACTGACAGCAGGAGAGCCGAGCCAACAGGGGAGTCCTGCACTCATCATCAGTGCCCTGATGATCAGTAGTGCCATCACATCAGGAAAAATTACATATTTACCACAAAAAAAAAAAAAAAATCCCCAATTTATTTTTTTTGTTTAGCAAAAAAAAAAAAAAAAAAAACCCCAGTGAATAAATACCACCAAAAAAATATAGATCAGATAAAAAAAAAATTGACAAAAATTTAATTTGGGTATTGTATGACCAGTCAGCCCCAGGTAGAAGCATTGAGCATTATTGCCAGTATATAAATCAATCTAGCAGAGAATTTACAATATCACAGCTCATTTCCTTTACATCACTTTTCACTAGAAAAGCAACTCTTTAATGGGCATTTATCAAGCATTCTTGAAGCTTTTTCCACGCTTAAAAAAAAAATAAAAAAAAAAAACACAAATGCTATAGGCACATTGAGTATTGCTCTGTTCTTCATAATAAACCCACGTGTGAATGAGCCCTAATAAAAGGAAGTGTGAACCCAATAACTAAAATGTCATATAAGTTGCAACTTGGTCTTGAAATTTATAAGTTGCTTCAAAGTGTATATGTAGCCCAAAACTTTCTTTTTAGATTTGGACAGAGTAGGGAAGGGTTAAGACTACTGCAAACAAATGGCTACTGCCCCCACCTAGAACTGGCTTTTGCACCAAGGAACACATGAAAGAGCAATGCATGCAAAACAAAACCAGAGAAATGCCCTGCACAACTTACCGACCAGCCTGCAAACAACCAAATTTTCCTGTCTAACAGTATGCCATAACAGGGGTTTAGTCTTCACACATTTGCAAATACATGCGTAAGCTATAGAGCCCTGTCAAGGCACCCCAGTATGTTCTGTAGTCCTAACGCAAAATTTTGAGAGCCTCCATAGTAACAGCACATGCTTTATAATAGATAGGCAGAGGGCAGGTGAGCTTGGAGGGAGCCCACCCCTCCTCAAAGGCACTGAGGCGCACTGGACACCCAGCACATTGCACTATGGCAGCAAAGGTGTCCAAGAGTCAAGACCACTCTTATGTTATTTTTACTGTCTGTGTACCACACGGAAGAATTCCCTTCACGTCTTGGAGATGCGAAGGAAAATCTCCAGAAAGTGAGGGGAACGTCATACTCAGGCCTCTTGCACACTGCAGCTTGAAAAAAATAAATCAGTACAGCTTATTCTTTTACTGAGCTAAAATACAGTCCATTAATTGTAATGTGCCTATGCACACAGGCATATAGAAAAATTGCGCAAATGTCTATTAACATATTGTGAACGCAAGAATAAGTTTGCGTGCGAACACATATGTGTGAAAATACATACAAAAAAAAAATTAGATGCTCAAAATGGGAGTATCGTGTGCAAGAGGCCTTATTGTTTCCATTTTTTTTTTCTGTTCCAGAATGAAAGCCAATAACTGCCTATTCGTGAATGTTATTGACAAGCCAAATTAATGCGTATTTAGGTATATCTGGGCTGATCTCATTACCAGGAAAACTACTGCAACATGTAAGTACAACCTCTGGGTCTCCAACACATCATATTTATTCTAAAAATCCACACCAATGTTCACCATCGCATTCTAAAGTAATTATATGGTAGACATATACCACATAAAAGACTTAATGCATTGCATTCTCTGCATTGAAGTAAAAAAAAAAGAAGATCAAAGAACTCCCAGGATAAATTAAGAGGAAAGGAAGCATCTCATAGTGTAGCAAATACCATAACAACATTTATTATTTAAAAACTAGAACACTCACATAAACAGAAAAAAAAATAGCATGTCATAAATATCAATGTTGTTTCCAACCAAAAAAATGGGTGCTACTTCCCAATGTGCAATGGCACATGCTGTGAATACATGCTACGCGTTTGGTCATCAATGACGTCATTGGTTAAAACAGGTCAAAGTCTTAACGAAGAATTATCTTTTGCTTTTTTTTTTATCTTTACTATTGTTCCACACCCATCCCCCATGGGACAAAGTATACATAGTACATAGACTGGAGCATCCTAAGATAGGAAGTGTGTTACTAGCCAGATCCCTGGAAAAAATAAAGTAAAAGGAAAACTAAAGCAGCCACCAAATTAAGGATTGGTGAGCTGCAACATATTAAATGTTTCTTTTTGGGGGGACCATGGCTTTATGTATACTCTTTTTAAAAGTCTTCAATAACCATTCCTGAGAAGCTTTCTAAAAGATATCTGCATTATTCATTGGTATAGTACCCAGTCCAAAAGAATCAGTGGTGTTTCATCAGTTAGGGGGTTGCAATCTCTGCTGCATAGTCCTTTCAGTTGGCCACCTTTGATTCATATAACTTACATTCCCTGTTCTTCAATTCCCTTCACACCTTCCAAATCTATTGTGTAGTAGCAGGTGGCTTGTGGAATATGCGGTGCAAAGATGACTTCCATTGTCCGTAAAATGCAGTCTATGAATGGCGGAGGAGCCTCGCGCTGGGTCCGTGCCACCATGAGTCTCATTAGAAGCTGATTTGACCAAGAAATTCCCAAGGCTGGTAGCATCTTTTTATCCTCCAATCTAAATGTAATACATACAGGAAATATATTAAACAGGGGGACACAAAATTACCCTGTAGTGAAAAAAAAAAAAATTTAACCAGACTTGGGGGGATACAGCCTAATATCCTGAAGCTGAGCTTGTGCATTTACAGTCCCGTGGGTTCCTTGGTTTAAGCACCACTTACAAACACACAGCCTACAGCATGAGATGGAGGCTATATAAGCCCCGAGCTGTGATAAGAAGCTACAGTGAGAAAAGCTCTGATGGATGTGGATGCAGTAGATATACTGTATAGAACTCAGAATTTTTTAAATTGTATTTTTCAACCCCATCCCCCACTACTATTCTGGGCCAGTTTGATGTGTACCTGGTCCCGCAGCCTCCTGGGATACTCGCATCACATCTCCCAGGAGGCTGCAGAATTGGCACACTCAGGAGCTGGGAGGTGGGTTTAGCACATCACTGGAGCTGGCTGCCTGCAGTAGGAAGCGGCAGTCAGCTGTAGAGGAGCATGATGGCGGCACAGGACCCGCTGTGTGGAACTTGAACAGCAGATCGCAACGGGACAACATTAAAGTGAATGTAAACCCACTCTCATCCTTTCTAAACTACTGCAACATTGGTTATCTAGAAGGATATAAATGCCTCCTGCATGTATACTTATCTGTCAAATGTCTCCCCTCTGTCTGCTATGAGACCCGAAAAACTGCAGATTTTGTTGGTGGGTCTGTTTTCCAGGGCTCAGTGGGTGGAGTCGTGATGTCAGTAGACTCCCCGCCCACCTCTACATTCCCCTTATCAATATGAATTTTCTCCTGTGTATTTCTTATACTGAACTTCTGCTATGATTAGTAACATCCAATCAAAACCCCAAAAAGTCCCCACATGACTTCAGCACATGCTGAGGTGTGGAACAGCCAATCCTTGCAGAGCTGCTGAAGAAAGGAGTGGGGGTGGGAATTAAAAAATAATGCATGTCTCTTAGGTTAGTGCACAAGATATGTAAATCACCTGTCACTCACAGCAAGGGGGAGGATTTGACAACAGTTTTTCTCTTTTTGTCAAGATTTCTCACTGAAAAATAAAAGGATTGCTCAGAGCTGGATTAACTCTTTGTGGCAAGACTGGGCTCAAATGATAGGAAATCGTATACTCTACATTATGACATCAAAAAAAAAAACATCCACTTTAAAATTTGCTGTGTGGGTATGTGTTTTGAAAAGCAATAAAAGGTAAGGGGGATAAAAAAAAATAAAAAATAAGGGGGCAGTTGGGATCACTAGCGTAATTACAATAGTTCCTTGACATCAGTGCGTACACTGGATCGCAGAGTGAGGTACTGTATATGCTCTATCATTAACATGCATAGAGAAGGCAAAGTGACCATGTAAGTCTAAACCAGCAGTGGGGATCTTACCCAATATGGCTCAGCACAGAGTTTGCTTCTTTCATGGCATCTGTAACCTACAAATGAACACAAAAGAGCTACAGTAAAGTACAAGCTAGGTTCTCCCTTTCACCCACCTATATTACACTAGAAAAGAAGCCTGTAACCATTTTAAAGAGTGGGTACATACATTCTTTAAAGTAGATTTCAAGCTAAAGTCCACCAAATAAAACTCCTGCCATAGGCAATGTCATCTAGCCATGTGTGCTGTAGTTTGAAGGCTGAGGTGTTTCAGGGGACATGCCCTCTTCATCAGAGCTCTGCCCTTGTTCTGTTTCATGTTTGTGAGTATGTTTTTAGCTTTTGAATTCAATAAATGTTGGTGGTGGTAATGCACTGGGTGTCTGTGCCCTCGTGTGTTTTTACTACTTTCAAGATTATTGACTCACTGAAGACTAGAATAGTGAAGTAAATTCTAATAGAATGTATGTACATGCACTCCAATGAGAACCCCCAGGAGCAGACATTCAGTTCTGGTGGTCACCGTAGGACAGAAGGTGGTTGGAAAGTCTCTCTGGGATCACGGATTTAAAAAAAAAGGATAAATGATCAAACTCTTGTGCACGTTCCCCGAAAATTAAAATACAATACATTGGATTTATTTTTTTTAAACGAAAAACTGACACACACTGAATACCTGATTAATGCAGAATACAGGAGTTGTGAAGTCTCGGCTTAACTGGTGGAGTTTGGCCCCAATCGTCTGAAGATGTTTTGCTTTCACAACAGCATCCTTTGCAGCAAATTCACAGCGAAACAAAGCAGCAATAGAGTCTATGATGATCAGACGGACCTGACCCCGGAGGAGGAGGATGGGAAGCTTCTTGGTGATGCACTCGGTGAGCATGTCCTGCAAAATGACACATCCACAAGGTCTGTAGTCTTTGGACATGAGCACAGATACTCAAGAACTGATAAGGGGGAGTGTACAGCTGCACTCACTTATAAAACAAAGTTTCATAATAGTTGGAGAAAGTTTGCCACTTGTGTACCTGCAAGACTGTTCTCAGTAATAGTTGGAGTGGTTTTTACATGCTTTAACCCCTTCCTGTCACCACCTCCCAGCCCTTTAAGAGGCTTTAAATGCTAGGAGGCAGAAGCGGGCATTCCGCTGTGATTGTCTGTCACATGATCTGAAAGCTCCCGATTGCAAGTAGGCATCGGGGGCTTTCTTGTACTCACCGGTATCTGTGCTCGGAGGGCACATCTCAGCACAGGTGTTTACATTTGAGACGCATAAATGCAGGTAACCCACGGTAACCCATCTGCCCCTGGGGCTTTATTATTAGTCAAGCTATCTGAAGCAGTTTGAAGTTCCTCTAATGTCAAGGGTGGATCCAACACTTCCCTTTTATCTACTGATAATTCTGTTAATTTAATAGATTTAACCGATCCCCGACCGGCGCACGGCGATATACGTCGGCAGAATGGCACGGACAGGCAGGAGGGCGTGTATATATATATATATATATATACACAAGTCCCTCCTTAATGCCGTCCGTGCCATCGGGAGCGCGCCGGGAGCGGCACGCTCCCGCACCGGTCGGGACCCCCGTGAGGCCGGTCGCGGGTCCCATGGACTCTATCGCTGCGGGGACACCCGCGATCGTCTCACGGGGAGATGCGGAAATAGACAGCATCTCCCCGTTCTGCCTAGCAACTAGTGACGCCGATCTCTGCTCCCTGTGATTGGAGCAGAGATCAACATTCACTAGCTGACAGCCACGCCCCCCCACAGTAAGAAGCACACCCCTAGGCATACTGCCACCCCCTGGTTAACCCCTTCACTGCCATTGTCATTTATACAGGAATCAATGCATTTAAATAGCATTGATTGCTGTATAAATGACAATGGTCCCAAAAATGTGTCAAAAATATCCGATGTGTCCGCCATAATGTCGCAGTCACAATAAAAAATCGCTGATCGCTGCCATTACTAATAAAAAAAAAATATTAATAAAAATGCTATAAAACTATCCCCTATCTTGTAAACGCTATATGCTTATGCGCAAACCAATCAATCGCTTATTGCGATTTTTTTTTACCAAAAATATGTAGAATACCTATCGGCCTAAACTGAGGAAAAAAAACGTTTTTTTATATATTTTTGGGGATATTTATTATAGCAAAAAATAAAAAATAATGCGTTTTTTTTCAAAATTGTCGCTCTTTTTTGTTTATAGCGCAAAAAATAAAAACCGCAGGGGCGATCAAATACCACCAAATTGTCAGTTAAAGCGACGCAGTTCCGAATTGCAAAAAGGGACCTGGTCTTTTGGCTGCAAATTGGTCCGGTCTGAAAGTGGTTAAGAAAGAGATGCAGTTCATCTTCCTTATAGGATACTTTACTGCTATACAAATTTCTTAAAGAAATCAACAAATACTGATGAATTCTCCAAGGTAGGTTGTGCAGTTTCAGTTGGAGAGATTTGTAATTCTACTACCTGGGTCATTGGTTTCTGAGCTTTCGCTATTGTTGCCAAAAGATAACCCGTATTTTCTCCGTTCCGCAAAATAAGGTTGCTGAAGAAAAAAACTTTTCTGCTCTGCTTTTTTACGAGAAATATCAGCATACATCTGTTGTTTTTCTATCCACTTCTGTTGTGTTTCTATAGTAGGATTTTCTATATAAAAGATGTTCTGCCTTTAAAACATCTTAGGTCACTAAACGTTCCCAGGCCTTAGATCTTTTTTTTATCCTTAGAATTTGAGAGATAAACAAACCTCTCATATTGGCTTTTAACCACTTAAGCCCCGGACAAATTTGCAGCTAAAGGACCAGGCCCCTTTTTACAATTCGGAACTGCGTCGCTTTAACTGGACAATTGCACGGTCGTGCGACGTGGCTCCCAAACAAAATTGGCGTCCTTTTTTTCCCACAAATAGAGATTTCTTTTGGTGGTATTTGATCACCTCTCCGTTTTTTTTTTTTTTTTTTTTGAGCTATAAACCAAAATGGAGCGACAATTTTGAAAAAAAAAATTCAATATTTTTTACTTTTTGCTATAATAAATATCCCCAAAAAATATATATAAAAACATTTTCTTTCCTCAGTTTAGGCCGATACGTATTCTTCTACATATTTTTGGTAAAGAAAATAGGTGATAGTTTTATAGCATTTTTATAAAAAAATTTTTTTTACTAGTAATGGCGGCGATCAGCGATTTTTATTGTGACTGCTACATTATGGCGGACTCATCGGACATTTTTGGGACCATTGTCATTTATACAGCAATCACTGCTATTTAAATGCACTGATTCCTGTGTAAATGACACTGGCAGTGAAGGGGTTAACCACTAGGGGGCAGTGTAGGGGTTAAGTGTGACCTATGTTTTTTTTTTTTACTGTAGGGGGGCGTGGCTTGGTGTGTGACATCACTAGGGGAAAAGGAAGCAGCGCCTTTTGGCGCTGCTTCCTTTTTTCCCTATTGACGTTTGGTGTGTGTATCCCACTTTGAGCGGCTGCCTGTTGCTTTTTTGTTTTTATTATTTTATTTTTTCTTGGTTTTATATTCCTTGTGCACTTTTAGCGCGGTTTTAACCTTTTTTCCATTTTGCCGTGTGACATCACTGATCGTCTTTCCCTATGACAGGGAACAGACGATCAGTGACAGCCTCACTAGGAAGCACAGGGAGAGGTTTGTTTACACATACCTCTGCCCCCGTTCTTCAGCTCTGTGACCCGATCACGGGACACCGGCAGCGATCGGGTCCCACGATCACGGAGCTCAGGACCGGGTCGCTAGCGCGCTGCCAGCAGCGCCCACGACTCACGGCTGGGCTCTTAAAGGGCAACGTACCTGTACGTTGATGTGCCCAGCCATGCCATTCTGCCAACGGTCCTTAAGTTGTTATAGAGTCCCAATATATCTGCGAAGATACACAGGGTTTGTTCATATCTCTATAGGCCAAGATGTCGAGCATTACTTTCTGTTTTGAAGGAAAAAGATCAAACCAGAAAGGGTTGATTTTCCATAAAGTACAATTCTGAGTTAAATTTAAAGCCACCTTAAGTATCAATGGGGAGTGATCAGATAATCCTCTAGCAGTATAAGTTGCTTCAGATATTACAGGTAGCATCGTAGGGGTAACTAGTGCCAAGTCTCTTCTTGACAAGGTCCCATGGGTGCTAGAGAAGCAAGAAACACCATCATTAGGGTGTAACATTCTCCAGACATCCATAAGACCTCCCCAACAAAGCCAGCAAAGGAGGTAGATACCGTAGTCGTCGAGACTGCAGTTAAACTAAAGAGGGGTCTAGGTAATTTTTAAAATCTCCTACTAGTAACCAAGGAACATCCATTTTATGAGAAGCAAACTTTAGAAGTTCTTTAACAACTTCCCACCTGGCCTATAGCAAAATGACAGCCGGGCAGTGCTTCAGTTATCCTGACTGGGCATCGTAAAACGTCCAGCAGCATAAGCCGTGATTGCGCGCCCGGGGGGGGCACGCAGCATGGTGATCGGTGGTGTGGTGTGTAAGCCCCCGTTCACACCTATGCGAATTAGATGTGGCTTACACCGCATCCAATTCGCAGGACATTTCAAAATACATTAATGTTAATGAGGCTGGTTCACATATCTGCGATGCATTCGCACTCCGCATTGCACAAAACTTGTGCGTTTTCTAGGCAGTGCGGTCCGGCTCAGGTGCGAATTCAGGCCCATTATCTTCTATGGGCACGCATCTGATTCGCAGATGTGTGAACAGGATAAAATACTGATGCAATCCTGAGCTGATACTGAGCAAAAACTGACATGAAACGCTGAACAACTGAGTTTTCTCTTCGCAGGGAAACCTGAGCTTCAATTCGCACCGCACATGTGTGAACCCAGGCTCAGTCTGACACACCGCAACACCGATCTCGGTAAAAAGCCTCTGATGGAGGCTCTTTACCATGTGATCAGCCGTGTCCAATCACGGCTGATCACAGTGTAAACAGGAAGAGCCGTTTATCGGTTTAACGGCTTTTCCTCACTCGCGTCTGGAGGACGCGAGTAAAGCAGAGCCGATCGTTGGCTCTTTTGACAGGGGGGAGGGGTCTGTACTGATTGTTTATCAGTGCAGCCCCCTGCGGATGCCCACCCAGGACCACCAGGGATGCCCAGAAAGAACGCCCACCAGGGATATGCCAATAAGTGCCCATCAGCAATGCCTGCCAGTGCCACCCATCAGTGCAGCCATTCAGTGCCCACCAGTGCCACCTATGAGTGTCCATCAGTGCTGCATATCAGTGCCACCTCATCGGTGCTCGTCAGTGAAGGAGCAAACATACTTATTTACAAAATTTTACAAAACAGAAACAAAGAAAACCTTTTTTTATTTTTTTTCAAAATGTTCTGTTTTTTTTTTTATTTGTTTAGCAAAAAATAAAAACCGCAGTGGTGATCAAATACCACCAAAAGAAAGTTCTATTTGTGGGAACAGAATGATAAAAATGTGGGTACAGTGTAGCATGACTTTCATTTAAAAAGTGACAGCGCTAAAAGCTGAAAATTGGCTTGAGCAGGAAGGGGGGAAAAGTGCCCGGTATTGAAGTGATTAAGTACCTCTGAGGAATATAGGGGTGGTATATTATATATATAAAATTAGCTAACACGTATGATCTTCTATACAATGTACAATGCAAAAATATATAGCAACCTTTAATATCCATTTGTATCTGCATGCAAAGGAAATCTACATCATATGATATCAATATAGATACACCTCTAGAATATGTAGTATAAATAGAGTGATATTGTCTACTGCGGCATATTAGTGCCATCTTATAAGTGCCCATAAGTGCTGCCTCATTAGCGCACATCAGTGAAAAAGAAAAATGACTTTTTTACAAAATTTTCTGATAGAAACTAAGAAAAACGTATTTTCTTCAAAATTTTCGGTCTTTTTTAGTTTGTTTAGCAAAAAATGAAAAGCCCAGTGGTGATTAAATACCACCAAAAGAAAAAAAAATGATAAAAATGTATTTTTTTTTTTTCGTTTGTTTAGCAAAAAATAAATAAGACTAAAACATTTGAAAAACAAAACTTTTTATTTTTTCTTCGTTTTGGTTATAAAATTTCTCTTCACTGATGGCCGCTGATGAGGCGGCACTGATGAGCACTGATATGCTGCACTGATGGACACTGGCACTTATAGGGCTGTACTGATGATCAGTGCCCTAATTATCAGTGTAAATGTCCCCTGTCGGGGATAGGCAGTTATCGGCTTTCCTTTCCTCACATTGACAGTGCTAAGGAAAGGAAATGCCGATAACCGGCATTTGTTTACATGTGATGAGCTGCAATTGGCCCTTTACCTTGATCTGTGATCAGCTGTGTTCGAAGGACACAGCGATCACAGAGCGTGCCTGATGCATGCAGGGGGCGGGGTTCTGGGAGGACGTCAATAGACGCCCTCCCAGAACTGGATGACTGTGCTGTAGCTGTTTTTTGGCAAGTGATTAAAGTGCATCTAAGCCACAATCCTTAGGTGTGGTGGCTGCTTTTTTTTTTTTAAATGTTTTTAGACTTTCTTTCCTTTATTTTCACCTGGTGATCTGACCAGTAACACAATTCCTGTCTTAGGGTGGCTCTATAGAAGAGCAACGGAGACACTCTTGGACAGCAGCATTGTTTAAGAAGGTAGTGGTCATAGATTGTTCGAAATTTGGCTGAATTTAAATTCACATATGGCTGTCCCTGCTAGATAAATATCCATCTCTTGATTGGCTTCTCTCAAATGGGAATGTTGGAAATGTTGTTTGATCAGTCCTGCAGCCAACTGGAGGAATGCAGAGGCATCCTGCTGGCAGAATACAATAATGTAGCAGGGAGGATCCCATCCTCCACTTCGCTTATGTGGATGGAGGATTCCAATCCTTTTTAATCGGCCAGTTGGCTGATCAAAAAAAAAAAAAAAAAAAAACAATCCAATTATAGGCAGTTTTAGACAGACTAGAAAATGTAGACAAGTACTTCCAACTTTTTCTGTTCCGGGATGAATATGCCCCTGTGAAGAAAAAAAACTCCAGTTTTCCGCATGAAGCCATTGACCTAAACCCTACTGAATACCTTCGGGATGAATTGGAACGTTGATTGGCCAGCTTTAGACAGACTCTTCATAAGTGACTAACAAATAAAGCCTAGCTCCAGCTAAAAAAGGTTTTACATCAATAAATAAAAACTTGTCATTGTCCTTTACCAGTATGCCAGAACCTGGTGATGTTCAATATAATGGAAAGCCGTGGGATGCCCATATATGCTTCTGGAGACCTACTCACCCAACATCATTGTAACTTACTATATCAGCTGCATGCTCGATGAAAACATGATCTCCAAATCGGATTTTGCGAACGACATCTGCCGCAACATCTGTTCTCAGTCTGTGCTGAGACTTTATCAGCTGTAGGAGGCGCTTATTTGGGAAGGCGTCTTCTGTGCAGATGTATACAGCCCCTATATCAAAATATCATTGTCTGAATTAGAGGGTAGGTACAGTGTATAGTCAGTGGGAGCATATTTTGACATATTATTGCAGTGTCCACCACAAAGCAATGGCTGGCATTCAACATGCTTGCTCTTATATAAAGGGTTTGTGTGGCCTCTAGTTATATAGAAGGAGTAGGGGTGGGTATCATCATCCTGATTGAATTAATAAGAGAAAGAGAATGGATTGACATGGACTACTCCATTATAATACCATGCAACACCTGTGGTGGTTAAAGGACTATCTCAATACCCAGAAATTGAAAGCATATAGGATAAAATTAAATATAATTTATTAGAAAAATACATAAAAATTAATTTACAGCAAGCCAATCTAGGTATTGCTGTAACAAAATTACATATACATTGATTGAATGTTTTACAAAGGTCTACACCCCGATTATTAGGAGTGCAGGGATGAGTACAGATGCAGACGATATCCTCTACTAGTTTCGCGACTAAGTCGCTTCTTCAGGAGGTGTCAAAGCATCTAGAAAAGGGAAAACTTTTAATAGATTGAGTAAATTAACCTTGAAACAGCGAGGGGACTCGAAAACTTGGGGCACCTGAGGCACCCGAAATAGGTGTCCCACCCAGGGTGCCTCAGGTGCCCCAAGTTTTCGAGTCCCCTTTAGGATCTGAGTGGTGAGTTGCGCTGTTTCAAGGTTAATTTACTCCATCTATTAAAAGTTTTCCCTGTAAACATTGTTATTCCATTGAAATTATGTATGTAACTATGATACTGTATTTCCCTTTTCTAGATGCTTTGACACTTCCTGAAGAAGCGACTCAGTCGCGAAACTAGTAGAGCATATTGTCTGCATCTGTACTCATCCCTGCACTCCTAATAATCGGGGTGTAGACCTTTGTAAAACATTCAATCAATCAATGTATATGTAATTTTGTTACAGCAATACCTAGATTGGCTTGCTGTAAATACATTTTTATGTATTTTTCTAATAAATTATATTTAACTTTATCCTATATGCTTTCAATTTCTGGGTATCGAGATAGTCCTTTACCACCACAGGTGTTGCATGGTATTATAATGGAGTAGTCCATGTCAATCCATTCTCTCTTATTAATGCCCGCTCTTATATATTTTTGTTATTGTATTAAATGCAAAGATAGTTTTTCCCACAAGATGCAGAGTAGATTAGCTACTTCATTGACTAACTGCTTAACCAACTGTACAAGATAAAGTATTTGCTACACAAGGGTTGCATTATTTTCAATTCGTTAACTGACCCTTAAAGGCCCGTACACACAATCAGAAATTCGTACGAAAAATACAGCTTTTGAAGCGATCGTAAAATAATCTGATCGTTTTGCAAGCCAATCACGACAGTTCATCCGATTATTATCTGATGGGACAAGCACAACAAATTTCCTCGTATGATACCAGATCATACAATTGTCATTCGAAAATACAATACAAATACTCTACAACACATTACATGACTTCCAAATTTTTATTCTGTCGTACAAGAATTTTCGTCACTTTAGTAAACTCTTCATTTTCGATATGCTACAGTTTTTTGGCTCTACATAACAGCCAGCAGGGGGAGTGATACATACAGCTGCGCTGGAGGGATACCCTTTGACAAGTCTATCATGTGCTGCTATGCATACTAGCACATTATAGCATAAACCTCCCAGGGACTGTAAAGAATATTTTAATAAAAGTCAGGTTTTATAGGTTGAGTTTTTTCATTTCATAAGATTAAAAGACAGGGTGCTCAATTCCAGTTACAGGTCAATGCCAAACTGGTATAGATGACAAAAATCTGTGAAATACATATACCTCATATTTTATTAATTTTCTTTTACTTTTATAGAAGACACTGCACCCAATTTTATTAATCACTAAAATACACTTTCACCGCAAGATCTCAGCTATATACAGTGTAATAAAACATACAGATTACGTCACCGCTTTGGATAAATTCTGAACTTTCCAAAATGACCCATGAATGTATTTTTTTTTTTTTTTACATAACCATATATTTAAGGCGTACCTGCTCCTAGACCACCATAGGTCTCTGGGTACTGAACAGAAAGGCACAGCTGGAGGGCTATCTGAGTCTTTCCCGCAGAGCTCTCTCCTGCCAGCTCTGTAATGCCCACCAGGGGGAGCCCTCCTCTCAGCAGATTATTTAGAACTCCACATCCCAGGCTCAGCTTTTGGTGCTGTGCGGGGAATCTGGACTTTTCTGTGTAGAGCTGCAAAGCTGAAATCCAACAAAAATTATCAGAAAAATGAATGTCCCTTTATAATCAAACATCTAAAAAGGCATACAGACCATATCAACAGGTTGGGGGGGGGGGGGGGAGTGGGGGGATGTCGGTCGGGGTTATTCGAGTTGCATCGCAGCTAGCTTCACTAGAATAGTGGTATACACTAGTAGTTTAACCACTTGAACTCCGGAAGGTTATACCTCCTTCATGACCAGGCCATTTTTTGCTATTCAGCACTGTGCTACTGGCAATTGCAAGGTCATGCAACGTTGTATGCAAATTTTATTTAAATCATTTTTTTTTTCGTTTTTGCTATTGTAAAAGGAAATTTGTAAGTTCTGTATATAATTGTATTCTATTTTATATATATTGCACACTGCCCTCACTGTGCACATGGCACTAATAATGTTTTCATTGCATGGTTGCATTCTTTCGAGTCCTGATGTTACGCCCCTTGTTACCATAAATGTACAATTGTAATATTAATGTGATACCTACATAATCATGTCTATAAAAACCTTCAATTGCGTCATAATAAAGCAGAAAAATTATTTGGAAAGATGTCAGTGTATCTTTTGTGTCTGTTCCCTACTGCAGTAGTTATTATTTTGGAACCACTAATCAATATGGAGGATAGGAGTTGCCTATATAAACCAAAAAAAAGCAAAACATTTTGAAAAAAAAAAAATGACATTTGTCTAAGTTTCTACTGTCAAATTTTGCAAACAAATAATCTTTCTTCATAAATTTAGGCCGAAATGCTACATTTCTGCTTCTGCTACATTTCTTTGGTAAAAGAAACCCAAAACGGTGTATATTATTTAGTCTGTGTGAAAGTTCTAGAGTCTAAAAACTATGGCATTTCTATTTTAAAAATGTATGAATCCGGATGTACTGATGGCCCATGTCATTTCCTGAGGCCCTAAAATGACAGGACAGTAGAAATACCCTCCAAAATTACCCCTTTTTAGACAGTCCAAGGTATTTAGTTAATGGCATAGTGAGTTTTTTGAAGTAGTAATTTTTTGTAAAATTAAGAAATTAAATAAAATGCGTCCCCCCCCAAAATGTCATATATATATATATATATCACACATGCATCAGTACAGCGTCATTATATGAGTGGTGTGGCAGTGATCAGGGATACTGACTGGTTATGGTATGTAAAAGAATACAATTTAAATAAACTTTTATTCTATTTTTTTTTACTATTTTTTTTATTTTTTTTGGTTTACACCATAGTGACACTGTACTACTCTGGGGGAAGGGGGGTGATCAGGGTTTTTTTTTTACTTGTTTCAACTGTCATGAATGGCTTTAATAATAAATACTATTATGATGATGTGATTGGCCACAGCCATCAGATGGTACAGGGCCCAGGTACCATGTGATCACTGGTGACCAATCACAAATCACACACAGTACATTTATGACTTTTGTTTACTAGGTGACATGTGATCACATGGTATCTGGGCAGGCCAATACCAAGCACTGCAATCCGCTGTGTCCAGTATACAGAACGGCTGCAGAGCGCGCCACGCTCATGGTACCTGGGGGAGCTGCCCGCCAGCAGCACAAGTCAGCATTTAGTTAAAGCCAAAATTAGAGATGTGCAGTAGCTCCAAGGCCAATACCAATCTATTGGTGTCAACACTATATAGAAAAAAAGTTTGCTTACACTCCTCTAAAATATTAGGCTTCGTTTCTATGAGGCATATCAATGCATATGATGTGGATATAAGGGTGTGCAGTTAGAATCACTGTCAGGTTTTTATTGCTGTCTGTGCCCCCATTAGGGAGATTCACTCTGTCTTGTCACAGGAATTGAAGTGAGGGTAAATTCAGTAATTTGAGTTGCCATCAGAACAGAATCAGAGAGGGAATTTTCCAATGGGTACACTTGTTCCTGTGACAACTGTCTAAAACCAGCCATAAATGGATGGAAGCTAGGGCGGTCCCTGTAATACCGGCTGAGATTCAATCCATCAAATTCGATGGATTGAATACCAAATTCGATTCATTGATCAACTTGAACCAGCCTGTCAGATTGTTAGCATGCGATTACTGCCCGCTGCTATAGCCAGATATCTGACAGAAATGCAGGGGTGCCAATATTTTTGGAAATGACTATGTGGTTTCACTGCAATCGTCAGCAGCATGAGAATATATTTTGGGTCGTTCTTTGGTGGTAGGTTATTGCAGTAGAAAGAAATATACAGATACATTTTAAAAAATGTTTTTTTTTTACTTGTTGTGGGCCGTTTTCCCTTGATAATAAAATAATAAATAAAAATCAGGTGATTTTTACCACCAAAAGAAAGTCCACTTTGTCTTGAAAAAAATCAAGGTATAATCCACCTGCATACACAAAGTGGTTGCAGTGAGATGTACGGCTTTACTTTTTCAAAGTTGCAAAATTGTGTTTAGGCATTAAAGTGGTTGTAAACACTCAAATATACCCAGTGAAGTGAATAGCCTCAGGTGATACACAGAGATGAAACAGATCCTCCTACAAACATTTTACTTGTTAATCTGCAACCCTCTCTTCTCTACACCTGCGCAGAATTGCGATAATATCCTTTTTCATCTGTCAGTATCACAGTGGAGGAGGTGGAGAGACGCAGTTAGGGCGCTTGTAAAATATATTATGAGCCGATTGGAGAAAAGGGACACCCCTCCTTCACACACAGCACAGGAACGAAGGAACATGCAGAGATGCGTTTTGAATAGACAAGCTGTATGCTGAGCTCTCCTTCCCCGTCACAAATGTATCTCATGTGTCGGGAACGAAGCACCAGAGAGAAACAACACTTAGAGCTTTGGAGATAGACAAGTGAACACTACAGATATATGTGCTTTGTTCAGATTTCATGACTGAGGTTTACAACCGCTTTACGATTCATTTTAGGGGTTAAATGACTTTGACTAAAAAGTTTAGCCTTTGTATTGTTCTGCAAACCTTTCATTTCCCAGGGAGCTGTCCAGGATGATGTAGACTACCATTTGAAAACATTGTGCAGAGCTTTACGAAGGCTCCTTTGGTTATTAAAGTTGAATTTTTTCCAGTATACATTTAAATAAATAGCTGCAGATGACATTACCTGTAAGTGCTGAATGTTTCTGGAGAGCTGCACTAGCTGCTTTCTGTAAGTCATAGATGTCGGTAATGGAGAGCTGAGTCACTTTCTGCAAATCCCCAATAGAGAAAATAAGAAGGTCTTTGGCAGACTTGATGTTTGCTGAAAATAAGACACAACGTGTTATCAGTGGCCAGTATCTCTCAATCACACTTAGGATGGCCATACATAGCAATTTTCTTTCCTTCAACCAGTTTGCAGGAAAGAAAATCACTTGTTTTCCGACAGGTTGGTTGTACTGAAGTTGATTGATAGATCGACTTTAGTACAACCAGTCTGCCCATGAATGGATCAAAATTCAACAGGTTCCTGCTGAACCGGCCGAAATTTGTTCTGTTTATGGCTTCTATCAAAAAGTGCATCCTGTCAGATAATGCCTCCGACGATCTGCGCATGCGCAGTATGCATTGTCACTCCAACTGATATATGAATCAGCTAGCATGAGGTCAACACTGCACATGCGAAGATAGTCTGACCCATTATATGACGATCTGCAAATGGAGAATGTAATTATGCAACCCCCTCCCCCCGAAATCTGCCTGTCCCGAGATTGGTCAATTCTCTCGCATGAGATGAGAGGCAGGCAGAATCTGACGATTACACTCTCCTTTTGCAGATCGTATAATGGATAATGCCCCCAACGATCTGCGCATGCGCAGTGTTGACGTCATGCCAGCTGATCAACATATCAGCTGGAGTGCCGTTACATTCTGCGCAGATGGTTGGAGGCATTATCTGATGGGGATGCACTATTCGACAGAACCCTGGCCTTAGTGCTTGTATCTGTGGGCTTTGGTTTGTGTTAAGTGGGATTGGTATTCCCACACAGGTCTATGTGAATGCAAAAACCCATTATTGGGCACTGTGGAGTTTAGGAGCATTGATGTCTAATGAATGCTATCATGGAGAGGTCGACTATGCATCTAATTGCTGAAGCGGGGGGTTCTAGCCACTTCGATACTGTGCCAATTCTGCCATTCCTCTTCTACATGTAAAAATCATATTTTTTTGCTAGAAAATTACTCAGAACCCCCAAACATTATATATTTTTTTAGCAGAGACCCTAAGGAATAAATTGTAGTTAATTTCCCAGCCCCACAACAGTGGGACTGTACTTCCATACTTACCTGGAATTTAAACAATGCAAGAGCCTGTACATCGCACCAGTGGTCCACTGATCGTGGTTGCAATACTTTTCAGGCTCTGTATTTATTACATTTTAGCAAAAGGTGGATTATATCTTTAGCTGGCCTTCCTCTGAAAGCAGTGATACTGTGTAGGTTTAGAGGAGATGCCCATGTGCACCTCTTTATGTTGGTTGTAAATAGATCTAAGTGGTTACCATTTTTTCTAAGTTTGTGTTATCTAATGCAATCGGTTCACTCCCAAACTGACTTTGTGCCGCATGTTTTAGCCTGGTAAAATGGAATTTCCAAGAGCTGGGTACCCCCAACTCCCTCTGTAACTGTACAAGTTTTAAAGTTACTGTATCATATAATTGATGAAGATATTTGATCCCAAACTTAGACCACTTATAGCCATCCTCCAAGTGAAAGAATTCACTCAGACATGGGTTGAACCAGAGTGGACAATTGGGAGATAAGTGGAGGGGTCAATCAGTTATGTGCTTTAGGCAGATTCCCAACACGTGTTTATCTGATTTAAGTATTGCCTTGTCCCCCTGCCGTAGGAAAATTTCAGCAGAGTTTCATAAGGAGGTGACAACCTGCAGCCTCTACCACCACCGCATTATTCAATTGGGGAACATCCACCATTGAATATAGACCAGCTAGGATGCAAAATAATAGAGACGAAGATCTGGTAGTGCCAATCCTCCCCTGTCAATCAGTAGCTGCAAGATATCCAATGAAACTCTAGTCGCCTTGGAACCCCAAAGAAAAGAGTTTAACAAGGAGTTAATATATTGGAATGTTTTCTTTGGGAAAGCTCGTCCATGAAAAATGATATGTTAGTGCAAATCAAAAAGTATCACGGACAGTACTCAAGTACTGTAAGGGGCAAATCCTTCCATTTTTTTAATTCTGTCTCTAAATGTCCTGATTATGGGCCAAAAAAATGTACCTCTACAAAGGATTGCATGGGCATTTGAATATTAATACCCAAATATTTAAACTGGGATGAAACCTTTATGAGACATTGGTCAGGGATTACCAGATTAGGTTGGGGGTCTAATGGGAATAGCGTAGACTTAGATAGGGCTGCAACTAACAATTTTTTTCATAATCGATTAGTTGGCCGATTATTGTTTTGATTAATCGATTAATAACCTTAAAAAAAGTGTGGTGTATAATTTGGTTAATATGTCGTTTTAAAAAAAAAGGCAATTTATTCTTAAAGCGGTATTTCACCTTAAAAAAAAAAAAATGTAAAAGTCAGCAGCTAAAAAAAAAGTACACTTACCCTCCCAGGGCGCCCGCGATGTCGTTCGTGGAGGCCGAGATGTCCCTCGGCGATCCGGATCCAGCGCCGCCATCCTCAGTAAGGGAAACGGCTTCCCGTTTCCTACTGCGCATGCGCGAGTCGGCACGCGGCCTACTGCGCATGCGCGAGTCTAATTTGTGAATGGGGAACGCGATCTATTGTGGGACACAGTTCCCATAACACACCGCGCCCCATTCACTAGAAGACGGAAGGAGATAAGATCACCGTGGCGCTGGAGGAGGCAGATTAGGACGATCTGCCTAGCAACAGCCATTTCTGGTAAGTAAAAAAAAAAAAAAAAAATTATTATTTTTTTTTCATTTTAAATTGTTACTAACATTTTTTTAAAGTTTTTTTTTTTCAGGGTGTCCCACCACTTTAAATATCTCTATGCAGTGGTAAATATAAATAACCAACTATATGGTTATGGAGCAAAATATCTAATCCACTCTGAGAATAACAGACAGAAGAGATATACTGTATACACTATTAGAGGATATGTATTATTAAAGGGTGAATCTGGTAAATATCATCAGACTCAGTGATCAAATTATTTTATTAAAAAAAACAATGTCTTCCTTCAAAAAAAAAAAAAAAATTTAATTTTAAGAATGTTCGTTCAATTTTCTAATCGTTAGTGGGGTCAAATCGACATTCATTTTCAACCACAGTGACGGAAAAATTTGGAAATAATAGAAAACTTCTTGGTCAAAGGAATTTTCAGACAGTGTATGTGGTTTTCGTTCATTTTAAAAACAGAATGTTAAAAACAAGTGAAAATTTCCAGCAACATTTTTTCATTCAGCGAATGTACAAAGATTTTTCATCTGAAAATTGATCCGTGTGGCCAGCATAAGGCTCAGTACACACCTATGCAGTTTGCTTTTGATCTGTTTTTGCAGTGCATTTTGATTTTTGCGCACGTGATTTTGCTGCGATTTGCGTTTGCATTTTCTTGGCCAATTTGTTGTTGGGCAGATTAAAAAACACAAATTGCTGAAAAAACGCATTACATGCTTTTTGCAGCTTCTCCATTGAAGTATATTAAACCAAAAAAGCACCGTTTTGCATTTAAAAAAAAAGTCCCTGACCCTTTCCAAATAAGTAGCGGATGAAGAAAGCATAGATGTGAACGTGTCCCATAGGAAACCATGTAAATGAACTGTAGTGCGTTTCTGCAAAAAGCACCAAAAAAATCATAGATGTGAACCACGTCTACAAAGTTTAGTAACATAATGGGGTTAAAAAACTAAAATTAGCCCTTTATAGTGCAAAAAAAGCAAATAATCACTACTGTAAGGGGTTAATTTTTTTACTGTAGAACTGTGAAAGTAATATTTACAGTAGCGATTATTTGCTACTGGCCGATTAATCGATTATGAAAATAGTAATCGATTAATTTCATAATCGATTAGTTGTTTCAGCCCTAGCTTAGACCAATTATTACTGGATCCTGAGAAGTTTCCGAATTGAGACGCACATTCTTAGGAGCTCTTGAGTTCAGCCGAGTTTTCTGGAACGCACGCCGCTTGTCACAGAGCAGACGGATCGGATTTCACAGATCCCCGAGCTGCAAACGTGTTGATGCCTTACAAAGACTGCATATATATAAGTGCAATATACAATTGTTTTAAGAATCATCCGAAATAAAAACGTTATTACACTATCATCTGCCTATCTGTGGCTCATTGGTGGAGCCGTCTTTGTAGAGCCTGTGATTGGGAAAGGAGATAGAAGATTGGATTAATTTTGGTATATCGATTGAGGGGCAAGATTTACGCATATCCATGCTTTATAGTCACTTGCTGGCCGAATGTTTCTGGTGAGCGCAATAGATTATCTCACTTTGGGTGGAGCACTGTTCCTTTGAATATTGAAGCATCGTATTTGACAGACACAACGGTGTTGGAGTTTAATGATTGGACTATTTACACAGAACGTTAATATTTTTTCAATATATATTTTTAATTTTTTTTATGTTTTTTATCACTATTTTTCTTTTGGTACTACACCATTTATAAATTTTTTATTTATATTTTTGTATGGCATTATTTGTTTTATATTTCTGGTTTTATAATATTTAGGCATGTTATAAATTGAGCACACAGCTTTGTGATATTAAGGTAGCGCCCTTTTTCCCCACT
This sequence comes from Lithobates sylvaticus, assembly GCA_028564925.1. Lineage (NCBI taxonomy): Eukaryota > Metazoa > Chordata > Amphibia > Anura > Ranidae > Lithobates > Lithobates sylvaticus. Next base: position 77,239,415 of record CM053038.1, read on the forward strand.
TATTCATCTCTTGTATCAGGTCTGCTGTTGTTTCTAATAGTAATAAATAGTCACTCAATTTTATTTGCGGCCCTTTGGGACCCCCCATATCAAGAAAGCTGACCACCATGGGTCCAACAATGTGATAATAGGTCGCCACTATATGAATAAATAAAATATAGAGCTATGCTGTAACCAGAAGCATGATCCAAGAAATCTGCATCTCAGTGAAAGATCTTACCCTTGATAACAGCCGAGATTATACGAGGATGTACATCCAGCTGAGTCCAGTCCATGTCCTCATGAGAATTTCTGAAAGAAAACATTTTTTGTTAAAAACATGACATCGTCACCATAATATTCAGCTCCAGGATTTGTCAATGACGAGTCCAGGACAGGAGATAAAGAGAAAAAAAAAACTGGACCCTAGTACAGTGAAAAAAAAGAGAAAAAAAAAAAGAAGAAATGCACCCGGAAATGCATCAAAAAATGCTCTGAAAGGTGCCAAAAACGCGTTAGGAAACACATATGCAGAAACGCATCCAGAGCAGATCTGGAATACGTTTCTGTGGTGTGAACCAGCCCATAAGGTAAACCTGCCATTTAAACACTTCCATACCGGGCCAATTCTGGCATCCCTCTCCTACATGTAAAAAATCATATTTTTTTTTCCTAGAAAATTACTCAGAACCCCCAAACATTATATACAGTATCTCACAAAAGTGAGTACACACCTCACATTTTTGTAAATATTTTATTATATCTTTTTATGTGACAACACTGAGGAAATGACACTTTGCTATAATGTAGTAGTGAGTGTACAGCTTGTATAACAGTGTAAATTTGCTGTCCCCTCAAAATAACTCAACACACAGCCATTAATGTCTAAACCACTGGCAACAAAAGTGAGTACACCGCTAAGTGAAAATGTCCAAATTGGGCCCAATTAGACATTTTCCCTCCCCGTTGTCATGTGACTCGTTAGTGTTACAAGGTCTCAGGTGTGAATGGGGAGCAGGTGTGTTAAATTTGGTGTTATCGCTCTCACTCTCTCATACTGGTCACTGGAAGTTCAACATGGCACCACATGGCAAAAAAATCTCTGAGGATCTGAAAAAAAGAATTGTTGCTCTACATAAAGATGGCCTAGGCCATGGATGCTCAACCTGTGGCCCTCCAGTTGTTGCGTAACTACAAGTCCCATGAGGCATTGCAAGACTGACAGTTAAACAAGCATGACTCCCAAAGGCTGAGGCATGATGGGACTTGTAATTCTGCAACAGCTGGAGGGCCACAGGTTGAGCCCCCATGGCCTAGGCTATAAGAAGATTGCCAAGACCCTGAAACTGAGCTGCAGCACGGTGGCCAAGACCATACAGCAGTTTAACATTACAGGTTCCACTCAGAATAGGCCTCGCCATGGTCGACCAAAGGAGTGGAGTGCAGGTGCTCAGCGTCATATCCAGAGGTTGTCTTTGGGAAATAAACGTATGAGTCCTGCCAGCATTGCTGCAGAGGTTGAAGGGGTTGGGGGTCAGCCTGTCAGTGCTCAGACCATACGCCACACACTGCATCAAATTGATCTGCATGGTTGTCGTCCCAGAAGGAAGCCTCTTCTAAAGATGATGCACAAGAAAGCCCGCAAACAGTTTGCTGATGACAAGCAGACTAAAGACATGGATTACTGGAACCATGTCCTGTGGTCTGATGAGACCAAGATAAACTTATTTGGTTAAGATGATGTCAAGCGTGTGTGACAGGAACCAGGTGAGGAGTACAAAGACAAGTGTGTCTTGCCTACAGTCAAGCATGGTGGTAGGAGTGTCATGGTCTGGGGCTGCATAAGTGCTGCCGACACTGGGGAGCTACAGTTCATTAAGGGAACCATGAATGCCAACATGTATTGTGACATACTGAAGGGGAGCATGATCCCCTCCCTTCGGAGACTGGGCCGCAGGGCAGTATTCCAACATAACTACCCTAAACACACCTCCAAGACGACCACTGCCTTGCTAAAGAAGCTGAGGGTAAAGGTGATGGACTGGCCAAGCATGTCTCCAGACCTAAGCCCTATTGAGCATCTGTGGGGCATCCTCAAACAGAAGGTAGAGGAGCGCAAGGTCTCTAACATCCACCAGCTCCTTGATGTCATCATGGAAAAGTGGAAGAGGACTCCAGTGGCAACCTGTGAAGCTCTGGTGAACTCCATGCCCAAGAGGGTTAAGGCAGAAAATAATGGTGGCCACACAAAATATTGACACTTTGGGCCCAATTTGGACATTTTCACTTAGGGGTGTACTCACTTTTGTTGCCAGCGGTTTAGACATTAATGGCTGTGTGTTGAGTTATTTTGAGAGGACAGCAAATGTACACTGTTATACAAGCTGTACACTCACTACTTTACATTGTAGCAAAGTGTCATTTCTTCAGTGTTGTCACATGAAAAGATATAATAAAATATTTACAAAAATGTGAGGGGTGTACTCACTTTTGTGAGATACTGTATATAATGTTTGGGGGTTCTGAGTAATTTTCTAGGAAAAAATTATGATTTTTACATGTTAGCAGAGACCCTAGGGAGTAAAATGGCGGTTGTTGCAATTTTTTATGTCACACGGTATTTGCACAGCAATTTTTCAAATGCGATTTTTTTCTGAGGGAAAAAAAAAACACTTTCATGAATTAAAAAACAAAAACACAATATTTAGCCCAATTGTTTGTATTATGTGAAAGATGATGTTAAATAGATAACCAACATGTCACACTTTAAAATTGTGCACGCTTGTGGAATGGTGGCAAATTTTGGTACTTAAAAATCTCCATAGGCTAGGCGTTAAAAAAAATTGCTGGTTACTAGTTAAGAGTTACAGAGAAGATCTTCTGCTATAATTATTGCTCTCGCTCTAACGTTCGCGGTGATACCTCCCATGGGTGGTTTGAATGTTGTTTACATTTGTGGGCGCCACCTAAGTATGCGTTCGTTTCTGTGTGCGAGCACAGGGGGGACGGGGCGCTTTCAATTTTATTTTTACACTTTCCCTTACATTTTTTATTTTGTGATCACTTTTATTCCTATTACAAGGAATGTAAACATCCCTTGTAAAAAAACAAAAAAAAAACAAAAAAAAAAATAAAAAATCGATCTCAGGCTTTCCAAGAAAAAAAAAAAAAAAATAGCAGTGTTTACATCTGCTGGCGCCAGAAGTGACATCACCTCGGGCCTCCGAGGGTCATAGAGATGGTTAGGGACCATCTGGCCCACAACCATCTCTATGGTAAATCACTGCTGCTGGATTCCTTTTCTGGCCCCCGGTTGCATGGGCGACCAGGAGAAGCACCAGAGGCCAGAGGAGGGGGTGGGACGTCCCCTCCCGCCATCTGTAAAAGCAATAAAGCAGCAAAAAAGGCCGCTATGATGGCTTTTACTGGAAACCACCTGCTGAAAAAAAAAAAAAGATATCTGGATGATACCTGCAGCTGCCATCAGAACTAGTGTCCCTATTGGAGTGGTGACAACCCAAAATGTGATATTATCTTTCATTGCCCATCAGTGCCACCTATCAGTGCCGACTCAGCGCCCACTCATCAGCTCCCACCAGTGCCGCTTCATCAGTGCCCACTCATCGATCAGTGCAGCCTCAGTGCCGCCTCATTAGCGCCCACCAATGCCAACTTATTAGTGCCACCTCAGCAAACACCAATTTTATTTTTGGGGATATTTATTATAGCAAAAAGTAAAAAATATAGTTTTTTTTTTTTCAAAATTATCGCTCTTTATTGTTTATAGCGCAAAAAATAAAAACCGCAAAGGTGATCAAATACCACCAAAAGAAATCTCTATTTGTGGGGAAAAAAGGTTGCAAATTTTGTTTGGGTACAACCAAGGCCGGGCCAAGACATTGTGCTGCCTGGGTCCAAGAATGAAATGCTGCCCCCCCCCCCAAAAAAAATAAAAAATAAAAATAAAAATTACACCTATCAATAGGCCCCCACATTCATTATTTTATATCATGATAACTAAAATGTAACTTATCAGAAAATCAGATGGGAAATGCCATAAATCTATTCCCTATTTTGTAGACGCTATAACTTTTATGCAAACCAATAAATATACGCTTATTGCGTTTTTTTTTAAACCAAAAATATATAGCAGAATACATATTGGCCTAAACCGATTTTTTTTACAGCCAATATCTATGGGAGGGGTTTCCACCATCTCTGCCAAGTTTCATTTTCTACAGTAAGTCTTGTTATCAGTCTGATGTGTATTATATGTGAATTTGCATCTCAGTGACCAGTATTGTCGTTATATTGAAGCCTATTGAGATTTCCATACATTAGAGGATTTTGTTTTCTTGTGGTGTGGGAACACATAACAGTGCTTAGCGGCCGGCCTTTTACTGACACTTTTTTTTATTTTACCTCCCGTAGTTTATTGTAAATAGTAGTGTGGTGATTACCTATTATACTAAAGATCGGCATGTGGAATTAATAAACATCAACAGATTTCACTTGTGCCCCACCAGGCCGGCCCCGCATGGACAATGTGCCTGGCCGCTTAGTTCATCACCCCATCCCAGCACCGATTGGCAGCACTGGCAGGCAGCAACGATTGGCACTAATAGAAAGCACTGATTGGCACTAATAGGCAGCACTGATTGGCAGCATTTAGTGGCGCTGATTGGCAGCACTGATGGGCACTAATAGGTGGCACTCATGGGCATTGATTGGCAGCACTGACAGGTGGCACTGATTGGCACTTATTGGAATTACTTATTGGCACTAGAGCTGCACGATTAATTGTCAAGAATCGTTATTGCGATTTTTTTCCCCCGTTGCGATCTTATTAAAAGTGTTTCACGATTCTTGCTATGCAAAGAATTCTCTCTGCTCTTCTGAAGCCACAGCCGTCAAAAGAAAGGAAGAAAAAACGGGGCAGTCTGCCAAGAATTAGAACATTCTTTAGCAGTTGAACTAAGTCTAAACATTGTAACAATTTGTCAATGGAATAGACTTCGTGTGTAAATGAGGAAAGTTTAATCATTTAAACACTAAACCTTTTTCTGACATTTGTTGGTTTCAAGTTAAAATCATTTTTTTTTTGCTAGAAAATTACTTAGAACCCCAGAATATATAGACCCTAGACTAAAATGATGGTTGTTGAAATTTTTTATTGCACACTGTATTTGTGCAGCGGTCTTTTAAATGCAATTTTTTTGGAAACAATTACTTTAATGAATTAAAAAGAAAGAAAAAAAAAAAAAACTAACCAATAAAGTTATCCCAATTTTTTGTATAATGTGAAAGATTCTACGTCGTGAGAATCGTGATCTTTTTAGTCTAAGCAAAAAAAAATAGTGATTCTCATTTTGGCCAGAATCGTGCAGCTCTAATTGGCACTGATAGGTGGCATTGGTTGGCACTGATTTCGAAACACTGGATTAGCACTGATAGACACTGACAGGTGGCACTGATTGGAAACACTGGCACTGAGGTGGCAGAGAAAAAGTAGTATGTAACTTCATGCAGAGAGAGACCAGCTGTCAAAATTCAGCAGCGATGTCCGGGGTGGGCGGGACCTAGCAGCTATAAAACACCAGCCAATGATTGGGCTACTTAAGAAAGGGGGCGTGGCCACATACACGTATCGGCCTGCTCAGATCCCATTCCATTGGCTGGTGTTTGATAGCTGCTGGGTCCCGCCCACCCCCGACATTAATGCAGAATTATGACAGCTGGTCTCTCTCTGCATTCAGTTACATTATGTCTCTGACAGGCAGAACGATCTGCTCAGGGGCTGCACACTCATTGGATCCCGCCCCTCTTAAAATGCCGCCTGGGACCATGGGCCCACTGGGTCTCATGGTAGGGCAGGCCCTGGGTACAACGTCGCACGACCGCGCAATTGTCCGTTATGGTGCCAAATTGTAAAAAGTGCTCTGGTCAGGAAGGGGGAAGTGGTTAAGCACCACAACATGTCCCTTGTAGAGGGCTCCATGGATGGATGGGTGGGTGGGGGGTCTCACCTCCGCGGTCCCCTCAGTACACTCCGCTCCTGCACACGCCTGTCCCATCTTCTACTCACTGCGAACACCGCGCCCTCATCGCAGCCAATCACCTTCCAGACAAACAAAGCTCCTCTCCAATCACCAACCACCTCGCCGGCCGTCATCAGCCACATCTTCCATTCATTGGCTGTGACCAGGGACAACAAACGTCACGTGCTGTCCAAATCCCGCTCCCATTGGTGGCGTCTCTCTTACGCAGGACTTGGTTTTAACTCTTTTGGCGCCAGCGGGAGTGACATGACAGCCGGGGCCCGCTCCGCCTATCCCGCTCCGCCTATCCTGCTCCAACAAGGGGTTAAAGGCTGGTACAGGCGTCCTGGCCAATCCTGTGCGGCGGGGAGGCCTCCTGCTGCGCTGTGATTGGTCGGAGGCGGGCTGTCAGTCGCGGGAGATGTGTGAGGTGATTGGTGGGCGCTGTGAGGAGCTGTGAGGGAGGAAAGATGTCCACCGATGGTAAGAAGCTGGTCCGCTCCCCCAGCGGGCTCCGCATGCTGCCCGAGAACCGGGCGTACAGCAGCCCCTTCTGCCTGGAGGAGCCGCAGTGGGTGCCGGATAAGGAGGTAGGTTGTGACGGGCAGCTCCAGGGGCTTTTCTAGGGACACTTCTACTACATGTCCCAGCCTGGCCGAGGCCTTCCTAGAGGATGGGGCCCCTCCATACCCGGGACACCGACTATAAAGAGAGCCTGTCATCTCACCGTGCAAACTAATCCCCTCACAGCGGACTCTACAGGGAGGCAGGGAGGGGCTAAACTTTTCTTCATTCTGGGCGGAGCTGGAAATGGGCAAAAAAAAGAAAAATCTGACTTGGTTGGTTTAACATGGGTGTCCCCTTAGGGGAGATCTTCCCTCACTTCCTGTCCTGGAGACACAACAGGAAGTGAGAGGAGAGCCCTCTGTTTTCCCAGAATGCAGTTCTGTCTTTAACCGCCTCAATACTTCCATACACTATATTACCAGAAGTATTAGGACGCCTGTCCTTACACACATGAACTTGATGGAGGGGGGATTATGGTGTGGGGTTGTCTTTCAGCGGTTGGGCTTGGCCCCTTAGTTCCAGTGAAGGGAACTCTTAAGGCGTCAGCATACCAAGACATTTGGACAATTTCATGCTCCCAACTTTGTGGGAACAGTTTGGGGAAGGCCTCTTCCTGTTCCAACATGACTGCGCACCAGTGCACAAAGCAAGGTCCATAAAGACATGGATGAGAGAGTTAGGGGTGGAAGAACTTGACTGGCCTGCACAGAGTCCTGACCTCAACCTGACAGAACACTTTTGGGAAGAATTAGAGAGGAGACTGTGAACCAGACCTTCTCATCCAACATCAGTGCCTGACCTGGCAAATACTCTTCTGGAAGAATGGTCATACATTCCCATAGACACACTCCTAAACCTTGTGGACGGCCTTCCCAGAAGAGGTGAAGCTGTTATAGCTGCAAAGGGCGGGCCAACTCAATATTGAACCCTAGGGACTAAGACTGGGATGTCATTAAAGTTCATCTGTGTAAAGGCAGGTGTCCCAATACTTTTGGTAATTCTATCCATCTATCTATTCTCTAGAGAGAATCTCACACACACCCCTTGAAAAAGTATTCATACCCCTTGCAATTCTCTACATTTTGTCATGTTACCACCAAAAACGTAAATGTGTGTTTTTTTTTTTTTTTTTTTTTTTTTTTTTTTTTTTTTTTTTTTTTTAGGGATTTTATGTGACAGACCAACACAAAGTTGCACATAATTGGGAAGTGGAAGGACAATGATAAATGTTTTTTTACAAATATGTGAAAAGTGTTGCGTGTATTTGTATGGCGCCCCCCTGAGTCAATACTTTGTAGAACGCAATTACAGCTGCAAGTCTTTTTGGGGATGTCTCTACCAGCTTTGCACATCCTAGAGAGTGACATTTTTGCCCATTCTCCTTCTTTGCAAAATAGCAAAATTCCTGTCAGATTCGCTAGAGAGTGTCTGTGAACAGCAATTTAAAGAGGAAGTAAACCCTCTGAACAAAAACGAAACAAAAAAAAAACCTGCAAGACAAAGGCATAATTAGCTAGTATGCATAGCATACTAGCTAATTATGCATCACTTACCTGAGATCGAAGCCTCGGCATCAGTCCTCTTCTCCCCCTCCGACCGCCGACATCTTCTCCCGGAGTGACTTCCGGGTATCGCGGCTCCGGCGCTGTGATTTGCCGGAGCCGCGATGACGTCACGCGCATGCGCACGAGAGCGGCATATAACTGAAGCATCGGCATATAGCGCCGTTGCTTCAGTTGTCGCTAGTGCATGACGTCGGCACATGCAAATACAGTTATATCTCCTAAACCGTGTAGGTTTAGGAGATATCCCTGTTAGCTACAGGTAAGCCTTAATATAGGCTTACCTGTAAGCTAAAGTTGTAAAAGAGGGTTTACTTCCTCTTTAAGTCTTGCCACAGATTCTCAATTATATTTAGGTCTGGACTTTGACTGGGCCATTCTAACACATGAATGTGCTTTGATCTAAACCATTCCATTGTAGGTCTGGCTGTATGTTTAGGGTCGTTGTCCTGGATTGAACAGTGCTCTGTGAGATGTTTAAAGGGGGCCCCCCCCCCTCTCCCCTGCTGCTGCTTTTACCAGGCTGTCCATCCCATCACGAAGCCTGGTAAGTATATGACCTGCGGTGTTCTGTCCCTGGGACACAGTGAGAGGAACAGATGTTGTTCAATCCACTGTGTGATGTCAGGAACTGGACACGACGAGGGTCAGATGCTTTGGAGGCCGGAGGAGAGGCCTCTCTATAAAGATGACCTGTCACCTCCCATACTATAACAAGGGATGTTGCTAATCCCTTATGATATCAATAATGTTAAAATAAATACAATACTGCCCTTGCCAGTTTTCAGGGCTGACACACTTTGAATGACAATTGCGCGGTCATGCAGCGCTGTACCCAAATTAACTTTTTATAATTTTTTTTTCCACACAAATAGAGCTTTCTTTTGGTGGTATTTAATCACCACTGGGTTTTTTATTTTTTGCTAAAAAGGACCGGAAATTTTAAAAAACTTCTTTATTTTTTTTTTTTTTTTTCTTAGTTTCTGTCTAAGTTTTTTTAATAAGTAATTTTATCTCCTTCACTGATGAGGCAGCACTGATTAGGTGGCAGTGGCACTGATGGGCAGCACAGATATGCTAATAGGCACTCAAAGGCAGCACTGATTGGTGTCACTGATGGGCACTGCTTGGCATCACTTGCTGGGCACTGTTGGGACTGCACTGTATGATCAGTGCCCTGATTACCTGTACAGCCTCCCCTGTGAGAGCTGATAAATGTCACATCCACGTTTATGTGTGATAAGCTGTGATTGGATGCAGCAGATCACATGGCTAAAGAGCCGTATCATCGGCTCTTTACCGAGATTGGGGTTGTGCCATGTCCTAGGGCGCGTGAGAGCAGTGACACTGGGGCGAAGTCATATGACGTCACCCCAGAACGAGAGGGGACCCCACCCGCCGTCGTTTCCCTATATGGCGGGAGGAGGTTAAAGTGCCCCCCCACCCTGCGCTCTCAAAGGCAAATGTGCATGTAGGTCTGGCATGCATATATAAATGGCAATCACACCACACATGTGAGAGCGATGATTCTAGGGCACGACCTCCTGTGACAGGCTGCTTTCACACTGAGGCGCTTTACAGGCGCTAAAAATACCACCTGTAAAGAGCCTCTCCTGTCACTCTCCAGTGTGAAAGCCGAGTGCTTTCTCACTGGAGCGGTGTAAAAAAAGTCCTGCAAGCCACATCTTTGCAGCGGTATACACACCGCTCCTAAAGCGCCCCTGCCGATTGAAATCAATGGGGCAGCGCCACCAAACCGCTGGCAAAGTGCCGCTTTGCCGGCGGTCTTAACTCTTTTCGCCCGCTAGCGCCCCGCTAGCAGGCGAATAACGACGGTAAAGCCCCAGTGTGAAAGTAGCCTAACTCTAAACTGGTATCCTGTAATGCTCGATTCACATCTATGCATGTTGCTTTTGAGCGTTTCTGCAGTGCTTTTTGCGGTGATTTTTGGACACGTGTTTTTACAGCGATCTGCGTTTTTTTATTTTTTTTATTTTTTTTTATACACTGTATATAGCTGGTTGCTAAGGAATGGGCCCCCTCCTTAGCAAACCAGCTATATACAGTGTGTAAAAAAAAAAGAAATAAAAAAAAATGCAAATTGTGGTAATAATGCAGTACTTACATTTTGGATGCGGGTCCATTGAGTTCTATTACATGTAAAACGCTGCATTTTGCATGAAAAGGTCCCCGACCCTTTCCAAAAATGCAGAGGCAGAAAAATGCATTGATGTGAACATGTTCCATAGGAACCCATGTTAAAAAATTTCCCTGCATTTCTGCAAAATGCATCAAAAAACGCGTTAGTGTGACTCAAGCCTAAGTCCCCTTTCAAACGGATGGACCAATCAGGTCCGTCTGTCACTTTTTCAGGCAGACCCGATCGGACCATCCATTGCCCTCTATGGATCGGTGGATGTCAGCGGACATGTGTCTGTCGACCTCTGATCCAACCCTGGTAGCTAAAAACAGACATATGGGGATCCATTCCTCCTCCTTCTATCGGATTGGATGGAAATGGACAGGCGGTCCGTTTCCATCTGACCCACCACAAAAGTCCTGGATGGCTTACACGCCAATGTAAAAATGCATATAAAAGCAAAATAGAAGGCCTTCAAAAAAATACAAGGTTGAGGGATCATCATCAGCATTCAAATGTTATAAAGAATGCAACAGGAAATGTAAGGGTGCAATTGGGGCAGTTAAGATAGAACACGAAAGAGAGCAATAAAAAATCCCAAGAAATTCTTTAAGTATGTAAACAGTAAAAAAAGGGAGGACAGACCATATTGGCCCCGTAAAGAATGAGGAAGGACATCTGGTTACAAAGGATGGGGAGATGGCGAAGGTATTGAATTTATTCTTCTCCTCAGTCTTCGTGAGGGAATCGGGGGGCTTCAGTAACCAAAACTGCAGTGTTTATCCTCATGACACATCACAGGAAGCACCTCCATGGTTAACAGAGGACAGAATTAGAATTAGACTTGGGGAAACTTAACATTGATAAATTACCGGGACCAGATGGCTTTTACCCGAGGGTACTTGGGGAACTGACAGTCTACTGACTGGAATGGTACCAGCGGATTGGAGAAAAGCCAATGTAGCACCAATATTTAAAAAGGGCCCAAAATACATCCCTGGGAATTACAGACCAGTTAGCCTAACATCAATAGTATGCAAGCTCTTGGAGGGGATGAATAAGGGACTATATACAAGATTTTAGTAATGAGAACGGTATCATTAGCAGTAATCAGCATGGATTCACGAAGAATCGTTCTTGCCAAACCAATCTATTAACCTTCTATGAGGAGGTGAGTTGCCATCCAGATAAAGGAAGGCCCGTAGATGTGGTGTATCTGGATTTTGCAAAAGCATTTGACACAGTTCCACATAAACGTTTACTGTACAAAATAAGGTCTGTTGGCATGGACCATAGGGTGAGTACATGGATTGAAAACTGGCTACAAGGGCGAGTTCAGAGGGTGGTGATAAATGGGGAGTACTTGGAATGGTCAGGGGTGGGAAGTGGGTTCCCCCAGGGTTCTGTGCTGGGACCAATCCTATTTCATTTATTCATAAACGACCTGGAGGATGGGGTAAACGGTATAATCTCTGTATTTGCGGATGATACTAAGCTAAGCAGGGCAATAACTTTTTTGCAGGATGTGGAAACCTTGCAAAAAGATCTGAACAAATTAATGTGGTGGGCAACTACATGGCAAATGAGGTTTAATGTAGGAAACATTTTAAATTATTTGGGTGGCAAAAAAATGAATGCTATTTATACACTGTTGGGAGAACCTCTGGGGGAAACCTAGGATGGAAAAGGACCTGGGGGTCCTAGTAGATGACAGGTTCGGTAATGGCATGCAATGCCAAGCTGATGCTAACAAAGCAAACAGAATATTGGAATGCATTAACCACTTCAGCCCTGGACGTTGTACCCAAATATATTGATTGATAGAGCTTTCTTTTAGTGATATTTGATCACCTCTGCGCCTTTTTATTTTTTGGGAAATAAACAAAAAAGAGCGACAATTTTGAAAAAAAACAATGTTTTGTAGTTTTTGCTATAATAAATATTACAAATAAAAAAAAAAAATGATTTTTTTTCCTCATTTTAGGCCGATATGTATCCTTCTACATATTTTTGGTAAAAAAGGAAAAAAAAAAAAATGATAGATATATATATATATATATATATATATATATATATATATATATATATATATATATATATATATATATATATATATATAATATAATATTTTTTATCGTGACTGCGACATTGGACATTGCGGTGGACAGATTTTTGGGACACTTTTGACATTGTATACAGCGATCAGAGCTAAAAATAGCCATTGAATGCTGTATAAATGTCATTGGCAGGGAACGGGTTAACACTGGGGGGGGGGGGGGGGGTGGTCAAGGATTAAGGGGTTTACTGTGTTTCCTAGGTGTGTTCTAACTGTGTGGGGGGTGACTGACTAGGGGAGGAGACTGATCACTACCACTACACACGATCTGCCTCTACTCCCCTGAGAGATCCCGGTTCTCCCTCTGTCATGCGCCTTCGTGGGTGCCCAGCGTGCATCGGATTCAGGGACACGCTGCGGGCAGGCCTGCTAAAGCGTTTTAAAGAGCCGATGTACATCTACGACGGCTCACGCAGGGGAGCCAACCTGCCGCAGAATAACTGCGACGGCTGGCCCAGAAGCAGTTAAAGGATTAACTCCAGGGATAAAACGATAATTCTCCCACTTTACAAGATTCTGGTCCAGCCGCAACTTGAATATGCTGTCCAGTTCTGGGCACCAGTCCTCGGGAAGGAAGTACTGGAAATGGAGCGAGTACGAAGAAGGGCATCAAAGCATCACACTATGCAGGGACCGCCCTGTCAGATCTCCGCTCTCCCCTATGGGGGATTGGATGAACACGTCTGTCCGCATTCATCCTATCCGCTCAGCAGAAGGATGGGAAAAATAGGGTTTTCCTCCGTCTGCAGAATCGGACCATAGCGGAGGCGGATGATATCGGGTGTCAGCGGATGCTCATCCGCTGACACCCGCTATCCCATAGGGGTACATGTATGTCCATTTTTCATTCAAAAATGGATGGATGAAAAACGGACATATGGACCGCATGTGTGAAAGGGGCCAAATGCTAACCATGAGTGAAAGAAAAGTTTTTGTTTTTATCATTCATTTTCTCTGAAAAATGGCCAAGAAATCATAAATTCTGTAAACTTATGAGCACAAATGCACACCACACTGCACATTTATTTGTGAAAATCATTTTCCTTCCACTTCACAATTTTATGTGCCACGTTGGTCTCTCATGATCACATAAATTACATTTGGCTGCAACATGACAAAATGTGGCAAAGGGGTATGAATACTTTTTCAAGGCACTGTATACCCAGCTTAAGGGTCACCAATACACATTACCGTCTGACCATGCAATCAACTTTAGATTTACCAAAACTATATAAGATGAGGACTTACCTAATCTATCCTAGTCAATTTGTATTCAGTCAAGCAGGCTCTTGGACTACATAGTTGTTGGCAGATCTATACAATCAGATTGGAAATGGAGAGTGTTTTACTCCAAAGCTGATTGTACAATCTCCTTTAGATTTACCAATACTATTTAATAGGAGAACTCGCTTTAACAATTCCATCAGTTAGTATCAAACCTGGTAGGTCCTTGCAGTATGTAGTTGGTGGCAGATTTAAAGGAGATTGTACCATCAGATTGTGTAGTATATGGTCAGGATTAGAGAAGAGCGGGGACTGCTTGATGGCAAGTAATGCTGGGAATCGGGAGTGTTGTTTGCTTTTAGCGAGCCTTTTGTTGTCCAGCCCGTCTTCGGCTGCCTATAAAGTGTAAATGGAAGTTATTTTTATGGCGTTGACAATTCTGCTACAATTCAGATTACTGTCGCCAGAGGAGGATGAGGCATGCAGTGGCTTGTACTGTCCTCGCCCAAGGCCTTCAGGGTGTGCTGGCACTTGTACCTATCCCCCCAGTTGGTCAAGGTGTGCTGGCAGTTATAGTTCCACCACTAAGGTATTCAGGGTATAGTGGTACTTGTAGTTCTACACCTGACAATCGCCAACATTTCATAAAAAATGTTTTTATATATAATAATAAAAAAAAAATTTTAACCACTTGCCATCCGCCATATAGCAGAATGACGGCGGCAAACTGGTTTCAAAATCCTGACCGGGCGTCATATGACGTGATCAGGATTTTGAACCAGGGGCGCGCATCGCGGCGATCGTTGTTGCGGTGCTTCAGTCTGACACCCCGCAACTACGATGGAGACTCTTTACCACGTGATCAGCCGTGTCCAATCATGGCTGATCACAGTGTAAATAGGAAATGCCGTTGATGGGCTTTTCCTCACTCGCGTCTGTCAGACGCGAGTAGAGGAGAGCCAATCGGCTGCTCCTCTGACGGGGGGGGGTCTGTTCTGATCGATTATCAGCGCAACCCCCCCCCCCCCCCCCCCCCCCCCCCCCCCCCTGAGGATGCCCACACTGGATCACCAGGTATGCCACCCTAGACCACCAGGGATGCCAATCAGTGTCCACAATGGGCATCACTGATTGGCATGCATTGTTTGGCACTGGCATCCATCAGTACAATACATTACACTGCAATGCTGCCTATCCATGCCCATCCGTGCCGCCTATCCATGCCTATCAGTGCCCATCAATACACAATCGCTCTCCTCCCCTACTTGCTGTGGCCCAGAAAGCAACATCTATGGGTCCGGGTCAGCCTGTCAGTGTCCCCGGCTAGGGGAGCCGGGAAGGGATGTATTGCAATTTGCAAAACATTCAGTGGAGCCCAGAGGAGACATTCAGGTTCTGTCCTTCCTCTGTATTTTGTGTATAACAATCTATTTGTTTTGTGAACATATTTTACAAGCATTTGCTGTCATCACTTTACCTCAAGCTAAACACTGTTATGAGTCGGTTTAGTTACAGTTGATGTAAACTCTGACTGCCAAGCACCGTGTATGATAAATAAATGTCATCTCAGTGCCTCTCCAGTCCATTTACAGCCAATTCCCACCTTGTTATGATTTAAAGAATTGCGTAAAACTGGCCACTAAGAGCTCCTCATAATCTTTTAAAATGTTAATGCAATTTAGAAAATAATTTTTCAGTGCAGTGTTTTTTTAATTTTTTTGCTAAAACCTGATGATCCAGTCACAAAGGTCCTTGTTCGGGTATTTCCTGTTATGGGGTGACAGTGATTTGTTCCCTTCTCCTAACTGCTCCTACACCCCGTCATATGGACTTTGGACTTTTAAAAGAATTCTACATGTAGTCTTTTTAACTCGTATAATCCTGTTTTACTGTTGACCCCATCATATTGACCCACCCTGGGAAATTCCATGCAGCCATCACACGCTGTGCAGGAGATTAACAGCACTGATGAAAAGTGTACAGAAGAAATAAAATATCATTACGTGTTATACTTACTTTAAGCTGGGAGTGTCTAATTGTCTCCTCATTCCTTCTACGTGAATAAAGAAATTTGTATTTTATTTCTGCATGTTTATGGGGTCTATTTGTAAAAGACTGACTGGACCCAGCCGTTTGTCCAAACCCACTGAGTAACTTTGAAAAATGAATGTCTGTATACATGTGTATAGCAAACACTGGCCTTTTTTTTTTTTTTGCTTTATGCCCCCAAAATGGAATTCACGTAATCTACAGTCCATGCGTTTTTGATGCAGAAACTGCCTGTGGTGTGAACACCCTCAAGTGAGGGAAAGTAACATCTACGATTTCACTAGAACATTTCTCCTCATTTGTTTGGTCTTCTGATCAGACTCAAAAATTTGATTTCCTCTTACTAATTGTCTTGGCTGACAAGAGTCACCAGGACAAATAAAGGAGTGAATCTCCCAGTGAGGATACAGAAAGCATTAAAAAAAAAAAAAAATTGTCAAAGGTTCTGATTCTTCACCACTATATCAAAAACAAACAAAAAATGTTCCTTTTACATACACTTTACGTACTGGTTCACACTGCTATGATGCGGGAACCCTGCGAATCCACTGCGGGTTCCCACATCGCATGTTTCCCGGCGACAGTTCACACTGTCCTATGCGAACTGTTGGGAGTGCCAATTAAAAATTAATGACACCCCCCAAATCAGTTTGCATATCACAGTGCCATCTGCAAATTCGGACAGGAATTAGATCGCACCAATGCAATCTGATTCTGCTGCAGACCAAAAAAAGGTCCTGTGCGAGTTTGGTCCAAATGCAATGCAAATTCAGTCATACTATCTGTATTGCTAAAATCGCATCGCACGGACATCGCATGTGATTTGCATTGCGAAACGCATGCGATCTCGGACAACGCTGCAGTGTGAACCGACACTTAAAGGGGTTGTAAACCCTCATGGTTTTTCATATTAATGCATTATTGTGAAAAAACTTCTGCCACTGACTGGCCCCCTATACCCCCCCCCCCCCCCCCCCCCCGGTTCCCTCGGCGGAGATGCACTCTTCCTCTCTGTCCGTTTTCTCGGCTCTTGATTGGATAGATTGATAGCAGCGCAGCCATTGGCTCCTGCTGCTATCAATCAAATCCAATGACGTGGGACACAGAAGCAGCACTCGGGAGCCGTGCCCACACAGGTGTCCACCTTAGGAGAGTCTTCTCCAACGTGGACACTCGATGCGGTGAGGAGCTACCAGAGCCGCCGGGGACCCCAGAAGTCGAGGATCGGGGGCCACCCTTTGCAGAACGAACTGCACAGTGGAGGCAAGTATGGTATATAAAAAAAAAAAAGGGGGGGGGGGGATTACAACCCTTTTTAAGGCTGATTACATTCACAACCTGTAAGCGGAATGCAAGCTGTCATTTGACATGTGCCCTGGGGCTGCACAAGTAGACGTTGTCTCTTAATTGTTTAATTAGTATAATTTTGAGACCTGTGGCAGTGGTGAGCCGTGCCATGTGAAATGCAACCTGGCATCAGTGTTGTGTCTGATGTTCTGTCATCCTCATGCAGGCTTATTCATGTCAGTCAGGATGCATTGGCTGCACAAACAGCTGCTGCGAGGGGAGTTTAAATGACCAGGAAATGGGAGCAAGTACTTGTCGTCATCCCCCTCGTCCCCCCCCAAAAAAGTGCCAGTTGTGGCATTGGAGGGGCGGAGGATGTGAACAAGCAGAGCGTCCCCTTTTGGGTGGAGCTCCACATTAAGATTGACTTATTTCCAGTTGTGTCCAAGGGCCTATACCTGCATGTGGGTGGGTTTTTATATATAAATATAAATAAATATAATTTTTTATTTTTTCTCTTCCATTTACATAATGCATTGCTTTAAAGTGATGCTGGCTTAAAAAATCCTATTCAAGTTTTTTTTTTTTTTTTTTCTAATCTGATTTCCTGTTAGAGGGTGTCTGTTTATTCTCCATGGTCCCACTGTATGTAGGTAGGTAGCCACTCTCTCTCCAGCTCCTGAGAAGGACTATGGCAGGGGTTGTCAACCCCCCCCAGGCTGCAGCCCACTACCAGGCCGTGCCCTTTCTGCAGCCAGGCTGCAGGTGCGGACGGCTGGCATGAGACACTTGGGCGGTTGGCATTACAGAGCCAGGCGGTTGGCATATGAGAGCGATGGGTAAGTGGAAGTCATCTCTCACTGCCCGCCCGCATCTGCCTTCATTTGGAACTCACCACTGCACAGAGGGCTGCCTATGGGCTAAATGGACCAGTGCTGCCCCAATGCAGTGGTGGCAGGCAGCGTGGCAAGTAACATATTCTGCATCTGGTGGCAAGTGACACGCTTGGGGCTCCCACTGATTCTGCATAATGGTGAGTTGAACCATTTAATTTATCATTACATTGTAATAATAGAAATCACCCTGACACCATATCAAGCATGGTGCCGTGATGATTGAAGTGCCAACACCAGCCATTGCACATGAAAAATTGTTTATCCCAGACGTTAATATTTTACCTTTTCTTTTCTATTTTTAAATGAATGGGGTGTTACAAGGTGAGGATTTACAATCACTTAAAGTAGTAAATGTGTAAGATTATTTTTGGAGAAAAAGGATATAATTTTAGTGCCACTTTATAGATGATGGAGCATATTTCATGGATTTGAGACCTTCTACCTTTGTTATGTTGGTCATAAAATCAGCGAGATGAAGCCAAAACGGTGCACGTCATGCTGTGCTTTCATCATCTTTATTGCTGGGCTTGTCCGGGGCAGATGTGCTACCCGAAGGTGATTCATGATTGTCACCTCTATGCAGCCCAACCTAGCAAGTCCAATTATTTTTTTGTTCGGTTTGCAGTCTGTTTGCTTTTTCAAGAAATGCTCTGTTCAGAAGTGATGGGGAATGACATCCAGAATAACTGAATATGGAAATTGTTCACAGTAGCAATAATAAATAGAAAGGGAGGCGCTTCTAAGTGCAGTAAAACCAGTATTTATTAAACAAATATTTCTCTAGAGTTTGCTTCTACCTCTTTGAGTGTTGCTTAAGTGCCCTCTGCGTATCCTCCAGTCTAGTCCCTTTTTGGATGGGAGAACCAGAATATCCAGAGCTTCCATTCATGCAGAAGCATCCTATATACCTCCCGCCTTCACAAGAAGAATTGTTGAATGTGTCAAGATGCATAAGATGGTATTATCCTATTTAAAAAGCAGAAACTTTTTATATTGTCTAGAAATTTTTGACAACAGTCCCTAGCAAGCCTAAGTGGTCAGAAAACCCTATAGCGGTGATGGCGAACCTTGGCCCCCCAGATGTTTTGGAACTACAATTCCCATGATGCTCACCTACACTGCAGAGTACATGAGCATCATGGGAAATGTAGTTCCAAAACATCCGGGGTGCCAAGGTTCGCCATCACTGCCCTAGAGTATGTTCACATTTTAAAGTGACCCTGTCAGAATAAAGATCTATTAAAAAAGGAAGGTATCTGCAATAGAAAATGTAGTATACTCACCTCCCTAGAGTACTGTGTTTCCTACCTTACCCCGTTTCAGCTCGCAGCAGCTGCCAGTTTTATTGGCATTCGATGCTTTGGAAGTATTGGATGCCTGTGTGTCTCATTGAGTTCCTTCCTCCAGCCTTTGTTGCACTACCAGTCCTGTCATGGCTTAAAGTGTTAATAAACACAAATATGAAAAACTTCATGACCACATACCAAGAATTACAGTATGGTATTCCATATTTATATATAATGGAGCCACTCCAATGAGTTGAGTTTAGGAGCTTTGGCAAAAAAATACTAAAAGCTCCTAAACTCAGGTTTAGGAGCTGCTATTGTACATGAAGCCTAAAAGTATTGACCTCTTGTCGTATAGTATTGGCATTCCATCTGGAAGCTTTGCTTTATTCAAGGGGTTTAAAGTGGTTGTAAACCGCTGGAGGTTTTTTTTTTTGTTACCTGCAAGGTAATGTCATAGTGTGCTAGTATCGCAGACTAGCAAATTATGTTAAACTTGCCTTAAAACAAAGCTCTTCCAGCGCTGGGATGTCATTGCTGCAGGTGCTCTCGTCTTTACCTGTCTTGCTTTCACGTTTGTAGACTCGGCTCTGTGACTGCCCGGAGCTGCAATGACGTTACTCCCGTGCATCGGTGGCCGCTCTTTCAGAATGCATGTGCCAGTGATGTCACTGGCTGCATGTAATGTAAATATATCCCAAATGGAGATATTTACACTACCTATACATAAGCCTATAATAAGGCTTACCTATAAGTAAAAGTTAGTGATGGAAGTTTACTTGTACTTTAATATTACAATAAGACGGTGTGTTGGGGTGAGGAGGTTAACGGCATTCCCAGAAGTGTCAAGTGCTGTAGAGCTTGAGGCTGGAATAGAGGGGGGGGGGGGGAATTCACAAACAGAAAAACCAGCGCAAAAGTCATAATTTAGTAGGATGTGTCCCTTGTGCTGATTCCTCCCCCCGCCGCTGTAATCTTCCAGTGCACTTGGGCTTTAAGCCAGAGTTCTGTTTTAAATACTATGAGTTGGATTTGGATAGGGCCGCAGGTTGGACACCTATGGGGGGGATATTGTGGAAATGTTAGAACTTTGTTCAGATTTGTTTTGCTGGCTCTCCTGGGAGAGATTTCGTCTCTCCTCCTGTCTCTGTAGTACCAAAAAAAAAGAGGGGAATGGGGGTCCCTGTTACAGGAAAGCCGACATCGGTTCTAACACCTACTGCCTTTTTTTCAGAAGAAAGAAAACAAAAAAAAGTATTGGATCTACGAGTTTTTATTCTGTGTTTTTTCAATCATAGTAGAGTCTTTGGGGGTAATTAAAAAAAAAAATAAAAATCATGTTTTAAAGCTGTGGTCATCCACTTGTACATTTTTTTAGTTCACTTTTCTTTTTTAAGTAAAACAATTTGGTTGTTATAAACACCAACACCGCACTCACTGTGGTTTTCATCATTCTGTCTCTGAGCTCCCAACCAGTTTGCTGACACGTTGGCTCCGGGGGGAGGTTCTTGCTGTACAGCTCAGCCACTTTCTATCTGTTCATTATTCTTGCTGTAGTCAGCAGTTTCTACTGCTTGGCGTATTTCACTTTGTTTTCTTTGCACAAAGGAAGTGATTCTGGCTGCAAATGCATGAACCACCTCGTGATATCTGCCTCCCATATTAAAGGGTCTGTAAACCAGAACAATTATCTTTTTCCTCTTTGTTCTATTAAATATTCGATTAGAGGGCTTTGGTATATCTGTTTTTAGAAGTACAAAAATACATTTTGATCCTGCCAGACATCTTGTCAAGGTATAACTTCCTGTACTGCATTTTTGAGGACTACAGAACCCCTACCCTCTGTTATGGAGCAGCAGGGAGGGGTGGTGTTTGTAGCCCTAGGCTAGGGTGACGATGCCGATTTTTCATAGATCCAGTACAGAGATTGTCACCCTAGAATAGGACGTGTGTTACTGATAGGAACACACACACACACACACACACACACACACACACACACACACACACACACACACACACACACACACACACACACACACACTTTAATTTGCATAGTCCCTTCTACTTCTGTATCTCCTGAGTGGGCTATAGAAGGCAAAAAAAGCTGGTTATAACCCTCTCTAATGCTCCATACACATGGTAGGACATTTTCCGTCGGAAAATCCCATCGGACAATGTTGTCGGAAATTCCGACCGTGTGGGCTCCATCGGACTTTTTCCGTCGGATTTTCCGACGGACAAAGTTTTATCTCCTGCTCTCAAATTTTCCGACAACAAAGTCCTATTGGACTTTTTCCGATCGTGTGTAGCGAATTCCGACGGACAAAGTGCCACGCATGCTCAGATCACATTACAAGACCAAAGCCTTTTGGCTACTAGCCTCTACATAGTCCCGTTGTAGGCAACAAACGTCACCACGTTCAGAATGATCGGATTTTCCGACCGTGTGTATGCAACACCAGTGTTGGACAAAATCCGTCGGAAAAAATCTGATGGATTTTGTGGTCGGATTTTCCGACCGTGTGTATGCGGCATTAGACTATCCAAAATGAGGAAAAATATTTGCCTCTAATTCTGCTTTAACAATTTGCTTCTGGGTCAGGGCACCATCATAATCAGGGAGCGGGTCACATGCTTGCCTCTACTTGGAAATGGCAGTTATTCTCCTTGGCTGCAGAAGGGCAAGAAGCTGCAATGGTGCACATAAGATGAATATTGAGGGGTTGAGGTGTGCAGATCCTGGTACCTAATGCTAGTGTTTTTTTTTTTTTTTTTGTCTTAGATAAGGGAAGGGTTAAATCCCTGCCAGGTATTTTCTTTTATTTATTTTGTACACTTCCTGTACCAGAGGAGAAATAGGAAGTCAGACATTTTTTCGAAGTGAAGGGAATTCTCTCTGTTGTCCCAGTTAGAGTGGGTGACAACTCAAAAAATTTTTGGGGATTTCCCTCACTTAGTTTTGGTGACCATAGTCATCAGGAAGAACAGAGGGGTGAATCTCTCCAATGGGTACACCAATATTAAAACTTGACAGAGGGTCTAACCTTTCCCCATGCCGAAAATGGTTTTGCCTAGAGATGCACTTATTTTTATCATATTCATCTTGGTGTGCGTTTATTTTTTATTTGATGTTTTAAAAACAAAAGGGCACTCTTTTTTTGAAAGTGCTTCTCTACAGGCTTCCTTTTGACAGCTTACAATAATTGTGTGCCCAGTGATCTACTTTTCATGGGCAAGGGTCAGTTTATTCTTCTGTTTCAGTACTACCTTTGCTCTTTTGAAAAGATGCCATCAACTCGCAAATCTGTCACACCTATACTTGGATGTTAACACAAAGCTTTGTTAATGGACTCGCTGGTATGGATTTAACAAAAAAAAAAACCCACACAAAGTAGTAATAGATCTGCTGAAACATTTATTTTCCTGGAGGTGCTAGTCATGTGATCTTTGGTTGAACACCCCCCCCCCCCCCCTCCTTTTAGCAAACAGAATGATCTTCCCAATCAGAGGTCACATGACCATGTCTAGACCTTTGATCAAGTAAAAGCCTTCTGAATGAATGAAGAGCGTTCTGTTCTTGGATGAGGTTGGGTGCTGACGTCATCGTCCAAACAGAACACTTTGTATTTATAAAAGAAAATCACTGGAATAGCAGTGTCTACTTGGTGATTTCTCGCTTCCAGGGGCATTGGTCGGGTATATACATTGGTCCTGCTTGGACCAATATAACAATGTATCTATTACAGAAAAATATACCAAACTATGTAACCAGACCTGGAATTCATTTCACTTCAATGTGCTGGTGATAATCTGCTGCCTGTCAAGTCACTACTGCACCTGTTGAAGTTTTGGTCCATTTCTATACATACGGTAGTATGTTGGATAACAAAAATAATACATGTATGTGTATACATTATGTTTGTGTTTTATTTTTTCTATTTTATTTATTTTTTCTTGCATTTTTAAATCGTGGGTTGGGCTAGTAGTTAATAAGTGGACCTTACTTTTAAAGCATAACTAAACCCACAACCATACAATCAATCTGTATATGCAGTAAAGCATGCTTGTTATACTCCCTGTGGTTATTCCTCTGCATTGTGTAAAAAAAAGGCTGTTGGATCCTGTCACTTCTGTTCCTCCCCTCCTTCCAGTGTCCCCAATCTATCTCCTGATAAGACAGAGGCTAGGGGACAAGCTGCACGTGCACAGTTTGATGTGTATTGCTAGAAAAGTGTTTTTCTTTTTTTGGGTGGGTGCATGTGATCAGCACAGGGCCAATCAGCACTGTCCAAACAGAGGGTCAGGGGTTATGCAGCCTCATAGGACAGTCAGCGCAGAATCAAAACTCCTCTTTTACCAGACACTGAGTCCTGGTTCACATATTCGCAATGCGGGAACCGGCGCAATTCCAGTGTGGGTTCCCACATGGCATGTCACTCACCAGCGGTTCACATTGAGATCTGTGAACCTCCTGCGGGTGTCAATATAAAGTTAATTGCACCCCCAGATTTGATGGCAGTGTGACCTGTCAAATGGTACAGGAATCGGATCGCGTGGGCGTAAACACCCACGCGATACGATTCCCAAAAAGGGTCCTGCACCATTCCTATGCGAATAAGATGCAATTTCAGCCATACAGTTTTTTTATTGCTTAATTTGCGCTGCACAGACATCGCATTTGATGTGCACAGCAATGCAGTGTAAATCGCATGCGATGTCTGTCATCGCAAAAGTGTGAGCCCAGCCTGATAGAAGTCACAAGA
This sequence comes from Lithobates sylvaticus, assembly GCA_028564925.1. Lineage (NCBI taxonomy): Eukaryota > Metazoa > Chordata > Amphibia > Anura > Ranidae > Lithobates > Lithobates sylvaticus. The sequence continues at coordinate 77,263,325 of CM053038.1, forward strand.
CTGCTATATACTGCTGATGAGGAAAGGTATTTAGCAGTTTATATTTACTAAAACTATTACATTTACATGTTCTGTGTACTGTGGGAGACCAGATATATTGAATGCAGGCTCCTGGGTTTAGTAACACTTTTTAAGTATTTGCATTATAAAATATCTACTTTCTTCATCCTATTTTTATTTAGACTTGGTTGCTATTTGCCACGTCCTTCACTGCCTCCTACCCCATCCATCCAGTATTTGGCACATTTTATTTTGGACCTACACCTATGATGAGATCTGTGAAGATGCAGCACTAGATTGCCCCCCACTAGAGCTTCAGGCTGGGGCTTCAGCTGTGAATTCTGTGCTCCGCTCCTGTCACTGCTTGTGAAAGTTTTCAAGTGACTGTCCACTCAGCTGCAAGTAATTGTTGCTTGAAGCCGAGCCGCCTCTGTAAACACATGCGTGTCATCCCGTCATGACTGTTTCCATGGGTGCAGCTGTCAGAGCGCCTCTTGTCCTTTACTTATGTGTAATAGGTTGTTTCGGATGCCTTTCAGCCAGAAGAAGCCAATCCCAAAATTATTTTTTTTAACTGTGGGAGATTTTCACCTGCTTGGATGCAAACATTTTGAGGATTAGAGGAAAGCTTTTTTTCTCTCTCCTCTGTAGTCAGGGGGATGGTATTATATTGATTGGGACACCGAAAATGTAGTCCCATAGTCAGATGTTGGATTCTCCCAGTTGATTTAGGTGTAGCCAAACCCTTAGGCTGGGTACACACTGGAGATCTCATCGGCTCACAGCAGGACTCCGGTGCGTCTCTATTCACTGCTTTTCAGGTCGAATTTTGGGCTAAATTTGAACCTGAAATGGACCAGAATACATACAGGACTCCTGTGTAGTGCAATTCGCGCCAGAGCCGCTGCGGAGAGAACCAGTCACAATCTCCTGACATGCAAATCGGATGCGGGAAAACTGCATTAAATTTGCAATAGTGTGAACCCAGCCTTAAAGCAGAGTTCCACCCAGAAATGGAACTTCCGCCACTGATCCTGTTCCCCCCCCCCCCCTCCGGTATCACATTTTGGCACCTTTCAGGGGGGAGAGCAGATACCTGTCTAATCTAGGTATTTGCTCCCACTTCCAGGCAAAAGATCGTCGCAGTATCCGCAGCGATCAAAGCCATGTCCTGCTCTTCCTCCTCCAATTCCCCCCCCCCCCTGCTGTCTTCTGGAGACACACAGGTTCCAGAAGACGGCACGGACCTGTCAGATTTGCAGTAGGGAACCAGGCTGTGAAGCTGCAAGGCTTCACTTCCTGATTCCCTTAATGAAGATGGCGGCGCCTGCACCCGGAGCCGAGGGACAGATTGGCTTCAGGTGAGGACATCACGGGCGCCCTGGAACAGGTGAGTGTCCTTATTTTAAAAGTCAGCAGCTGCAGTATTTGTAGCTGCTGACTTTTTTTTTTTTTTTTTTTTTTTAAATGTGCAGGCGGAACTCTGCTTTAAACTGAATAAAATATATGGTAAATGCCTTGAGTCCTCTTTCTTTAAAAGTGGTTGTAAATGTGAACAAAGTATGTCCCTCTATAGTGTGTCTCAATCCAGAGCACTAATACCGCGTACAGACGATCAGACTTTCCGACAACAAAACCATGGATTTCTTTCCGAAGGTTGTTGGCTCAAACTTGTCTTGCATACACACGGTCACACAAATGTTGTCCCAAAATTACGAACGCGAGAACGTGGTGACTTACAAGACGTACGATGAGCCGAGAAAAAGGAAGTTCAATAGCCAGTGCGGCTCCTTCTGCTTGAATCCGAGCATGCGTGAGCTTTTGTGCAACAGCCTTTTGTGTACACACGATTGGACTGTCCGACAGCAAAGTGAAGTTGGTGGAAAATTTGAGAACCTGCTCTCAAACGTTTGCGGCCGGAAATTCCAATAGCAAATGTTCTATGGAGCCTACACACGGTCGGACTTTCCGACAACAAGCTCACATCGAACATTTCCATTCGGAAAGTCCGACCGTGTGTACGCAGCATAAGGCTGGGGTCACACTGGTGCGATGCGGGAAGCCCTGCAAATCCAGTGCGGGTTTCCATATTGCACCTGATTCGCAGGCAGTTTACACTGTCCTCTGCGAACCGCTGTGGGTGTCAATACAAAGTTAACGACACCCCCCCCCCCCCCCCCCCCCCCCCCCCCCCAGATCGGATCGCAGTGCGAACTGTGAATTCGGACAGCAATCAATTCCAGTGTGGACAAAAAAAGAGTCCTGGATGAGTTTGGTCCGAATACGATGCGGCTGAAGGTGCGACTAACATGTGAAGTCTGGCATCGCATCAGTGTGAACCGAGCCTAAGTGTCATTTCTGTCTGCTGTTTTGTTCCTCTATCAGCATGGATCACTTCTGACTGGTTTTCCTGACACCAAGAGAAAAATGGTGACTGTGGAAAGATTTCCGGCACACAGCCTGTGACTGACCGCCTCAGCTCTGTTCTTGTGGTGGGGGGGGACACTGTTCCTATGCGATTTACATGCAGTTTCAGCCCATTTGTTTTGAATGGGCTGAAATTGCACCGCATGCGCTACTTTTGGAAATGCACTGCAACTGGATCGCATGGTACCTTTTTTGTACCATGCGATCTGGTGCAGATTGCAAGTGCAGTGCAATTTGGAATGTGGTGCTGGAAACCAGTCCAGAACGTGGGTTTCATGCACAGCATTCTAGTGTGAATGGTCAAGAAATTACCAGTTTTGTTATCATTCTCCCCAGCTTTGTCCATAGGTGAATCTTTAATCTCAGGTGGTAATTCAGTCATACATCTGTTGGGACATCAATGTTGGGGAGCGTTCACACTACAGTGCGATACAGGAGTCCCGTGTTCCTGTGCTGTTTCCCACACCGCATTTCAATTGCACTGCCCTTTTGATCTGCAGTGTGTGTCACTACAAAGCTAACGACACCCCAAATGCAGGCTGCAAATACAGTGCATTTGCCTGAACCGGATTGCATGGCACAAAAGTACCATGTGATCAGGTTGCAGTGCGCTTCCAAAAGTCGTACATTACTGCACTACTTTTTATTTTTTGTATGATTTTATTCAAAATTAATGAGCTGAAATTGCACTGTACAGAACTGCATATGAATCGCACAGCACTCCTGTTCGATTCACATGCAGTTCTTAGTGTGAATTACAACATGAGGAGTGATCATGTGATGAAAGCGTGCAGATTTTTTGACTCCTCAATCAGTATGAGGAAGTTACTGGAGAGGACCGTCTCTGATTTTTGAACACAAGGGCTATGGATCGGCTATGAATTTTGTAAACACTTTACTATTTACTGTGTGTATGTATGTGTGTGTGTGTGTGTGTGTGTGTGTATATATATATATATATATATATATATATATATATATATTCTAATTTTTTTTCAAACAAAATAATTTTATGCAAAAACTACAGTGTTCAAGGTTTTTGTTATCTTTTTAGTGCCAAAATAACTCTAGTTAAGGCTACTCTCACACTGGGGCAGTGCCGGCATTAGTGGTAAAGCGCTGCCCATTTTAGCGATGCTTTGGCGCTGCTTTTCGGGAAGTAGGGCACTTTTAACCCCGAGAAGGGGTTAAAAGCACCCGTGATGCGGTGCTTCCGAATCGCTTTTCAGGAAGCGGTGGCCCTTTATTCCAATGGGCAGGGGCGGTATATACACCGCCCCAAAGATGCTGCTTGCAGGACTTTTTTTTTTTTTTTTTTCCCGTCCTGCAAGCACACCACCCTGGGGAGGCATGAGAGGCAGTTTTCAGGCACTATTTTTAGAGCTAAAATGCATGCAAACTGCCTCAGTGTGAAAGGGGTCTAAAGTCTAAGTATGGCTCAATTTACACATGGCAACCAATCGGGAAGCTACAGATGAGTGCAAGATGATCTCTTAATGCTCTTAGTGGTTTTATTGCACAGTGTTACTGAAAATTAATCCCTGGTTCCACCCTCTTCCCTTAACAACCTGTTTAATGAATATTTAAAAATAAAACCTTTCTGTTTTTTTCATTGCATATTTAATTTGGTTCCAATGATTTCATCACTAGGTCTTTGTGCTCAAAGCTTCCTGAAAACATCCCAGCACCCTCCTCCACTACCCCTCTTAAAGTGTTACTTAACCCACAACCGTAAAATCAGTCTGTATATGCAAGAAAGCATGCTTGTTATACTCGCTGTGGAACCTAAGGGATTAATCCCCTGCATTGTGTAAAAAAAAAAAAAAGGCTGTTTGATCCTGTATGCACAGATCCAGGAGTTCCACCGTCCCCTGATAATTTCCTGATAACACAGAATCTATGGAGTCAGGCTGCACATGCTCAGTTTGGTGTGTATTGCTAGAGAGGTGTTGTTTTTTTTTTTTTTTTTTTTCTTTTGGGAGGGTGCATGGGATCAGCACAGAGCCAATCACAACTGTCAAGACAGAGGGTCAGGGGTCCTGAATCCTGATAGGACAGCTCAGTGCAGTATGAAAACTCTTCCTACAAGCTTTAACAAGGAACTGATACAAGTCACAAGACTGCTATATACTGCTAATGAGTTTTATATTTACTAAAATGATTGTATTTCCATGTTCTGTGTACTGTGGGAGACCAGATGTAGTGATTGCAGGGTCCTGGGTTTAGTAACACTTTAAGAGCCCTCTGCCCTGTTGCAAGTTATTCAGATGTCAAAGTGCCTTAGATTGTCAGTCTGGAGGAGTGGGCATTGATGGACTAACCTTACCAACTGTGTAACTATGTAAACCACCCTAGATAATGTCAACATGTGATGATAATCTCTCTCTATCTTAATTGATACTACACAAGTCGCTCCGACTTTAGAACAGCTCCCAGCATTATTATGCTCCAACTTGGGTGTGATTTCAGCCCTTGTACAGGCTCCTAAATAGCATCCAAGTCTGATCAAGTCAGAAGTTGCAGGTAAAGTCGTATGACTTTGCTGTCTCAGCAATGTGAAACAAGCATTACTGCAACTTCTGAAATCAGAGTAAGCTATTTCACTACAAGAGAGAAGTCCATACAAGTGACTGAAAGGAAGGCTGGAGTTCAGCTTTAATGGGCCAGCATAAGAGTGCTGGCTTTGTGTATGAATACTGATGGTAAATGTGTAACAGATGGGCTGTGGGCTGAAAATAAGCCTTTCCCTTGTGAAAAGGCTGTGTGATCACTGCATATTAATAACACTTTGGTTTTATGTCTTTCAGTGCCCAAGATGTATGCATTGTGAAGCAAAGTTTGACTTTATTAACAGAAAGGTAAGCAGAGATGTCTGATATGCCAGCTTGTATTGAAATAAAGTGGCCTGATTTCCATCTTTGGTCTTATGCTGAGAAGTGTTGTCATATTAAAGAAAAAAGTGCTTACTCTGGAGTGGGCCAACCCCAGTGATTTTTGGTAAATCTCCATCCGCTACTCCACAGCAGCTAATGGTCCACCCCCATACAAACCAGCTTATTGGATCAGGACTTTCTGCCTTTGACCCCTTTCCCACTGAGCGCCTGTGCCATTAGTGCTAAAGCATTGCTCGTTTTACCGGCGCTTTTGCTCCGCTGTTCAGCCGCTAGCGGGTGCTTTTCACCCCCAAAAAAGGGTTCATAACTCCTGTTTTTGCGGCACTTTCAGACGCTTTGAAATCACTGCCCATTCATTCATTTCAATGGGCAGGGCATTTTGGGAGCACTAAATACAGCGCTCCCAACTCACCCCAAAGATGCTGCTTGCAGGACTTTTTGGAACATCCCGCAAGCGCACCGCCCTAGTGTGAAAAGTCACGAATGAATGAGAGGCGGTTTTCAGGCGCTTAGCAGAGGCTATTTCGAGCGCTAAAGTGCCTGAAAACCACCCCAGTGTGAAAGGGGTCTTGTGTATAGGAGTCCTTTCTGGTTTTTGAATCTCCCTGTGGCCTGGAATAATGGGGGTGCGGTCTTTGACTGTACTGTAATCTAAATAGATATGCTTATTTAGTTCCATAGTGCTCAGTGAGATGCTTTTGTTATCTCTCTTCTAGCACCACTGCCGTAGATGTGGTAAATGTTTCTGTGACAAATGCTGCAGCAAGAAAGTGCCTCTGCCCCGCATGTGTTTTGTGGATCCGGTGCGCCAGTGCGGGGAATGCTCCATCATTTCACAAAAAGAGATGGAGTTCTACGATCGACAGCTTAAAGTGCTGATGAATGGTAAGTAGGCGAGCTCTTGTACTTAGGAGGAAGCAGTAAAAATATAATATATTATACAGTACTTTTGCACTAGCATCAAATACATCAGCTATTTTTCTTGGGTTACATTCGCAACACGGGAACTTTATTTTTGCACAGCATGTAGGGCAGCCCATTCCCTTGACTGGGTTGCTGTACACTGCAAAAATGCTCCAAACAAGCTCTTCCTTTTTCCTTCCTTCCTTCCTCCTTTCTTCTTCCTCATCCCCCTTTGTTTTTTTTTTTTTTTTTTTTTTGCATTTAGAGTACGATTAACAACAAATGGCTTCCAAACACATGTGCATTTTGGAGAGTTTTTAGCTCAGTCCAGAATCATGGGCAGAATCGCGTGATTCTGAGTCACTCTGATGTGAACAGGACCCAACATTTTCCAGCAAGATGTAATATGATTTGAACAAACGATTGGGCAGCACATTGGCTTAGTGGTTAGTATTTCTGCCTTCCAGCACTAGGGTCCCTGGTTTGAATCCAACCAGGAGGACACTACTTGCATGGAGTTTGCGTGTACTTACATGGTACTCCAGTTTCCTCCCCACACTCCAAAGACCTTATTGGTCGGCTAGTTGGCTCCTGTCTAAATTTGGCCCTGGCATGTGTATGTATGCATGAGAGGGTGACCTTAGAGTGTAAGCACCTTGAAGGCAAGGACTTGTATGAATGTACAAATAGACGTAAAGTGTCAGCACTTTACTGTATAGCTACCTGTCGTAACAATAAATTTAAACGGACATTGAGACTTCCCTAGAAGTGTCAAATGGACCTTTGGGCCCTGTTCACTACTGCTTGTTAATGTGTATTGTGGTTGCAGTGTGTAGAAAGTAGTCTGCTTGCTGCATCTGTAGTGTGGTTTCTAGCAAAACATGCATTGCATGTCAAATGTGCCTACACTGCACCAACAACAAAGAAATCTATAGGTATGATTAGCCTTGCCCATACAGGCATAAGTGACAATATATTTGCAGAGGCCTCCTCCCCTCACTGCCTTGTACTTGTCTTACCTGTGCTCTCATCATATTGCTCCTCCCACAGTTGGCAAGAGTACCTTGCACATTTGGGTATGGGGGACCATAGCGCCTGTTCCCTTGTCATTGTGCCTAGGCTTATCTGTCAGTCACTAGGCCCAAGTACTGTCAAAGCTGAGACTCAGCCCCAGATAAGGTGAGTATATAAGGGGTTTGAGGAATGTCCTTTGTGGAAACACTCTTTGCTCTGCATGGGAAAAGTGATTGTGTCTCCTGAGATTGCATTCACACCTGAGCATCGCATTTTTGAGTGTTTTTTTTATCAAGAGCTTGTGTGCAGCATTTTTAAAGTGTTTTTGAGCTTTGGCATTGTTTAATTACCTAATGGAGAAGAATATAATCTGTTTCATTTGTTGCTATGCTTTTCAGCTTTTTCATCTGCCTTTTTTATTTCTTATTTATTTTTTTAAAAATTTTTTTTACTTGTTTGTTTTGATAGGGGTTCATTTTATTAATATTTATGAATGTATTTTGTAAGGTTATGAGTTAATATTAGGGGTTAAATGTTGGTTATTTTTTTATTTTTTATTTTTTTTATTATTTGTAGTATTTTCATTTAATTATTGCATTTGAGCAGAAAAATGCTCAAACGCATGACAAAAAATGCTTCAAAAACTCACCAATTTGCCTGATTTGAGCTACAATAAAAGCTTCAGAACTCTTCTGAACTTCTGGTTTCAAGCAGCCTGTAGTAGTAGAGATGTGAACCATCTCTATAGAGAATAATTAATTATTTTTCTCCTTCAGCGTTTTTGGAGCTTCAAGCTAAAAATATGTAGGTGTGAATGGGGCATTAGAGTGAACCAATGGTGAAAAAAAGTAAATGGCTTTAGAAGAGATGACAGCACAAGTGGTCAGAACAAACCTTTTTATTTCAGAGTTGGACTCCAACCAAAAACTGTATTAGTTTTTTAAAGGTTCGAATATCTGCCAAATAAAATGGCGCACAGGAGAAGCCAATATATTCTATACAATCCCCAGCAGGTAGCAGTACATTGCCCCCCACCAGGGCAGGTTAAACCCATCTAAAAAAACCTGCGCTCAGAAATGTCCCGATATTTAATCAGCCTCTCAATTGACTAGAACCTAAAATATATAAAAAAATAAAAAAAACATTTTACTTTCTGCTATAAAATCTATCCCAAAAAATCGACCTTCTTCATCAGATTAGGCCAATATGTATTCTTCTACATATTTTTGGTAAAAATAAAATCCCAATAAGCGTATATTGATTGTAGTTTTTTAAAGGTTCGAATATCTGCCAAATAAAATGGCGCACAGGAGAAGCCAATATATTCTATACAATCCCCAGCAGCTAGCAGTACATTGCCCCCCACCAGGGCAGGTTAAACCCATCTAAAAAAACCTGCGCTCAGAAATGTCCCGATATTTAATCAGCCTCTCAATTGACTAGAACCTAAAATATATAAAAAAAAAAAAAAAAATACATTTTACTTTCTGCTATAAAATCTATCCCAAAAAATCGACCTTCTTCATCAGTTTAGGCCAATATGTATTCTGCTACATATTTTTGGTAAAAATAAAATCCCAATAAGCGTATATTGATTGCTTTGCACAAAAGTTATAGCTTCTACAAACTATAGGATAGATTTATGGCATTTTTATTTTATCTATTTTTTTTACTAGTAATGGCAGCAATCGGCAAACATTTTTTATTTTTTTGCCGTTTTTATATTTACTAAAATAATTGCATTCCCATGGTCTGTGTACTGTGGGAGACCAGATATAGTGAATGCAGGCTGCTGGGGTTACTAACTCTTCCTACTGGCTGCTGTTTACTCAAATATTTAAAAAGCTGTCAGTTATGGTATTGTACAGCGGAAGACCTGAACATCATTGTTAAAAAGCACAAAATAGAATTACCAAATGGAGTCCTAATTTTTCAATGCCTAGGAAATAACTGGAGTAATCTGAATGACAAGTCTGTATACTCTACTCTAATAAAGTTTGTGAGAAATAAAATGTGAACTAGCGCAAAAGTAATGAAGCAAAGAAATCGAAGACCCCCCCCCCAAAAAACATCCAACCATTTTCAATAGTTTGACATATTTCTTTACTCCCCTCCTGTGTCTCCAGGTGCTACATTTGATATAACCCAGGGATCCTCAGAGAAGTCTGAAACAGTTGTGTGTCGACTTTCCAACAACCACAGGTAAAGTCAATTCCATCTGTAATTATGAATCTTTGCTTATACGTTTCTTCCTGTGTTAACACACTGTGGGGGGCATACGACTATAAGGCTACTTTCACACTGGAGCGGTGGGGGCGCTGGCGGTAAAGCGGCGCTATATTTAGCGCCGCTTTACCGGCATTTTAGCGGCGCATTTCGGCCGCTCGCGGGGTGGTTTTACCCCCCGCGAGCGGCTGAAAAAGGGTCAATACCGCCGCTGCAGCAGCGTTTTGCGGGCAGGTTCGGAGCGCTGCCCCATTGTTTTCAATGGGACCGGGCGCTATAGGAGCCGGAAAATTTACCGCTCCTATAGCGAGCCAAAGATGCGGCTTGCAGGACATTTTCCAGCGTCCTGCAAGCGCACCGCTTCAGTGTGAAAGCCCTCGGGCTTTCACACTGAAGACACAGCAACAGCTGTTTCGGGTCGGTTTGCAGGCGCTATTTTTATCGCAATAGCGCCTGCAAACCGCCCCAGTGTGAAAGGGGCCTTAAGGTGGCCACAGATGGATCATAATTTGGCTTGTTCAGCAGGGACCAGATGAATTTCAATCCACATGTGACCGCTGCAGTTGACCAGAAGTCAATCTACTGATGTGTCTGATAAAAGCTGATCAATCAGCAGCTGCCTCACTGATATGTGTATTCCCTGCAGTGGGGGAATCTCCCCTCTGTCAGAATACAATAGCATAGCAATGAGGATTCCCCCATCCACCTGGCATATGTAGATGGGGGAATCGGCTTAGTTTTTTCATTCAGCCCACTGGCTAAACAAAAACTGAACCAGGTATGGCCAGCTTAAAGTTCACCTTTAAAAAAAGAAGGAAAAAAAAAATGCACATCTTTTTTGCAGGTAGAAAAATGTGCATTTTTTTTTTTTTTTTTGTTATACATTAGGAGCCTGGAAAGCATTGCACCTGTGATCAGCAATCTCAAGCTTCTGCAGACTGTCAGTGTAGCTATCTGCTCATACAGGCAGTTACTTAATGACAGGAAGGATCAATGAACTACCTAGAGCACCCTGGTAGTTGAGAACTACAAGCCATCAACTGCAATGGCTGACAGTAGTTGTAGTTCTCCCATTCACAGAACTCTGAATGATGTGCCCGGGTGGAGACCCGCATGGCTGTGTGGTGGGTGTGTGTTGTTGTGTTTTTTTTTTTTTTTTTTTTTAATTGTGATGGCGGGTGTGGGAAGAAAATCCCCAGCCCGCTGTCACGACTGGGATTCATGAGGGGGGGGGGGGGGCGCGACACAGGGGCTGCTCAGTTAGTAACGTGTAACATGTTACTAAAGGTGGACTTCTCCTTTTTAAAACCTCTACTCACTGCAAATCCGGTAGGATGGTCATTTCACTTTGACCTTTGTAGCAAGGTTAACGGTGATTTGCCCTTTTGCAGCCAGGCAAAATTTAATTTTCCCCAGGACAACACTTTTCATGTAGACTAATTTATATGTAGCAGTCTCTTCAGCCACAGAAGGACAGTTTGTGAAATACTGAAGGTCGCAGAGAGATTATCCGTTAACAAAGCAGCAAGGGTTTGAGATGGAACTCTTCCAATAAAAATGGCTTCAGGCAAAAGAGCTTTTACACTGTTATGCTTTAAAAAAGGAAACTCCTTTTCTAGGAAGCGTTTTCTGAGCAACATATAAAGGATACCATTCTGAAAAATGCTAGTTGCCTGGTTATTGTGCAGATACAGTAGCTTCTATGCAGAATCATGGAACCAGAGAAACTATGCAGCTCAGGAGTTGTGACTTTAGGCTGGGTTCACACCTTTGCGAATTGGATGAGGTTTTATCCGCATTCACTTCATATAGCAGGAGGTTGTGACTGGCTCTCTATGGAGCCAGTTCACACATCTCTGCGGTGCGAATTGCACAGGCGTCCTGTGCGTCTTTTGGTCCATTTCAGCTACATCTAATAAACAATAAATATTCCGTGCTCCAAATTATATCAAAAGCCTACTAAACCGTTATAAAAATAAAAAATATAATGTAATAAATGCATACAACACCCCCTGAAAGATATTTAACCTACTTATTTGTTTAAGAGGTCAGTTGGAGTCTGAGTTTGCTTTTCATACGGGTGGTGACATGGTTTATGGGTACAAAAAAGAGCACCTTGAAGGAAGTGCACGGATATCAAATTGTTTTGTAAATGTTTGCACAAGAGGATTATAATGGGGACTTGTGGATTATTTGAACACTTATTTATTAATGGACACTGATTTTTATTTATTTTTTTTTTAATTTATTTTTTTATTTTTTAGAGAACATAAATTGGAGATTATCTTTTAACAGTGTGCGGTTTACATTTTATTTAGGCCCACTACTTATGAGTACAGTACAGGTTTCCTTTTATTTGCCCTTGCTTTCTTACACTGAATCCTTAGTACATCTCTAACACAGGGGTTGATTTACTAAAACTGGTGAGTGCAAAATCCTGGTGCAGCGCTGCATAAAAACCAATCCGCTTCCAGGTGTTTTGTTATTTTAAAAAAAACATGTCATACTTATTTATTGTGCAGCTCGTTTTGCACAGTGTGGCCCCGAACCTGCTCTTCTGGGGTCCCCCGGGAGCTCTCTCGGCTCCTCCCCGCATTAGATAACCCCCTGGGAGAAGCACTCTCCTGGGGGGGTTACCTTGCAGGTGCGCTCCCGAGTCCAGCATTCAGCATCCATAGACGACCAATGCAGGACTCGGCCCCGCCCCCCGGCGGCCGCGTCATTGGATTTGATTGACGGCAGCAGGAGCCAATCAACAGCCGAGAACCCCCTAGCTGAGAGACGACGCATCCCTGTGGGACAAGTTTGAGGGTTCAGGTAAGTAAAACGGGGGGGGGGGGCTGGGGGGGTGGTCACTGCCAGGTGTTTTTCACCTTAATGCATCCTAAAAACACGAACCTTTACAACCCCTTTTAATTGAACAACCTGAAGTTAGCCTATTGGCTACCATACACAGCTGCACCAGATTTAGCATTCTTAATTTTTAGTAAATCAACCCCATAGTGTTTAGTTTGTGTGAGGACTAAATAACAGTTTTTTTTTTTTCCTTTTCACTGTAGATATTTGTTCCTTGACGGAGAGAACCATTATGAAATAGAAGTTGCCAGAATTTCAGCTGTTCAGATACTCACTGAAGGGTTTACTCCTGGAGGTAAGGAGTTATAAAACAACATTTTTTCAACTCCCAGCTATCTGGTGTGAGGTTGGTTATTTTCTCACATCCAAAAAAAAAAGTTAATGGCTGTGTGTAGAATTGCTAGACAAAACAGTCACCGATGGTGTAGGATAAAAAGACTGACGGTACACCAATGATCTTGGCATTTCAATAAAACTTTGTTACTGACATAAAAAGTGTGGCCTTGGACTTTCCCGTTCTGATGTGCTTCATACTAGTGAGTGAAATGTGTCAGAGCAGGGAAATCCCAGGACAAAGGTGTTTTTTTTTTTTTTCTATTTAAAGTGCTGAGATCATGAGTACAGCCGGGCATTTGCAGTCAGGTCTGTGTGGGAAGCATAGGAAGGCCCTTTCCTGCCTGCACCTGAGTTTCCAAGCACTGGCATACAAAGCAAGCTTGAGAGTGGTGACATTTCCTGCTATCAACAGTGTAGGGGAAAGAGTCAATTCACTAAATATGATATTAATGGAAAAGGCAATCTACCTTTATAGTCCCTACTAAGCAACACTATTTAAAACGCGCAGAAAAAAAAAAAATGATCATAATAAAATAAACCTAAAACACTTTTAAAGCGGTTGTATACCGCTGGACGTGGTGTGTGTGTGTGTGTGTGTGTGTGTGTGTGTGTGTTTTTTTTTTTTTTTGTACCCTCCAAGGTAATGTCATAATGTGCTAGTATGCAACGGCACTACTAGCACATTATGTTAAACTTTCCTTAAAACAAAGCCCTTCCGGCGCCGAGATCTCCCATCTTCACCTGTCTTGCTTCCGGGTTCGCAGACTCCGGCTCTGTGACTGGCCGGAGCTGCGATGACATCACTCCTGTTCATACGCGAGGGAGCCGCACAGCCTGGGTGTTCCTTCAGAGCCTATGTGCCAGTGATGTCACTGGCTGCATGTACAATAAATATCTCCTAAATGGTGCACGTTTACTTTATTATAGGCTTACCTATAGGTAAAAGTCAGAGATGGAGTTTACGTCCTCTTTAAGCAGTCCTTCGTGGTTGTATAATGATGGATAAGCACATAGTCTTACATCAAAGCAGGCCACTAAATTGAGTTCCACTGTCCTGAAGATGTCACTTAGGCCTCGTACACACGATATGAAAATCGGAAGGGAAAAGTCGTAAGACGAGCTGTCTGTGAATTTTCGGATCGTTAGTACGGTGCTTTCGACAGCCGATTTTTACTTTTCCGTCAGACAAAAGCTGGATGTACAGGCTATGAAATTTTTGTCGGATGTGAACTCAACATCTGATTTTCAGATGGTCAGTATAGAAATCGTCACACAAGTCGACAGTACAAACACGCATGCTCAGAATCAAAACGACGATGAAATGTCTAAATCCGGGCCTCGCCCCCGGAGCCTGTGTGTGTGTGTGTGTGTGTGTGTGTGTGTGTGTGTGTACAGTTTCTGGTTCTCTGAGGGAGAAGAGACTGATCGTCTGTTCATACAGAGTATGAACAGCGATTTGTCATCTCCCCTAGACAGTCCCCTCCCTCCTTCAGTTAGAACAGAGAGGGAACACAATTAACCCCTTGATCGCCCCCCAGTGTTAACCCTTCCACTGTCAGTGACATTTTTACAGTAATCGGTGCATTTTTAAAGCACTGATCACTATACAAATGCCAATGGTCCCAAAAATTTGTCACAAGTGTCCGATGTGTCCGCCATAATGTCGCAGTCCCGCTAAAAATCGCAGATCACTTCCATTACTAGTGTGAAAAAAAAAAAAATGTAATAAAAAAATGACATAACTATCCCCTATTTTGTAAATGCTATAACTTTTGCGCAAACAATCAATCAATATACGCTTATTGCGTTTTTTTTTTTTTTATTTAGTTTTTTTTTTAATTGTTGCTCTTCGCCTACGCCTTTGCCTTCTTCGCAAAAAAAAAAAAAAAATTGTCAGTTAAAGCGACGCAGTGCCAAATCGCAAAGTGGTTAAAAGCCATTTGTTTTGTACGATCTGAAAATCGTGACTCAACGCTCGCCAAACTTCTACTAACACGAAATTGGCAGAAGGGGCCCAAAGGATGGCGCTTGAGAAATGAACTTCCTCTTTATACTCTCATAGTACATCACTACGTTCTTGTTTGTCAAACGACAGTTTACGCATAGTTGGTATGCTAGACAAAATCCTTCACACGCGCTTTTAACAAAAATCGGACGCTCGGTCATACAACAATTAGACCGTGTGTACGAGGCCTAACTGTGCTATTGGCAAGTAAGTTTCTCAACAAAGGAAAAGGAATAGAGAAGGATTTAGCAGAAAAATGCTTCCCAGTTGTAAATATGTAATACGTGTGTGTGTGTGTGTGTGTGTGTGTGTGTGTGTGTGTGTGTGTGTGTGTGACTGACCTGAGACAAGTATGCAGACAGAAATTCATCAGGACAGCTGACCTGTATACTAGTTCAAGTCAGTGGTTCACGAAGTAGTGAATTATGGATAAGGATGACAGCCCTAGAGATTGCACCTTTTAAAAATGTGCGGACATTGGTGTTTAAAGAGGAAGTAAACCCTGGTGGGTTTTACTTCCTCTTTATTTCCCTGCAAAGCATAATGGGCTTACTATGCATCGCATAGTAGCCCATTATGTGTCGCTTACCTGAAACTGAAGTCTGCAATGTCACCGCTGTCTCCACTAGCAGTGAGCGTCCATCTTCACCCTTCTTCCTTCCAGGGCCGCGTAGTCGTGCAACGTCACTCCCACTCATGAACGCGGGACCCGCCAGTCACGGCATGACCCCTATTAGAAAGGGCACGATGTGCCCTTTCTAAAGTGCGCATGCGCCGTAGTCGTTGGCGATAATTTTTTATGTAAATGTCTCCTAAACCGTGGAGGTTTAGGAGATATTTCAAGCACCTACAGGTAAACCTCAATATAGGCTTGCCTGTAGGTAAAAATGGTTGTACAGGGTGTACAACCACTTTAAGACTCTGCATTGATGACGTGCATAGTGCAATAAACCATAACAGCCGGTCCAAACTCAGTTTATTACGGCCATATCTGTGAAACGTGACTTCTGATTCATTAGCTGAGGGTTACTGCCACTGTGTTCTTTGCTTTATTAAATAATCCTGGTACTCTTTACTGCATTTCTATTCACACAATAACACAATGTTAAGTTGTTTTACCTTTTATTCTTTTTTTTTTTAGTCAGTCATTTAAATGCCACGTCTATTACTGTAGCTTTTCCTGACAATAACATGCATTTCTTTTTCAATTAACTATGTGTTTTCCTGAATTGTATGCTCAATGACTTTTCTTTTTTCACTGCACACGCTGCTTTGATGTACAAAGATATTCACACATACACCAGTCTGCTGGAGAGCCAATGCATCACAGAAGGTCAGAGGATGAGGGGAGTGTGCCTGTCCGCATGTTGTGTCAGCCCTGTGATTAATTGCTTTCCAAATAGATATTTCTCACCTCCAATCCATGTACTCCAAAACCAATTCTCTTTTTAAAGTGGTTGTAAACCCTTACATATACCCAGCTAAGTGAGTGGCCTCAGGTGATGCACAGAAATGAAATAAATCCTCCTACATGCAGTCCTCTCCTCTTTATTTGTCCAAAGTGATGAATTATAAAGCTTGTCTGAGAGTTCAGAAAAAAGGGGACGAAGAGCAGAAGTTACACTGCAGAGTTCCGTGAGGAGAACTCTGACAACTTATCTACACAGGAGCAGAGCCGAGGCTGTTAATCTGCTGGAGGTCCCTCCACTGTCACTATTTTTCTCTCGGTGTCAGGAAAACTTGCCAGAAGTGATTTGATGCTGATGTCAGAGCAAGGAAGCAGATGACAAAAGGGACACTTAGTGCTTTTAATTGAGACAAGTACACACTATAGAGGGATGAATGTTGTTCATATTTCATGTCTGAGGTTTACATCCACTTTAAATTTTACCGCAACCTAATTAATGACTTGCTAATCAAGCAGTAGCATTCTTTACAGGCTTGAGGCCAACTATTCCTGCAAGCCTATGCTGATACTAGTCTGCATGCCTACATTCTTCCCCATATTTGCTTTTTTTTTCTTGAGAAATTGAGAGGACACCACACAGCAAACCACCGTAACCAATCACCCTTCAATTTTTAAATATTATCATTTGGTTTCTGTGGCTTCCTGCCATTTGTGTCTACAGGTGTGAAATTGCAAACCCAGATTAGGCCTTTATGGTTAAAGATTGTTTCTGATCTCTCTAATGAATGCTGAACTCTAATAGCCATATCAAAGGTTCACTTACCAGAGGGTAAAATTACTTCTAAAAGAGAAAACAGTTTTGTAGTGTTGCCTGTATGTTGAGTAGAATACATATACTCCCTGCGATCTATAGACACAGCTGCCTCCATGAATTTCTCAATGTGTAAAATTTTATAACATTCCCACTGGGCAAACTGAGAGGAGGAAGTATTAGAGGGTTGCCACTTTTAGAGAGCTATTGGGTAACTTTTCCCAATGCCCACCTGTTTGGTAAGGTTTCTCACTATACCACTAGAAAGCACCTGTTTGGGTATGGCTGTGTTACTATCACTCATCGGAGTGGCACAGTTTTTTGCGTTTTTGTTGGGGGGGGGGGGGGGGGCTCCAACCTTGGAAGCCCATTGCTTTTTGGTGGTCTTCTGGGAACAAATATTATTTACACAAAACAACCCAGACTGAAAAATTCACTAGGTTTCCAAGGTTGGTCTGTCAAAGCCATTCGGTGGTTTATCAGTGGGTGCACAAGCTTACCCACCAACATGTTAACTCTTTTTGGGTCACTATTGAGTAGATAGCTAGATATATTCCCAGCTCCTTCTACCTGCGGCAAATCCAAGCAGGGCTTCTTGCTCCCTAATGGTTTTTTTTTGGTTTATTTTATATTATAGAAAATACAGCATTTGTAGTGTGCCTACAAAGGAGTATTAGAGCTGGAGATTCCAGGAACTACAAAAAGTCAGTATCTGGCTCACATGGTATAGGAAGATGGAGTATCCGTATCTATCAGTATCAGCAGCAACAACTTACAATCATGTTTATCTCAACAAAAGTGATGTTTTCTTTTCATGCATAACTGCAATACAATGCTCTGATCAGGTCTCCTGTTTTTTTTATTTTATATTTTGATATTGTGATTTAATAAATGTAGCTGTCATTCTGCATTTTTTTTTTTTTTTTTTTTTTTTTTTTTTTTTTATTCGTTTGGCTTGTGAACATCAAGCAAAGTTGAGCATGAACTCTGGAAGCAGCCGTGTCTCTGCAAACAATGTCCCAGCTTTACACTTATTCTGCCTTCCATAATGAAAACCAGGAATGTAACCATATTCTAGAGCAGGGGTGCCCAACCAGTGGCCCGGGGGCCACATGTGGCCCGCGGAGCATTCTGATGTGGCCCGCGACCACCTTCTCTGGGATGGTGGGTTGACAAGCCCAGATCGCGGGTTGCCGACCCGCCATCCCAGAGCATGAGTGTTATGAATGAAGTCGTACAGGAAGCAAGCGGCTGTGGAGCAGAGCCACATAAGCCGATTCTTCCTGTATAGTGCCAACTCCTGTCACAGGCGTAGTGATACCAAATTTACACCTGCTTGCCTCCATTCCGATCCGCCAAAAAACCCAGAAAGGGATCCATCCCCTTCCATCTGGGTGAATCGGATTTGAGGGTCAATAGAGTAGAGTGGTCTGTGTCTGCTCTGCATATGCAGAGTGGACACGGACCTGTCATCCACCCGCTCCACTCACTGTGGCCTGTGACCGGTTACCAAGTCGCTTAAGTGGCCCTTGCTCTTCAAAAGTTTGGGCAACCCTGTGCTAGAGTAACAGAGGCCAATGGTTGTTTACATTTCTCTTAACTGAGTGGCTTTATTTGATTTAGTTAGAAACTCAGGAGCTGGGAGGAAATGTGTGGCATTACTGTCAAGTCAGGCATTTAATAGGGCAACAGCTGTTCTCGGTTTTGGCTTGGGGAAACAACCCTCATGCCTGTGTGTAGCAGCATAATATGCTAAACACCTCCAGCAGACCAGCCTAGGATTTCTTGGGTATTTTTTAGCCACTCGCTATATTTTACAAGGGAACCTAGTTTCTTGCTCTCTCCTCCATGCATACTCGGAAGATCCATGTTTCTGGACCAGTGTGTTCAGAAATATTTAAGTTGGTTGGATTGTATAGACAAAATGCCCTTTTACCTATATTATGGATTCTTTTCCAGCCCAGGAACACAGAGATAGAATTTAAGCCCGAATGCAATGTGTGCATTAAAAGTAAAAGCCTTTAGCCATAAAGCAGGCAACCTCTGGCGCCATATCTTACCATCATAAACCCAAACTACCTTGCTTTTTTGCTGGTTCAGCCTTCTTAAAATGCATATTCCTATAATGCAGTAGTGCCTGGTAGCTGACGTGGGTGGGGTCCCTCTAGTCGTGTGCTGATATTTGCATAGGAGCTTAAAAGACTGGAATATGTCGGGAAACTGTCCAGCAAACCTAAGGTAGCATGTGGTACCAGAGAGTGTCTCCTCTGCAACTGTAGGCTTACTTCAGATTTCAATCATACAACATAGATGTGCCTTAACTGCTGCATAAAGGAGTTGTTTGAGGACAGTAATTGCCTAATGAAAGTGTCTCTGTGCTTAGACACTGCAAAGAGGCCATTAAGACTCTAGTCAGCCCCATCCTTGTCATCGGGTAGGTACAGGAATATTCATACCAAGCACTGCCAGATTCTAAAGTGCTATTTGCTAACGTTTGCTGATTTTTCCGTTCTCCGTCTGCAAAAGCCTTAGTCATCTGGATAGACGCCATGTGCATGGGGTAAGTTCAGTCAGGATTTTAACCACAACATGCCACATTAAGGGAAATACTGTTTATAAGGGACTGCTGCTTCCAATTTTCTAAATGAATAACCGTACAGAGGGGCTTGATAAATGCTGACCTAATCTGTCTTCACATTGAAGCACACGTGCCCTGAGTTCACCACCAGTTGGCTAATGCATAAGAAGTTTGTGTACCGAATTCCCTGTACTGAACTTGTAGGAAATATCACGTGAAGTCACAGATATTTAAAATGTGTACATGAGCCAACCAGCATGCTGCTCAGGTTGTATGCTGCAGTGTGAGCATGGTAAAAGACAGGGGGGGGGGGGGGGATTCCCGGAAGGCTGATTGGTCTGTCTGTATATACTGTATACAGTATACTTTTTTATTTTTTTTTTTTTTTTTTTTTAGCTCTGCTAATAAATATGCTGCTGCTTGTTAGGTTTGTGTGGCATACACAATCTGTTTTGTGCTTGGAATATGTAAATGTATATAGAATGATGTGTACTAACTGCTTATGCAATATGCAGGAGGAAACAGTCGAGCTACAGGGATGCTCCTTCAGTATAAGAGTGCTGACTCAGATGATCTCTCACAGATGAAGTTTACAACAAGTGAAGATTTTAATAGCAACAAGAAAACGTCAGCGTCCTGGCTGGCCGCTATGCACAAGGTATCACCTATGATATGTGTGTCATTGTGGAGGAGTCTCATTTGTTTCTGCCCTGTGCATGGTATTGTGCAGGCCACTGTGGCTAGTGCATGTGGCCAACATTACTCTCCATTGTGGTTTGTACTGAAAAGCAATCTTTCTTTCTTTTTTTGAGGGACACGGACCAGCAAGAATCTTAACCGTAGAGTTTTATTTATTAATTTTTTTTTTCTTGACAGGTTTAACCTCCTTTTTTTGTTTTTTGACCGATCTTCAATCAACAGGCTAGATTTAGATCCTACTAGTCACCCCAGCTTGGCCAGCGAGAGCATGCAGACCTCTAGCTACATGCATCTACACCAACCCCATCCGGGAGTAGGGCAGCCAGTGAGGAGTCTCATGTGGAATGTGCATGACTGCACTGGACTCCTACCCCTGTTGCCTTATGCTCGGGCTCTGGTGGCCATTTTGGTGATGTACCAGGTAGTGGCCATTTTGGATGTGCCTTTTCTATCTACTGGCTCCTGGGTGACTAGGGTGTGGGTGTCGGCACTTAACTGGTACTGAGTGTGTGATGCTCTTCCTCCCAGTGGCTGGAGTGGCAGCTGGACACCGAGTTCTGCTGTGGCCCTTTCCCCCCCTCTGCTGCAGCACTTCTGTGGTAGAAGTTGCTTGGCGGAGTGCGCTCTGAGTTTTTTCCCATTAGGGGTGCATTTTACCCAGAGTGGATCCTCAGGCCCCTCCCTTCCTGTCTGATCTCCCTGGGACAACAGTTGGACCCTCAACACCCTGATTGCCCCCTCGACTTCTTTGAATGCGCTCTCTGTGGTCCTGGAGAACGTCATCCCTCAAGTGGAAGGGGCACTCTGCCTCCTCTTTGGAGGACACTGAGGTGGATGTCACTGCAGGGGCAGTTTCTGCACCGCCGGCAGACCATGCAACATCTGATCCAGTGTTCTTGAACGATGATGATGATTATTTTTGTCGCCACTACTATTGTGCAAGAGAAAGCGCTGGTGTCTGCCTTGATTTCCTCTGTGCGCGATGACCCTTTAAAATTGAAGATTCTACAGGAAATCTAGAGGGGGCAACTTTTCCATTTTGGTATCCATAAACCGGTGTGTGTCACTAAGGTGACTCCCTATTCTGCCTATTTTTGACAAATTTGTTTACAGGCAATGGAAGTGTCCTAAAGAAGCCTTTTGTGGTACCTAAAACAATTTTCCGTTATTATTATTATTATTATTATTATTATTATTATTATTATTATACACGATTTATATAACGCCAACAGTTCACGCAGCGCTTTACAATGTAGAGGGGGACAACACAATTAAAGTACAGTACAGTTCAATAAAAAAGGTACAGGAGGGCCCTGCTCGTAGAGCTTACATTCTAAAGGGAGGTGGTGGTGGTACAAAAGGTAATAGCTGCAGAGAATGATTTGATGGGGATGGCTCAGAGACAGTTGTTAGGAGGGTGTGGGATAGGCTTCCCTGAATAAATGAGTTTTCAGGGATCTCCTAAAGGTGGACAGGGTAGGGGCTGATCGGACAGACTGGGGCAGGGAGTTCCAGAGGATGGAAGAGGCTCTGGAGAAGTCTTAAAGGCGAGCATGGGATGAGGTAACAAGGGAGCTAGAAAGCAGGAGGTCCTGGGAGGAGCGGAGGGGACGATTTGGGCGATATCTGCAGATGAGGTTGGTGCTGTAGATGGGGGCGATGTTGTGGATGGCTTTGTATGTTATGGTTAGCATTTTTCGAATTTTATACGGTGGGGTTTATAATCTTTTTTTGAAGAGGCTCTTGCTAAAAAGTGGATCTCTCCCCCCAGTTGTGGAACCACCTATCTCCAGGCTTCAATTTCTGTTCAAGGACCCGGCCGACAAAGTCTTTAGCGGTTGTGCAATTAATTTACGATTGCCGGCTCGGCCCTGCACCCCATTCGTGTGCGATGTCACTGGATGTGGCACCTTTTAATTCTAAACATTTTGTCTCAGCGGTGGTCTAACACTGTACTCCCCTGGCTTGTGTTGGTCAGCTGACCAGACTTCTTAGAAGGCCCTGACACCTTTTCAGGGTAGCAGGCTCTTTGGTGCCACTCTGGACCACATTATCCGTAATCTCACTACAATCTTGGAAGGACAAGGAATTTTAGCGCAAGCAAGGACCTTCCGCCACGCACAAGTGGCTTTTTTGTTCCTCAGGCACCTAAGACAAAGGATCGAAGACCCCCCACTGGAACCAAATGTTCCTGGCAGCACAATCCCTCTATGGCATGAAAGTTTGCTCCCACCTGTTCACACCGTGGTGGTGGGGGGGGGGGGGGGGTCTCTTTTTCACTTGTTTGCAGACTTTTGGGATTCTCATCTGACAAATGGGTCTGAAAACCGATTTATGTTGGGCTACAAGACAGGAACTTCTTTCTTATCCACCAGATGAATTATTTTCTTCCAGCCTCTGTTTTTCTCCATCTGAACTAGGCGCTCTTTGCCTAGTAGTCGAGGACTTCATCAAGGTGTGATCTACTCCAGTCTGTTTACAGTGTCGGAGAAGGAAGGCATTCGACTGATTCTGGATCTCAAGGCCTTTGTGAGTGAAGTTCCAAAAATTCAAGATTGAATCTGTTCAGTCTGTAGTGGCTTCTCTCTATCAGGGGTTTTCAGATAAGGTTGCCAGCCGAACAGCTTTCACCTTCAAAACGAAGTCTGGCAGTTTTTAGGGAAACGTGTACCCTGCTTACTTTTATTTGAAGTTGCAACCTGAGGGGCTGTTATCCTTATCTTGCTATTTTAGTGTCGGCAAGCTTGTTCTTAATAACAGACTCAGTGTCTGGACACCTGGGAAGTATCTTTTTGCACAAGTCAATGACTAGTCTAAACGTGAAGAAAGGATAAGGCTGACCACTCGCTTAAAATACTAGACTTTAATGAAACTATTGTATCGGCATAAGTTTGAGCCACTGTGTAGAGAGAGGAGTACTGAATTCACTCTGATTCACTTGGTTCCAGGTCAGCTGTGTATTTAGCTGTTTGCAGCATTCTGGTTTAGTATCATGCAAGCAGTACAAAAATAACAAAATATGTCAGATATATATTTTTCTTTTATACCCAATACCTACCATAATTGGAATGTTTTAAAATTGGCATTTATTCCCCAAAGGGCTGTAATATATTTTTTGCAATTAGGTTAAGCATGGCCTCTAGCAACCCTGATGTAATTTTAGTCCCATAATGAGGTGTCTTGTCCCATTTGCTATGCCTGCTGTAACCCACATATAGTCAGATTGTGGTCTGTGCAAGGTTGACCTCTTTGAAGCCCATAGACCACAGTTCTGTATTGCAGGCTGAATGCTACAACCTATTTTTTGTGTTCCTGCTGATCATGACTGGCAGTCTGTGCCCAATCTCCTAGAGTCCCTTCGGTTCCAAATTAAATATTTGTGGGCTATCGGGATGGAAATATGGCAGCTTGATTCTGCACACTGCATTATCCTAATCTCGGCATCAATACTAAGGAGCCTGTTTATTAAAGGCACAGTCCACCTTTAAGACAATGATTTATGTCACACTCATATTTTGGATGAAACATGGCCAAGTTCCCCAACCCTCCACCCTCGGACTGCTCACAATGCTGTGTCGTCCATTCACAGGGACCTTTGCATGGGAAGACTATAAGCTCTCTCTGCCACTGTGGCAGAAGGACATGTTGAACTCAACGGATCACAAATGTGGTGATATCACTGTACAGTACTTGTAGTCCATTGTTTACTTCCTCCAGCCACATAATAATATGGACCTGGGCTGGGGATAAACTGTTCATAAGCCTGTTTATTGCACCTGCAACACACTGATCAGGGTTGCAGTGCTTTACAGACTTTAGTGCAAAAAATTTAATAAATGGACATGCATTATTTTATAAATTTTTTGCTAGGCATGCACTGATACCAGTGTTTTCAGAGTAAGTATGAGTACTGCTACTTTTTCTCAAGTACTTGCTGATACCCATTTATTTATTTATTTTCATGTGGTGGGATTTAAGCCCATACAAATAAAATGGGCTTGAATTGCATGTGATTTAAACAGGAATGCGGTGCGATTCCTGTCAGAATCGCATGCAGTTTCCTGCACCGCTCCTGTGTGACAAGCCTAGGTTCACACAGGAGATGTGCGGGAAACTGCATGTCATTCGGACAGGAATTGTACTGCATTCATTTGCAAATCGCATGTGGTTCTTTGCACTGCAATTTAAGTCCATTCATTTTTTAGGAGTTCAAATTGCACCACTTGCAATTGCTCCAATACCTAAAAAAGAAAAAGGTATCGGTTTTAGGTATTGGAGCATTTGCACGAGTACAAGTACTCATGCAAATGCTTAGTATCGGCACAATGCTAATTTTTGCGAAGTGGACTTTGTTTTTAAGACCAGCAGTGTCCCCTCTTCTCAGAGTGAAGGCCATTGCTGGGATTACTCCACACTAACATTTTACGTTTTTTTTTTTTTTGTTGCGTTGTATAAAACACGCAGTACAGTGCTGTGTGCAAAACACTACAGAGAACCCTCAGGAATAGTAGAGTGCCATCACATGATTTTAAACAAGTCACCTGACAGGTTTTCTCCTCCAAATTTTTTTTTTTTTTTTTTTTGTATTTAGGGACCCTGGGTTATAGGGTCTACCTTCAGGTAATTGGACACAGGCAAAGCTTTTGAGGACTCTCCCTCTTGGAGTCTTGCCTAAAACCCTACCCCACTACGCGAGACCTGTGTTGTTGTGGTGTGTGTGTTTTTTTTTTTTTTTAATTTTTTTTTTTTTTTGCTAGTGTCTTAAGGTAATGGGACCTCCCCTTCTTCTTTTTTTTTTTTTTTTTCTTTTCTTGCTTACAGAGAAATCCACTGTTAGCTTAACTAGTGTATTATTTTATTCTTTAATCAACTCTTCACTGTCTCTTCTAATACAATAGAAGCAGTGCATCCAGATCAGCACAATCCTTGGTAAAATGGAGCCGTACCCTGTGGGAACAGCCTGTAACCGGTTTAGTCACTATCTTGTGACTTCCTCTGGGATCCACATATCCCAGAGAAAGTGATGAGATAGTGACGAAACTGGTAGGAGGAGCTTGATCGGCTTGACTAAAGAACCAGGAAGTGCTGTGGAGCACAGGCTTGGGACGGGGTGAACGCCGCTGACCGGGGCTGCAGGTGACACTAAGTATATTAAGGTGTGTTTTTATCATGAAATGTGAGTGTAATTCTTGTGGAGTTTAAGTTGTAATACATTTAAAAAAAAAAAAAAAACACATCACACTATTGCAAGCCTCTGTTGTTTCTACATGTGACATATGTGAGAGGAGATTGCTGGTAACCAGGAGGAAGGAGTTGTCCTTTTGAGCCAAATAGCTATAACAGGAAGGAGAAATTGCAGGAGGATCTCGTAAGCTGTTAACATTTACTACAGGCTTTTATACAAAGCCCTTAAGGTGAGGGTACATCTGGTGGAGGGTACACTAGGACTGTGTGGACACTGCATGAAGACACCAACATCACTTTTATCTATGTTTTTATGATGGATTGTCAAAGATTCTCATTCAACAATTAAGGATATTGTGCAGCACACGGAGCACTTGCACTTTATATTGGACATTACAAACTAATTGAATGCTATTTGAACGGTGTGACAGACCTAGCCGGGACAGAGGCTGTTGGATGGGACGGAATGCGAGCCTCTTGCCTTGCGATTATGGGCCCTGGCATTTGGGGGAACGGTGCTCTTTGTGAGCTGACTGCCTGGGGACCCCTGAGCTGGTTTTACTTGGATTCAGGTCAATGCCGCTCCCCAAGACACATAGACTCTGGATATGTATATGCCATATCAGAAATAGACTGGTTCACACTGTTGGGACACAAGCTGTCAGATGCTAATGTCATCAACTCCAGCCACCTGTCTGTTGTGTAAATGAGTCTAGTCTGGCTTGTAAGAATATTCCACAATGTTGTTGTGCTAATTAACCCTGTGTTGATGTTTATGGTAATATGTATTGAATAGTCATTCAATGAGCTAGGAGCCTTATGCCTCGTACACACGTACGGACTTTTGCCGGCGGACCTAAGTCCAGCGGACAATCCGCTGGACTTTCCGGCTAGGTCCGCTGGACTTTCCGAGGGTGTGGACTTGCCCACACACGCACGGACTTCTCCAGCGGATAATCCGCCGGCCAAAAGTCCGCGGGACTTTTGAAAATGAACGGACTTGCCCACACACGGAGCAGTCCGTTCATTTCGAACGTAACTTCAGGTTACGTAGCTAGCGTAGGCAGTAAATGCCGCCGCGCTAGCTCCGCAAGCTGGCATGGATTTAAAGGGAATCCCCACGCCGAAAAAACGGCGTGGGGGTTCCCCCCAAATCCATGTCAGACCCTCATCCGAGCACGCAGCCTGGCAGGCCAGGAAAGGGGTGGGGACGAACGAGCGCCCCCCCCCCTCCTGAGCCGTACCAGGCCGCGTGCCCTCAACATGGGGGGTGCCCTGGGGAAAGGGGGGTCGTGCGGCCCCCCCCACCCCAAAGCACCTTGTCCCCATGTTGATGAGGACAAGGGCCTCTTCCCGACAACCCTGGCCGTTGGTTGTCGGGGTCTGCGGGCGGGGGCTTATCGGAATCTGGGAACCCCCTTTAATAAGGGGGCCCCAGATACCGGCCCCCCACCCTATGTGAATGAGTATGGGGTACGATGTACCCCTACCCATTCACCTAAGGTGTAAAATGTAAAGTTAAAAAAAAAACACCCACACTTTTGAAAAAATAGTTTATTGCACTGCTCCGGGGGTCTTCTTCCGTCTTGGGGGTCTTCTCGCCGGACTCCCCCGCCATTTACCAAGCTCTTTTACCGAGCGAGGGGAGTCCGGCTACCTTCTTCGTCGTCGCCGCCGTCTGGGGGTCTCGATCCGCCTTCGGGGGTCTTCTTCCGTCTTGGGGGTCTTCTCGCCGGACTCCTCCCCTCTCTTCTGCTCTTTTACCTAGCTCTTTCACGAGGGGAGGTGTCCGGCTACCTTCTTCGTCGTCGTCGCCGCCGTCGTCTGGGGGTCTCGATCCGCCTTCGGGGGTCTTCCGGGGGTCTCTTCTGTTCTTGCGGCGGTCGTCGTCTTCCGCGCCGCCGGCGCCTTCTTCTTCTTCTTGTCCTCCTTCTTGTCCTTCTTGTTCTTCTTCTTCTTCCGATGTTGACCCGACGCTCTCTCTGCCCGGAATGCCTGTGCCGCTCTGAGCTCGGACTTATATAGGGACATGGGCGACAGGGTCACATGTTCATGTCACATGGTGACCCCGCCCCCTTGTGTTGTCACAGTCCCGGAGGATGCTGGGACTGTGACATCGCAAGGGGGCGGGGTCACCATGTGACATGAACATGTGACCCTGTCGCCCATGTCCCTATATAAGTCCGAGCTCAGAGCGGCACAGGCATTCCGGGCAGAGAGAGCGTCGGGTCAACATCGGAAGAAGAAGAAGGACAAGAAGGAGGACAAGAAGAAGAAGAAGGCGCCGGCGGCGCGGAAGACGACGACCGCCGCAAGAACAGAAGAGACCCCCGGAAGACCCCCGAAGGCGGATCGAGACCCCCAGACGACGGCGGCGACGACGAAGAAGGTAGCCGGACACCTCCCCTCGTGAAAGAGCGAGGTAAAAGAGCAGAAGAGAGGGAGGAGTCCGGCGAGAAGACCCCCAAGACGGAAGAAGACCCCCGAAGGCGGATCGAGACCCCCAGACGGCGGCGACGACGAAGAAGGTAGCCGGACTCCCCTCGCTCGGTAAAAGAGCTTGGTAAATGGCGGGGGAGTCCGGCGAGAAGACCCCCAAGACGGAAGAAGACCCCCGGAGCAGTGCAATAAACTATTTTTTCAAAAGTGTGGGTGTTTTTTTTTTAACTTTACATTTTACACCTTAGGTGAATGGGTAGGGGTACATCGTACCCCATACTCATTCACATAGGGTGGGGGGCCGGGATCTGGGGGCCCCCTTATTAAAGGGGGTTCCCAGATTCCGATAAGCCCCCGCCCGCAGACCCCGACAACCAACGGCCAGGGTTGTCGGGAAGAGGCCCTTGTCCTCATCAACATGGGGACAAGGTGCTTTGGGGTGGGGGGGGCCGCACGGCCCCCCTTTCCCCAGGGCACCCCCCATGTTGAGGGCACGCGGCCTGGTACGGCTCAGGAGGGGGGGGGCGCTCGTTCGTCCCCACCCCTTTCCTGGCCTGCCAGGCTGCGTGCTCGGATGAGGGTCTGACATGGATTTGGGGGGAACCCCCACGCCGTTTTTTCGGCGTGGGGATTCCCTTTAAATCCATGCCAGGTCACGGAGCTAGCGCGGCGGCAGTAACTGCCTACGCTAGCTACGTAACCTGAAGTCACGTGCTAAATGAACGGACTTGCCGATGAGCGGCAAGTCCGTTCATTTCAAAAGTCCCGCGGACTTGCCCACTAACGGCGGGATTGTCCGCTGGACTTCCAAGTCCAGCGGATAATTTGAAAACAAAACCTGAAACTTTAGTCCGCCGTACTTTGGCGCCAAAAAGTCCGCCGGCGCCCACACACGAGGGGATTATCCGCTGGACTTCAGTCCAGAGGATAATCCCGCGGGATTGTCCCTTCGTGTGTACGCGGCCTTAGTCTTACCCTGAAAAGTCTTATCTCTGGGTCAATGATTAGATAATTAGCTCATGCTAATTAGGTTAGGTTTTAGTCATCCGGCTGTATATATTTGTGTGACATCTTAAATTAAAAGTGTTTCCTGATGTACTCCAAGACTGGTGTTGTCTAGTTCTTGGGGGTTCCTATAGCCAGATCCATTGGACTCATGTTCCAGGACTTGGGAAGCATTTACGACGGACACCTTGAGTACTGGATCCGTCACACACGGTTATGGATTTGTTTCACAGGATATATTTAATACATTAGTTTAATTTTTTTTTTTTATATCTGTGATATGGATAGATCTCTATTTATTGTTTGGTCTCAGTGCCGCACATTTGTTATGACCTATTTAGCAATTCCATATTGCATGGGGAGTGTGGGGAGCGCTGTGCCTGGCAGGGACATGCGTCCGCCGTGTGATGTTGTAGTGGTCATGTTTGTTGTATCCTGGGTGGCTCAGTGGTGGCCATTTTTGGTTGGTCATTCCATTCCAGTTCACTGTGTTTGGGTACCTGGGCTGAGGTGTCCATTTTACTGGAGGCAGTGGCCATTTCTACATGCCATTTCCTTTTTTTCCCTCTGGATTGGCCGGCGAGCTAGAACGTGTGGATCTCCTCTTCCTGGCAGTGCAGACAGCTCCCTGTGCTTCTCCTCTGCGAGCAGGCTTGTGGTGGTAATGAGTCCTGACTACTTACAAAGATCCCAGAACCTCATCTTGCCTTTTTAAGAATTTAGGGCATCCAGGTCACAGGTTATCTAGACTACCTTCTCCTGAGGGACTCCTATCCCATCAAGCTGTCTACTAATGTCCACAGGACAATTCAGATGCTCCAGTGTTTTCAACTGGGTGATCAACTTCCAGAAATCTGCTCTCCAGCTTTCTTTTTGCCTGGAATCCTTGGGTCTGATCCTGGACCTGGTAATTGAGGTCAAAGACATCCCTCAGTGGGAGTCTCCATGAGAGATCTAGGCCTCATATTAGCCTCCTTCGAGGCTGTTACATTCTCCCATTTTTCATTCAAGACCTACCCAGCACAACATCTTGTTAACATGGAAACAAGCATGTTTCTTCTCTCACCCTACCCACCCTGCTGACCAGCCAAGCAGGGATTTTTCTTTTTAGCTTGGAGGATCCTTCAGGACAGCTTTAAAACGGAACTGAATGCAAAAAAAAAATTGCTTGTTATTGCCAAAGACCCATTCAGTGTATCTTTGGAATATAATAAATGTACCTTCCTGTTTACGATCCTCCTGCAGACCTTCATCCAGCACAGAGCCAGTGTGCCAGGATGAATAAGGTCGGTGCTGGGGAGAAGCTGCCAGTGAAGTACTTTGTGGGCATTGGACCGTTAGTGAGTATTTCTTACCTATTTTGTTTTTTTACTTCGACTAAACAATGTGGAAATCTTTTCTTATTGCTGGAAAGTTTTAGTCTTGCAATCTCTTTAGAAACCGAGCGATCAAACCACATGAAATTGTAAAAGGGGTTCGCTTACAATCCCCCACGCTACAACTGCTCCAAGGCCATCTTTTTAAACATAGTGGTTTGCCCATGCATCTGGCACACACACGTGTGTGTGTGTGTGTGTGTGTGTGTGTGTGTGTGTGTGTGTGTGTGTGTGTGTGTGTGTGTGTGTGTGTGTGATTTTTTTTTTATATATATATATATATATATATAATATAATATAATATAATATAATATAATATAATATAATATAATATAATATAATATAATATAATATAATATAATATAATATAAAATTTTTTTTCTTTGGAGTGGAATTACTAAATGGACTGAATTTGCTTGAAAGGTTATATACTGTATAAGCCGAGTTTTTCAGCACATTTTCTTTTTTTCTTTTTTTTGGTGCTGAAAGTGCCCCTCTCGGCTTATACTCGAGTCACGCACTTTTCTGCAGCAGAGAATGACATTTTCCGTCCCAACTTTGGGGCCCCGTATTTCCGGGCCACTTGGTGCTAGGAACCCCAAATTTGGTGTGCAAACCTAGTGGAACTAGCACTACAACATATTAGGGGTTCCTAGCACCAAGTGGCCCGAGATACGGGGCCTCAAAGTTGGTTCAGAAAATGACATTCTCAGCTGCAGAAAAGTGCTTTGAAAATGTCAAAACCGACTTTGGGGCCACTTGGTGCTAGGAACACCATCTTTGGATGTTGTAGCGCTGGTTCCACTGGGTTTGCACACCAAATTTGGGGTTCCTAGCACTAAGTGGCCCCAAATTCGGTCAACTGTGTCCATCTGCAGCAATGTCATTTTGGGACCCTTTGGGTTCAGAGACCTCAAATTTTGGCTGCAGATGGGGGGCATCTAGGAACCCTTTAACTATCAAGTTTGGGGGACCTATGGCATGCAAATGGGCACAGCGAGGCTGCAAATGGGCATTGTTGACCCTCTTTTCCACTTACAGTAGCTGCGCATTTCTCACCCGAGGCTTATACTCGAGTCAATACGTTTCCCAATTTTTTTTTTGGTAAAATTAGGTGCCTCTGCTTATATTCGAGTATGTACGGTACTTTGTAGAGCTATTGGAGCAGTGACTAGTAGTGATTGATTACACTGGCTCTTGCATTCCTTGGAAAGCGTGTGCATTTGCTGGGGATGGCCATGTGGTGAGGAGCTGATAAACTCCAGGGATGAACTTCACCAAGAGAAAATCTGAAAAATGCAGATGTACTGGCCAGAATTACAGAGGCTGGACAACCAGAGCATGGAAATTCAGAGAGAATGCACATTGGACGCTACACAAGTTTAGCTACTTTTATCCCTACACTGATTATATAACTTTGTATATTTTTAGAAAGTCTCTTAATATGTGTAATGCTATAATGGTGAAATCAGCCTGTGTATGTGGTTGAGATGAACCTTTTTACATCCATCTAAGTGAAATGCAGGTCTGGCTGGAAGAAATTTGCTAAGGGATAGTATTCTGGTGGTCAGCATTGCCACTTTCTGAGACGGCTTTAGTCTATAAAGCAGTCAGTACCCTGATATGTGTGTGGATGTCTGGGGCAATGTCACGCAGTCTTTTAAAAAAAATTCCATGGTGACCGTTTTTAATATAATTGTTCGTGTGATCGCATTTTTTTCACCTACACTATACTGTCAAAAGTATTGGGACACTTTACACGCACATGAACTTTTAATGGCGTCTTAGTCCGTAGGGTTCAATATTGAGTTGGCCCACCCTTTGCAGCTATAACAGCTTCAAGTCTTCTTTGAAAGCTGTCCACAAGGTTTAGGAGTGTGTCTATGGGAATGTGTGACCATTCTTCCAGGAGTGCATTTGTGAGGTCAGGCACTGAGGTTGGACAAGAAGGTCTGGCTCAAACTCTCTGCTCTAATTAATCTCAAAGGTGTTCGATCGGTTTGAGGTCAGGACTCTGTGCAGGCCAGTCAAGTTCCTCCACCCCAAACGCGCTCATCCATGTCTTTATGGACCTTGCTTTGTGCACTGGTGCGCAGTCATGTTGGAACAGGAAGGGGCCATCCCCAAACTGTTCCCACAAAGTTAGAAGCATGAAATTGTCCAAAATGTCTTGGTATGCTGACCCCTTAAGAGTTCCCTTCACTGGAACTAAGGGGCCAAGCCCAACCCCTAAAACACAACCCCACACCTTAATCTCCCCTCCACCAAATGATTTGGACCAGTGTACAAAGCAAGGTCCATAAAGACATGGGTGAGCAAGTTTGGGGTGGATGAACTTGACTGGCCTGCACAAAGTCCTGACCTCAACCCCGTAGAACACCTTTTGGGATGAATTAGAGCGGAGACTGCGAGCCAGACCTTCTCTGCAACATCAGTGCCTGACCTCACAAATGCGCTTCTGGAAGAATGGTCAAACATTCCCATAGACACACTCCTCAACCTTGGGGACAGCCTTCCCAGAGGAGATTAAGCTGTTATAGCTGCAAAAGGTGGACCTACTCGATATTGAACCCTACAGACTAGGACACCATTAGGTTCATGTGCGTGTAAAGGCAGGTGTCTCAATACTTTTGACAATATAGTGTATGTTTGTACCCTGCCTGGCCAATTCCCCTGGAAGCGGTACACACCACTGCTTCAGTGATCGCCACGTCTTTCTGGGTCTTGGGCTAAGCTGCTGCTCTCCCGTATTGTGAACACAGGTGGTCAGCTGCTCCCCACAGGTGTCATTCAGAGAATGCGATGACGTCATGCTCTCCACCTTGTCCAATCAGCATGCAAAGCGTTCTTTATATCGCCCCCTCCAATGCACCAGGCCGGACACTCAGCGCAGCACCTGGGAAGCAAGTGGAGATTACTCAAGTAGCAAGGTGTCTAATTCAGTGACTTCCAACTACCGGGGCCATCGGCCTACTATGGCGTGTATATATAGAGTTACATTGGCTAAATCATGTAGAAGATGCCAATTCCTGGACTTATTCTTTAATGCTCAGTATGATGATGCCTTTGGACTAATGTGCCTTTTTCCTTTCTGCAGGCTGCAAAGCTCCTGTATGAATCCCGTGACCAGTGACAGACGTAGGAAGATGAACAGTGCAAAGTTTTATTTGTAATTGTCATATTTTTGATGCAATATAACAAACCTTCTATATGCCCGATATGTACGGCTAAGTTGTTAATTTACAGTGTATTTTTCATTTGCCCACTGCAGGCAGCCATTGCAGAGACAAGGACTTGGCACTCTGCAATGCGGCTTGTACCGCAGTTGTTTTTGGTATATTGCAAATGACAGATTGGAACATGTCTGGCATCAGTGTGGGCAAATGATGAGTATACCAGTTCTTTTTATAACCAGAATACTTCACTTTACTTGTGCAATATATATATATATATAGAGTATATACAGTTTAATAATGCTTCAGTCTTTAAACTCACAAGACTGTGGGGCTCATTCAGACAACTCCTTACTTAAGACTTAGTGTGGTGATTGTCTGGCACAAGGACCATATATTCATCTGCATATACAGTTCCCTGTACTTGTGGACTGCAAAATCGCATTCATTTAGGAATCCAGACCACACCCAGAATAGGTGCGGATCCATTTTTATTTGTTTGGGTGTTCTGCATTCAATGAATGAAATCTGATTGTTCAATCCCCAGAAATCACCGCTTGCATCCATTGTAGGAACATGAAGGTGTCCCTCTCACACGGGTCTTTAGTAAACAAGACGAGGATCAATGTCCTGCTTTTGTTTTAAACTGAAGCCAAAGTATGAAGTTAGAATTGTACAGAATTGTTTTGTTTTGTTTTGTTGCAATACTAGATTTATGCAGCAGGTGAACTCTGTAAGCACGCCAATATCTCCAAGGGAAAACCTTAAAGCAAAGGGGGACCCTGTTCTAATACTTAGGAGTGCGCACAGGCGTGCTGGAAATCCCATTGGCCATGCTTTCACCACACTATTCTATAAGTAGGGGCCAAACCTTTTATGAATGGCAGTACAAAGGAAAAATGCAGCATTCGCTTCATCAACCAGGTGTTTATCCAGCACACCTGGATACATCTGATTGGATGGTGTCGTTAGCAGTGTTACTTTTGTACTAGTGGTCTGGACTGAGCCTCTCAATATATTTTGTTATTGTTAAAGGTAGCCTTGTTTTTTTTTTTTTCACATGAGTATGTGACTAGCCTGGATCAGAGAGCCAGGATTGCTGGAAAATGACTTTTTACACTAGATCTCAGGTTCTTTATCTCTCTCGTACAAAAGCACTAACCTTTTTTTTTTTTTTTTTGGGGGGGGGGGGGGGGGGGGATGCAAAAGTATGACGTAGCTGTTCATGCATCAAACCTGGGGAATTGGAAAAGTGGAGATATTGTCCATAGTGGCCAATCATTGCCTTGGAAAAATAATTGCTGGTATATGAATTGTTGTTTTGGGGGGGCAAAATAAAAGCCTTCCTTTCCTGCAGTTTTGGTAAACTAGGCTGGTTTCTTGTTTATATTGTTGCCATAGAGCTAGATGAGAAATCTGCCCGAGTTGTTCTATCGCGCTCTCTTGCCCATTTCCGCTGTCTGAAAGTCAGTGACTTGGCAAAACTGTCCTAAAGGGAAGAACAGAATTGTGGAAGATGCCACTGAGGCATATATGGTGCAGGCTTGGGGACAGTCCTCCTGATTCTGGATTCAATACCTAGAGAGTTATGCCGCGTACACACGACCGGACTTTCCGTCAGAATAAAATCAGATGAAGTTCCGAACGAACAGACTTGCCCACACACGATCGGAACAAAGTCCGTTCGTGTCGAACACGATGACGTACAACGGGACTAGAAAAAGGACGTTCAATAGCCTGTAGCTGCCCTTACGTCATATTTGGTTCGTCGGACCAGCATACAGATGAATGGTTTTCCCGATTTTCAAAATTGATTCTGTCGGAAAGATTTAAAGCATGTTTTATTTCTAGGTCCATCTGAATTTTTTTTTTTTTTTTTTTAAGAAAAACGATCGGAATATCCGACGGAATGATTCCGTCGGCCCATTTCTGCTGGAAAGTCCGGTCGTGTGTACGTGGCATTAGTGACCTTGAATAAGCAGGCAGCAAGTGAAGTCTTGACTTTTGTCCTGCATGTTTCTGTGAATTTCTCAGCATCAGTTCCAGGTGAAGCCATTCTGAACCGGATTATAACTAGAAAGAGGTGTAGAGGGAAAATATGCACATTAGGCTGATCATACTGTGCCAGATTTGTCATCTTTATGATAAAATACCCGACCCTTCAAAAACAATTTATTATCATTTTTTGATGGCTGATCCATATATTGCAGCAACAAATGTTAAAAGAATATGTCCCCCCCCCAACGTGACCCAAGGCCTCCGTAACAAATGTTGAACTGTATTGTTGTAGTGCTATGCAGAATCCACTAGAGGGTGCATATGTGCTGTATAGGAGTATATTGAGAATCCACCTTAAGGAAACCTAGTTGCCTAGCTGTCATGCTGAGCCTCTGGAAATTAATCTTGGGAAAATGTTTTGCATTTATTATTTCATGCATACATTGTCTTGTCTGAATAAGGGTAGAAATTGGTTTCTTAGAAAAATATTTTCCAGCCTACTCCCTCAAGATTTCTCATCACTGGGGTCAAAAATGAATGCCAATCTGACCCTAATTATTAGAAAATTAAACAAATATTCTTAAAACAAAGCTTTTTCAAACAAATCTCCTAGTGTATCACCAAGTAAGCTAATGCAATGAGACACAATTCAGGACTTTACCATTTGCATGAAGGAAGAGTGACCATTCTCTCCCAGCAATGCATTGGAATCGGGTTCCTTGGGTGTGAAGATGGCAGGTCTGCCTCTTTCCCAGATCGACATTCCACCTGATTAGCTTCTGATCAGTTTATTACTATTTTTTTTTTTAAACTGCAGGGAAGAAATGCTTGAGACATCTTTTCCAAATTGGGTTAAAAAAAAATAATAATAATTGTTGCTAGGGGCAATATTCCTTTTTAGTGTCTGCCTTAAATAGGGGAGAAATACAAAGAGTTGCAGGTTTACCTATTTTTTTTCTTTCTTGTTTTTAGAGTGTGCGTTCCTTTCTATTTATCTTAAAACTAGAACTTTTATATGGGGCGGATACATTTTTTTTATTATCCCCCCCCCCAACATCTTTCCTATAGCACTTTGCTGTGGGCTACATGTTTTAGGTGCATTCTCCATCTTTGACAATGGTGGTGACACACTCTCTAGGGCAGTGATGGTGAACCTTGGCACCCCAGATGTTTTGGTACTACATTTCCCATGATGCTCAGCTACACTGCAGAGTGCATGAGCATCATGGGAGATGTAGTTCCAAAACATCCGGGGTGCCAAGGTTCACCATCACTGCCCTAGGGAAAATACCAGATCAGCTCTCAGCCTTCAATATTGCACGAGGATCAGAAGTTGGGGGAAGACTGGGGGGGTTTTTAGAGGCAGATGCAATGACATGGAGAATTTATCTCATTATGTTGCACTCCACTCCAAAACTGCTTGTTTTTTTTATTGTGCATGGGTTGTTGCACCAGTGGCCCATGTTTCAGTACAGGTTATGTTCTGGTGCAGACTTTGAATTGAGATGTACATTATTTGCAGCAGTAACTGATTTATCAGACCTACAATGTGGTGTTACTCCTCCTCAGCCATGAGAGTAGTTTTGCCCCAAAAGTTTAGATCTGTTGCCAGTGTGGAAATAATTTTGCAGTAGGAACACATTTAGCCTTGTGTGCTCTTGCACACATCAATATGTGAATTGTACATCTTGTTACAAGGATGTGTAATTTTTGTAAATCTCAGATCTTTTTAGGCAAAGCAAAGACTGAAAGGACCATGTGTAAAGCAAATGTCCTTGTATGCCCTTAACTTTCCTTCAGATTGGTTTTGCAGGATGTATGATTGGACACTTTTTGATGTTTTCTGCTAGCAGGGGTTGTTCACTGCATCAATGTACAATTGCTGTAGTTTAGCTGTTTGCCCCTCCTCCATAAAGACAGCAGGAGGATTCATTCTGTACATTCCAGGGAGCATGGGCTCATGGCACAAATCTGTTAAATTGACTGTAAAGATCATGTAAATTTATTGGCTGTCCCGTACCTTTTCAGAGATAACTGGGCCAACTTACTTCAGCCAACCTAGCAAAGTCTCATAAGAATATGCTGGCCTTAATTGTATATCGCAGAGGAGTTAATAATCATTACTAAATAGGATTATGCTTCAGATGAATGGACACTGACCAAAAAAAAATAAAAGACAGGCATGAGACAAGTATTGAGAGTTCTTGGTTCTGCCAATGTGTTTTGTCTCCAAAGACCAGTGTCCACACAGATGCAGAGACATCCTTCTTTCCAATAAAGTGGACGGTCTTTCCGACAGATGCTATTCTGTCAGGCTGGGGAAGTGTTCAGGAGAACCTCTCAGGTCAGGGTCTGTGGTTGTTAGAGGAGTAGAAGTTGCTGATTAACATTCTGGAAGCTTGGGCGATTCAGCTGGCCCTCTTGCACTGGTGTCTTACTTCAGGGTCTCACAGGAAGGGCACAGACTGACAATGCCACTGCAGTGGCATACATCAAAGAGGGACAAGAAATTGCTATAAAGAAAGTACTCAGGAAGAAGCATAATTAATCTGGTCTTGGGCAGAACTTTACCTGATGTGGTTCTCTTGGCATCCAGGTTTGACAACAGACGGGACAAGATTGTGTCCTGCATAGAAGGAGATCTTCTGTCCATTGCAGTGAATGAACTGGTGACTCCCTAAGATCGGGTACTTTGTTTTTGTTCTATGCCTTCCCTCCACTTCAACTCCTTCCTCACCTGTTTATACAAGATAAATGTGGAGGATGTTCGGGTAGTCCTGAGCTCATAGCCTGGCCAGGAAGAATGTGATAAGCAAACATCATAGACCTCTTGGCAGCAGACCACTTTTCCAGATCAGCCTGTCCTGCTGTCTCAGGGTCTTATTATCCATCCTGCTGGCTTTGACAGCATGGCTGTTGAAGCTCATGTCCTTAAACAGGTGCGTTTCAGTCTTCGATTCCGACCCTTGGCCCTGGTTCACATTGGTGTGATTTGACATGTCAAATCGCATGCCAAATTGTCACTGTCCTAATCTGCGATGCTGGAGCGATTTCCAAAAGCACCGTATATACTTGAGTATAAGCCAACCCGAATATAAGCCGAGGCACCTAATTTTACCACAAAAAAAACTGGGAAAACGTATTGACTCGAGTATAAGCCTAGGGTGAGAAATCGCAGCTACTGTAAGTGGAAAAGAGGGTCAACAATGCCCATTTGCAGCCATAGGTCTCCTGAACTTTCAACTCAGAAGTTAAGGGGTCCTAGATGCAGCCAAAATTTGGGGTTCCTAGCACAAAGTGGCCCCGAGATACAGGGCCCCAAATT
Organism: Lithobates sylvaticus; assembly: GCA_028564925.1. Classification (NCBI taxonomy): domain Eukaryota; kingdom Metazoa; phylum Chordata; class Amphibia; order Anura; family Ranidae; genus Lithobates; species Lithobates sylvaticus. The sequence continues at coordinate 77,301,982 of CM053038.1, forward strand.
TGGTTCGGAAAATGTCACTCTGCTGCAGAAAAGTGCTTGACTCAAGTATAAGCCGAGGGGGGCACTTTCAGCACAAAAACATGTGCTGAAAAACTCGGCTTATACTCGAGTATATACGGTAGTTTCTATACTACTTTTGGCGACGTCCATTGACATCTGTGCAGAAACCGGCATAGATGTCTCTGAAATCAGGACTGACATGCGGGAATGAAATTGTGCGATTTCATTCCCGCACTCTGTGTGAACCTGGGCTCAGGGCTAGAAGGTCAGTCTCCAGTCCCTTCATACTTCAAAGGCTTATTTCACGTGGTGTGAACTTCATAAGTTCCATCCTCTACAGTATGGCTGGAGGCAGATTCCAGCTTTCCTTCTGTCCGGTCTGGGGATGTCCTTAACTTTGAGTACCGTCAAAGGACAAATCTTGGGCTTGCTTTTTTTTTGGAAACCTGTTGTTTCTCAGTTCTTGGTTCAAAGCTTTTGTCGGGTCGTCACTCAGATTGTTCCTCTTGTGTGGCTTTAACTTGGACCTTTTTGGTTTTCCAGTCATCAATCTTTTAAACCCCTCCCCTAGCTTCACTTGCCACATCTTAAACGCATTGTTGTATTTTTGGTGGCCATTACTTCAGCTTGCAGGGTTTTTGGCGTTTAACTGTGCTTTCCTGCAAGGATCCTTTTCATGATTCTTCTTCAGGATAAGGCGCTATATTGAAGCGTCAATTTTACCATCATGCCTAAGGTGATTTTTCATTTCATCTGAATGGAAACATTGTATTCCTATCCTTTTTTGTTCTACTCCTCAAGTGTCCAAAAGAGAAGGTGCTTTACACTTTGGATGATCAGGCTGTGTTGCATTTTTCTGAAGTCTACGGCTTTGTGTCAGCAGTGGTTCCCTGGTGTGTTCTGCCTAAAGGACCTTGAAAGGGTCAGGCTGCACCTAAATTTAAATAGTTGTAGTTTGATTCTTCAGCTCATTTCTCAGGCCTAGCGGAAGGTTCCAAAGGATTTTACCGGCAGCTTTGGGCTGGTTTCCCCCCCCCCCCCCCCCCCCCCCCGGGTTACTCGTTTTTGGCACATCCTATATTGCACTGACTAAACTGTGCCCTGTGATGTACAATTAAGAAATTAGGATTTGAGGTTTACAAGAAAAAGATCTTGTACAGTACGGAGTACATCACAGGAACCACCAATCTCTCCTCTCGTGTGATGACAGTCATCGCATTGCTGTGCAGATCACATGCAAATCCAGCCATACAAACTCTATAGCTGACATTGCATTTGCACCAAAATGGTGCAGGACCCTTTTTTTTTTGGTCCACACTGGAATTGGATCCCATCCATCACCATTTTAACAATTCGCACTGTGATCTGCAAACAGATCCCTGTCATTAACTTTAGATTGACACCCCCCAGTGGTTCACAGATCTCAGTGCGAGATATAGAAACCGGCACTGAATGGCAGGGTTTCCTGCACTGCACTAGTATGAACCGGGACTGATTATGCCTGGGTGGGGGATTCCTGTCATGTGTCCATTCACCTGCAGGTGGTAGTAATGCAGCCAATACAATATCTGTAAAATCAATTTCTCACATAATTAGTAGCATGAGAATTAAAGTAAATGTAAACCCTTGCTAAAGGAATGTGTATTATGAATAACTGCCCTGACTTTTCACCTCTTTTTGCGTTTCAGTGTTGCCAAGCCCCTTTCAGTCCTCTCTACATGCATTCATTGCTTAGGGCCCACTTTCTGATAGTGACAAAGGAAGACCATGGGAGTTATTTACTAAAGGAAAATCCACTTTGCACTGCAAGTGCAGTTGCTGTAGATCCGAGGGGGACATGTAAGGAAAAAGACAAACAAAAAAAAAAAAAAAAAAACAGCATTTTAGCTTGCACACGATTGGATAATAAAATCAGCAGAGCTTCCACTCATTTCAGATCTACCCCCTCAGATTTAGAGCGACTACACTTCAAAGTGCAAAGTGGATTTGCCTTTTGTAAATACACACACACACACACCCCCATGTCTGCATTAGTGTGTAGGTGCTTCTAGTCCCAACCATGGGTGGCAGGCAGGGTGACTAAGCAGGAGCACAGTTATTTGCTATCAAGTTGAAACATCAGGGCAGAATTACTAGGAATTATTTTAATAAGAGCAGCACTTTTTTTTTTTCAAATAATGTTAACGCATTTATATGATTGTGATGGGGTTAATATCTGGTTTTGTGTTTAAAGCTGGTTGCTGTGGACAACAGTTCTTTTTTTCAAAAACTCTTTTTGTTTTACTAAAGTTTGATTCACGTTACCAAGATAATGTCCTAAACAACTATTTTTCCCCTTCCTTTGGGAGAACAGCTGCACCTTTTATAAATCAGCTTGGCTCAAGCAGTGAATTTATATCATCACTTCTCCAATATTTCCTACTGTGGCAGGGGACAGTTGAGGGGAAAAAAGTAAATATTTACCAGATAAAATTGGGCCACTGCCAACGGTGGTGTTTTTTTTTTTTAATATTTCTTGTATACTACAAAATCCATGGCTGTGGACCGGGTCCACGCCTAGAAGCTGAGGCTTTCCTACTATTCCAAATGTTAAGCAGCTCCTCTAAACCCCTGTTCTGCTGAACTAGAGCCACAATCCATTGCTGTATATTAATGATGGATTTCTGCCTTTCTTACATTTACTAGGGCTGCTCTGCAGCTTTTGTACAGTTTTAAAAGATGTTAAGTTAATAAAAAAAGCACAACTGTCACAGTGTGTTGTATTTTTTGCATTAAAGTGAGTCAAAAGGTTTTTCAAACACTGCTTACTAAAACCAAAAAGTGTTAAAAAAAAAAAAAAGAAAAAACTTTTAGCTGTTTGTTTTTCTTGTGTAGCTGACTTTTGGACATTTCTGCCAGATCTTTATTGCCATTACTTACTGTTACCAGACAAATGTAAAACCAGAGAAGTCACCCCAGTGGAGATAAATGGCGTTAAAGACAGTTTGGATGGATATTATCAAAAACCAGCCATGCTGAGAATAAACGGCTATCAGAGAGGTGCTGCCATAGATATCCATTCAGCTCAGACTTGCAGTGCCTTGCAAAAGTATTCACCTCCTTGGCTTTTTACCTCTTTTGTTACATTACAGATTTTAGCCCAATGTTTTTTTTTTTTTTGTTTTTTTTTTTTATCTGAATTATATGTGATGGATCAGAACACAATAGTCTAAGTTTGTGAAGTAAAATTAGAAAAATATATACATAAAACTTTTTCATAAAAAAAAAAAAATGATAATTGGCATTGTATGTATTTACCCCCTTTGTTATGAAGCCCATAAAAAGCTCTGGTGCCACCAATTACCTTCAGAAGTCACATAATTAGTGAAATGATATCCACCTGTGTGCAATCCAAGTGTCACATGATCTGTCATTACATTTTTGAAAGGCCCCAGAGGCTGCAACACCTAAGCAAGAGGCACCACCAACCAAACACTGCCATGAAGACCAAGGAACTCTCCAAACAAGTAAGGGACAATGTTGTTGAGAAGTACAAGTCAGGGTTAGGTTATAAAAAAAACAATATCCAAATCTTTGACAATCTCTAGGAGGACCATCAAATATATAATAGCCAAATGGAAAGAACATGGCACAACAGCAAACCTGCCAAGAGACGGCCGCACACTAAAACTCACGGACTGGGCAAGGAGGGCATTAATCAGAGAGGCAGCACAGAGACCTAAGGTAACCCTGGAGGAGCTGCAGAGCAATGGAGTATCTGTACATAGGACGACAATAAGCCGTATGCTCCATAGAGCTGGCCACTCTGCCATAAAGCCCAGAAGAAAGCCATTACTTTCAGCAAAAAACAAAATGGCACGTTTTGAGTTTGCGAAAAGGCATGTGGGAGACTCCCAAAATGTATGGAGGAAGGTGCTCTGGCCTGATGAGACTAAAATTTTACTTTTTGGCCATCAAAGAAAATGCTATGTCTGGTGCAAACCCAACATATCACATCACCCAAAGAACACCATCCACTGTTTTTCAGCAGTCGGGACTGGGAAACTGGTCAGAGTTGAGGGAAAGATGGATGGTGCTAAATACAGGAATATACTTGAGCAAAACCTGTACCACTCTGTGTGATTTGAGGCTAGGATGGAGGTTCACCTTCCAGCAGGACAATGACCCCAAACACACTCTGCTAAAGCAACACTTGAGTGGTTTAAGGGGAAACGTGTAAATGTGTTGGAATGGCCTAGTCAAAGCCCAGACCTCAACCCAATAGAAAATCTGTGGTCAGATTTAAAGATTGCTGTTCACAAGCGCAAACCATCCAACTTGAAGGAGCTGGATCAGTTTTGCAAGGGAGAATGGGCAAAAATCCCAGTGGTAAGATGTGTCAAGCTCATAGAGACTTATCCAAAGCGACTTGGCGCTGTGATAGCCGCAAAAGGTGGCTCTACAAAGTATTGAGTTTAGGGGGGTGAATAGTTATGCACATTGACTTTTTCTGTTATGTTGTCCTATTTGTTGTTTGCTTCACAATACCACAAAACAAAACATCTTCAAAGTTGTGGGCATGTTCTGTAAATTAAATGACGCAAATCCTCAAACAATCCATGTTAATTCCAGGTTGTGAGACAACAAAACAAAAAATGCCAAGAGGGTGAATACTTTTGCAAGGCACCGTATCTACAACACCAGCTCTGATTGCTGCCACAACTGAGGTATCCATCTTTTGAGCCGGCGGTCCTGTGTACAATAATGGTCGTCTCTGTGGCAGATTCAAAGCAAGATCACCGTTATCGGCAGCAGGAGGGGGCCCACCCCCTCCCGCCTATGGAGATTTTTAAGGGTAAAAGTTTGACACCATTCCACGAGCGGATGCAATTTTGAAGCGTGACATGTTGGGTATCAATTTACTCAGCGTAACATTATCTTTCACAATATAAAAAAAAAAAACCAATGGACTTACTTTACTGTTGTCCAATTTATTTTTTTATTCAAAAAACGTGATTTTTTTTCCAAATGTAAGACCGCTGCGCAAATACGATGTGACAAAAGGTATTGCAATGACCGCCATTTTATTCTCTAGGACGTTAGAAAAAAATGTATGTTTGGGGGTTCTAAGTAATTTTCTAGTAAAAAAAAATTGTTTTTAACTTGTAAACACTGAGTCTGAAAAAGAAGTCTGGTCTTTAAGTGGTTAAAGTGGTAACACCCCCCCCCCCCCCCCAAACAATGAAGGGACACCACTCTCAACCAATACAGGAACATGCGTTAGCATTTTTATTGATAATTTACATTTGGATTTTTTTCCTGAAACCTATTTTCTCTTCAGAAACAACTTCAGCAGTAGCAAATAAACTTAAATACTTTTTTTTTTTTTTTATTTCCACCATCACCACAATATATACACTTAATACAAACATTGTAAGAGCATACTTAGCACAGCGTATGTGAAACTGCATACACAGGTCTGTGGCAGGGCTGTGTCTGCACACCCTAAAACTTATGGGAAAGTACATTTTAAAAATAAAAAATAAATACTTCTGGTATTAAAGCATGTACAGTGAATTCCAGTGACATTTGTGGCTTCAGATTCACAATACAGTGTATAGCTTATTGCATACCTTCCATTAAAACTCTCTCTGCCCAACACAAACGCACCACTCTCTCCTCCTAAATTAAAACACAGTTTACATTATATATTTGAACAGCCATTGAAAATTTGTCCTGGCTCACACGCCTAGCCTTTGTAGTTCCCCAACAGCAAGCATTTGTGACCACCCTAAAAACCCCAAAAGTCTTTTGACAGTCATGCAAAATAATCCCCCCCCCCCCCCCCCCATTCCCTCTGGGCTGTAACAGCCTGATTTAGCCAATCACAAGACAGTAAAAATAAGGGCATTATTTCCCCCTATGTATGTATACTGACCCTCGTCTTACTTTACAGCGCACAACCTCTCTAAGCAATCTTTGGCTCTCAAGCTGTACAACTACAAGTCCCAACCGCCAAAGCACCCTGTAGTAGTTAAATAGCAACTACCAACATCTGTTCAATATTTCTACATTATGTTGTATGTTTGCCATCATCTTCCAACATGCCTACAACGTTCTGTGCAGAACCTATGCCTATATAAAAGTGTAATGCAGTGAGTTTTCTTCCATAGTCATGTTACAAACGTGTTTGTGGTTTCAGGTTGGCATTAATAATACAATCTCTAATAAGAGTTTTCAACTGAGATTGGTCTCCTTCAAAAGATCGCCTTGAACGCCAAGTTTTAAATAGTCTTGACGGTACCACCAAAGCCTCATTACAGTATATGTAGCTTACAAACCACTAGATAGGGGAAAAAATACAAGTTACTCCTTATAAGATGTCCATTCATTGCCAAACTAGATGGATGTGCAAATCCACCCACAGATCGAACATTGTAAGCGGAGCAGCAAAATCACATTTCGATATCAAATCATCGTTTTCCTATTGCCTGCACCAGCTCTCTTAGGCTCGGTTCACACTGGAACCGGCTGCGGATCGCACAGGAACGCTGTGCATCCCCATTCTCCAGTTCATGGCCAAATCTGTGCCTGAATTCAGCCCTGAAATGGGGCCGCCCTGAAGATATGTGAACCGACTCCATAGAGAGCCGGTCACATTATCCTGCTATGTGAATTGGATGTGGGGAAATTCGCATACGTGTGAACCCAGCCTAAAGGAAATAATTTGCCATATATTTCTTTTTTAGGTTCAAAAACATAAGAGAAGTGGTTTAAAAAAAAAAGGTTTTGATATCCATTTAAAAAAAAAATATAGCACAGTGTATAAAAACACATTTCTAGTTTTAAAAAGAACCATTTAACAAATGACAAAGAAATCTCCGAGCACTATGGGTTATAGTGCAACCTGCAATGAAGCCGGCTTTGTCCAACTCGTCGGACAGACACGTCTAAGAAGGGGTAAGTCTTTTCTCCGGCTCGTTCACTTTTGTAAGTACATTTCAGCTCAAGCATTTAAGGGCTTGTTCATAACTTATTCATTGAGCTGCATTTTTGTGCACGTCACATGGACGATGTGGACAGAGTACCACAAAAACAACTTTTTTTTCTTGGTGTCCTGTTCATACCATACATGCGCAGTGGCCTGCAGAAAAGCCTGTCTCAATGGAACAAATAAACAGAGATACAGTAAATTGTGAAGCTCCACCTGCTGGATAAATTGAAAACATCATAATATTGCATATATGCAATATGTCATATTTATCTGGCAAAAAAAAAAAATTTTAAGTTTTTTTTTTGGTACTGACCATAAAAAGAATGTATGTATAATGCCCTTGTACATTCCCTTTAAAATTGCCCAAGATTTATTTTACTTTAACCCCTTGGCGCTTCCTAGCCCTTTAAGGGGTTTCAGATGGCAGGGGATGGGGCTTATGATCATGTGATCGCCGCGATTGGCAGTCACATGGTCAGAAAGCTCCTGGTCGTGCTTTCAGTTAGCTGCCAGTAACTGTGCCGGGAGCGCGCTCGGAGCACAGCTGTGTTTGGTACGCACATATGTGGCTGCTCAGTGCCAAGGCCCACTCTGGGGGAGATTTACTAAAACTGGTGCAGCTGTGCACAGTAACCAATCAGCTTCTAGGTTTTATTAGCAAAGCCTAAATGAACAAGCTGATTGGTTACTATGCACAGCCACTCCAGTTTTAATAAAAGGACTGTGTCTATGAAAACATTCCCACTGCAACAAAAGTTGAATTTCAAAGTCCATAGTGCTCACTTTAGGAGGGCCGTGCAAAGACAAACCGATGAATGCCATGTACTGCCCCAAGTTACAACATTAGATCAGAAAGGTAAATAGAATGTACAGTATATGCTCCAAATCAACCTGCTGGCTTCTTATACGACCAAAACCCAAACCATAACTCCCAGGCCAAGGGTGTCCCATATTTTCTGTATTACAATCCATCGGGGGTATAACTGGACAATCCATTTAATGGCCTTATGGTAACAGACAAAAAGGTGCTGAAGAGACATCTCACGTCACAGAAAAATAACTTTAGGATAAGTCAACCCATCACTTTCCTCCTAGAAGTGAACTATAATTTCCGTGTTGAGAAGGCCTTTAAGAGAGCCAACACAATACAGTAACCCACAGCACTTAGTCCGCTTATGTGGCTTTGGCTACAGAACACGGCTAGGGGTAACTGCCGTGGACAGCTCTCTTCACAGTGCTATTATCAAATAACGTCCAATAACTCCTCTAGACGTGAAAAGTGCAAACAGTAATCTCCCCCCCCCCCCGCCACTTACAATATCTATCCTCAACAAAACACACATCGCTCCGCAGCCTTCATAACCATACACTTCCAGTCCTCTCTATACACTTTGTGCAATGAACCTGCTTATTCCTTATTCGCTCACCTCCATCACTACCTGGCCTCAGGTATTCGTCTACTTACCAGTCCCACCACACCTGCTTCTACCAAGTGCTGAATACAGAACCTTTGATTACAGACTTCCGATTTGCAAATTAAATAATAAAAAAAAAACATGTACCCCTTTTGGAAATGTGCTAAACAGACCCACAACGACTAGCACACGCACACACACGCACAACAGAAAACGCCTGAGATGGAAGTGCCTCATGTAGCTGATGGTATGGGGTCCGGCCTTTACTCTATGCACTGGCACTAAAACATTACTGGCAGGAAAGCGGGCAGAATGAACAGATGCAGTAAATTCTTATTTACACCGAGGACTTTGTGTGGTACCGGGAGGACAGGGTTGTGTCTCCACATCTGAACCCTGGTAAATCCGATCTGACAATAGTCCTGCAGAATCCATGAGCAGATTGTATGAACGCTCAGCCTGTAAATGACCCAAAAGGGTATATAATACATCTCGGAATACACTGTACTTATAATGTCTGTCGTTTAGAGACAGCATCCGCAGATTGCCGCCGATGGTCCATGAAATGTTTATAGCTTGGTTTTCTGCCTTTCTTTCCAGTGTAAGTAGGAAATTTGAGGCTTTCTGGATTTCAAGCCAAGGTTCTCTGTCTAGGTTTTATCCGGGGGTAAAGCTGTGCAAGAGAAAATAAAGGGAAACATGCAAATGGTCAATGAATGTAGGACTCCATACACAAAAAAAAGTGTTCTGTGGCCCTTAGCAACTACTCTCCCTCATCTAGGTCTAAGGTCGCCACACATTTTATCAGATGGATCGTTAGACGTAGAGTGAAGGGCTGCATGATATAAGCTGAACGCATGCTGAGGTAGGCTCACACAAAACACAGCTGTTTGTACAATCTCAGGACAATCTCCATCACATTGCAATGTGTGTGGCCAACTCAACAGCTGGAACCAAACTCCAACAGACAAAGGAAATGCTTTCATAAACCAAACTATTCAAACACGAGGCCCTTGCAATTCTAACATTAAAGCGTATCTAGAAACCAAAGATGTAATATCGCAGCTTGCTGGTCCTTGGTGTGGTGACTGCATTCATTTTCTTTTTTTGTTTAAAGTCTCTTTTACTTTATTTTCAAATGGGTACTGGGGAAAGAACACATTTCCTTTCCATGGGTGGCATTCCCCCACTGTATTTATGGAGGGAGCCATGGCCATCACCCTAGGACAGTGATGGCAAACCTTGGCACCCCGGATGTTTTGGAACTACATTTCCCATGATGCTCATGCACTCTGCGGTGTAGTGGAGCATCATGGGAAATGTAGTTCCAAAACATCTGGGGTGCCAAGGTTCGCCATCACTGTCCTAGGATGTTCTCCTGATATGGACTGCAGACATGTCTGTATCTCTGTCTTTATTACATTGAGGACAGGGCAATTGGTAGTTTATAGAAGATAGCTAGGAAGGAAGATATTCTTTGGTGCACATCACAGGCAGTGACAAGGACGCAGCCTTTCTGGCAGGATCAAACAAGTATTGTTTCCATTTTCTGAAAATGTTCAGAGCTTGGGAAGAAAAAAAAGGAATGCAGCCACCACATCTAAGGACTGTAAACAATATACAGCATTTTTGTTTTTAGGCTTACTTATTTCTAGCGATTGAATTGTGCATTTTACCATACATGACAGGTCTATTGAATTCAAAGAATACTTTAAAAGCTGCTGCTGCCACTTGAATAGTGGAAATATTAATCCAGATGTCTCCAATAACCCAGTACGAGCCTTCTGGTGCCAAAGAGAAGTATGGGGAAGATGTGCCCCTCAACCAACTAACCTTGAGCTGCCTCCAACACTCTTCTCACCCAAAAACATGACCCGACACACGCCCCTGTGCTTCAAGTGATTAAAACCATAAAAATCAAATGTATTACACATATGTCTCTTTAAAATGGAAGTTCAAAATCTAAACTAAGCCTACTCCCACCCCTATTCCAACGCTGGATACCCACTATATGATTTTCTTTAGATTTTTTCCTTTAGATTTACCAGAACCATATAATAATAGGAGGTTAAACCTAAACACTTTGCAGTCAGGCAGGCCCTTGCACTACATACTTGAAGGTAAATCTAAAGCCTCATACACACGATCGGACCGTGGACCAACTTTCCCCTGAATTTTTGTCCAAAGGGCGTTGGCCCCAAGTTGGTATTGCATACACACGGCAGGACTTTTTCAGCCAACTTTCACCAAATCACTTGGTTTTTCTGCTCTTTACCACCACCTTTGGTCAACTTCTGTATTGTTGTCTGATCTTTTGCATTGGTTCTGCATTGGTTTGTACAAAAGTCCTTTGGTTTTGTGTACACACGGTCGGACTTTGGTCCATCGGACTTTTGTTGCCAGAAAGTTGGTCCGTTCGCACAGCCAACAAAAGTCCGATGAAACCTGGAAAAAGTTGGTCCGATGGAGCGTACACACGGTCGGATGTTGGTCCAAAACAGCTAATTTGCATGTTGGTTGTCAAAAAGTCCGATCGTGTGTATGGGCCTTAAAGAAAATCAAAAAAAAAAAAAAGTTGTATAGTGTGTATCCAGCTTTAGACTACTCCATGTACCCTGTGAAAGAAAAGACGCTTCTACCTACCTATATTCTGAAGTCGCTCTGGTCCCTCACAGGATCTCTCCAGCTTACTATGAGGCATCCACTGACCCTCCTCTACACTGAAGCTGGTGCTGGGACCTGATCATGTGACTGGAGCAGCGTAATGGGCAAGTATAAGCATATTTTCTTTCACAGGGCAGATAGAATAGTCCTAGAATGGGGGTGGGAGTAGGTGTCTATCTTGTCTCCACTTGACGCGTTTCGTCCCTCCCACTTATGAAGATGCCCAGTGGGAGGGACGAAACGCGTCAAGTGGAGACAAGATATGCCCCTATGATCTTTCAATGCTATAAGTGCATTTGTTTTTACCCTTTTCATTAAACCAAGCAGTATTACACTATATACATCTCTCTTAGTTGGTATACTTTATACCACTGATATGGTAACCTGGTAATCGGAGAAGGAAGGAGACAGTCCCATCCATTGAAGCAGGATAAAGTCCTTGCCATTTTAAATGATATTACTGGGGAGTGTGGATCCTGGAGGGGAGCAGAGTGGCACTGGAATCTTTACAAGCAAGAAATAACTACGATGAGATGAGATGAGAAGGGAAAGGGGCGCATTTGTTTATCATACCAGTTTTTAAGAAATAACTACGTTTGGCACTTTATATGCATGGATGGACTTTCACTTCTGATTGCACAATTATGAACTTTATAATTGCACAAGCACTTTTTATATATTAGTTAATATTGGGGCCGCTCTAAGTTTTTAATATGGTTTATTGTCAATAATTGAGTTAAGCTTTAAAAGTACAAAAGCTACACAGTCTATAATGGGACACTTACCCCCAGGAGGTTCTTAGGCACATATCCTTCCTTTTCATTAAGACGCGCCCACCACCAGTCTGTCTCCGTGTCATCTTTGCGTCTCAGAATGGTGATGGCGTCACCTTCCCGGAAGGACAGCTCATCTGTGTTTTGTGCTTCAAAATTCCACAGGGCGTATACCAGTCCTTTGTTCATTACCCCCAGCTTCTCCTGAACACCTTCATTATAAAAAAAAAGCACAACACATTGACTAGAGGAATTCCTCTGTGGCAAGGTCAATAAATTACTGTGTTAGAACATTTACAGTCTCAAAATCATTGCGTTTGATGTGAGTGCTAAAGCTAAACTCCAGGTAGATATAAAGTATTAAAATCAAACGTAGCTCTGTATTCATTAATAGATTCTTAGACACTTCAAAACCAGAATATTTCACCCACTTCCAGTGCGGGCAAATTCTCAGTTTCCAGCGCCGTCACACCTTGAATGACAATTACTCAGTTATGCAACACTGTACCCTAATGAAGTTTGTATCTTTTTTTTTTACAGTTTTCTTTTAGGTGATATTCACACTTTTTTCGCACTTTTTTCTTATTTTTTTTTTACAAAACTAGCCAAATAAATATTCTTTCTTGATAAATTTGAGACAGATTTCTTTGGTCAAAAAATAAATAAAAATCTGTGTGTTTATTATTTATTATGTGTAAAAATGTGTCTACAAACTATGGTATATACGAAAACGAGTCAATCCAAAATGTACTGACTGCCTATCTCAATTCTTGAGGCCCTAAAATACCAGGGCCGTACAAATATCCCCAAAATGACCTATTTTTTGGAAAGCAGACAGTCCAAGGTATTTAGTAAGAGGCATAGTGAGTTGTTTTTTTAATTTGCCATTTTTTGAAGTGAAGAAATTAAATAAAATTAGTTTCTCCCCCGCCACCCACCCACAAAGTTGTAATTTTAACAAGATATTTCTAACACATATCATAGGCATACTTATAATTACACCCCAAAACACATTCTGCTACTCTTCTTGAGTATAGAGATACCACACGTGGGAGACTGCCACAGCCCAGTCACATAAAGAGGCCCACAATCCAAGGAGCACTTTCAGGCTTTTGTGGAGCATAAATTACACATAGCTTAGTGTAGCGTCATCTATAGCAGTCCCCTTTCTTATAAACCAAGCAAGCCTAGCCTACTGGCTGCCCCCAGGGATTCCAGGAAGTACAAGAGCCCTAAAGAAGGGAAGATCGATAGAGTTCCTGTGGTTCTAGAAGTGCAGTTGTTTGCAGGGGATGGCGGAGACTGGAGTCTCCCAAGAAAGCAGTCAGTGAGATGTGCAGACGGGTCAGTTCAGACCGCAGGTAGAGACATGGTCAGCAAACAGGCAAAGGATCGGTCCAGGCAACAGGCAGAAACATGGTCAAACTGGCCAGGGATGGTACAGGTGGCAAGCAAAGACAACACTGCACTGGTGTGGCAATGATCATCAACACTGTTGCTGGCTTACACTGGGCCTGGTGTGGCAACAATCAGGGACACCATTGCAGGCTTATATTGGTGTGGTGACACTGCGACTTGTGTGGCGTGAGCCAAGACACTGTAACCGCTGTGGTGGTGATCAGGGACAAAATGATCGGTGTGTCGGTGACACTGACTGGCAGCACTGATCTGGTGATATTGTAATGTGGTGATAGTGATCAGAGACAATGACTGGCGGTACAATTGCTTATTAAAGTGATGATCACTGTATAGGTAATCTATCTTTAACTGTTTGGTATCCATTTATGATGCCATTGTTTACCATTGCTGTGATTGGCTACACCTATGACATACATAGTACATGGTTGCGGTGACTGGCCCTGTACCATGTGATCATTGACTAATCACAGAGCTCAAAGTAGTAAGCAATGGCATCATGAATGAAAGCAATTGTTTTCTACTGGACATGTGATCACTGCGATTAGTCACAGTGCCATGGTACCAGGGCCAATCACAGTGGCTCAGTATGCTGATCAGTGATCTGCTGTGTCTAGAAGAAACATTGGTCACAGATCGAACCACTGCCCCACGGGTACATCTTCCTCCCAAAACACCACTTGTCCTGCTTGGCGGTTTATATACAGTGGCTGAGTGTGAAGAGGTTTAAACAAGATGCTGCTTTTGAATCAAAGTTTTAAAATGCATTCGACTAAAATTACCATAAAGAAACTGTGAACATTGGATGTAGCCCTCTTCCATTTCTTCACATTTGTCAGCAGCCGTCTCTGTGTCACTAATAGTGGTGGCAAAGATGGCGGCCCCACACTCTACCAACATCTTGCACAGGTGGACGCTGTTACAGGAAGCTGCGCAGTGTAAAGGAGTCCTGGCAGGAAGAAAGCACAGAGTGAGGACACAATCTGAATCAGCAGAAAATATTTAATAAAAAACTGCTTTGGCATACACACAGCAATCTGATTGTACAGTCTCTACGCACTTAGTGGGGGGATTCCACAGTAAGGAGAAAAACTGCATTGAAACTTGTACTGTCTGGTACAATCTTTGCAGCGTTATAGTGGACCTTTCATGGCCTATTGAAGGTTGCTAGTTCACTTTTTTTGGGATTGGGGGGAGGAGTTGAATGGCTTGTTTACAAATTGCCTTTTAAAATTATTTGCATCAGGAGGGCAGGTGCTGCCAAAAAAAAAAGCAGCATCATTTTGGTTTTCCCTAGAAAGTCCACTAAAACTGTACCAGACGGTAGATGTAGTACCAATTACTATGGGCTATACAGTATAAGGGATTGTCTGACGAGGTATGAAATAAATTGGCCAGGTAAGCCCTTAGGCCCCTTTCAGACGAGGCAAATCCGCTTGCACAGAATCCGCCTCTGTCCGCCGGCTCAGCGGGAGATCTCTCCGTTGATCTCCGCTGAGCCAGCGGATGACAGGTCCCTCTCTGCTCATTGAGCGGGGAGGGGCTTGTCCAGCGCTGCTAGTTTCTATGGAGAGATCGGATGAAAACGGACAGTGTATCCGTTTTCATCAGATCACATCCGATCCGCCAGCGACGGATCTGGATGTAGGACCATCCGCCTGCTTTTGGCGGATCGGACCAGGTCGGATGTCAGCGGACATGTCTCCGCTGACATCCATCGCTCCATAGACCAGCATGGTGCGCCCGTTCAGGTACGCCGTCAAAACGGACAGGCGGATCTGAACAGTCTGTCAGTGTGAAAGGGGCCTTAAACTACACAGCTGCTGATACATTTTTGTTTGGAAGAGTGTAAAGAGATTGCTACACATCTTACAATCTGATTGCACAAACATAATCTGTTCAGCCATCTTTATCTGTTCGTTTGTCCAATAAGCGCAACCTGGCGCTTGTGAGGGTTGTAGGCGAATTTTCCGATGGTCGCAATTTGCATAATTTTAAGAACACATCACTAATTCCCACGTGACAATGCATACCACCACTGTAAAGGTTGATCAAGCACCAAACGTTGTATTGTGGGAAGAAGGCAAAGTATGTGCATGTTCACTACCAGGACATGGAACAGATAAGATGGGACTGACTCATGTGGCAAAATCCATCGTCCTATAATATATGGTAACTTACCCAGCTGCCAGTTTTGCCCTTTCCTTTTCCAACAAGTTTTCAGCTGTTATATAAAAGAAGTATCAGTCCACTAATCAGATTTCCACCCTTCATCAGAACTTGTCAGGATGGACACAAGGGCCGCCAGTGCAGTTTTTTTAATATGCCGGTTTGGGGACTGTCAATTGAATCAATGACCTGGAAACAATCATTGAGCCTACCAAGTACCTCCCGACACAAATACTTCTTTCATGCCAGTGTCTCAGTGCTAAAGGATGAACCGGACACCTTTAAAAGCCAAGCCATCAATGGCAGCCATCTTCTAATCTGCCAGTTCCTGTTTTGCCCCACTTTTATGTAATTTTTCTGTTTTGTATTAAAACTACATCAGGTTATTTGTTATTATCTAGTGGCGGTTTTGAACTACTGCAAACTTGTTTACTTATGTAAATTGGCATAATTCGCCGTCCTCCTCGTGTTTAGTGCTAGTTAGTTCAGTCCTAGCTAGACCATCCCTGTTTCTTTCATGTTCTCTCAGTCAGTGTTAGTTATTCAAAGAGATAGGGCTTAGAAAAACTCATTGGGGTTGATTTACTAAAACTGGAGAGTGCGAACTCTGGAGCATCTGTGCATGGTAGCCAATCAGCTTCTAACTTGAGCTTTTTCAATTAAGCTTTAAAAAACAAACAAACCTAGAAGCTGATTGGCTACCATGCAGAGCTGCACCGGATATTGCACTCTCCAGTTTTAGTAAATCAACCCTATTGTGTTCTTATGCCGTGTACACACGATTGGAAATTCGGCCAGCAAAAAGACAGATGAGAGCTTTTGGTCAGAAAATGTGATCGTGTGTATGCTCCATCAGACTTTTGCTGGCCGAATTCCAGCCAGCAAAAGATTGAAAGCAGGTTCTCAACTTTTCGGTCGGAAAAAGTTCCGATCGGAAATTCCAAACGTCTGTAGCAATTTCGACGCGCAAAATTCCTACGCATGCTCGGAAACAATTCGGCGCATGCTCGGAAGCATTGAACTTCATTTTCTCGGCTCGTCGTAGTGTTGTACATCACCGCGTTCTTGACGGTCGGAAGTTCAGCGAACTTTTGTGTGACCGTGTGAATGCAAGCCAAGCTTGAGCGAAGTTTCATCGGAAAAACCATCCAAGATTTTTCCACCGGAAAATCCGCCCAAGATTTTTCCGCTGGAAAATCTTCTCGTGTGTACGGGGCATTACACTTCAAAAAAGACTGGAAAAACATTCTCTGTACTGCAATTTGCTGAAGTAAAATTGCATTGGATTCAACTTCTATATATTATTGAAGAGTTAAGTTGCCTGTGGATGGTGCCAAGTCAGCAGTTGACCATACAGCCCAGACAGGTTGGGTCTAAGAAGATATTTCAATGCATACAGCACTGGAAAATAACTGTTCCCTTTCATGCCCAGATAAAAGAAGTAGACTGCACTTACCAGCCATCGCTGTCAGCGGCATTCACATTAACGCCAAAGTCCAGTAGAAATTTAACAATGTGATGATGTCCGGCACACACAGCATTGTGCAGAGGAGTAATCCCCTCATCATTGGGCTTGCTGGGATCTTCCACCTGCATAAGGGCACAGTGTGTCATTACTAATCCCAAAGACACTATATCTTACCCCTATGAAGGAAGTGTCTGTACCTCATATATGATCCTCTGGACCAGATCAAACTCCCCTTCCAGGGATGCATCAAGCAGCAGAGCCAGGGGGTTGAACTTCACACGAAGTCCATGTCCTGTGCGTTCAGAATTTGGCTTCTTCAGATTAGTGCGTTTTACCTGCAAGCCCAAAAAAAAAAAGAAAGATAAAAAAACAGCATGGTTAAAGCTGAACTCCAAATAGATAAAAAAAAAAAAAATGCCCTAAATCCAGTTTCTCCCGTATTGCCTGCTTTATTGCTTAACTGCGATAGATAAAGGCGAGATCATGTACTGGGTTTTGCTGTCTGGCGGGGGTGCCTAAATTACAAGATTGAACATAACCCCTCATTTGGCAGATTAACAGTTGATGCATATACAGATATTTAACTGCGCCGCTATGTTCTCGGATAATAATTTGGTTGGCTGACATTTTGTTCGTCATAAACCAATTGAACTGTATTGTACGTGCAGTTTGCTCGGCCTGCAACATTACCTGGCTATCCATAAGTGACATCTATCATGCTCAACACAACTCTGAGGCCCCTTTCATACCAGCAGACCAATGAGTTCCATCTGTGCGTTTTTCAGGCGGATCTGATCGGACCGCTCATTGTTCTCTATTGGGCGGGGGATGTCAGCGACATGTGTGCCCCGTCATTCGCCGGCATCCAGTCTGCTAAAAACAGACGGTTGAGGATACATTCACTATCCGTCCAGCGGAATGGAGGACAGTTGGATGGAAACGGACATGCAGTCAATCAGATCGCCCCATAGAGAACAGTGGGCTGTGTCCGATTGCTCAGCAGGAATCAGCGGAGAGATCCCCCCGCTAAGCAGATGGATCCGCTTGGATGGATTCCGCTCCTTGTGAAAAGGGGCCTTACTCTATGGCAATCAAGAAGCAGAGTGTCCCATGTGTAAATCTTAAGAGGGTTGCTGATTTAAATTTGGCTCCTAATACAATTATCTTTGGTAATTCTGTCTGCCATTAGTTGCAAAAGGGCCTTTGTGCAAGAACATTTTTTGAGTCCTCTTTTCAACTATTCCACAAGTACAAATTGGTAAAGTTGACAATACATGAAACTAAATTTAGCTGGCCAAATTTTGACCCACATATGGGCACTGTGGTTGTACAGAAGTTGATCTACTGAACTGTACTGTCGGATTTTCCCCCCACGATCAGTGCTGCGGGATATAGCCTGCAACGATGATCAGTGTATTCTGACGGTGGGGGGGGGGGGGGGGGAGGACTTATCTAACAGCGGTCTTGCCGTCTATAAAATCAATACCATTATAGTAGATTGATATGAAAAGTACGTGGCAGTAGAGTGGTCCCAGAACCCACCAGAAGCATGTCTAGTTTATATGAGCCCCCGGGTTCCTAAGGGCTTATGAACAAGCTGCCCAGTCTGCACAAATGTTTGATGCTTTTATCTGAGCTTCACATGTCTGCCTATGGGAGATTTGTTTGCCATTATAGGTTTGAGAACAGAACTCCATAGAGGAGTTTGCTCCATTAATCAGTGCTGTGCAGAGCAGAGTTCATCTATATGTAACAATCAGACAGATAGACAGGAATGATTGCTGACCTGCTAAATGAGGTCTGGAAGAGCAAACATGAGAGCGGGCTGGTACCCACACCTAGATATACTGCTCTATGCCAAGTTCCTCTAGGCTGCAGGATCATTAGTGAATCTAGACAGACAGTGCAAACAGGCTCTAGGGCATCCGTTCATTATACCCAACTGGAACATGGACTGAGCTTCAAGTTTACTTTATTATCCTGTAGAACCAAAACTGTGCCCAGAGGATTTATACTAAACGGTAACTCTAACCCAACAGCTAAATACACAACTGAAGCAAATCTAAGCACAATTCTTTACTATGCAAAAAATGTTTCTAAAGTTAGGCATGTCATTTTGTGACACTCATCTATCACCATTGTATCTAAAGTAACATTAAAGCTTGTTTTTTTTTTCCCCATTAAAATAACAAACATGGTACACTCACCAGCTCTGTGCAATTGTTTTGCAGCCCCGAGCCATCTTTTCTGGGATCCCCCACCTCCAGGCCCTTGCTCTTTGGCTAGTGCCCCCATCGAAAGCTGCTTTCCACGGGGGGAACCTGTGGTGGCTCGCTCATGAGCTGCCCTGTGTGCCTCTATAGACATGGACCGGGAAACTCAGCCCTGCACCCTTGTCATAGCATTAGATCGACAGCAGCGGGAGCCATTGGCTATCAATCTGCCCAATGAGGAGGGAGACAGCAGCAAGAGCCGATCAGGCTCAGGTAAGAATAAGGTGGGGCGGCGCAGTGCGATTTGCATAATAATTTTGTATGAGTATTTACATGCAATCCGATTCTGGTGCAGCAAAACAAAAAAAGGGGGGGGGGGGGGGTCCGGCGCGATTTTGGCGTGGATGGGGTGCAATTTCAGCCACAGAAAATGAATGCCTCAAATCGCACTGCTGCAGAATCGCATGCGATTTGAACAGGAATGTGGTGCACACCAGTGTGAAGCGGGCCTAAATATTACAACAAGTGTCTGGTTATGATCATTCTCAGAGTATTATAGTTACTTATTATGAGCAAACCTTGCGACATTCAGTCCACTGGACATTCATGGAACAAATAAAAGAAAAAAAATCTGCAAACCCCAATTAAGGGAGAACATTTTGACCCTTTTCTGAGGACAACCAAGATTCTGGTGTTTTCATACAGCCTAAAAGGGCAACATTAAAAATACACAATTCCTAAACATGCTTGGTGAAAGCCCTAAACCTGCATGCCCACCCCCTCCCTCCCCAGCAAGCCATCTTTGCCCCAATGATGATGGTGGCAAGAGCCTAATCCTGAAATCCCTAGCACGGTGGGTGTAGGGGTCTATGGGGAGGGATTGTCAGAATCTGGAAGCCCCTCTTAAGATGGTCCCCAGATATCTGTTCCTTCCTGCTATTTACATGAGCATGAAATACATTCATTCACAAATAAATAAACACATGGTTGAAAGGAGGTATTATAGCAAACAAAAACATTTTCGTTCATTTATTCCGTCTGTTTGGCAAACTGCAAAAAGCTTTGGTTGGGGTCAAATGAATTGTCCAACCATGAATGTCCCACTGAATTTATATTTTATATAAACCTTTTATATAGCCCCACAAAACAGAAGTTCTTACATGGGCAACTAGGACACTAGTTGTGATGCTTATGGAAGGATTCTGTGGCGGCACAGTGGCTGGTGCAGGTACCTCCTCTTTGACTGGAGATGGTTCTTCAAGTATTGGGCTTGGTGTCTTCTCATTGGATGAGACAATGGCTGGATTATTATTATTGTCTTCAGTTGTATCTGAAATCTGGTTAATAAGCTCACTACTAACCAGTTCCTCTGTGATAGGTGAGCAGACCTTGTTGTCATTGTCGTCTGAGGGGACTTGTGGTTCGGGAGCTGGTGGCTGGGGAACGGGCGCTGCAGGGGGAAGAATGGGTGGCTGTAAAGAGCCCACCTCCTCCACATTGTCATTTGTGCTTGTGTTACCATTGTCCACATCGGCCGACACGCTCACAAACTCTTGTGAGTTACACTGTTGGTAGAAAGGTGGAGCTTCCATGCCCCCGGCCAAGGTATTAAAACGCTGATACAGCAGTTTCTGTATGTTGGGGCCACTTGGACCTTCAGGCTCAGTTATAGAACTCCTCTTCTTTAAAGGTCTTGGTGCATTGGCAAGTTTTCTCCTGAGGGCTTCCAAGTCAGCGTCACTTTGATACCGCATAGGTGAGTGAACGATGGGGGTCAGCTTGGTTGGACTAAGGGGACGAGGGATGTTTTCCACTCCATTACCCTCCCCAGCTGGAACGCTGCCATCCACTTCAGCCTCTTTGTCACCACCTGGAGCTGGTGCATTATGCAAGAAAGGAAGAGGGGAGGAGTTGGACGATCCAGACTGGACGACTGGTTTGCCATATACTGGAAGAAATGGGGACAGGGTCATTAGTACAGGTTTGATATAACCGCTATGTTATAGCTCAGCTCACAAGCACTCCCAGTTCTGGTATAAACAAGCCTCAAAAGATCTGAAAAAATAAATAAAAATCACCTCTCATATAACTTTTACTTTTAAACCAAAGAGGCGTTATATGCAGTATAAACAATATCTGATAGGAAGGTGTAATTACTGTCCAGAACTGCTAACCATAGTCCACTTCTACACCTAAAATAATAAAAAAAAAACACTCTTCAACCAAAAATTCATAATCTTATTTTATCTGGCTAGGACTATAGTCCTAGCCAGATAAAATGAGATTATGAATTTTTGGTTGAAGAGTTACATCATAACAGCCTGCAATACTGCCATATATACCGACTTCTGCATAATCCTCCATGGCCCAGGCAGGATTCCAGACTAGATGATGAAGATGGCCACCAGCAAGTTGAAGCACTTGGAGGGGGGATATCAATCTTGACAATTACCCTTCCAAGTATTCTGACATAACACTAAATGGCAATGGAGATGCAGAAATTACCAAAAAGAGAATTTCAGCAGCACAGCACCACAAAACCATTGTAAAATTTAAGGACACAATGTGGTCAATTTACTAGTGCAAAATCTAGTGCAGCTTTGCATAGAATCCAATCGGCTTCCAGGTTTTGCTGCAAAGCTTTTTTTTAGCAATTACCATTTTATTTACTGTACTTCTCACACACACTTACCTGCTTTCACAGATTTGTTAAGGGTGTTATATACAGCTTGTTGATAGTTCTTTGGTGGTGTTGATTGTTGAAGGTACATAGAATAAATAGAACTGGAGTTTACAGTCTGCGGTCCTTTCCTAGGAGACTGTGGCCTGGATCCCTTTTCGGCCAAGAAAGGTCGGATGGCCACAGTTAAGGGAGGGTCAGGTCTAGTGTCTGTTCCAGGGAACAAGGGGGAAGAGGAGGGTGGGTAGGTGGGGCTGGGTGGGACAGAAATCCTTTGCTGGATTAGCTGGGAGGAGCCTGGAGGGTGAGCATTGCTTGGGGTAGGTAACGGAAGTGGGCGTGTACGTGCTGTGGGTCCAGAGCCAGGTCTGGTCAGGCTTCCATCTTTTCTCCTCTCCAAAGAATTTGTAGCACTCAAGGGAAGAGGTCCCTGGTACATGCCGTAATTGTGTGGCAGTGTCTTACTCAATCCTGGGATTGGAGAGGGCAGCTTCCCACCATCTGTAGACTGAAAACCAGGAATCATTAAGACATTGAAGGAAACCCATCATAGAAATCTATGCAGGGTCACTGATAACCCCAGGAAAATGCTAGTTGCCTAAAGGTCCATATGACATGTCAACAAAGAGTCCCTGTGCCAAAGCAAATATATGGCAACTGAAGTCAGTGCCCCTGATCTGCATTCTTGCGGTGGGTCAGTGATTTCAATTTTATAAAGCCATCAGCCCAACATAATAGCTAGATGCTAGGATTTTCAAAAGTATGGCCACAACAGCAGCTAAACACTGAATGCATAACGGAAATATAAACACACGTGTACATATAGGTCTGTAATGTCCCAGATCGACAAAAGCATTCTGGTGGTCCAGAAGGGACTTGTAGTTCTCTCATTCACATATTGCTTTGAGTAAGTGACGATGTGCAGGCAGAGCCCTGACGTTTTTGAAAAGTGAACGTGGGTGTGGAGAGGATCCCCCACCTGCTGTCAGGGAGGGGGGACTGCTGGAGAAGGTTACACAAAGTTTCTGCGTAGAAAGCAAACTGGCCACAATGCAATTCTGCTTCAAATGAGGAGCAAAGGCTAGTGGCACATACACTGAATCCTCCATTGTACACATGGTTTTTAAAACACACTGCCAATATAGCTTTCAAAATATCGACCAGAAAGAAAAGAAAAAATTTAAAAAAAACTTACCAGTTTCTCAGTGGGCCCCACCGCAGCAGACGGTAAAGGTTGGCTGGATATTGGCGCAGTTTTGAATCCGCCCTCCGTATTTGAATCCTTCCAGTCAGAAGTGCCAAGCGGAGGCGTTTTAACCACAGACATCGCATTCTGTTTCAGTGCAGGCCAAGTTGCGTCACTGGCTGGAAAACCAGAAACATACAAATGTCTATAACTCCAAGCACTGTTACTGGGGAACCACAATGACGAAGGAAAAACGATTTGATCAAGCTGTATTCATTAGTATTAAATATGTATACTATTGCGTGACTACTAGAAAATGTTATAAATGTGATTGAGTGATTGTTCAAGATTAACACAAAGTGTTGTATTGTTAAATCCGCCCGCAAAACGCCACTCCTTCACCGCTCCAAAGAAGCTGCTGGCAGGATTTTTCTGACGCCCTGCCAGCGCACCGCTCCAGTGTGAAAGCCCTCAGACTCTCATGCTGGAGAGAATAGATCAGCTGTTTAAGGGCGAATTGCAGGCGCTATTTTTAACGCTATAGTGCCTGCAAAACGCCCTCAGTGTGAAAGGGGTCTTATTTACCTACCATCTTCAGTATGGTATTACATTTATTTGGACTTCTGATTAATGAAACCTGGGGTAATGACATTGTGGAACTACGTCAACCGCAAACAGATGGCACGACCAATAAAATTTATAGAATTAATAATCTAGGTCAGTGTTTCTCAACCCTTTAAAATTCTCAATAATCTCAAGGCACCCCCTTTTTAAAATGTAAAAAACTAAACCGAAGAGTGTGTATATATATATATATATATATATATATATATATATATATATATAAAAATCAATCACAGCAGCAGCATCCACACAACTAGGACACCCAACATTAGGTCCCTTTCACATAGGGTGGACTCGGCCAGGAATCCGCCTGCTCAGCAAGGAATCTGTCCGCTGCTCCCCACCGAGCCGGTGGATGGCTTGTCCGTGTCCACTCTGCTTATACAGAGCAAACACAGACAAAGCCTGCTGTCCTCTATGTTTACACTTGACAGCCATTCGATCCCCCATCCGTCTGCTTTTGGTGGATAGGATCAGATGTCAGCGGGTATCAACGGGCATGTTTCCGCTTCATAGAAGGCAACGGATGGTCCAAATAGGTCCGCCTAAAAAACTGACATGTGGACCCGATCAGTTTGCCCGTGTGAAAGGGGCCCAAGAGTCGATTTATTCTTTAGAAGCAAATACACTTTTGCACACTGCTACTGACTAGAATTTCAGTATTTCTTCTTCCTCATTTTCTCTCCCTAATGCAGCTAATGTGACCCCAGTGCTGACAGAGGGGGATAAAGAGGGGGCTCAAACAAGGATGTTGTGCAGGTGTCCAATGCCTTCCTTATCAACCAGTGAGGTCAACAGTTGCTAGGATGCTGGTGGTGGCCTGTATGGTGCTCAAAGTTGCAATGTTGCACAATGAAAACCGCTGGCTCTCTAACAAAAAAAGCAGGTTTGATTCACCTGCTGGCTTGTTCAGTTTTTGAGCAATTTGGAGCAATTTGAGGCATTGTGCCATGGCACCCCTGATGAACCCAGAAGGCACCCTGGTTAAAAAAGGCAGATTTAGGTAACATAGAATTTGTTCTATACTGTCCTGTATACTTGAAGCCATAAACAGCCATTTCTGGGGTTGATTTTACACAAAAGGGAACCAAAGCAGAGGTGACAGTTACTAGCTTTCTGTGAAGGACTGATTAGATGATACGGGCAAACGCCTGACTTTTGTTCCAGTTTTGTTTGCTCTAGTTTTTATTAGTCATCCCCAAAGTGCATTCCTTGTTCATGGTATTCGGCTGTATCAGCCATTTCCTGTGATTTGCTAATTTCCCTGCCCCAGTTCCAGGTGAAATAATTATCAGAAAACAAAGACAATTAAAAAAAGTTAATTAACCTAAAAAAGTATAGAACAATTATTTGAGAGTTTAAACTGTGATGGGTATTATCTAAAGCAGGCCCAGGCATCCTGGGCTTCATGACTGAATAATGTTTGAAGGCCTATTCACACTTGTCAGCTTTGAGGCAGCAAAACACATTCATTTTCAATCAGAAATCCTATTTTTTTCTTATAGGGCTGGTTCACATCTACGGTTTTATGTGAAAGGCAAAGGGAAACTATATAGGCCTATTTATGCCTACACACGTGTGTCAACATGCACACTGCATGCACGCGGAACAATGTGAATCCTACCAGAAGGTTAAATGCCCTGTGATACTTCTATAAGGTAATCAGACTTCTACATTCACTTAGGTCTGACTATGGAAGAGGAAATCCTATTGGCTGCTGCGTACATTACGGATACTCATTCTTTCACACACTTTATAAATGAGGCCTATTGGTCATGCTACAGTGGCTGAAGCAGACCTGTCATTTAGAAGACTACAGGATGTAATTAATGAGGGAGAAGGTAGGCAGAAAAACACCTACATAAACAGAAACCCAATACAGCAAAGATATCATTCCCCCGTTTCTGCAACGTAGCTACGACATGAACGGTCTCTTTGCTCTTTCTAATGAACCTGCCGCCTGCACCTGGATCACTTGTGGGATATAAGCACAACACGTTCAAGGGCATCATGATAGTGATCAAATACTTCCAAAATTTTACTAAAACCTTTATCATTGGACATTGTGCCAGCCTCCTCTACTTTCCTGATTGTAACTAGGGTAAATCAGCATTTTTGAAGAAGTCCCAGCATGCCTGTGGTAATGAATATAGAGACTTATTGTGGATTTATCAAAAGAAAGCCTACTTCTGACCCAGAGTAGCAGATTAAATGAAGCAAATCTGCCAGCAATAATTTAAGCTATTTCAAGGCAATCATATTATTCTGTCAAACAAGAGACAACATACACTCCACAAGGTCAGACTTTGTGGAAATGAGCTGGGGAGTGCCATCATGTTCTGTCACTGTGCATATAGGTCTTTCATCTTGAGTGTGACACCCTCAGCACATGATAAAAAAAATACACTAAAAAGATCATGCTAAAAAAACTTTAGTGTTACAAAAAGTACACAAATAAAAGGACAAAAAAAAAAATCCAAAAGGGCTAGTGACAACACTCAAATATGTAAGCTGTACTCCGACAGCAGGAGAACATTTATATTCAATAATGCAGACCTAAGATTACATTTTAAGTCCACTTTAAAGCAATTCAGGAGGAATGGGAGTGGTATCAGAATAAGCATCTGTCTCACCTAAGGAATAAAGTAAATGCACATATTTTTTTACAGGAATAAAAAAATATGCATTTATTATTTTTTTCTGTAGGAGCCTGGAAAGGATTGCCGCTGCAGACATGTCCTCCGGCTTTCATCCTGTACCTCTGTATGGGCCGTTTAAAAAGCTGGAGGACATGTCAATGAACTACGAGAGCAAACATCAGCGCCCCTGCAGCCCATTAAAACGACAAGTCCGTATGCTGCGGTGGAAGAGGGTGCTTGTAGTTTATTTACAGGAATCTGAATGAAAGACATGGCTGTGTGGGCCAAGCCCTGCACAACCACTGTCCTCTGTCACAGCAAGGTGGAATTGGGGGGAGAGGAGGCAGAAGCTGGAACATGTTACAGGCATACCCCACTTTTAAGTACACAATGGGGTTTATTTACAAAAGCTGGAAAGTGCAAAGTCAGGCTCACTTCTGCATAGAAACCAATGAGCTTCTAACCTCAGCTTGTTCAATTAAGCTTTGGTAATAAAACCTGGAAGCTCATTGGTTTCTGTGCAGAAATGAGCCTGATTTTGCACTTTCTAGCTTTAGTAATTAAACCCTATTATGTACTTTAAAGTGGGGTATGCCTGTACATGTTTCACCTGTATTTGGGGTGGAACATGTAACATGTTCCAAAGGTGAACTTATCCTTTAAAGTGGATGTAAACCCACATTTTATTTATTTTTTGATGTCATAATGTAGAGAATAATATTTCCTTTCATTTGAGCCCAGTCTTGCCACACAGATTTACTCGAGGCCTGAAAAATCCTCTTTTATTGTTCAGTTAGAGAAATCTTGACAAAGTCTTGAAAACTTTGTCAAAAACGCCCCCTTGCTGTGAGTGACAGGTAATTTGCATATTTTATACACTAGCCTGAGACAGGCACATTCTGTGTAAAAAGTTCACAATTCACATCCCCCTCCCCTCCCCTCCTGCTCTCCCAGCTTTACTGTGTTTTGACTGGATGTTTCTCATCATGGGATGCAGTGAACAGTCAGCAGACTATAGACAGACAAGTGATTTAGGGGACATGTATGTAGTCAGAGCTGGGCAGAGTAGAACATCCAGTGATCTGATGATAACCTGTCTCAGGCTAGTGCATGAGATATGTAAATCACCTGTCACTCACAGCAAGGGGGCGTTTTTGA
Organism: Lithobates sylvaticus; assembly: GCA_028564925.1. Lineage (NCBI taxonomy): Eukaryota > Metazoa > Chordata > Amphibia > Anura > Ranidae > Lithobates > Lithobates sylvaticus. The sequence continues at coordinate 77,329,360 of CM053038.1, forward strand.
CAACGTTTTCAAGACTTTGTCAAGATTTCTCTAACTGAATAAAAGAGGATTGCTCAGGCCTCGAGTAAATCTGTGTGGCAAGACTGGGCTCAAATGAAAGGAAATCGTATTATCTACATTATGACATAAAAAAAAAAAAATGTGGGTTTACATCCACTTTAAAGGATTAGTTCACCTTTGGAACATGTTACATGTTCCACCCCAAATACAGGTGAAACATCCACTTTAATGTGACCCAGTGCTGCAGCAGTGGTGTATTGGAGTGATGACAGAAAGTAATTTAAAGACCCACCTGTTACTAGTGGACTTATGACCTGGAATCAGAATGCAGTGGAATCTTTTATAACATGGGAAAAGCTTATGCTGAACTCTAAGGCCTCATTTACATGGCATTTTAACTCCAGCAGCAGCAGGAAACCAGCAGATTCACAGGCGCTCACAAGACAGTTGTGACTGTCTGCAAGTAACTGTATATAGAACATTCACCCCTGGACGTAAACAGCATCCAAGGGCAATCATCTGTCCCCAACTGCAGGTACATGCTCCATGATCCATTACATCCATACATTGGTGGACAGCGGCTGTCAGCCTTTCAATCCAGCAACCAGAATCTGCTAGATTTTTGCTGAAGTTAAAATGCTGTGTGAATAACACTAACACTTCTACCAACAGGAATTTAATTTCCTGCTAATGTCCGGAGAAAACGATGTATCGCTTCACAACTAACTTCAACTCTTATTTCATCTCACAATTCTAATTAAGGGCATGTGCTGACTTATTCAAATGCTTTATCCAAAAGCACAAATAGCTTGTAGCAGATAATCCGATCCCCATTTACTGTGGTCAGGCCAGCAAAGAACTTAAATTGTATTGGTTGCTCCAAGTTACTGCACTTTTTGTACATTACAGAACTTTGCATTGCCTTACTGATTAACCTCTATAGTCCAATAAGCAGGGCTAACTGCACTTACATTTGATGTATATTTACAATAGAAATAGTCCATATTTGTGACATTTATAGTCCCATTGAATAGTCCAATAAAAAAAAAAATATCAGTTAGAGGCGAGCACTGGCCATTGGTTTATTAATGAAACCTGTGCTAAAATACATAAGCTGCCATTGGTGAGCTCTCCTGAAATGGTCCGTTGCCTGGCTAAAATTGATCCAATGGCTGTAACACAATCTCGGTCTGTGACCTGTAACAATATGCAGAATAGATGTTCACTTGCTATATGCTTGTTCCAGGTCAGTGACTGAAAGTATTAAAGTGTTGGGTACCCTCTGTCATGTTATTAATGGTGCCTGTGTACCCATTCAACCATTTATTTGTGTTGTAATAAAGTGATCGTAAATCCCAAATTTTTGAATTTGTCCCAGAACTCCCCTCCCTTTAGAACACCTCTAACTTACTGTTATGTCTCTGGGTCTGGAAGTGAAGGGAAATTTACCTAATGTTACATAAAGAAAAAAATATGGATGTTTTTTTTTTCTATTCTTTTTTCCTATTTTTTCCTATTCTTTCCAAACTAAAGTTTTGACTAACTGTAAAAAACATACAGGAGGGCGCGACCGCCTCGTGCATTTACCAGAAATAACAAACCATTTGTTCACGATCCTGCTGGAGAAGATCTGTTTGATGTTTTTTGTATGCATGTGAGTATCCATTGGACTATGTGGATTTAATAAAAGAATTTATGGTAAATGCACGAGGTGGTCGCGCCCTCCTGTTTTATACAGTGTGTTCAGAGGACTTACCGTTCGGAGGAGGGCTGCATTCTGTAGTATGAAGTATGATGGAAGATTTGCCCTGGGTCTAGTGCTCGTGTTTTTGGACTTGTAAAGTTTTGGCTAAACATACTTTAAAGGCAGAGGCAGCCAGGCAACTAGTGTTTTCAGAAGACCAGCAATGGCAGCCTGCATATTTCTCATTACAGGTTTCCCTTTTATCTTGCTGAGGGAAGCATGCATAGCACCTCATCTCTGCTCTCTTTTTGCAGCCTCCAATGTAATTTTTTTTTCTTTAATGTATTAAAAAAACAATAGGGAGCATGAGATCTTCCCATACCACCTACAGCAGAGGCAAAGCCGGCATCTCGAGGGCAGAGACTTCACTGTTGATCCCACATGTATAAGAATCAAGAGAGACGAATCACCCTTTGCAAATTGTAATGTCAGTATTGGGTAGACATATCTTTTAATAGGGGTGAAATTTGCTTAAGCTACTAACTCAGCAGGTGTGAGAAGCAGGACTAAAAGGGGATTTTGCTTTATTTCTGTTACCTAGGAGACTACAAACCTAGTAAATTTATGTTATAGGGGGAAGGAAAACCTTTAAGCTACTACAAATTAGAGGTGAATTAGTATAAAGGGCCAGGTTTACTAATAAAAGCTAGTTGCAATCAGCAATGGAAACTACAAGAGGTCCTGCCGAGCAGACTCACTGTTTGGACTGCCAGAGAGGTCAGGTGCCTGATGGATGTGATCGGAAGACTGAAGAGAGGAAGTGGGAGATGACAGCTTAGGATCCACCATAATGTCTAAATCTGAAACCTTCCAAGGACCTGGAGACTTTTTCACACACTCACCGTCTCCCTCTAGTGGAGGATGACAAGTACAGCCAGACACCCCAAGGTCAGGAAGGAAAGACATCACCAGAGGGAGAACAGTACACAACAAAAAAAAGGAGAGAGAGACAAAGACCAGGAAGAGACAAGACATAGGACAAGACATTAGGATGCAAAAAGAAAAAAGTGATGTGAGAAACGCAACACATACACTGGAATAGTACTACAAATAAAAGAAAAACTGCACTTTTTAAATGGAGCAACATTGAATTTGCAAGGCAACTTTAAAAGGGAAGTATTGGGCCTCATTTTGTTTTCTATTTTATTAGTTTACTTCAATTTTTCACCTGTGACTGGTAGATATGAGGTGGCCATATATGCTGCAAGATGGCCAAAATAATCAGAACAGGGTAAGATTTTCCAACTCTATTGGACCCCTCAAAATATAGTAACATGAATCAGCTTGCCCCTTGTTCCAGTTAACTCAAGTCTCTCTCATCACAGGGTTGTGTAAGTTTCCGATCTCTTTAGTTAATAATAAACATTCGGTCTAGAATCATGGTAAGCTAGACAGGACCTGTACCTGGACATGAATATTTGGGTAAACAAGTTACTATGTTAAAGTAATATTCATGTGTGCTCTTATGTGGCCTGGACCCACATATCGGCCGGAGGAATGGTGGCCAATACTATGTGTAACACTAGCTGTAGGCATATACTATCACATTTTGTCAATACTGCTTATGCATTTCTATTTATCTAGAATATCTGCTTAAGCTCTTGAGGAAGCGCAACAGCGCGAAACATGTAGAGCACAGGTCTTCAAACTATGGCCCTCCAGTTGTTCAGGAACTACAATTCCCATCATGCCTAGTCATGTCTGTGAATGTCAGAGTTTTGCAATGCCTCATGGGATGTGTAGTTCTGTAACAGCTGGAGGGCCGTAGTTTGAGGATCCCTGATGTAGAGCTACATCAACTTACACCAAGCCTGCCTGGTTACCGATAGTCACCAGATGGTGCCCTTATCATGGTTATAGTCAGATATTCTTGGTGTTATAATTGGTGTGATTAGCATGCAATTTTGTTAGCAGGTTATCATCATGTGATTTTATATATCAATGTTCATCTTTTTGTAGTTTTTAGAAATATTTGTAATAAAATCTATACTTTAAGAAATTGCTGTCGTTTGGAGCCTGTTCTGCCAAATCGACATACTTAATTTTAGGACGTGGCACGTTGCGATCATTTTTGGGCATCCACAGTACCACCCTGTGAAGAAGCCAATACTTACTAATATTCATTTAAAATGATGATGGTTTAAAAGCTGCTTCTCACCTGAACATCAAACTTCTATCTTATTTTTGACCAACTGCAGTCAGGCAGATATGTGTAGAATATTCTTATGATGAGTGACCTTTGACTGCACCTTTAGCTCATCTCCCAAAATGCAAAGGTCTTCTATTCACAAATTGGCTCTTAATGGGACTTAAAGACATTCATGAAAGAAAACTGCTATTGTTGACCCCTCCTAAGAATTTAAAGTTTTTCTGGATTCATAGCTTTATGATTTGCTGAATGAAAACAAGCCTACAGATCAGAAAAGAAAGATAGTCTTATCTGCTGCTCAGTGACTCAAAGCACTGAAGTCAACAGGTGATTTTGCAGCCAGGCAACTAGCATTTTGAGTGAGGTTTTTAATGGCAGCTTTTATACCCATTATACTCATGATGGGTTTCCTTTAATTATGAGGACCTTTACTTCCCCTTTAAAAATAAGACCGTAAAATCATGACATCAGATGCTGGTTAACACAGATGATGGAGAATGGTCAGACAGATCATTTGCGTATGAAACAGAATGTAGAGAATGATTAGATAAAACAAATGACAACAAAAAAATTACAGTCATTCTGTCTACAAGTCACTATACCCTCAAAACATTATACCGTATATACTTGAGTATAAGCCGACCCAAATATAAGCCGAGGCACCTAATTTTACCACAAAAAAATGGGAAAACGTATTGACTCAAGTATAACCCTAGGGTGAGAAATGCACAGCTACTGTAAGTGGAAAAGAGGATCAACAATGCCCATTTGCAGCCATAGGTCCCCCGAACTTCAAACTTGGTAGTTAACCTCCTTGGCGGTAACCCCGAGTCTGGCTCGGGTCCAGCTTTTTGTGCTGGGAGCGGTAACCCCGAGCCAGGCTCGGGCTTGCGTGCAGGATACAGGGGGGAAGTTACTTACCTTTTCCCCTGGATCCTGCGATGTCTCCCCGCTGTGTGAGCGAGCCGTCCGCTCGCTCGATTCACACAGTGCCGGGTGCCGCCGATCTCCGTTCCCTGTGACGTTACGACGCACGGGAGCGGAGATCGGCGCCAAATTTAAAAAAGTTTAAAAAAACACACAACACATACAGTACTGTAATCTTACAGATTACAGTACTGTATACAAAAAATACACACCCCCTTTGTCCCTAGTGGTCTGCCCAGTGCCCTGCATGTCATTTTATATAATAAAAAGATTTTTTTTCTGCCTGGAAACTGGAGATTGTCCATAGCAACCAAAAAGTGTCCCTTTATGTCAAAAGTGGTTTTAGACAGCTAGAAAACACCGATAATAAATTAAAATCACAATTTATCATCAAACAATAAATTTAATGACAGCGACTATTCTGCAACTGAGCAAATTTCAGTGTTTTTGATTTGATTACATTATTGAATCATTTTTTATATATATTTTTATTATATTATAATTTATTATTTTGTGTTTCAAACTTTATCATACCCGGGATGTATACTAGACTCTGGTTCGGACAGATTTAAGTGAGTTATTCATAAGAATTGCATGCCTACAATATAAAAATGCCAAATTTCCATGAAAAATAATTGTACCGCTTTCAGCACTAAATTCAAGCCAGAATCATACCGCCAGGGAGGTTAAGGGTTCCTAGATGCCCCCTAGCTGCACCCCAAAATTTGGGGTCTCTGGACCCAAAGGGTCCTGAAATGACATTGCTGCAGGTGGACACAGTTGACTGAATTTGGGGCCCTGTATCTGGCTAGGAACCCCTTTTGGTTCCACTGGGTTTGCATACCAAATTTGGGTTTCCTAGCACCAAATGGCCCCGAGATACGGGGCCCCAAAGTTGGGTCGGAAAAGGTCATTCTCTGCTGCAGAAAAGTGCTTGACTCGAGAATAAGCCGAGGGGGGAACTTTCAGCACAAAAAAAATGTGCTGAAAAACTCGGCTTATACTCGAGTATATACGGTAATAGACTGCAAAATGCAGATAAAACAGGGATATTCTTATAACTGGGGGAGGAACACATTTTAATTGCTCTTCAGCATTCAGCTATAGTGAGGTGAACGAAACTTTCTGAACATATTGAACTATCACCCACATAAGTACAAGCCAAGCTGTACCTACTGCGGGGTCAATTCTCACAATGTTTACTGCAGGTGTTGGCTGCTTTTGCTGTACCCGGTTTTCATCATCTGTGTAGAATTCCAACAATGGCTAATATGGTTAATTTGATGCTATCCAAGCAAATATTAAATACAGTATTTCTTTATTTCAGCAATTATTAATTCTTATTATTTTAACATTTTCTGGCATGAAAATGTTGGCGTCAAACTGAAATCTAACAAAATACACCTATAATTTATGGGTGCACCAACATTATGTCAATGTTTTCCCTATCCAGTCAGCTCACCTCCACTCATATAGCCTCTCTCCTCCCATTGGCCTGCAGCTAAGGACCACAGAGTTTATGCCTCCTGAGAATTGCAGAGCTACAGGGCAATCCGCTGATGTCACATAGAGCGCTGTGGTCCTTAGCTGCAGGCTAAGAGCTAGGGACAGTCTGTATTAGTGGTAGTAATTCTTACACTGATAGGACAGTCATTAAAACCCAGTTATACTGGGATACCACGAAATGATCGGTGCTACTTTACAAAATAGGTGCTTCAATTAGGTCAGCAACTCAAACCTTAACAAACTGTCCCAAAATGTTTTTAATCAGCAAAGATGAATACTATAGACCAGTGATGGCGAATCTTGGCACTCCAGATGTTTTGGAACTACATTTCCCATGATGCTCATCTACACCGCAGAGTGCATGAGCATCGTGGGAAATGTAGTTCCAAAACATCTGGGGTGCCAAGGTTCGCCATTACTGCTGTAGATGGTGAAGGTTTTCAACACCTCTAAATTGTAGTAGTACTTCTCTGGTGCTATTGTGTACTCACCACATTCTCAATGATGAGCTGGGAAGATCCTTCAATACGCAGACAGATCTTCTCACTCACTGAATAGTAACACAACACAGCAAGAGAGGAGCTAAAAAGGAACACTGTCCACAACCTGCATGGCTGTGGGTCTCAATCTTTACCTGTTTTAGTCCAAATCACCAAAAATCTTTCCACAATGAAATATTGAGGGCACTATCAGCTCTCAATTCTTTTTATTGTTACACATTTACAAAGATTAAAAGCATTTAAAATCTATCAGCCAATCACCGTTTTGCATAAACAAGCTCACATCTTCTCAAGGCATGGAAATGGAGAGTGCCCTGTGAATATCTTATTGTGGAACGATTTTGTAATATTAAATAACTGGGAAGTGCCAGGGGATTGGATACGGGAGGGACATGTTTATTATATGAAGGAAAAAATAGATTTATATGAAGAACTTTCAAGAGGAATATTGTATGCCTGTGACATCACATACACAGAACATAACTGTTTAATATAAAGTTGGCTTTTTACACTTCTAGTCTACTTCTCAAAAAATATCTGAAAGAACAACTATATATGAACCGGTTTTGTAGATAGTGTAAGAAGTCCCTTAGCTTTGTGTTGCCACATTTAACCTACAAAGTAAAGTCATACAGGTGAACAAAAACAATATAAACTGTTGATGACAGTTGTCTGCCCTTATGTTCTATCGACCTACCAGACTTAGAGCGCGCATGTGTTCCAGTAGCGGCAAGAGATAGGGACTGAGGCTTCACGGGATCGGCAGGCAGAGTATAATTGACTGTGCTCGGAATCTGGATGTAAGGGCCCACAGCAGCGACTCGCCCAGATGCCAACGTAGACTGAGGAGATGGTGTCCCGTTAATGCGATTCAGCTGCAAGTAAATCCAAAATATACATGAACCACTTGTCTTTTAGACACTTATTTGGGGACATTCTCTCACTCTGGGAGGCAGAAGGCATCTACATCTAGGATGGGGAACCCCCATCAGAGACAATTTCTGCTCGCCTGTTCAAATGGCACTTATGCCAATAGCCTAGCAGCAATTGCAACAGTAATATCACTTTGTTAGAATATTTGCTCAGTCTTGTGAGAGGATGATAGGTGAATAAATGCATCCATCACCCCAAAATATATATATAATAATTATTTGTCTTACTGGAGAGATTCATGCCACCTGTTCTGGTTCAACACTGTCACCTGGACAGAAGGTGATGAGGAATACAAGTGTTATAGTTGGCTAAAAAAGGGGGAAATTTTCCAATGGGGACACTTGGCCAGATGACAAGTGTCCTACAGGGATCTCATCTTACTTTGGCGGGACTTAATCTCACTTTTTACTGGTTTCCAAGGATGAGAAGTGAATGGAATCTCCCCCCAAAAAAATAAAAAACCAACTCACAAAGTTTTTTTTAACTTTTTCTCACTCCATCCAAACCTTAAACAAAATATAAAAAAGTTCTTGCTATAGATACATTTTAAACCACCGAACTTATCCACTACTGTGGGGCTTTGGTGGTATTTTCTAGGCTATGGATTAGAAACATACAACCTACAAATACTCCTGCTTTGAATGACATGATGAAAAATGACAGAGCAAACATCATGATGGTGGTACAAATTCAACTCAGTTTGTGGTAAAATAAAGGGAAATCTGGAATATGACACTGGTAAAATAAACTTCGGTGGAACACAGGGCTCAATTCACTATTATCGCATGCAACAACGAACATGTCATTTCACTACAGGTTTATGCAGTATTTACCACAAAAATAAGAAATGCTCGGTAAATACCACATGCACCTCTCTAAAAGTCAAGAATGCGGTCCATCTCCCTGAACCATACCAGGCCACAAGCCCCCAACATGGGCCTCTACCCCACAACCCTGGCCCAGCTCTTGTGGGGGTGCCGCTGACTTATTTGAATTTGGAAGCCCCTTTTGACAAGGGGCCCCCCAGATCCCAGCCGCCCCCCACCATGTGAATTAGTAGGGGCGCCTGTCCATGTGTGGTCAATGATGTCACCCGTTGGACCCGTCCCCATATTATGTCATTAACAGACATGCATATGTTCGAGAACGGTCAATGGCATCACAGGGGGGCAGGGCCCCCCTTGTTTAGCTGAGCGGCAGGGGGAAGCTACGCATCTGTCAGCAGAAGCCTACCGGGGTTTGGTCACAGAGGTGCTTTTATTTATACTTGTCATTTTTTGGGTGAATGAGTAGGGGTTTTAATTTTTGTCTTTGCGATCTCCCCCAAAATCCCTCAAGGGCTTGGTTTGGGGGGTGCATTTTTACTGTTTACTGTTGGCTCTTTTGTTCACATTCTGCTCTGAGCAGGAACGGGTCATGGTTGTTAGGATGCCCGTGGGTGCTGGTTCCCTAACAGCCAGTACCGCAGAGCTGAACTGTCACATTTAACAGTGGTAGGAATATCACCGCAAAATGTTCCACTTCCAGTTGCAGGTCTGGTCTGCATTAAATAAAAGTGCTAAATCACATATTTTAAATACCGCAAAAAATAAAAAATAAATTAACTCAAGCGGTATTTAAAGCATATGTTACCCCAACATTTCCTAGTTCTGATATGTGTAAGTTTTATCATATACTTGTTTTAAAAAAAGTATCCTATCCTGTTCTTTGTCTTGCTTCTCTTGTATGAAATACTTTGTGATCCTGCAAGTCCCCCTGCTTTCCTATTTCACACTGACCACTCTAGGTATGAGAGTACATCCATTCTAGCGTGGTCAATTTTCTGGCTGTGCTGGAAGAACAGTTGGCCTGTTCTTGAATGGTCAGACTTTCAGACACCCGGTAAAACGCAGCTAAAACTAGCAGCGCTTTGCCGCTACCGCCCCCACTGCCTCAGTGTGAAAGTGCCCTTAGTGAATTGAGCCCACAATGAGCTAGCAAAACATCTGAAAACCAATAAAGACACAGAGAGTGGCCCATTGAATAGTTAATCTTACAGGAATGTTCTCTTTTTGACGTGCCTCAACTTTTTTCTTGTACAGCCTTTCACGCAGTTCATTTATACGCTTGTCCATGATGGCAACCTCTATATTGCGTTTGTTCAACAACTCTTTTTGCTGCTGGAGCTTGGAGTTCTGCTCATGGTTGAGGCGATTCCTGATCTAAAATGGAAACACGGAAAACCTTTGAGTTATTGTGCCTATGAAAAGGAGCTGCCTGAGATATACTACACATATTTTACTTCAGTTTTCAAATGATTGTCAATGCAATAGCAGCAGGACAAGAGCTGGAAGAGGCAGAAACTGTTCTTTAGGCTCCAATCACACTTGTACGACTCCAAAGTTGCGCCGACTTTGGAGTGCAACTTTTATGCAACTTTGGATGGGTGCAACTTGGATACGTCTTTGGCTTTGACCAGTGATAATGGACAACTGTTGCACACAAGTTGCATTGTATAACATTCAGGTACGACTTTCATGCAACTTCCGAGGGTTAACATTGAAGTCTATGGCCCTCAAGTTGCATGAAAGTCAGACCAAAGTAGTACATGAACTACTTTGAAGCTGCTGCAACTTTAAGTCGCGCATATATGAATTGGTATTGGAAAACTTGGGGAACGACTTGTCATGCAACTTTGATGTCCAACATTGCATGACAAGTCGCACAAGTGTGAATGGAGCACGCTTTACTGATAAAAATGCTAAAGGGGGCAAACACAGAGAGAACAGCAGCATTTACCATCATAAAATATTGCCCTCCCTTGCAGACATTACTAAAGTCTTATGCGTGACTTAACTGCCTACATCAGGGATGCCCAAGCATTTGAAGAGTGAGGGCCACTCACTTAAGCGACTTGATAACTGGTCATGGGCCACAATGAGTCAAGCGGGAAGATGACAGTTCCATGTCCACTCTGTATATGCAGAGCAGACACAGACACAGCCCACTCTACTCTATGGGCCTTCCGATCTGATCTGCCCAGATGGAAGGGGAAGGAAGTATTTTTTTTTAGCAGATCAAATTGGAGGTAGGCGGGTGTAAATGGACACAAGTCCGTTTACATCTGCTGCTCCATAGAGGTGGATGGAGAGGCAGATTGGGTCAGACTAATTGTGTGAAAGGGGCCTAAGGCTGCTATTGTGTTCTGCCAGCAGGGGGGCTAGCGGCTAGCTGCTGGCAATCACATGCAAAAATCCAACAAGCTTGTTGTACAGGCTGGGTACAACCAGCCTGCCCGTAGGTGGCTAGAATCTTGGCCGGTCCCTACTGAACCAAGATTTGATCAAGCTATGGTTGCCCTGACAAGTCAGATTAATTGACTAAAAGTCATCCAATAATCTACCAATACAAGAACCTGATCACAAAACGTTCTCCATGATTTCTAACAGGCTACTCTGTGTGTCACTCAGCAGCGACTGCCTTTAATAAGCCCACATTGGTATATTGTCTCAAATTATTGCAGTTTTACCATTATGCCACTTACCTGAAGCTCTTGATACAGCTTCTTCAGCTCAATTGCTGCAGGCCCTGTCATCTGCCCATTGTAGGACTGGAATCCATTCAACTTCCCTTTCCGCAGGTCTTCCAGCTGCTGCGTGAGTTGCTCCACTTTCTGCACCGCTGCCTGCAGCTCCTGCTGCTTCTCCTGGAACATGTCACTGATGTGCTCAATCTCCGCAGCTGCTAGAACATAAGCAGATCATCAATAAACAGCCTCAAAACCATTAGCATCCTTCTCAGAATTTTTAGGTCATTGATGAGCTCAGCTCCAGGGGTGGGCAGTGGGACCAGGGTCTCGGGTAGCAATTTCAAATAAACCATGTAAGCAGATCAGTGCTCCTATTCAATATTTATCAGCCAATAAGATATTAGGCATTGGGCAGATATATATATCTATCTCCATTTGTCAAAGGTTCATGCATTTTTGCACTTCATGAAACTGATTTTGTGGTGCTAAAGTATTATAAGTGTCTTGTGTTTACTATTTTGTCCCTACCTTGACTGATGAACTTACTATGCGATTGATTTGTGGAATCATGTTATTCCTGCAAACATCCGTAGCCTCCTATAGAACCATTTGAATGAATTAGCAAAGCATTTGTATATGTAAATATATGACATTTGTGCAAGTACTTTTATAAAATGATTGTTTTCTGGTGTGTACTTCATGTGCAGATATAGATTGTTAGATTGTATGTTGAATTTTATGCATTTTAGGTTAGAAGTCAATTTTAGGATAGAACCCATCTATTGTGGACGGGGAGGTTAATTTACTAAAGACAAATATACAGTGCACTGCAGTTGCCCTAGATCTGAGCGGAAGCTCTGTTCATTTCCTTCATCCAATCTTGTGCATGCAGAAATATTTTATTTTTTTTTCCTTACATGTGATTGGGTATTCTTTGCAAAGTGACGCTTTTGCCTTTACAACCACTTTAGTAAAAAAGGTAAAACATTTTTTTATCTTAATGCATTCTATGCATTAAGATAAAAAGCCTTGTGTGTACAGAAACCCCCCTAATACTTACCTGCGCCCCATCTCGATTCAACAATGTCCACAAGTGCGTCGGCCGCCCGGGGCTCTCCCTTCTAACTGACTGAGACCCAGCAGTGGTGCCATTGGATCCTGCTGCTGACAAAGTCAGTTAGCCAATGAGGAGAGAGGGGGGGCGGTGCGGAACTGCGGTTCAGTGTCTGAATAGATACAGGGAGCTGCAGCTTGGCTCGGGTGCCCCCATAGCAAGCTGCTTGCTGTGGGGGCACTCAACTGGAGGAAGGGGCCAGGAGCACTGAAGAGGGACCAGAGAAGAGGAGGATCTGGCTTCTCTGTGCAAAACCACTACACAGAGCACGCAAGTATAACATGTTTGTTATTTTTATAGAAGAAAAAGGAGACTTTATAATCACTTAAGCTCTGGAGCAACTGCACTTGTAGTGCACAGTATATTTGCCTTTAGTAAATCAACCCCAATGTTTAGCCAAGACCAAACCTTTCTTATATAATTTTGGATGGAGTGGGAGGTACAGAAAATCCTTCTGGGTATTTATTGCTGTCTGTGCACCCACTGGGGAGATTGTGCCCAAGTTCTGATGACAATTGTCACTAGGATAGCAATGACTGGAAATGCATAGTTCAGGGTTGTTAACAGAAGAGGATCAGAGGGTACATTTTCCAAAGGATGCAAACAGAGGTGACTTCTCCTCAATTTGGAAAGATCTCTCACCATTTGTTAAGCCTCTGGAATACAAAGTAAAGTCAAATCACCCTAAGGCCCCATTCACACCTGAGCGTTTTATAGCTTGAGGCTACAAAACGCTGGAGGGGGCGAAAAAAAAAATCAAATTATTCTCTATGGAGATGGTTCACATCTTCACTCCAAAACGCCTGAAGCCAGAAGCTCCAAAGTGCCTGAAGCTCAAACAAGTTCTGGGCCTCTTTTTTTTTTTTTAGCCAGATTTGGGCGTTTTTCTGCTTTTTACATTGGTGACCTTATGACCTGTAAAAAAATCACGGCAAAAATCGCGTGACTTCCTGCTATCTGAAAACACTACGCTCAGGTGTGAATGGGGCCTAATGCAAAATGCTAGCGAATGCCAATAGAGCAAATTAAAAAAGTTTTAATCATTGTGTATTCTGTTCAAATATTTAAAAAAGAAAAACATTGACTTTTGCTAAATCAAGGATTAATAAATTAAAATGGACTTTAGATATACTTGAATGAAGGCCCCTTGCACACAGGGCTGTCTATTAGCTCTAATACTATTGGGAGCGACAAGTGCATCCAGCCCCGTTGCATGCAGCCTGTGGTGCGACGGGGGCTGAGCGCTGTACCAAGTAGAAACCCACATTTAGGGCCCTGTACTTTCGTGGATGAAGGTCTGGAATGCAGGCCTTCTGCAATGGGCTTAATTTAAGTGAAATATGGTGGAGGTCCAAACATTTTTTCAAATACATATTATGCTTGCGACATGCAGTAAATCTGTTAGTTAAATGACCTACATATATTCCCATTCATGACTTTGCTGTAGTCTGCCTGTCCTCTCATGGTTCGAATCTTCTTCAGCTTGTTCTCTTGGGTTTCCACTCTCTCCTTCAGCTTCTGAAGTTTATCGGTCTCTGAGACAGTCTGCAGCTGACGGCGCTCTTGTTGCTTTAGATACCGCAGACGCTGCTCCTGCCGATCGCAGAAGAGAGAGCGAGAAAAAATAAATAAAACTTAGCTGGTACAGGAAAGCCATTTTCATGATTACACAGAAATAAAACAAAGCTGGCAGCTTGGCACACACAGGAAAACAAATAGCAGCAATATAAACATAAAGTCCCACACATCTGTGTGGCTTCCTCTGTCTGCCATTTCCTGCAGCCTCTTCCTGATGGAGCAAAATGGCTCCCTGTTGTCTAGTCCTGTGGACCCAGAAGTAAACAGAGATAAGCGCTGAAAAGATAATAAATGAAAGTTAACTATGATGAGCAGACAGGCAGAGATAGCGGAGGAGAATAACTGCCAACTAAACCAGCTGAAACCTAAGCCAAGGTCATGCAATATCAGTCACTGGCATGGCTTGGGTCACATTTAACGTCACATACACAAGCACATGTGCATCTTCCAGGCATGCATTCAAACTCTATGGTGTTACGTTTTTTGACACCTGACCATAACACCTATATACAGTGCCTTGAAAAAGTATTCATGCCCTTTGAAATTTTCTTGGAATTTAATGTGATAGACCAAAACAAAGTGGCACATAATTGTGAAGTGGAAGGAAAATGATAAATTATTTTTTTTTTTTACAAATAAATATGTGAAAAGTGGGGCGTGCATTTGTATTCAGCCCCCCCGAGTCAATACTTATTGTTGAAAACCATTTCTTTTCCTTCCACTTCACAATTATGTGCCACTGTCAGGGCCGTCTTTAAGGCAGGGCAAAAGGGGCAGCTGCCCTGGGCCCTGTCGTTGTTGTGGGGCCCAAAGCAGCTGCCTCATACTTGCCAACTATCCCAGTTTAAATTCCCTTGTCGTTTGAAGTTTTAGTCCTGTGCTGTGTCCCGATATCTCAGTGTGAAGTGCTGGTACTAATGCTGCCCTATTTTTGGGTACAGATGACCTTCAGACCCTGTGTTTACATGTAAATAACTGGCATGAGCATTCATAAGTAAAAAGCTGCGGCTGGCAGCATTCATATGTAAAGAAAGAGAGCATTCATATGTATATCATACCCCCCTGCAGTGAGGAAATGATGTGCTGTAACCTCTAGCAACCAATCAGTGAGCATTATTACTGTACAGTAATCTCTAGCATCCAATTAACAAGCAGAAATAATTAGCTGTAACCTCTAGCAACTAATCAGTGAGCCGTAATGTGTGCTGTAACCTCTAGCAACCAGTCAGTAAGCAGTAATTATATGCTATAACCGCTGCCAACCAATCGCAATTGCTGCCTGATCTGATACAGTAAACCGATTTTAAGTCTAGCTGCTATTTATTGTATGTCTCAGAGCAGGTGGAGTGAAATTGCATGGGGGGCCCCGCCCCCCAAGAAATTTTTTGCCCAGGGTCCAATCAATATTAAAGACGGCCCTGGCCACGGTGAGAGTTTGTCTATCACATAAAATCCCAATAAAACACATTTACGTTTTTGGTTGTAACATGACAAAGCGTGAAAAATTTCAAGGGTTATGAATACTTTTATAAAAGGAACTGTAAGTTTGTACAACAAGTCAAGTATAAAAATACGTATATACAAAAATTCAAGATTCAAAGCACAACGTCCACATGGAAAATGAGTAATAAGCTATTAAACCGGGAAAAGTCCACACCGAAAATGAGTAAGCAGCTATTAAAGCCCTCTCCTCCCTGCTTTATTAGCTTATTACACATTTTCCGTGTGGACGTTGTGCTTTGAATCTTGAATTTTTCTATAAAAATATTTTTATACATTAATAGACGTTGATCTTTGTTTGTGGCCCTACTGCCAGCCTACATATAAAAGGCCCCCTGCTACCTAGTATCCATGCTGCAAGATTGCCATCAGTATTCCTTACTACAGTATTTGTCCTGAGGTAGGTGTATACTCTCTGGGACTATTGGTCTTTAGTGCCGCTGGTATGGCCCTTGTCTACACTCTATTAGGTGTATAGTAGCCTGTGGTGGTGGTCCTTGTCTCCTTATATATACTTTGAATTAACACAATATGGTGTTTATTCTATTATCTTTTCTATGTTCTTGGGTACCAAGCATGTCCCTGCATTTGTTCACAGCTCACTCATGCTTGCAGTTCTTCCTTTGATTGTTGGATTTTAAACACAGTCCTATCTATGAATTTTATATAAGCATTACATTTGATACATGTATATTTACATGATGGCTCTTCTATTCCAGGGTTAGACAACCAGTAGCCCTCCAGCTGTTGTGGAACTACATTTCCAATGAGGCATTGCGAGGCTGGCAGTTACAAATACTCCCTGAGGAATGATGGGACTTGTAGTTCTGCAACATCTGGTGGGCCCCAGGTTGCCAACCCCTGATCTATTCTATCTAGAAAAACGTATATAATGGCGCCTGAAGAAGCAGTCTCTACAAAACATGTAGCGCTTTCTCATTATCATTATCCAGTTTCTTCAGCCGTATTGACTATTCTGGGGTCTTCAGGTTCTGCGCCCCCCGATTCAAGCGGCTGAAATTGGAGATATCAAGTTCCTACCTGTAGTTCGCTACAGTAATGTTTTTATATACGTTTTTATAACCTATATGTGAATTGTTATAAATAAAATAGTTTTTTTTTAAATCAGTGGTGCCTACAAAAAGTCCATGTTTCTTTTCCCAAAACTAAAGAGATTACAGCTATAACAATCCCCAATCTGGAAAGGCTTTCCACAAGATTTCAGTGTGTTTCTGTAGGACCGGGTTTCTCAACCAGGGTTCCTCCAGAGGTTTATTTTGAGCAATAAGCGATTTCTTTCTTAGATATGTAACCACAGAAACCAATAATCTTTTCAACTCTGTAAGGTGGGATTCTTCCCAATAACCACCAATGCAAGGAGCATTCTTCCCACTGACCATCACACTAATGTACTGTGAGCTGTACATCTATTTATTAGAAGAGGTTACCTAAAGCCAAAAATTATTTTAAAAGGGTACTTCTTCTATGTTAAAGTTGGGAAAGGCTTCTATAGGAATTTGGGCTCCTTCAGCCAAAAGAACATTTCTGAGGTCAGGTACAGATGCTGCATGAGAAGACCTGGCTCATATTCAACTTTCCAATTTACCCCAAAGATGTTCAATAGGGTTGAGGTCAGAGCTCTGAAGGCCACTTTATTTCCTCCACACAAAACTCATCAAACCATGTCTTTATGGAGCTGGCTTTGTGCTCTGCGGCATGGTCATGCTAGAACAGAAATGGGCTTTGTCTAAACTGTTACCACAAGGTTGGAAGTGCATAAATCGCCTTATAAATTCCCTTACATGCTGTAGCCTTAACTGAAAACACCTGAACTCAATATGCAGGGGTGTCTACATATTTTTGACCATACAGACACGTGTGATAGTCAGGTTCCACAAACTTTTAGCCATATAGTGTATGTAACAAAAATGCCTCTTTCTTATTCTGTACTGAAAGTAATCAGTGTTTCCAGGGGTAAATAAAGTGTTTTTTAAGGCTCAGGAGCGAGCATGCACCAGTGCCCCCAGTACAAGCTTCTTGCTATTGGGGGCACTGGCTGAAGAGGAAGAGTCAGGAGTGCTGGCAGGGGACCCCAGCAGAGGAGGATCAGGGCTGGTCTGTGCAAAACCACTGGACAGAGGAGGCAAATATAACATGTTAGTTATTTTATTTAAAGAACCTTTAACGTCACTTTATTGGCGGTCAATTACTGACCTACTTGGTACTGCATACCAATCTAAAGGCATCTAATTGATATTAAAAGCTTCACCGCACTTCAAAGACTATATTAAATCCACTAAAATTGAAAAATGTGCTCCAGAATTTTTTTTTATGTTATTTTGGATGGACTGTGGAATGTTTAGAACTGCTCAGTTTTTAAACACTGAACCTTGCCTGACATTAGGCCTTGGTCTTGCCACAGAGTATGTCTACCTAAACATCTAGATCCACTTTATTCAATCTTCATTTTCAGGGAACCCCTGCTAAAAATGACTAGATCGACAACTCAAGACATGTGTCAGTAAGAAGAATGCTTCTTACACTTGTGGTCAATGGGAAGAATTACCCCCCCTTACAGTTAGCTAAAAAATCTATGGTGTCAGAAAGCTTATCTGAGGCATAAATTGCTCAAAGAACCCCTAGGAACCTCTGAAGGACACCCAAGTTTTCACAGAACCCTGGTTTAGAAACTCTGATTTAGACACATTTACTGTATCGCTACCACCCTCTTGGAGGAACTCTCAATTAATATATAGACATCAGCTTTTGGGGGGGGGGGGGGGGGGGGTCACTGGATCGCTTCTGTTTAGACTATTTATGAACCAACGCAGAGCATTTCTACTATAGGCAAAAGACCCTGTTGAGGTTTTCAAACGTTAAAAAGAGAAATGATGTATAGGCTTGATTATGGACTTCTCAATTTTGCCAAAGGATTATTATTTCATACTTCTAGGTTTTTGCATCCCCATTATTGTTGCTATGTCTCATTTATTCTTTGGGAACAGGGGCCCTTTCTCCACCTATAGTTTGCTAAAAAAAAAAAAAAAAAAAAAATTGTCTTTTATACAGTATTATCACATTCTCCCATTCAGTCTTTCAATGCAATACTGCAAACAAAATGGAGCAGAGCAGTGGCTTAGTGGTTGCACTTTTGTCTTGCAGCACTGGGATCACGAATTTAAATTCCAACCTCGACACTACCTGCATGGAGTCTGCGTGTCCTTCCTCTGCTTGCATGGGTTTCCTACTATACTCCAAAGACATGCTGGTAGGCTTAAGCCGGCTATAGATGGATCAAATCTTGGCTGGTTCAGCAGGAACTGCCTGAGATGCGATCCATCTATGGGCAGGCTGATTGTACCCAAGTTGATCCATCAATCGACTTGGATACAACCAGCCTGTCGGATTATTTACATGTGAATGTCGACGGTGGCTACAGCTGCTAGCAGTAATCATTGTGTTCTGCCGGGCAAGGAGGGATCCCTGCCAGCAGAACACAATAGCGCTGTGGGAGTAATTCTGACTGTGTTGATGAGGAAATCAAGCGATTTGCTTTCCTTCCACCTTGTGGTGGAAGGAAAGAAAAATCACATAATCTATGGGCTGCTTTATTGGCTCCTTCCTAAACTGACCTGTGGACGTATGTGAGGTAGGGACCTTGGAATGCAAGTTCTTTTGAGGGCAGAGACCAGTTTGAAATGTACAATATAAGTAAAGCGCTGTGTAAGTTGTCGGCGCTATGCAATACCTGCATGAAATAAGTAAATTCTTTCTTCTGCTACCATTGATAAAAAGATAAGATTTAGGTTGGCCATAAAGAGCTCTATTTCCATACAATACGATGCAACATGAGAATTGAACTTGCTCACCTTCGCCACCAACATCTGTTGCTGGTTCTCGATTTGCTGCTGTTGGCGGGAGGCCATGTCTTGCAGCTCGGAGAGAGTCAGCTCCACACGTGGGTTCCCCACCTACACAGGACAAACAATACAGGAATGGTAAAGGAATGTTGAGGAGTAAATTTACAAAAACACAATTATTTTAAAACGAGTTGTAATAAAATTAGAACCAAACAACATTCTGTCCTCATTTCTTCACGCTGGGTGCAAAAGCTTCCCATACTATTCAACGAACAACCTCAGAACATTCAGGTGAGAAGTTCTGGGAGAGGTAATTGAAATGCAGAGTTCTTTACTAGATAATCCGCTTTGAAATCAGCTTTTACCGCTGCCCAACATTCTTCTGATTCCAGCATCACTACGGGAATCCAGAAAATCCCTTCAGACTCACACCTCAATTCAAATGTTGGGGGTTTAAGGCAGATTATCGAGCAAAAGCACATTAAAATGATGTGTGCTTTGCCCATGCAGGCTTGCTCAATGCCAGCCCCAAAAGCTGCCAATGTTTACCTTCATGCCCCTGCTGTGAGCAAATACATATATCCCCTCTGTACACCCCATGTCACCAAGCACCAGCAATAGTAATGGGACCCAGTCGCATATTTTATACCCCAGTTATCTTTTTTTTTTTCTTCTTCTTCTTTCTGATATCTGTCATTAAGGCCTCGTTCACACAGGGAATATATGTAGAGCTGTGTTTACCGTCATTATTGCAGTACCACCTTCTGGACTACAGGTGGCAGTATTGCAAATGACACAGATGGAAAACTTTTGTCTAAACAAAAAACGGTTGATTATATTTAAAACAGCTTATTTAAAGCAGCTGACTACCTAGAAACCTCACAACATACCAAAATACTCAGCAGTGCAATTCCTAGCTTTGCAGTTGTTCATAGAAAAGATAGAGGGAAAAAAAAAAAACTGACTTGAGCCAGTACTGATTCTATCAATTTCTTAAAAGCTTTCCTGAGTCATGGCAGCATATAAAGAAACTGACTTCCAGCTGTTGGGATGTACGTATTACTCACTGATAGAAGCAAAGCTTACACTCAATACTTGCACAGGATCTTTACCCTAGAAAGAAAGCTTCTTCTCCATTAATAGCACCTTTTTGTATGTTTCACTTTTTTAAATTTTATTGTCCCATCCCGCCCACATGCATGTCACTAGCCTAGGCGAATGATGTACGCTCTGCTCCCTGTGCCTCCTGGGATATGCATGTCACAAATCCCAGAAGGCATAGTCCTTCATTCAGAAAGGAGGAGGGGGCAGGCCTAGTGGCACATCATCGGGGGCCTGCCTGCTGTACCCGGAAGAGTGGACAGGCCGATGACATCACATATGGAGACAGCAGTGTAGGAGCCAAGTGCTGGCAGAAGAGAAGGTAAGTATGGGTTAAAATAAAAAGTGGGAGGGGGATCTGCTTTAAGTATAAGCAATTGTGCCAAATGCACTAAGAAGGATATGGGCATGGCTTACCTTTAAAACTAAGCCCTGCCCCTGAGGTTTAGTACCACCCATGCAGATTTAGTACAGCACATTCACTGTACCCCTAGTTTGGTCAAATCCCTTCTTTACTAAAGTAGAATGGAGTACATAATAGCAGGCAACTGAAGGTGCCTTGCTCTTGCAATGTACACCGATTAGCCATAACGTTATGAACACTTTAAGGGAAGAACATTGATTATCTTGTTACAATGGCATCTGAAGGTCAGTGGGATATATTTGGCAGCAAGTGAACATGTTGTTCCTGAAGTTGATGTGTTGAAAGCAGATAAAATGGACATTGCAGTTTGTTGTGTATTGGTCAGGGTATCCATGCTAACCTGTGCCCACAGCCAAAAGTGCTCACAATGGCCACGTGAGCATCAGAACTGGACCACGGAGCAAAGGAAGAAGGTGGCCTGGTCTGATTAATCACTTTTCTGTTACATCATGTGGATGACCGGTTGTGTGTGACGCTTCCCTGGGGAAGAGATAGCACCAGGATGCACAATAGGAAGAGGCAAGTCGTCAGATAGGGTGATACTTTGGGCAATGTTCTGCTGGGGAACCTTGGGTCCTGCTACTTATGTGGATGTTACTTGAGACATACCAACTACGTAAACATTTTTGCTGACCAAGTGCCCCCTTCATGGAACCCCCCCCCCCCCTCCTCCCCAAGTACACCTCATAAAAAGTTGGGGTTCTGTTGAGGAGCAGCAGCATTTTTTCTACATGTTTTAATTGCCATTTGCCTACTGGGGCCTTTCTTGACTTGACTGCTATTCATGTGGATGTTACTTGACACGTAATAGCTACTGAACATTTTTTCGGACCAAGTATACCCCTTCAAGAAAACTGTATTCCCTGATGGCAGTGGTCTCTTTCAGCAGAATAATGTGCCCTGCCACATTGCAAAAATTCTTCAAGAACGGTTTGAGGAACATAATGAGTTTGAGCTGTTGACTTGGCCTACAAATTCTCCAGATCTCAATCCATCAAGGATCTGCGGGATATGCTGGAAAAACAAGTCCAATTAATGTAGGTTCCACCTCGCAACTTACAGGACTTAAAGGATCTTCTACTGACAGTTTGGTGCCAGATTTCACAGCATACCTTCAGAGGTCTAGTGGCCTCCATGCCTCGTCAGGTCAGGGCTGTTTTGCATGCAAAAAGAACCATTTTGGCAGTAAAAGGGGGACCTACTCAATATTAGGTGGGTGGTCATCAAATTATGGTTGATTAGGTATACATTAATAAAAATGAAATATGGCAGACAAGTTCACCTTTACAGGCCTAATCCATGTGCCTGACAAATTTGATAGTTCGAGGAGTGGCAAAACAATCCATTTAATAATCGGTTTACATGAGGTTAGCAATCGCATTTAATAATGCTTGTACAGTGTTAAGGGAGCATTCACAGTACATACGTTGAGATCTGATCTACAAAACAAATGCTTTCTATGTGCCCTGTTCACATCATATCGTATTTGTTCCACAATGCACTTCACCAAGTCACTGTCTGGCGCATTGAGTTTGAAACCTGTCAAGAAATCAAACCATTCCCTACTCTATCCAAAATAGGGAAAATAAAATGATGGCTTTAGATATACTGTGCATAAGATGATCTGCCTGGTTTAGACAGGGGAGGGCTAGGTCTCCACCTAGATACAGTTAGAGTGTACTCACAATAGATGTTTGAACCATACCTGGGCACAATCCCCTCATCCCCTTAGTCCGGTTTTATTTTGTAGCACAGGTCTCCGAACTGTGGCCTACGGGCCTGATGTGACCCTTTGCTTGCGTTTATCCAGCTTAAGAGACACTATTCCACCCACTGATACAAGGCACTATTACTTTCTCGGATACCAACAGTGGTGTATTATTCCTCCCACTGACAGCGATGATGGAGCATAAATTCTTCCTGACATTATTAAATGTGGGCACTATTCTCCCCTCTGACACCAACGATGTGGGCACGATTCTTCCCACTGGCACCAACGATGTGGGCACTATTCTCCCCTCTGGCACCAACGATGTGGGCACTATTTTTCCCACTGACACCAACGATGTGGGCACTAGTTCTCCCACTAATACCAACGATGTGCGCACTATTTCTCCCACTAATATTAATGGGGCCCTATGCCTCCTCCTAACCACAGGGGTTCTGTATTTTACTTTTTTTTTTTACGCCCACTTACCACTAAGCCCTAAACACGATCTACTTCCACGGGCCACAATCTGGTGTCCTGTCGGATAGTGTCCCCCGTCGGATACTGTCCGCTGTGTACTGCACATGCGCAGTACGGATGACAAGCAGATTCTGAAAATATCCAAAGATGAACGGTGCCTGCGCCGTGAGTCCAGGTTCAAGCCCCACCATCCAAGTGGACATAGAGTTAGAATAAAAAAAAGCTTAGCGAAGCGAGGCTGTGCCCGAAGCGTGCGAGCGAAGCGAGCCCGCGAGGGGCCCTCTAACCTTGTGCAGCCCTATGTCCACTTGGATGGTGGGGCTTGCACCTGGACTCACGGCGCAGGTGCTGTTCATCTTCGGAGATTTTCTGAATCTCCTTGTCCTCCGTACTGTGCAAGTGCTGCGCCTGCGCACTACGGGGCGGACACTATGCGATAGGCGGACATTTTTTGACAGAACACCGGCCCTGCTAAAGTCTGGACGACAGTAAACTGGCTTTTTGTTTAGATAGCTTGGAGACCCTTGGTGTAGCGCAAGCCACCAGGCACATTAACTGCACTGTACACCTAGACCCACTTAGACGAGGTGGTTTGGAGCACAGTTCACTTGGAGTGAATTACAATTCAGTGGTCTGGCCAGCAGAGGGGATGACATGAGTATGCCCGGTAACGCTTCCTTTCCAGTATAGTGGGAGCACAGACCAACAGGGGAGTGGGACAATCTTATTCCAACAGGGTTCTGCTCAACCATGCCGTGTTATTACACCTTTAAGAGTCCAGAATTTTTACTTTATTAGTAACAAAAGACCCATGCGAACACCAATCAGGGTTCATTCATCCAGTCTCCAAACTACAGAACCCTCTAAATAATGTTTGCCTGGACACAAAATGACACTGTTTCACCAGTGCAACAACTAAACCTCATCTTTGGGCAAAATACATACTTTAAAACCAAACTCCAGCTATAATTGAAGCCTCTGTCGGGTTTTTATTATGAAACAATCCATCCCACCTCAATACCTTGGACGCCTTTCTGGTAAGTGGATGGCTAATGGAGATACCATGATATACCTGTAGAAAATAATGACAGCACTTCCTAACAGAACCTCAACTTTTTTTTACCAAGGTTGTATGTACAAAAAGTTCAAAAACAGAAATCATTCACCCGACAGTTCAGGTGCACGAAGGACCCCCTTTCTGTTGTCTTTAAAAAAAAAGGGAGGGCCTTTGTGCTCCCAAATATTGACTGAGTGATGCTTTTTGTATTTGAACGTTTGCATTTATGTAAAAAGTTGAGGTTCTGCTGAAGAGTACTGGCCTTTTTTTTCTACAAGTTTCTATTGTGGTTTCCCCAGGGCATTTCTGGACAGGAATGAATGGTAAAGTTCTAACAGGAACACAGATACAAATACATTTTTAGCATAGCAGAGTGTAAAGGTATTAGAAGAGTCTATAAGTATAAGAATATCTGCCAATGCTTTTATAGCTGTCTGGAGACTTCCAGTCCTGGTGATTCCTGCATTTCCCATTTCTTCTACTGGTGTCATAGGGACACATAATAACCCCAATGAGGTCAACTGGTTCACATTTGTCAGAATTTTATTTCTTTTTCACTCCAAAATGTAAAAAAATAAAAAAAAATAATAAACTTTTGTTAGGCCCTGAGATCCTGTAAAAAGATTAAAGCAAAGAAGATATTTTTAAAGGCAGGGAACGAAAATCCCATTGTCCGATATAATAGAGTTGGGATTTAATGCACATGCTGGCACGCCATTAATAAAATGAAATCCAGTTCAGGCATGATGGTTTTAAATATAGCAGCAAGAATAACACATGCGGTGAATAAACTGAAGTCATGAAGAGGATTTCCTCATTAGAATGAGCCAAGCTCACAGGAAATCACTGACACAGCCTGAGGAATCAATTTCCTTTTCTAAGGCATCATCAATGTAGGTAATGAACCAGAGCAATGCCAAACTGTATAACGTTACTTCTCAGTTACATTCAGTGGAGCAAGAAACTGGCAGAAGAGAACATGCAGAGCAACAAGGAAAGCCACAGTGATCTCTGCACGGTGCTTCGAAAATCTCAAATTACAGACCTGCAGTAATAATGATAAAAAAAAAATCCAGCCTTTCTATATCCAAATACAAGTCTTAGGCTGGCCATACATTTTACAATTTTCTTGTACAACTTTCCTTTAGATTTACCATAACCATATAATATAAAAGTTCAAACCTAAACGACCCCTTTCACATTGGGGCATTTTTCAGGCGCTTTAGCGTTAAAAAAAGCGACTGTAAAGCGCCTGAAAGAAGCCGCAACTGCAATCCCAATGTGAAAGCCCGAGTGCTTTCACGCCGAGGCGCTGCGCTGGCGGGGTGTCAAAAAAAAGTCCTGCAAGCAGCTTCTTTGTAGCGCTTTTGGAGCAGTGAATACACCGCTCCTAAAGCGCCCCTTCCCATTGAAATCAATGGGAAGCGCCTGCAAAAAGCCTGAAAAGCACCTGCAAAGCGCTTTTGGCATCAGCGATTTGTGGGCGCTTTTAACCCTTTATTTGGCCACTAGCAGGGGTTAAAAGCGCCCCACTATCACTCGTAAAATGCTGGTAAAGTTCTGCTAGTTTAAGCGTCGCTTAAGAGCGTTTTTTGGGCGCTGGCAGTGTGAAAGGACTCTTAAAGCACTTGGGTTTTCACATTGCAGATGAGGCTTCTTTCAAGCACTTTACAGGCGCTTTAACGCTAAAGCGCCTGAAAAACGCCCCAATGTGAAAGGGGTCTTACAGACTGCATTCACACCTGAGCATGGCGTCTTTAAGCATTTTTTTTGTGCGTTTTATACAGCGTTTGAGCTTTGTCTTTTCTTCTTTTTTTTTTATTAGCCAATAGAAAAAAAATACCATCATCTGCTGCATTATTTGTGGCTCGGTTTTTCAGCTTTTCCATCCGCTTTTATTTTATTTATCATTTCATTTATTTTTTAGGGTTAGCGTTAAGGATTAGGGTTAAGGTTAGGATATTTTATTTGTCTTATTATTTATGTCCGTTAGGGTGTTAATAATAATACTAATAAATGAATGCATAAATGTAATATAAATACACACATAAATCAAAATCATAAATAATACTGGTAAATACAATGAATACTATGTAATAATAAATAAGTAACCCCCAACCTTAACCCCAAACCCTTTAATAAAATAATAATAATAAAAAAAAAAAAAAAAAAAAACAATAATTTATTTTTTTTGTTCGGGTTTGAGTGTTTTTCTTATTAATAATAATTTGTTACATTTTTATAAAGTTAGCGGTTATTTCATATTAATTGTATTTATGATTTCTAGTTATTTGTGTATTTATTTTAAATTTATTTATTCATATATCACTAGAATTTTTTTATTTTTTTTTCATTTGAGCAGAAAAACACGTGACAAGGCGTGCAAAATTGCAAGTTTTTATTTATTTCTATGGGACTAAAATTATGCCAAAAAAAACATGCAAATCTGTGAGATGTGAGCCAACTCCATAGAGAATAATAGTTTTTTTTTTTTCTCTTCTCACGCATTTTGAAGCTTTGAACTACTAAAATGCTGAGGTGTGAATCAGTCACAGTGCATGCCCGGCTGTGAAGGCACAGCTGGGCGCCCACAGTGACAATGCCGGCGCCGCAGAGTTCCCCCGCATCGCTGGACCCTGGGACAGGTGTCCGATTATTTGTAGCTGCTGACTATTAATTTTTTAGTCGGAACTCTGCTTTAAGCTTTGACTAAAAATAAAAAAACCTGGAAGCCGATTGGATTCTATGCAGAGCTGCACCACATTTTGCACTTTTACTAAAACACCCCACTATGTGTTCTACAAGTACAGTTACCGTGAAGAATGACGTTAAACTGGCTTAGGCAAAATGGCTTTGATATCATTACTAGATACACAGAAGCTTCAGGTAAATCAGTAGTTTTCCTCATTTCCAGTCCTGGTCTGCGGTCATAGTGCAGACAGTGTCATACTAAACGTAAACAATGCAGTTTTAATACTGGCCTGATTCTATGATGACGACAACTCAAAACGCAACAAAGAAAAGGCGGAAGTAAAAAGGTTAGGAGCCCCTTGGTATGCTTGGATTTATTTAAAAAGAGGTTACATATTTGAAACGCACAATTATTTCTGAATAGTCTCCCTCTAAGTAAGCTTAGGTTAGCAATACAATGCATTACCTTTAGTATGTGTTTTTTCATTTATGTGCACGGAGTTGTATTTTACATGCTTCTGTATGGTATAAATAAAGGCAAAATACACAAAGGTGTGTCAGAACAGAAAAGTCACCTATTGAAAAGAAAAAAGGAAACGTACAATAGACAATACAGTAAGGTGTGCCCATAATGCTATTTACAGCAATGTGGAGCAGGATCTGTAATAAGTGCCATTAACCTCTTTGCAACTTGTGTGAATCATTCGCTCTGATCATGCCATTGTGGGCAAAGTGTTGACAGTCATTTAACCACTTAGGGACGGCCCCACGTACATACTACGGCAGGGCAGCCCTTAAGCGCAAAATCACATACCTGTACGCGGTTCCTCGGATCGGCTCTGGGGTGCTCGCGCTCCGCTGCAGCCGTGCTCCCACTGTGATTGGACACAGTGGGAGGCAATCAACGGGTCCAGCGGTCATGATCAGCCACCCACGATCACTGACAGGTGAGGCAGAATGGCAGTCTGCCGATGTAAACGCCGCAGACCGCCGTTCTCTAAGAGAGGAAGAGAGATCTTGTGTTCCTGCTAATCAGGAACACAGATCTCTCTCTTCCTCCAGTCAGTCATCCACCTTGGAAAGCACTCCCTAGGGCAGTGATGGTGAACCTTGGCACCCCAGATGTTTTGGAACTACATTTCCCATGATGCTCAACTACACTGCAGAGTGCATGAGCATCATGGGAAATGTAGTTCCAAAACATCTGGGGTGCCAAGGTTCGCCATCACTGCCCTAGGAGCACACTTAACCCTTTGATTACACTAACCCCTTCCCAGCCGGTGTAATTTATACAGTGACAGTACATTTTTTTTTTTTTTTTTTTTTAGCACTGTTCAATGTATTGGTGTCACTGGTCCCCAAAAAGTGTCACTTAGTGTCAGATTTGTCAGCCGCAATGTCGCAGTCCCGCTAAAAATCGCTGATCACCGCCATTAGTAGTAAAACGATAAAAAAAGTCCATAAATATATCCCATAGTTTGTAGACGCTATAACTTTTGTGCAAACCAATATACGCTTTTAGGGATTTTTTTATTTTATTTTTTTTGAACAAAAATATTTAGCAGAATACATATTGGCCTAAATTGATGAAGAAATTAGATTTTTTTTTAAATTTTTATTGGATATGTTTTATAGCAGAAATGAAAAAAAGAGTTGTCTTTTTTTTGTTTATAGCGCAAAAAATTAAAACCGCAGGAGGTGATTAAATACCACCAAAAGAAAGCTCTATTCGTGAAAAAGAAAAAAAAAAAAACAACATCAAATTCTATTTGGGTACATTGTCGCACAACTGAGCATTTGTTGGTTAAAGTAACGCAGTGCCGTATCACAAAAAATGGCCTGGTCATGAAGGGGGTAAATCTTCCGGCGCTAAAGTGGTTAAAGACAGACAATTTCTTTAATTTCAATGCGGTCAATGTGATGTCAATACCAGGGACTCAAGTACCATGCTTTCACTGACTGATGGGAGTGGGATGAAAAGAGTGGCAGTGTATATTTATGGTACGTGGGCTTTTTACACCTGGGGTATTTTTTACAAAGTGCTATAATTTACAATACTCCGAATCAAAAACTGCAACATTAAATCCCAAAGCAAACATCTATTAAACTGCAGCTTATGAATTCTTAGATGTGCTGCCTGCATTCGTTTTTTTATTTCTTATTTGGCTTTCTTTCCTATAGTTTCTCCTGGTGTTTTGGCCAATAAGTCTGTTTTTCAACGGAACAAGCTGTTCTGCAGATGAAGCAGTTACAGGGTTGGTATAAACCATTTGCCACTGATAGGGTGTGCTTACCCACTTGTCGTCAAATCACATACCCGCAGGCTTCACCCCCATACCGTTTTGTTTAGAGTCGACGGTCGGCTCTCTTGTAATAACATCCAACCGCTCGGTTGTCATTACAAGCAGCGGGAGGAGACGTTTCCCCATCCTGCAGTTTGCTCGGGGCTCTCCTGTCCCACCAGGACCATCACATCCGCCAGCTAGTCATATACCCAAAGAAAGCCAGGATTCGATTTGATCGGGTCGCCGCTATGGTAACCGAGAAGCAATGACATGACCTCACTTCCGGTTTACCAGCATCTTAACGGTGCCATTTTTTGAAAATTAAAAAATATTCAAAAAAGCCGATCAAAAAAATTCAAAAGCGTTTTGAATGCTTTCATGTGCAAAGGAGGGATTTGGGGACTTCTTGACCCTTGATCCCTCCACAAAAAGAGTACCTGTCACATGCCTATTACTGTCACAAGAATTAAAAACATTTTTTTTAAAGCAACAGTGTAAATAAAATATATATAAAAAAAATAAAAAAAAGTAAAAGTGCCCCTGTTCCAGTACGCAAAGGCGAGCACGTGCGTCGGTCCCGCACACACGCAAACCGTGATCGTCCCACGTGAGGTATCACTGCGAACGTCGAATCATAGGTAGTACTTCTAGCACTAGTCCTCCTCTGAACATCTAAAGTGGTAACCTGTAAATGCTTTTAAAGCGTCACCTATATATAATAAAATTGATGTCGTTTGTCGCTGTTCTGCGGGCATGCGCAATTTTAAATAGTGACATGTTTGGAATAAATAAATTTATATATATAAAGTGTGTGTATGTATGTATATATATATATATATATAATAATAATAATAATAATAATAATGTGTGTGTGTGAGTGTGAGTGAGAGTGAGAGTGAGAGTGAGAGTGAGAGTGAGAGTGAGAGTGAGAGTGAGAGTGAGAGTGAGAGTGAGAGTGAGAGTGAGAGTGAGAGAGAGAGTGAGACAGTTAGAGAGAGAGATAGAGAGACAGACATACATATATATATATATATATATATATATATATATATATATATATATATATATATATATATATATATATATATATATATGTGTGTATGTAACACACACACACACACACACACACACACACACACACACACAGGGTGACATCTTTTATATATTGCAAAAAATTGGGTTATGTATTGTGTTTTTTTGCATAAAAATTATAAAAAGTAAATTTTTTTCCCCCAAAACTGTTTGAAAAACCGCTGCACAAAAACTGTGCGACAAATTGCAAAAGCCACCAATTTATTCTCTAGGACCACGGCTTTGAAGAAAATATATATAGCGTTTGTGGGCTCTAACTAATTTTCTAGCAAAAAAATAAATAACGATTTTCACATGCAAAACAAAAAAGTGCCAGAAAGTGCCTGGTCTTCAACTGGTTACAATGATCAGTGTTAATGTAACGCCTTTATCCCAAAAGGAAAAATCTGTTTGCTGTAACTGCTAATAAAGTATTAGCTGGAGTTTGGGTTCCAGTACATCTAACATCCCTCCCCCCAGATTAACAATGCTGCTGTCTATAAGTGCCCTGTGCTCCTTTTTCCAGATTGGAGGCACTCTAATACAGGAGGCGTGTTACTGTCCAGGTAGAAAAAACGAGGGGAAAAAAGAAGAAAAAACAAAACGAACGCAGCCGCCACATCCAATCATTGGTAAGTTGCAATATATTCCATTTTAGGTTTTGGGTTTAATAAAGTTTTAAATCTTCTAAAAAAAAATAAAAAAAGGAGAGAGAAAAAAAAATCTGAATCCAAAAAATTGCAAGCTAAAGTTTATAGAAAAACCTCAGTGTGTGATGACAGAAGCCAATATTGGATGCGAATTAATACTGATTGTTTGGAAGACTAGATTTTAGAGCCACTACTGTGCACCAATCATTTCAATGAGGATGGGGTTATTGCTGGCTAATAGCTACTGATCTGAACACTTTCTTACTGCAAATATACAGTGGCTGACCACTATGCCTATACCTTAATGCATAGAACGCATAAAAGGTGAAAAAAAAAAACAGACTTTACAACTCCTTTAAGTGCGCTAAGTGTGATTTCTGTTGCTGCTTCGCTCCTCTGCTATCAGCATGAATCTGACACGTTTTCCTGACACCAAGGTAAAAAAGGTGACAGGGGATGGACCTCCAGCAGATTGACAACCTCAGCTCTGTTCCTGTGAGCTGTGTGGAGGGGGGTGAGTCCCTTTCCTCCAATCAACTCTCAGAGCTCTCCTCACTGAGCTCTGCAGAGTGTAATTTCTGCTCTCCACCCCTTTTTTTCTGCATTCTCACAGCAGCTTTAAAAAAAGCTGGACTTTGAATGAATGTAGAGAAGAAAAAAAAAGACTCCAGATAAACAGGTATAATTTATGTAGGAGGATAGGTTTCATCGCTGTGCATCACCTGAAACCAGTCACTTCACCGAGTATATGTGAGGGATTAATAGCACTTTAAAAAAGAAAAGTAAAGCATAGATTGGTATAAAGGTGCCTGCAGGGCTTTCTTAATGACTGAGCACTGCCCAGGGGCCCCAGCTGCATTGGGGGCCCCTGCACTTTTTTGGGGTGCTAAGGGGATATCTGGGGTGTAGAGGGGTCAGAGTGCTGGGGGGACATCTGGGGTGTAGAGGGGTCAGAGTGCTGGGGGGACATCTGGGGTATAGAGGGGTCAGAGTGCTGGGGAGGACATCTGGGGTGTAGAGGGGTCAGAGTGCTGGGGGGACATCTGGGGTGTAGAGGGGTCAGAGTGCTGGGGGGACATCTGGGGTGTAGAGGGGTCAGAGTGCTGGGGGAATATCTGGGGTGTAGAGGGGTCAGAGTGCTGGGGAGGACATCTGGGGTGTAGAGGGGTCAGAGTGCTGGGGAGGACATCTGGGGTGTAGAGGGGTCAGAGTGCTGGGGGGGACATCTGGGGTGTAGAGGGGTCAGAGTGCTGGGGGGACATCTGGGGTGTAGAGGGGTCAGAGTGCTGGGGGGGATATCTGGGGTGTAGAGGGGTCAGAGTGCTGGGGAAATATCTAGGGTGAAGGGGTCAGAGTGCTGGGGGAATATCTGGGGAGTAGAGGGGTCAGAGTGCTGGGGGGAATATCTGGGGTGTAGAGGGGTCAGAGTGCTGGGGGAATATCTAGGGTGAAGGGGTCAGAGTGCTGGGGGAATATCTGGGGTGTAGAGGGGTCAGAGTGCTGGGGGAATATCTGGGGTGTAGAGGGGTCAGAGTGCTGGGGGAATATCTGGGGTGTAGAGGGGTCAGAGTGCTGGGGGGATATCTAGGGTGTAGATGGGCCATAGTGCTGGGGAGGCATCAATCTAGCAGATATATTATATGCACAGGACAGCATGTTACTTTATGTATGTAGTATTTTCCCACTGTTTCTTTGCTGTACAGAATGATTGTTCATGTAGTTAATGCAGAGCTCCATCCTAAAGGGGAAGCTCCGCTTGTCTGCCTCTTACCTACTTGATGTCTGTTTACCTGCGCTGTCTCCAATGTATGGGCCCCAGAGCATTACTTTGCCCAGGGGCCCATGATGCTATTAAGACGGCCCTGGGTGCCTGTATTACCGTTCCTGAAGTGTGGGGCCCCAGCATCAGATAGGGATTTTGGGAAGCAGTGTACAAAACAGCAGGCACCTCATATTTGGGGCTACCAAACCACATTCATACTTTTGTTAGTGCATTGATCTCACCACCAACGCCCTTGAGATAAACATGAAAAATGGTCAATTATCCAACCAACTCTACTTATTAAAGATTATGGTGGACTAGCCCTTTACAACATTTAAATGGCCTGTAGTTCTGGTTTCTATAAGGCCCGTTTCACACTTGTGCGACTTCAAAGTCGCTCGATTTTACCGCGATTTGGCCGCGTTTTTTGCCGTGATTTCAAGGAATGCCTGTGTAAGTGGCATCAAAATCAGACCAAAGTAGTGCAGGGACTACTTTGAAGTCGGAAGGACTTCAAGTCGTACTAATATGAATGGCTGTCATTGGAAATCATGGGGAACGACTTGTCATGCTACTTGGCAGTCCCAAATCGTGGGACAAGTCATAAGTGTGAAAGGGGCCTTAATGACATTTGGTTTTACAATATAGAAGTACTCCAAACTATCACTTTATTGTAAGACGATATGAACTGAAATACCTGCCAGAGGGGACAATTCATTATTATCTGGAGCCTTCACTCTAATCAGCTTCAACATTAAATATTCTGGACCAACAGAAGTTACTTTTAACTGATTTATTGACTGCGATAGAGACACCTCTCTATGATCATGTCACCTGAGGCAAATTCTCAAGG
This sequence comes from Lithobates sylvaticus, assembly GCA_028564925.1. Lineage (NCBI taxonomy): Eukaryota > Metazoa > Chordata > Amphibia > Anura > Ranidae > Lithobates > Lithobates sylvaticus. Next base: position 77,362,761 of record CM053038.1, read on the forward strand.
AGTAACACGCAAACATTTCCACTCTGCTTCGGAGGTCTGCCCACCAGCATGCAGGAAACACACTGGAAGGGATCTCGGTTAAAGCAAATTTACTCTTTCTAAATATGATCTTTTAGCAAATCAATGGGGTCAAAAAGACATTGCTTAAAATGTACAGGTACAGCAGAAGACCCCCTTTAAGGGACCCAGAGTTGGCAGTTCACCGCGATACAATAAGCAACTCTTGAGCAATGACCTCTTCCGAATAAGGTCCCCACCTCCCCTAGAATGACGAGGGTTACTAAGCGGAGAGAAAATCCTGAAATACAATTAGCACAGGAGCCAGCAGGAAATCCTCTTAATTCATTCAGCTTTACAGAGGCAGAAACAATGCGCTGCCACCCACTCTAAGCCCTAAAGGGAAGCGGTAAAAACATATCCAACATTTAAAAGAAAAAGAAAAAAAACACAATCTCAGAAAACCTGAAGCTTGATGTGCTGGCTTCTCCTCCTCGCCCACATGGTGATGGAAAATGAGAGCTGACGGGACAGCCAGCTAGCCCTGCCACCAAGTCCTGAGTAGCTTGCAGTGTTGTGACAGATGGGTGAGCAGGTGTTGGATGCTGGAGAAGGTGCAGAGCGTGTGGCAGGCTGGAAGCCTCATACATGAGTGACAGGTAGCAGGGACGTGCGAGGGATGAGCTTCACTTGCCAATGAGCATCTCCTCTTGAAGGAGGCCAAACAACCTCCCTTGTATAATCCTACACATTCCACAAGCTTAATAGCAGTCCCTGAGCATCAGACCCTCCCTCTCCAAAACCACAACAAAATCGAGACGTACGACAGCCACCGGCCATGCGAAGAAAAACCATACACCAAGTAAAAACCTGCAACCTCTGAGTTCTTATTTGTTGCTGGTGACATAGGAACTCCAACTAACTACAAGAGTGACAATTGGGGAAAGGGGGGATAGAGAGAGGGGACTGTAACGGTACTGATGCAGACAAGATAGACACTCGCGATTTTTTGTTAAAAATAAAACAAACATTTATTCAATGAAAATGCATAGAAAACAATATACATTACACAAATAGTGGTCTAACATCCACATTGGTGCTTCAGCCAACAATGAGATTCCCCTCTCCTCTTTTTTCTATCAATGGGCCTCGTTGTTGTCTGATCCACCTCTTTTTATTTTTATCTGTGATTTTTTTCTTTTTGTGTAATGTATATTGTTTTCTATGCTTTTTCATTGAATAAATGTTTATTTTATTTTTAACAAAAAATCACGAGTGTCTATCTTGTCTGCATCAGTACCGTTACAGTCCCCTCTCTCTATCCCCCCTTCCCCCAATTGTCATTTAAACTGGGATGAGGTACAACCCTTAGTGAGTTTTCCAGGCCCATTCACTTTAACTACAAGAGTGCTGGTTATAAAGCTAATCTGTAGCCACCCAGTAAAGTTATATTTATATTTCATATCCCCAATTATGTTATTAAATGTACTGACTGTGAATTTGAATGCCTTGTACTTGAAATCGCTTGCAGTTTTCTTTATTGCAGGAGAAACAAGTTTCATCCACCAACATGCACCCATGTTTCTTCCAAGGGGCCCATTCACATTAGTGGGTGAGCATTATGGTGCACAAAACAAGTGCATGATGGTGTGCACTATGCTTTTATTTTTTTTAACATCAACCTACATGTTACTCTATGTCATTGTGGCAGTGCATTCCAACAGTCTATGCGTGGCAATGCATTGGTTGCATCATTTTATCAGAATGCACAGGCTGGTGTGAATAGGCCTCATTGTCTTTGCGCTGGGACTGTGTCAGTCAATGCCGCTGAACACAACCCATTGTATACAGAACATGTAGTGGCAGTTATGGAGTGGCCTTGGCGTGTTTTTTTTTTTTTTAAGCCTTCCCCAGCCCTCTGCAGCTGGACTGTTAACAGGTAAAGAATTTACATATGGCGGGTGATATTGTAAGAAAACAAAAACTTCAATCCAGACAACATAGTATTTTATTTTTATTAACACTGGTATGTGCCATGCCTGGCTGATCCATGTACAAGCTGGAAATCGCTGTAGTAGACACCACCCATTATTGTTATTGCTACTGGTTTCCAGGTTCTGTGCATAGTGGCCGACCTGTTAGCAGCAAAGTGTACTTTGATTGGACGAGGTAGAGCTCCTGGTCTCACCAGCATGCCTCTCCACCTCATCCAACCAGAAAATGATTAACATTCATTGAGAAGATGCAACACATTCTATGAATGGATGAGTGAATGACCCTCTTTGTTCAACCAGCAGCCATTAAGCAAGGACCCAGAAGCCAGTAGTGATCACTGTAGTAACAGTGTCCATTACAGTGATTTCCAGCTTCTATGGGGATCAGCCAAGTAGGGCACATGCATATCTACATTGGTCCAATATGTTTGCCATGCAAAAATATCCATACCCAAGCTTTAGTAACACTCCCTGTCCTAGGGTGAGAACGCTTACTCATTGTTCTGTATCAGGACAGCAGAAACAAGATAGATCTACGGAACCCCACCCTGCTCCAATTGGCCATATAATAGAGGGATGTGGTTTTGTAGTCCTCTGCAAACAATGTATTTGATAACAGTATGGACAAGCAGAGAGCATAAGAAGTTAACATCTCACATGATTTCTGGCAGGATCTACAGCTACTTATTTTTTTTTTTACTTTTTAAATATAAACACTTTCAGAAAAACAGACCAAATAAGAGACGTTCATGGTTACAGTCTACGTACACATGAAGTAGTCAACAGGTAGGCTTTTCAAATGTCCCAGAAATTTGTTGTACAACAGTATTTCTGTTGCTACCACACAATGAACCGGAGGCTCTTCTGTTAGCAGTCATCAAACTATAAGCAGGGCTGGAGAAGATCAGAACTTCAGCTGTCATGGAAATATGAATCACAGAAGCCCGTGCTCCAACAAATATCATACATGGTTATGATTTTAGCATTTTTTTGATAGTCTGCAGATTTAAACAAAGCAAGCTCAAATGTTTAATCAAATTTGCATGCTGTAAAAATGTGTCGTTTAAAGGAGAACTATATCCTACATAAAATTGTTAGGATAGGAGGGGTCCCTCTTTAATGTTAATTACTGCATCATCGTTGCTTAAATCTTTATATTAATTAAGACAGCTATATACTCCGATCAGCCATAACATTATAACCACCCACCATAACCCACTGAGGCATGGGCTCCACTAGACCTCTGAAGGTATGCAGCATTATCTGGCATCAAGACATCAGTAGCAGATCCTTTAAATCCTGAAAGTTGTGAGGTGAGGCCTCCATGGATCTGACTTGTTTTTCCAACTTGTATTCCTCAAACCATTCTTAAATTCATCGGACCAGGACACCTTCATTCATTGCTCTGCGGTGCAGTTCTGATGCTCACATGCCCACTGTAGTACTCTCCTGGCTGTGGCCACAGGTCAGCCTGGGCACCCTGACCGGTCTGCACCTACGTAGCCCCATACACAGCAAACTGTGATGCACTGTGTGTTCTGACACCTTTCTATCAGAACCTGCATTACCTTTTTCAGCAATTTCTATTGGATCGAACTACACAGGCCAGCCTTCTCTCTCCATCAATGAGCCATGACTGCCCATGATCCTGTCCTTACATGGACAACTTTTGGCAGGTCCAGACTACTGCAGACTAGGAACATCCCCACAAGAGATACAGTTTTTGGAGTTGATCTAACCAAGTCTCAACCCATAGCTATTACTATTTCGCCCTTGTCAAAGGTTCTCAAATCCTTACGCTTGCCCATTTTACTGCTTTCAACACATCAACTTCAGGGACATGTTTACTTGCTGCCTCATACCACCCCCTTTCAGATGCCATGGTAACTGCATAAAACGTGTTATTCACTTTACCTGTCAGTGGTCATAATGTTATGGCTGATTGGTGTGTATAGATTGTGACTGCTATATCTACTTACCACACACTCATGTCTACTGCCAACTCAGGCTGTACAGTGACTGCATTCCACTGACCCCCTCTTGCTACTCCTTTACTCAGTGGACCCAACCTACTTGATAAGCAGCTGTAAATGTCATTCTGAAATTCATGTTGTGCATCCGACTGTCCAGCCAAATCCATAGTCGTTATCCATATATTGTCCCTAAACCAGAATTCCGAATGCTGAAAAAAATTGTCCAAATACTTGTGGCATATTCACGCTTACTTGAATCCTGATGCGCTTTAAGTAATTCTTCCAGGTCTGTGCAGTAATCCAATGAGAAACTTTGCAAGAGCTTCCTGTAATAAAAGACCACTCATTGCTGTTCTCTCTACTTGTGCAGGATAACTGGCCACAGGCTTCTCAATACTGTTGTAAAACTCAATCCTAGCGGCTGACTAGCCACTGTTAGTCCCCCCTCCCGCCAACCTTTCTCAAGCTCTCCCCTCCCAACGTCCCAACGGGGGGCCCGAGTGACCCGCCAGCACTTCTGGCGGCTAGCCGGAGAGCCGAATAAAGCCTGGATTGGCTATGATCGGCTCTCAGCTATGTTATCCCGGCATCCCCAGATGTCAACGTCACCATTTATCTTAAGCTTTGGGGCCCATGGATAGACTAATGCCGCGTACACACGAGCAGACTTTGACAGACTTGGTCCGGCAGACTATCCGACGGATATTGTAGCGGAGGTCCGCCGGACTTTCAAATGAACGGACTTGTCCACACACTAACTCCAAAAGTCTGACGGATTTGAACGTGATGACGTACGACCGCACTAGAATAAGGAAGCTCATAGCCAGTAGCTGCCCTAGTGTCGGTTTTCATCCATCGGACTAGCACACAGACAACGGGATTTTTTGACCGGACTCAAGCCCATCGTAAAGATTTGAAACTTGTTTTATTTCTAGGTCTGTCTGACTTTTGGGAATGAAAAGTCCGCTGGAGCCCACACACGATCAAATTGTCCGACGGATTCTGGTCCGCCGGACCTAGTCCGTCGAATAGTCTGATTGGGTGTACACGGCAAAAGGCTCAGGCGAATATCGATCACACTTTGCTTTCCTTATGACCTACCTCAAAAGAGGTTGCTAAGGTCTACTGGTCGGACCACTCTGGTTCCCCCCTCTCCTCCCCCCCTTTCCTTCATTCCCTCTCCCAGGCAAGTTTTCTCTCCCCCTGTCCCCCCCCAACCTCTTTTTCCCCTTCATCCTTTTTTATTGCATGTCTGTTCTCCCCCTTTAAGTCACCCAACAAGGTAATCAGTCTTGCCAGCGAAGAGCAAATTCCCTTATACCTGGGGCATCACTTTGGGACTTCGCTGATTTTCAATGTTGGTATTGCTGGTATCTTTGCTACTAAACTGGACCTTGTCTTATGACAGCCTAACTTGGTCTTTACTTGTGTACTTTCTCACAAAGTTACTGCTTTTTTCCAAAAAAAAATCTCCAATATAGAAGTGCCAGACATGCCAAATCAAGCCCTTACATGTAGAGAAAAAATTTTTGAGCCATGCGGCACTTCTATGGTTAACCTTGGAATGCAATTATTGCACAGCAGAGGTTTTGACAGCTAGCAAGATTTAAAAAAAAAAAGCTTTTGTCGTGGTGATGTTATCGCAGTGCGACCTGTCAATTCTTGAAGTGTTCACCTACGTTCATTAGATTAGTGTTCCAGCCAGGCAACTAGCATTTTCACAAGGAGTGAGCAGTGGCGGGTTTCTGGACATTCAGCAGACCACCAGTATTACAACACAGGTAAAATGATTGATGTTGAGAAAAAAAAAAAACATTGACTCCAGTGAGAACCCATCACATAGCATGTTGCAAAAAAAGCCCTGCTTGCTATAAATCCTATGTGTTGTGCCAGCTTTCTGCCATTCAAGTCAAATGAACACAATGCATTGTATCGGATCTACATTATCATGTGTTTCTACAAGACCTGAAAATGAACTAAGGGTAACAAATGAGTCACTGAACTGTAAATGGTATGGCCACTATTAGCATTACTGTCCCATTAAATGTCACTTCCAAGTATGGGAAGGCACAGAGCAGCCACTATACAGTGAGCACATAAAGGGTAAAGTGCACTTTGGGTTGGCTTTTGTCTGCTATATAAATTCACCTCCAGAGGCTCTGGGTGTGTGTGGCGTCCTTGTGTGTGCGGGTGGGTGTGTAAGCTTCATCTCCTCATTAACAGGAACTGACTTCAGAAGGACCTGAACTCTATGCTGGATAGGCTGAGAAAAAAAAAACACCATTACAGAAAGAGTCCTACACACTTACAGAATAATATTTCTCCAAGAAACCAAATAGGACCCCTCCTAGTAAAGGAATTCTGTTATTCATTAGGAGGATGTATTACCATTCATATTTCTGCTATCAGAGCCTGTAGAGGAGGCACATAGCATAACAAGCCACGCCGATCTTGGCGGTTCTCTCCAGTGAGACAATCAGTCACACAATGGACATCGTGACCAGCAAGTGGTCCATGTTATCATTCTGGTGAGGATCATGTGCATCCTGCCGCCAAGTAGTGCTAGCGGTCAATCAGACCAGTCCTCTTCTAAATGTCTATAAAATTACAACCAGTGGGATCACAGAATCTAAGCACTGCCCTCTGCAGTCCTATAAAGCTGGTTAATGCATGGCATAGAATCTTGTTCACAGAGGTTGCATTCCTGCTTAGCACGGTGAAAAACTGTTTAAAGCTGAACTCCAGCCTTCATTCTTGAACAGTTGTATGGGCTTCTCTTATATACTAAAATGGTTTATTCTATTTCACTGCACACTGTAGGCTTCTCACAGCATGCATTAGAAGCTGCAACAAGTCAGAAAGAGCCTGTCTTATTTCCTGGCTGGAGGACATCCAGCATTACCTAGCCCCTACTAGCCTAGTCGGTCTCTGGCCTGTTTCCTTCATTCCGAGGATTTCAGCGCTTTCAAACATGTAGGGTCAGCATCACATGTGGGCATTACTTAGGATAGTCTGCATTCAAAACGTAGTCTACCTAGAACGCCCACTGCGCCAGACTGACATCCACCCATCAATATTTGCATAGCTCCCCCCAGGAACCAGCCCACTGCTGGCGTTAAGTCTAAGGGGAGGAGCATTGGGGCAAGATACGTTCCGGCCCCTCCCAATGACAAAATATAACCCTTCACCACCCAAACCAAAATTAGATTGGATTTGGGCTGGAATTTCACTTTACAGGTTAAATGAATGGACCTCCAATTTTGCAACCACACTGCAGTGCTGCAGTATATGGTTTACATGTTGATCTTTTGATTTAAACTATGAAATGTGAAAACCCAGCTGAAAAAAAAAAAAAAAATCCAAGCTGGTGGAGACCAGGCACAGTAAAACCCAAGATGTGCAGGATTAAAAATTAACAATTGGACTCACCTAGCTGAATGCAGCATTGATGCAATGTTGCATCGGTCCCCTGCCTGCTCTACACTCTTGGTCTTCAGTGAGCAGAGAGCGGTGACTGTCAGTCTCTCTGCTCTACCCCTCCAGAGGTCACTGGAGCAATGGGCTGTGCAGGGGGCAAGAGTGGATGGCTCAGGCTCTCAGCAGTGCACTGAAAGGCTGATCCAGCTGCCGGTTAGCCGCTTGGATAGATCCCAAACAGATGTCGGGATCAATCCAGAGTTTGGACTGGCTGAGCGACATCAGTCGTCAGAAAACTTTGGCATGATGTTGGCTGCATACGGGTCACAGGAGTGCAGAACTAAATGCATTGCTGTGACTCACAGGAGACGTAGGGCCAAAAGAGCTTTGGCCCTACTTCTCCTTTAAACGCATCCTCTAGGTAACAAAGGAGCCAAGAAAAATGTGCGTCAGAAAAGGGGCAAATTATTTGTTCAGGGTCTGCGTTGACAGGCATTTGATAGCTTTATGTGGGGTTTGTATTAACATAAATGTCTACAGGAATTGAAAACCTGCTTGATGCAGGTCAAATGCAAGCCAGAAGGTGGTCAACTGCAAGGCAAATGTACCCGTCAATTAATTTTTAAGAATGATCTCAGAAACATATCAAATTGATGCCATCAACACAAGCACAAAGCCTGGCGACACAGACCCTTACTTAGTGATTGCCGTAAAGACAGAGGAAGATGGCAGACTGCGAGGACTACATACAAGATCAGAAATCACAGCAGTCAATGTGCCCTTCCTACAACCCGCTGTGTTTATACAAGGAGCGATATGCTGAATATGACATTCTTGTGCTGCTGACAGAGTTAAAAGCTTATTAGCAACCCCTGTCAGTGTTAGAGGGAGGTCAGAGGAAGAACGACCCAGAAGGCTGGAGGGGAGATATCCTAACACAACAGGCACGTGTGCAGGGATTTTCGGATTAGGCCTTTTCAGAAACTGATTCAATCACTGCAGGATGCTCTGGATCACTGGGTTACTCATACGGCCGGCTCATCACTAAACAAACTGGGCTCTGCTTTCTCTTGCTTTAGGTGACCCTTAAAATTCATCACCAGATCCTCTATAAACACTCCAATAATCCCTCAATTCTGTCCTCAACAGATGATCACTAAAAAAAGATTTCGGATTAAAAAAACTGATAAATGCAAAGTTGAAAACACATGTAAAATGTTTTAGGTGCCGAAAAATCTATTGTTGCGCCACCAGTCTTGCAAGAACCACCCCAACCAACATTCGCTACAAGAAAGGCGACAAGTATTTGCTAATGATAGCAAAGACCTTCTTCAAACACCATACATTACAGCTGCACGATTCTGGCTAAAATGAGAATCACAATTTTTTTGCTTAGAAGATAGATTGCGATTCTCTCACGATTCTCACGTCGTAACATCATCTTTCACATTAAAACCAAAAAAATTGGGCTAACTTTACCGTTTTTTTTTTTATTCATTGAAGTGTATTTTTTCCCCCAAAAAAATCCTTTTGAAAGACCGCTGGGCAAATACAGTGCGACATAAAATATTGCAGCAACTGACATTTTATTCCCTAGGGTCTCTGCTAAAATATATATAAATGTTTACTTGGAACCTCAATTTTCGAGCAAAAAATATTGATTTTAACTTAAAGAGGTGGTCCACCTGATTTTTTTTTTTTTTTAAAAGTCAGCAGCTACAAATACTGCAGCTGCTGACTTTTAATAAATGAACACTTACCTGTTCCAGGTTCCAGCGATGTCGGCAGAAGATCGCTCATCTCACGGCTGCCCCGCCGCCATCCTCTGTCAGGGAATCAGTCGGAACGAGTCGCGCTGCGCGTCTTTATTGGTCCCCGTTGTGTTCTGGGAACTGTGTGTTTCCCAAGACACAACGGGAACCCTCGAATATGGGCGGGCATCCTCGGATAGGGGCGGGGCAGCTAGTACCGGAAGTGGGTGCAGATATCTGTATTATACAGGTATCTGCACCCCCCCTCCCCCCTGAAAGGTGCCAATTGTGGCACCGGAGGGGGGGGGGGAATCCGATAAGTGGAAGTTCCACTTTAGGGTGGAGCTCCGCTTTAAGAAACAAGTGTCAGAAAAAGATTTAGACTTTAAGTGGTTAAACTTCCTGCATTTACACTTTAAAAACTGGATTTTTTCTTTACACACAGAAGTGTATCCCTTTTATCTAAGAAGGAAGAGTTAGTTACAATGTTTCATGTTAAAAACTTGGCAGACTGCCCGGATGTTTTCTTTTGACAGCTGAGTGAGCAGATAAGTTTCTCCACTTGTTATATGAAAGAATCGGCAAACTCTGCAATAGAGATCGTCAGGGGGGTTGAATCGAGATCACGATTTTTTTTTTTAAACGATTAAGTGTGCAGCTCTACCATACATTCGCTAAAGGCCTTGTGGAAAGAGGTAGAGAAACTGATGTGAAAAAATCTCAGCACTGAGATAAAAGAAGAAAGTCACTGGTTTTCAATGAACATTACACTTAGAAAAAGGTACACAGGTGCCAAAACTGAACATTAAAAACATTGTGGTGCATTCAGATCATGGCTTCCACCTTCTTAGTGCTTTAGGCTTTCATCCAGGCTTTATTATAGTGCCCCAGCCAGTCCCACTCCATTGTGTCAGAAATCTGATAGCTCCAAGTTAGAAAGAAAGATGGGAATGTACAAACATACCCAATGCGGGCTAAGGGTTTATTCACAACAGAAGTGTTGGGACTATGCAGGCAGCTATTTCCAGCACAGCTCCAATGTATAGACAAGGTAAAACGCCTAAATTTCTATGGTGTCAGTTCACAAAGCTGCATTGTCATGGCGTGTGCCGAAAAAAAGTAGTGCATGTACTACTTTTTTTTAGTACAGCGGGTTGCAACACAAACCACTGCATCACAATACCGAAGCAGTGAAAAGTTCTGTATTGAAATGTTACTCGGTGTCACTGTGCCTCCCAACACACACCAGCTGTGCCGTGAGCATGGCTCGTACAAAATCCTTTGTTGGTGATGACAGCTTCAAGATGCCTCCTGTATGGAGAAACTAGTCCCATGCATTGCTCAGGTGTGATTTTGGTCCATTCTTCCACACAGTCTTCAAATCTTGAAGGTTCCGCAGGCCGCTTCTATGAACTCTGATCTTTAGTGCCTTCTATAGATGGACTATTGAATTCAAGTCGGGTGATTGGTTGGGCCATTCTAGCAGCTTTATTTTCTTTGAAACCAATTGAGAGTTTCCTTGGCTTTGTAATTGGGGTCATTGTCTTGCTGAAATGTCCACCATCGTTTTATCTTCGTCATCCTGGTAGATGGGAGCAGATTTTTAGCAAGAATGTCTTGGTACATTTTTCCATTCATCCTTCCTTCAATGATATGAAGTTTGCCAGTACCATATGCTGAAAAACAGCCCCACACCATGATGTTCCCACCTCCAAACGTCACTGTTGGTATGGGGGGTGTTTTTGGGGTGATGTGCAGTGCCATTTGATCTCCATACATGGTGTGTATTATGGCATCCAAAGAGTTCAATTGTGGTCTCATCTGACCAGACTATATTCTCCCAGTATTTCACAGGCTTGTCTAAATGTTATGCAGCAAACTTTAAAACGTGCCTCGACATGCTTTTTCTTCAGCAATGGAGTCTTGCGTTGGTGAGCATGCATACAGGACATGGCGGTTGAGTGCATTACTTAATATTTCCATTGACACAATTGTACCTGCTAATTCCAGGTCCTTAGCTCTTTTACAGCTCTTCTGATAATGCTTTTCAGTCCTCTGTCAAAAATCTTGCGAGGAGCACCTGGTCGTGGCTGGTTTATGGTGAAATTATGCTCTTTCCACTTCCTGGTTATGGCCCCAACAGTGCTCACTGGAACATCCAGAAGTTTAGAAATCTTTCTGTAAACAATGCCATCAGTATGTTTTGCAATGAAAAGGTTGCAAAGGTCTTGAGAGAGCACCTTTCTTTTACCAGTCATGAGAGGTTTGTGTGACACTTTGGAAATGAAACACCTTTTTATAGGCCATCAGTTCAGACTGAACCAGTCGATATTAATTTGGACTGACAAGGGTCAGGATTGCTGTCTAATTAATTACTCTTAGATTTCAGCTGGTGCCTTGGCTTTCCATGCCTTTTTGCACCTTCCTTTCCTCATGTGTTCAAAACTTTTCCCTGTGCCATTTAATTTTATTACACATAACGTCATTTCAGAACTTGTTTGTTTTATTTGTATATATGGATTGCATGGGTTGTTACTGACATGTGATGAACATTTCATGTCAATAGCACCTTGGTAGCATCAGTGTGACAAATGATCGACAAAGCAAAGCATACAGAAATGTTATACAGCACAAGCTTCAGGAAGTACACTCCCAGAGACCCTCTGAGGTGCCCTCTGGAATCTGGAAGAACTTTCTGTTTTTCGATCAAAGCTGAAGTGTGTGTGGAATAGAAACGCTAGTGATGAAAACAAGACAATATAACTGGGTACTAACATTTATAGGTAAAAGTTGATCCAGAGAATATCGGATTGCCTCTCGGGGGGGGATCAGGAAGCAATTTTTTTTCCCTGCTGTAAGCAAATTGGATCATGCTTTGCTGGGATTTTCCACCTTCCGCTGGATAAACTGTGGATATAGGATTGTGTATATGGGATTATATGATTTTTAATTTATTTTTCTATTAGTTGAACTAGATGGACTTTTTTCTTTTTTCAACCTTACTAACTACCGTATATACTCGAGTAAAAGCCAAGATTTTCAGCCCTTTTTTTAGGGCTGAAAGTCCCCCCCCCTCGGCTTATATTCGAGGCACCGCCGTCTGCCTATATGAACAGCGTGTCATGCAGACAGACGACAGTTTTCAAAAGCCGCTCCTCCTCCTCCTCCTCGCCCGTGATAGGAGGAACACTAATTTTCCCAGCAGTAAGTCAGTGTGCAGTGTTCCGCCTATCACGGACGTCCTGTCCTTTTCATCTCATGGACGAGGATGAGAGGACGTCCGTGATAGGCGGAACACTGCACACTGACTGCTGGGAAAACAGTGTTCCTCCTATCACGGGCGAGGAGGCGCGGTTTTTCTAATATTGCAATGGCGCCTTACACACTGTGGGGGGACAGAGCGGGACTGCATCGGCTGCAAGGAGAGACACAGGACACAGGACCCAGGACCTGCAGAACGATGCAGATCGGCGCAGGTAGGCTGCAATGGGGACACAGGGGGGGTCTGTACAGGGGACATGCAGCTGCAGATGGGCATTGCTGACCCTCTTTTTCACTTACAGTACCTGCTGCATTTTTCACCCTCGGCTTATACACGGGTCAATACGTTTTTCCCAGTTTTTTGTGGTGAATTAGGGGCCTCGGCTTATATTCGGGGCAGCCTATACTCGAGTATATACGGTATGTATCTATGATTTGTGCACAGCTTGAATGTGTGCTAAAAAGAAAAACAACTTATCTGTTTCTTTTGTTGGCAGGAATTGCTCATTACAGTGTTACTAATCCTAGGACACTGCATTCACTATAGCTGGTCTCCCACAGAACACGGAAATGCAATAGTTTTAGCAAATATAAACTGCTAAATATCTTTTCTAATCCAAAGTTAGAGCAGTCTTGTAACTTCTATCGGTGTCTGGTTAGAGCTTGTAGGAGGAATTTTCATTCTCCTCTGACTGTCCTATGAGGCTGCAGGAACCCTGACCATCTGTCAGTGCTGATCACATGCACCCTCCCAAGAAAGAAAAAAAATTCTCTAGCAATGCACACCAAACTGCGCATGTGCAGCTTGCCCCCAAGGCTCTGTTCAATCAGGAGATAAATTGGGGACAGTGGAAGAAGGGGAGGCTCGGGGAAGACAGGCTCAAACAGCCTTTTTACACAATTTAGAGGATTAACCCCTTAGGTTTTACAGTGAGTATAACAAGCATGCTTTACTGCATATACAGACTAGTTTTACTGCTGTGGGTTTAGTAATACTTTAAACTAGGGTTGTCCCGATACCGATACTAGTATCGGTATCGGGACCGATACCAAGCATTTGCACGAGTACTTGTACTCGCACAAATGCTCCCGATGCTTAGCCGATACCTTGACAGCTGCAGCGGGCGGTGCGGAGGGCGGAGTGGGCGGGCGGTGCGGAGGGCGGAGTCGGCGGGCGGTGCGGAGGACGGAGTCGGCGGGCGGTGCGGAGGACGGAGTCGGCGGGCGGTGCGGAGGACGGAGTCGGCGGGCGGTGCGGAGGACGGAGTCGGCGGGCGGTGCGGAGGACGGAGTCGGCGGGCGGTGCGGAGGACGGAGTCGGCGGGCGGTGCGGAAGGCGGAGTCGGCGGGAGGCGGAGTCGGCGGGCGGAGCGGAAGGCGGAGTCGGCGGGCGGAGCGGAGGGCGGAGTCAGCACGGAGAGTGAGTACTCTGTGTCTGCGTGTTCCCAGCAGGGATGTTACTTGATCGGCGACCGGAGCCGTCACATTCAGTAATGCAAGTGACGCTCCGTGTTGCCGTTACATGCCACGTGGTTCATAATCCCGACGCCCATCTTGGTACACCCTGGACTCACTCGGCCTCAATAAAGCAGCAGCGGACATCTTGTTACACCCAGCCCATATAGTTGGGGCTGGGTGTAACAAGATGTCCGCTGCTGCTTTATTGAGGCTGAGTGCTAGGTGTACCAAGATGGGCGTTGCAGAGCAAAACTAAATCCTCTTGCCACTGCCAGCCATAAATCAGTGCCATCCAGCCAGTGCCCATGCAGCCACCCATCAGTCTGTGCCACCCATCAGTGCGTGCCACCTATCAGTGCGTGCCACCCATCAGTGCCCATGTGTGCGTGCCACCCATCAGTGCCCATGTGTGCGTGCCACCTATCAGTGTTTGCCACCCATCAGTGCCCATGTGTGCGTGCCACCTATCAGTGTTTGCCACCCATCAGTGCCCATGTGTGCGTGCCACCTATCAGTGTTTGCCACCCATCAGTGCCCATGTGTGCGTGCCACCTATCAGTGTTTGCCACCCATCAGTGCCCATGTGTGCGTGCCACCTATCAGTGCCCATGTGTGCGTGCCACCTATCAGTGCCCATGTGTGCGTGCCACCTATCAGTGCCCATGTGTGCGTGCCACCTATCAGTGCCCATGTGTGCGTGCCACCTATCAGTGCCCATGTGTGCGTGCCACCTATCAGTGTGTGCCACCCATCAGTGCGTGCCACCCATCAGTGCCCATCAGTGCGTTAAGATTAAGAAGATATCATTAGTCTGTATTGTGGTTTGAAAACTGTCACATGACATTAAAAAAAAAGTATCGGTAATCGGTATCGGCGAGTACTTGAAAAAAAGTATCGGTACTTGTACTCAGTCTTAAAAAAGTGGTATCGGGACAACCCTACTTTAAACCCAACATCACACTGAAACCCCTCCACAATTTATTAAAGGCACATACATCAACATTTGATATAACGAGCAAAAGCTCTCCTTTTCCAGCAAAACTGGACCAGTTTAGAGAAATTGGTATTACTGAGATTTTTATTACCATCTCACAGTATTACATCTGGCAGTTTTGCAGATATAATGATGGAATAAATAGCAAACGGTTTGGAATCCCCATAGCAGTCTATGAAATGGCCACCCAGTTCAGCTAAAAACTAAAGCAAGTTTTGTGTTACATAAACACAGATCACACAATAATACAACGCGCTGTAGGTAAAACCGCAAAGCTTGGCCTTCGGAGTAAAAATATTTTGCTCCACACAGATTGACATCTCTCACCACTTACATAACATAATACAAGTAAAGTGTTGACAGAGATATAATTTGAAGCTTTGGACTCCTGAAAAGTGGCTGCATGGCAGACAGTAAATTATGGGTGGCAGACGTGTTTATCACCATTTGCTAGGAAGGGAATAGAAAGGAAACATGTCTGTGAAAATTAAAGCGATCAAATCTGTATTCCGCAGATTATAAGAACAAAGCCTGATCTGGGCACAAATATGAGTTATTCGTATTATTCATTCACCACACAAAAACAAAAAACAGACATAAAAACAGTTATAAACCTGAATGACGATGACCAATTGTGTTTTGGAACTTACTGCATCAACGGTCCAAAACATTCTGAGGTCATCAAAAGAAACCTTTATTATCAAAGTTTCTGAACTATGTTGAATCATGGCAACAAATTATGTCCAAAGATCCATAACTATAAGGGAAAAATATAGCTGTAAAACCAACATTGAATTTTAACTGTTTGTAGATATAGAAAGCCAACACACAGAGAGAGGACAAGAGCGAGAGAGCCAACACACAGAGAGAGGACAAGAGCGAGAGAGCCAACACACAGCGAGGACAAGAGCGAGAGAGTCAACACACAGCGAGGACAAGAGCGAGAGAGTCAACACACAGCGAGGACAAGAGCGAGAGAGTCAACACACAGAGAGGGCAAGAGCGAGAGAGTCAACACACAGAGAGGGCAAGAGCGAGAGAGTCAACACACAGAGAGGGCAAGAGCGAGAGAGTCAACACACAGAGAGGGCAAGAGCGAGAGAGTCAACACACAGAGAGGGCAAGAGCGAGAGAGTCAACACACAGAGAGGGCAAGAGCGAGAGAGTCAACACACAGAGAGGGCAAGAGCGAGAGAGTCAACACAAAGAGAGGGCAAGAGCGAGAGAGTCAACACACAGAGAGGGCAAGAGCGAGAGAGAGTCAACACACAGAGAGGGCAAGAGCGAGAGAGAGTCAACACACAGAGAGGGCAAGAGCGAGAGAGAGTCAACACACAGAGAGGGCAAGAGCGAGAGAGAGTCAACACACAGAGAGGGCAAGAGCGAGAGAGAGTCAACACACAGAGAGGGCAAGAGCGAGAGAGTCAACACACAGAGAGGGCAAGAGCGAGAGAGTCAACACACAGAGAGGGCAAGAGCGAGAGAGTCAACACACAGAGAGGGCAAGAGCGAGAGAGTCAACACACAGAGAGGGCAAGAGCGAGAGAGTCAACACACAGAGAGGGCAAGAGCGAGAGAGTCAACACACAGAGAGGGCAAGAGCGAGAGAGTCAACACACAGAGAGGGCAAGAGCGAGAGAGTCAACACAAAGAGAGGGCAAGAGCGAGAGAGTCAACACACAGAGAGGGCAAGAGCGAGAGAGTCAACACACAGAGAGGGCAAGAGCGAGAGAGTCAACACACAGAGAGGGCAAGAGCGAGAGAGTCAACACACAGAGAGGGCAAGAGCGAGAGAGTCAACACACAGAGAGGGCAAGAGCGAGAGAGTCAACACACAGAGAGGGCGAGAGAGTCAACACACAGAGAGGGCAAGAGCGAGAGAGTCAACACACAGAGAGGGCAAGAGCGAGAGAGTCAACACACAGAGAGGGCAAGAGCGAGAGAGTCAACACACAGAGAGGGCAAGAGCGAGAGAGTCAACACACAGAGAGGGCAAGAGCGAGAGAGTCAACACACAGAGAGGGCAAGAGCGAGAGAGTCAACACACAGAGAGGGCAAGAGCGAGAGAGCCAACACACAGAGAGGACAAGAGCGAGAGAGCCAAGACAGAGAGAGGACAAGAGCGAGAGAGCCAAGACAGAGAGAGGACAAGAGCGAGAGAGCCAAGACAGAGAGGACAAGAGCGAGAGAGCCAAGACAGAGAGAGGACAAGAGCGAGAGAGCCAAGACAGAGAGACGACAAGAGCGAGAGAGCCAAGACACAGAGGACAAGAGAGAGAGAGCCAAGAGCGAGAGAGGACAAGAGAGAGCCAAGAGCGAGAGAGGACAAGAGAGCCAAGAGCGAGAGAGGACGAGCGAGAGAGCCAAGAGCGAGAGAGCCAACACAGAGAGAGAGCCAACACAGAGAGAGAGCCAACAGAGAGAGAGCCAACACAGAGAGAGAGCCAACAGAGAGAGAGAGCCAACAGAGAGAGAGAGCAAGAACGAAAGAGCAAGAGCGAAAGAAGACTAGAGCGAGAGACAAAACAGAGCAGACAGGAGCGAGAGAGTCAACACAGAGAGAAGACAAGAGTGAGGACAAGAGAGCCTTTTTGCTTAGCCAACTTATATCTAATTGGCATATACATTATATGGCTTAAATAAATATTTCCTTGTTGATCTACAGAAAGACATGGCAAAATTACATCAACTGGTGGAAATACTGTAAACCACAAAAAAAGCTTACCATGAAAAGAGTGAGCGAGAGCGAAAGCGAAGAGCACAAGTGAAAAAAAAAAAATAACAAAGAGCGTGAGAGGGAATAGCGGGAGGATACCAGCTTGCTAGAAAACAGAAGAAAAAGGACAAAAAAGTTGTATATCTATGAGATGGAGTAGGAAAATGAAAAGACTTATAAAAAGTGATGAATAATATGGCTATGATCTTTCAGACGTGCTTTGACATGCTGTTACATACCTTTATCCTCCTAAAATCGAATTGGTGCATTATGCCATCTTTAGATGCAGTTAGCTCTATATTGCATCGCTACTTATGGCAGGTGGTCAAATAATACAGAACTAAGCTGGTTTTCTAGCTTTGCTAAAACTTATTTTTTTTTTTTTTTAATGGAACACAATACAGAGAGATTATATTCAATATTTACCGTAGTGACACTCCCCCATGTGACCGTGTAGGAAGAGACTTTAATTTTGCTGCATTCCCCATCAGAAGTAAACTCCTGAACGCTTTCCAAATGCATCAATTCCATGGCGCCTTTTTCCTCCCAAAAAAGGATGTCGCCAAAAGAGGAAAAAAAAAATCCAGAGAAATAAAAAAAAATTACGTAACTAAACTCGTAAACCATACAATGGTGGAGCGGTCAGGCAGGAATCGTAAATTTAAATTTCATGTCGGTGTGCAGGTCTGTCCGTTACTGAAGTGTACAATAGGCAAAACTGTCCTTGTGCGTAGATTAGCAATCAGCACATGGAAAAGGCTAGTGGATTTTGCCAGCAGTCAGACACCTAATCAAGGCGAGATCAAACCAGCTGTCAGCTTTGATTAGTGTGATGCCCTGCACTCGCCGTACTTGCTGGGTCTGGGTGCCAAGATCGCACGGCATCCCTCCCCATCTCTGCTACTGCTATATGTGTGGACACCCTCATTATACATTTTATTCGCATTATTCCAAGAAAATAGGAACATGAATTTAACATCTGCAAATGTGCCCTGGGCTTAGGAAGCACAAAGCTACATTTTCCATTAAGAGTCTCCAAAATATTAATATTGGTATTATGGAAGGACATCACCATCAAAATAAAAGTAATATTTATCATAGTCACAGTTTCTAAGTGCAATTTCATTAAAACATTTGTCAGAATTTAAAAAAGGTGTGGCATCATTGCCCTCCAAATATAAAAATTACATTTTAGCAGACTGACCGCCTACTGAAAAAAAGCTGGATGTCTTTTACGTCTACCTTTCCAAGTCACAGACTCACATCAAGCATGGACCATATGAATGTCAGAAGAGCCTTCTAATCTCTATACTGCCCAGTAAATGTATTGCAGCCAAGACCAGCCAACAGTATTATGTTATGTCTGTCTAAACACAATTTATTCTTAAGGCATAGGATGAGCAAAATTCTAAGTTTTCCGAATGTGTTTTGGACGTTTTGGCAAATTCCACTGGAGACAATAAGGAGGGTAAAAGTAAAAAGTGAACGTTAACCATAAAAATGTATTTTTCTCTTATTTGTTCCATTTTTATTTATATACCATTGAAAGGATTTTGCAAAAGAAAAGAAAAAAATGTATCCTGCCTGTGTTGCCAGTCCACAAAAAGAAATTAGGAGCCAAGTGAATTTCTGGCAGATCAACGAGTATTTTTCTGTTTGTTTGTAAATGTTTTGTACCGTCTATAACTACTTCAATACTGGGCCTATTCTGGCACTTATCTCCTTCATGTAAAAATCATAATTTTTTTGCTAGAAAATTACTCAAAATTATATATGTTTTTTAGTAGACACCCTAGGGAATAAAATGGCAGTCATTGCAACTTTTTATTTCACACAGTATTTGTGCAATCATTTTTCAAACCGTTTTTTTTCCCCCCAAAAAAAGGCGTTACATGAATTAAAAAATAACAAAAAAACAGTAAAGTTAACCCAATTTTTTTATATAATGTGAAAGATGATGTTACGCCAAGTAAATAGATACCTAACATGTCACGCTTTAAAATTGCGCACAATCATGGAATTGCACCAAACTTCGGTACTTAAAAATCTCCATAAGCGACGCTTTAATTTTTTTTACAGGTTACCAGTTTAGAGTTACAGAAGGGGTCTAGTGCTAGAATTGTTGCACGCGCTCCAATGCACGTGGCGATACCTCACATGTGTGGTTTGAGCGGAATTTACATATGTGGGCGGGACTTAAGTGTGCGTTCGCTTCTGAGCGCGAGCTTCCGGGGACAGGGGCGTTTTAAATTTTTTTTACTTAATTTTTTTTATTTATTTTTTGATCACTTTTTTTTCCTATTACAAGGAATGTAAACATCCCTTGTAATAGGAATCTATTTGACAGGTCCTCTTTATGGAGAGATGTGGGGTCAATAAGACACCAAATCTCGCCTCCAGGCTGGAAAGCATGAGATTGGTAAAAAAAAAAAAAATTCACTGATCTCATGCTGACAGCCGCGATCGTGGCTTTGTTTACTTCCGGTTACCGGTCGTGACGTCATAACGTCATTAGGAATAAATAAGATCAAAAGATTATCAAAAATCCATAAAACATGTGAAAAGACCCCTTTGTGCAAAAACATGAAGAATCCACTCTTTAGGATCCTAAACATTCTCCAAGAAAGCTCTTTCCATATATAGAGATGGGCTGATTTACTTGAAAAATGCAGATTTAGTGGTTGTAAACCCTTACAGTCCAATTTTTACTACAGGTAAGCCTATAATAAGGCTTACCTGTAGCTACACCGGATAGCTGCTAAACCTGCACGGTTTAGGAGATATCCCCTGTGTTGGCACATGTTGATACAGGGGAAGTCATTGGCACATGCACACTGAAGCAACGGCACATTCGCTTCAGCTAGTATGCCGTAACCGGAGGCTTCTGCGCGCATGCAACGCCATCGCGGCTCCGGCCAATCACAGCGCCGGAACCCGCGATACCAGGAAGTAACTCTGGGAGCGATGTCGCCGGCCAGAGCTGTGTACTGGGACCGCTGCGGGTGCTTCGATCTAAGGTGAGTATCTCATAATGAGCTAGTATGCTATGCATACTAACTCATTATGCCTTTTTCTTGCAGTTTTTTTTTTTTTTTTAATGGGTTTACAACCACTTTAAGGACTCATGCACACTGGACATTAAAATAAGTTATAAAAACGGCAGTAGCTTTGCAGCAAGTTTTTCAATAGCGCTTTTTACGTTTTACGAGTTTTTCCGCGTTAGCGTTTTTTTTTTTCAATAGATCAAAAACATTAAAGACCGCTGGTGAACCACGCTTTTGAGTGTTTGACGTTAGAGCATTTTTACAACCGAAAAACTCCTCTCAGAACCCACTATTTATTTTTTTATTTTTTAAAGCCAATAAACGCCCCAGCCAAAAACTGCTGATAACAGCCTATGTGTGCATGGACACATAGGATAAAATGATGGGGAGTTTGACTGTAGAAAAAACGTCTGAAGCCAAAAACAGCTAGAAACTTCCAAAAACTTCCAGTGTGCATGAGGCCTAAATGTGAACTGCAAAAATGGATTTTACTTACATTGACACCTGTTGGAGAAGTCTAGTATGGCACCATGACTATAATAAATATTGACTCTCTAAACAAGGATGTGAGGGCCTTCTAGCTACTAGCAAAGGCAAACAAAAGTATTACTGTCGCTTGAAGTCATACTAACTTTTACTTTACTGGGAAACATACAATACTAGGTTTGAGCATCCAACTGTCTTAGCAAGTTAAGAAAAATATCAAAAAATGGCTCATGCACACTGCATCTTAAAAGAAGCTCAAAGCAGCATCTCCTACAGGCTTTGGAGCACTCATTTTTTTCTGCCTGGAAAATCCCCACCATATTAGCCAGAGTGTCAATGCACACTATGGCCTTTTCAGGAGTTTACAAGCATATGAGCTTACAGACAGGAAAAAAATAAAATAATGACTTTTTGAGAGGAGCTTGAGCATAAAAGATGCCCAAGCACCCAAAAAGGTGCGAAAAAGGACAAAAATAAATAAATAAAAAAAGTAAAAGAATTAGCTGAGGGAAGGGTTTATGCTCACAAAAGCTCAATAAAAAAGGGCACTAAAAAGCAAAAGCTTTAAAGGCAGATAAATAAAAGCAGCTTTTTTTGAGCTGCAATGTGCATGAGCCCTTACTCCCACAACTGATGGACTGTACAAGCTGGGTGCAATAATTACATCTTTTAGCAATCTAGATAAATCATATATAAAAGCATATAATGTGCTTTGAGAGAAAGATAGGGCAGGATGTGTGTCATAGTGAGCACTGTTCACTAGTAGATGCCTTACACAAACCCCCTCCTCCACCATCTACTTCTTGAATGCACACCACGAACACTTGTATCACAAAAGGATGTGAACACTATATGGACCTCCACAGTTGAACAATTGCTTTCCTCTAGCTGCCTACTGAGCAATTATCAAAAAATAAAATAAAAAAACACTGGCTACTGAACTTAATTTTTCTCGACTCGTCGTACGTGTTGTACGTCACCGCATTCTTGACGTTCGGAATTTCCGACCAACTTTGTGTGACCATGTGTATGCAAGACAAGTTTGAGCCAACATCCGTTGGAAAAAAAAACCATGGGCTTTTGTTGTCGGAATGTCCGGTCGGGTGTACAGGGCATTATCCAAATAGTCCGTTCCCTGGTAGACAAGGGGTGAAGTGTCCCTTACTCCAAGACATTCACCATCCGTGTAATTTCATCTCCTGTTAAAGAGGAAGTAAAGGCTATGTAAAAAAAAAAAAAAAAAAAACGGAACCTGCAAGGCAAAGGCATAATGAGCTAGTATGCATAGCATACTAGCTCATTATGAATGACTTACCTGAGAACGAAGCCCCCGAAGCGTCTCACATCCACGATCTTCTGCGACGCCATCAAACCCGGAGTGACTTCTGGGTCTCGCCGCTCCAGCGCGGTCATTCGCTGGAGCGGCGATGACGTCACTCCCGCGCCGTAGATAGCGGTGCCTTTTCTTTTCTAAATATCTCCTAAACCATGTAGGTTTAGGAGATATTTATTGGACCTACAGGTAAGCCTTAATCTAGGCTTATCTGTAGGTCAAAGTGGTTTGTAAGGGTTTACAACCACTTTAATCAGCTCCAGTTCATAACAGTAGCAACTTTTGAGCCTATAGAAAGTTTTTCTTTTTGTGGCTGCGAGTGGTAAATGGGAAAAGTTTATATTGAAAACAATATGAAAATACTGCTAAATAAAATATTTTAAGCTACTAAACAGAAGGAATAAAATTAATACATTATACATTCTCCTTTAGGTTCACGGTACAAGGAAGAGATCTGGATATTTTTTGTGTGGCGAGATGAAGCACAGGAGAACAAAGAGCGGTGTGTACTCAGGAGTGATGAATGGTGTAGCAGGTAAGGACTTGCCTCCTTATAATTACCTATAAACATAACACCAGTCTGCCCAATTCCAGCACTCCCCCTCCCTCTAGTCTACCCAAGACTACGCAGAATGGTACGCTATTCCGCTCAGCTTAGCGCAATACAATGTGACATGGGTCAAACATAAATCCTACCAACACTACACATGAGAACAAACAGCTGTGCAGTCAGGATACAAAATTATCCGTCAACTTACATAATATCATATTTTGCCATATTATTATCTGCAGCATTACCCAGGCTGAGGAATCCAATCCACATAGCAAAATTAATGAGACTCTGCTCTGCGTCCTTGTAGTAACAACTAGTTGGTTTAAATTTCTGGTCTCAGCCGGGTCAAGGACCCCTCTATTAGCCAACATGTTGGCCTCATTATGCATACGGGGAATCTCTGATAACCAGGTAGGGCAACATACAGATCAAAAAATTTAAGAGGAGAATTCAAACCAGTCAACTGTTAGAAATCTTAGACTGGCAAGGATCTACAGGGTCAGACCAATGAAGCAAACATTTGGTAGATATACAAGCCATCATTAATAATTAAGGTTTTGATTTGAAAACAAACATCTATGTATATTTGTTTTCCTTAAATGGTACCTTAAGCAGTCATTATATTAGCCTCCTACAATCTTCAGGACAGTAAGATTTAGTAAGAAGACGAGAGTGTAACATTGTAAGTTGTTGAAGGCCAAGTACATCCCTCACAAAAAAAAAAGAAACATAGTAGATGCAACAACAATGATCTTATCAATGTACTATTTGAAAAAGAGAAAGGGCACAAATAAAAGGAGGTGGGACTTCCGCATCTGGTGGCAGGCGACAAACCGGCAGGCGCATCTGGTGGCAGGCGACGTAGCAAGTGACAAACCACATCTGGTGGCTGGCGACGTGGCAAGGGACACGCTGCATCTGGTGGCAGATTCTGCATTATGGTGAGTTGAACTATTTTATATTACAATGGAATAATAGAATTAATGCGCTTCGATCATCCTTAAACCATATCAACCATGGTGTTGTGATGATTGAAGCCATTTCCCCCGACAAATCGCCTTACATATTATACATGCTTGAATGGTCCTGAAGAATCGGGAGTTCCACGAAAGACAGACCAGACCAGGCTCTCTTTAAATATATACCTCTGTGCTCTCATGATATGTACTCTATACTGTATTGTTTTAACTGCATTGTTGTATGCCATTAGGCATCTTATCTGTATAAATTTAATAAAGAAACTTTTTAAACGACATGCATTGCGTGATGTGTTCTGTAAAAGTCCCACCCCTTTTACCCGTGCCCTCTCTCTCTTCCATTCAATTTGGGATGATGCCAGCGAGAACATGATATGATATATGATTCTCAGTCCACACAATATCTTTCTTACAATACATTTACGATTCCCATTGAAGGCTGCAAAGTATTGGCATCACCCCAGGTCCATACCGAGGTATGTACATTCTTCTATGGAGCTGGCTGGCTGAACCACAACTGCTTTGATGTTACTGCCCTGATGGGTTTCTCTGCTGCAATGTCAGGTGGTACTTGTAGGAATTGAATAGGAGCAATCCTACAACGGGATAACATGGCTATGCGGGTGCAGCCACACACATCCACTCATTTAAAAACAAGTTACATCAAGAATCACCCAGTAATTCAGGTAAGGCAGTGGTGGTTTGGATTTTCAGGGATGGTGTACACAATCATGCTTCACTTGGCACTCTAAACATGGTCAAAAATGTGGAGTTAGCCTTTAACGCTCTACTGTATTGCTCAAAACAAAACCATCTAAAGTTCACCATAAACCTTTAGATTTATCAATTATATAGTGCAGCCTGGCTAGATCAAAAAAAGGATAGCATAAATTTAGGAAGGTCTTCACATTACATCAGTTTGGTTGTACAGGTATCATGGTATGGTAAACGTAATATAGAAAAAACGTGCTGAGGGAAAGCGATGACCTTCACAATACGCCGCTTCTTCGCTTTTCACTGTGTTATGCCGTTGACCCAGCTGCATTACTTTAACTGTATATAAAAGTCAAGGGACAGGCTACACTCTTTTGCAGGGGTGACTGGATCACGAGAAGTCGAAACAGATTTTGAAATATATTGGCAGATAAAACCATTCTTTCAAAAGGTATTTTAATAAGAAAGCCAAATTATAGGCATTCCGCAAAACACATTGTTGGGGGGAGTTATACCATCTAACAATTTATTTCATTTCTGCTCTCTGGGACTTTAGTAGCAATTTCTGTTCAACTTCCCCTTTAAATAATGACTGAGCCATTACTAAAATCCCAAATTACTTTGCGAAAATGCCATGTATGAGCTGGTGTATTCTCTGAGCACTAATAGACAGATAAACCTGTTAGTCACAGCGGTAAGCTTAGCAAACTTCCAATGCCGGCAGCCACAAAGGATTTGCAGTATTTTAGGAGTGCTTTAACACTTCCATTGCTTGTTAAATCCTGGGACTAATGCCGTCACTGCCAACAGTTGATCATTTTATTCCTCCCTGCTCTGGTCAAGTTTAAAAATTAGGATGGGTAACTGCATTTTTTTCTGGCCTTGTTTGAGTAAACAAAGCTGTGTAAAACCCTCTGGGGTTCCTGCTAACCTGGTGTTCAAGGAATGCTGTGTAAATGTGCAGAGCAGTAGTCTCCAAACTGCAGGTTGGACATAAATTCCATCCACTGACACCAATGATGTGGCACCATTCCACCCACTGATGCCAATAATGGGGCACCATTCCTCCTGCTGACACCAAATGATGTGGCACCATTCCACCCTTGAATACCAACAATGGGGCAGCATTCCTCCCACTGGTGAGCACTATCCCTCTCACTAAAACCAAACATGGTGCATGGTTTACTCCCACTGAAGCTGGGGCATTTTCTACTGCCACTGGCCACCCTAAAGTCTAAAAGGACAGTAAACTGGCCCTTTGTTTAGAAAGTTTGGAGACCCCTGGTGCAGAGCATAGAATACAACTCCACCCTACGAGATCTTTTACAAATAATGCTCTCCTCTATTAAGAGAGGAGATGCTCATGTTCCTGCTCCATCCACTGCAGCCTCCAGAGAGTTCAAACTAAAAGATGCAGATTTAACATAAAGGAAGTTACCCAACCAGAATAAATGAAAAGAAATGCTGCAGTTCCACTGAGAAAGCCGTGCTTGATCATGAGAGACTTACCTAAAAATTAAAGCTTGATTCTCTCCCTGTGCCTTAAACATCCCAAACCACCACAAATATGTGGTACCCTCTTCTAGTTTAGAAACCTTAAATGTTTTGGCTGTATTCACAACTAAGCGTTTCCAGCATGCAAGGAGAAATGCGTGCTTCTGCCTGCATTTCCGGAAACATGCTGAAAACACGTCAAAACGCACACTGCACTTGTGGTGTCCTTATTTCTTAAAGCCAAAACATGGGTAGCAGTCCCAAATTTGTCATGTGGCAAAACATGCTTGGCTCAGTGCCAAAATAAAAAAGTACATGAGTTACTTTTGCAAAATTTTCACGAGTAGGGTAGCCCATTTACTTGAATGCGGTCGCCCCACAAACAGGCCACACAATGTGATAAAAAAAAAAGCTACATGTTGCTTAAAGCCAATGTATAAAAAAAACACATTCTCTGTTTCACAAATATTTAAAGCCCCACTCAAGGCAAAGACTCCCTATTATCCCTCCCTCTCATTCCCTTTAACCAACCCTATCAGGGTTTAGATGTTGTTACCAGTTGAAGCAAATTATAACCCACCTAAGGCCCCCTTGATGACTTTGTTTCTGCCTGTGAAGACCACCAATCCCATTCTCCCCTTGGGCGGATGTCAATAATAGATCCTGACAGAACCCATCCAGTGGACTGCAAGTGGAAATTGTCAACATCACAGTGGCAGTGTTGTGGATGCCCAAAAGAAAGACTGCAACAAAGGGAAGATGGACCAGTGCTGGATGATCATGTGACCATGGCTTAAGGCAAGTGATTGGGAGGACAGGTAGGGGGGGGCGTTTAGGAGGGAGGTGTAAAGAGGGGGGTCATTTTATCCTGCGTTGGGTTTTATTATAGTTGTAAAACAAATTAGTTATTTTCTTGCAGTAGTTTTCAAGTACAGTTTTATTACATTTTCTAATGAAAGCCTTTGTTATGGTATCTTGTGCCCAGGGCATTACCATTTTGTTACCTCCACATTCAACTATACAGCATTTTCCACATAAACAGAACAAAGGAAGTTCTTGTTTGGTCTAAAGATAGGAGGAGGAAGAGCCTGGATCCCCAGGGAGGAAATTCCCATATAGAGATTCATACCCGTTGTAGCAGCGGCTTTAGCGTGTTGATTTCCATCCAAAACGTAGAGACAGTTTTGGGTGCACTAGGCCTTTAAAGCAAAACCCCACTTTAATTTAATTTTTTTTTTAACATTGCTCTAACATTATAAAACGATCATAATTTCAATGCAACATTGCAATGTTCTGTCCCCAATTTCATGTTTAGCTCACTGATTTTCAAAAAAATTTGCAATGAGATTCAAGTAAAATTTTAGGCATCCGCTGCAAAAAGAATACTGCCTAAGGCTTCTACTAAAGTGATGCAGACACTGTAGCTTTCCTTTTAGAACACTGATATTTGCTCAGGTTATTATAATGACTACTGAACCCCCTCATTCACAAATCAGTTTGGAAAGAACATAGTGAAAAACTGCATCAATTTATTCAGAACAGAAAAAGGTAGAAATCTGCAAAACAGTTTGCTTACGATTATTAAAACATATCATGTTGATGAAAATCTCACCCGAAATGAACTTCTGCGGAACAGCGGCACTTAGCAACCATGCAATAAAAAATGTAGAGGCTGTGTGGAAAAATTAGAGGCATTTGGAGCTTAGGATTGAAAACATTTTAATCTCCGGCCAAATTCATTAAAGTGAGATGGCTAGAACATGTGGACCTCTAATGAGACTTGTTTGGCTGTTGGGAAAAAGCTGGCTGTAGGCATTATTAATGAAACTACCCTCTTCCCTGTCTAGTTCTCCCAGAAAAGTGCAACGCAAGCCAAATAGCTATGCGCACTCTTTAAATACTTAAAAGACTGCTTTTTTACATGCCAGAGGTTTTACAAATCTGTGCAGCCAATTTCAGTATTTAAAATGTATTTATTTCTTTCTACGACAATGCAGCCTTCTATGCTAATGTGCCTCTTCAACTTATTCAATGGACAATGAGCCAGCATAATCACCTGTCCAGTTAGTAAGGAAGTGATCTAAGGAATAGTAAATATTAACTATGAAAACAAAGTGGTCTTTATAGCGATGTAATGTGGCAGAGGTATGTAAATCACAACAATTTGTTTCTTTCGGTACTCACTACCATTTCTCAATCCTCACCTAGGCAAGGATGACATCGCTCTTTCTGACCTCGTCCCCACCTGCAGCCTAATGGGACACGATACAGGTCCCAACAGGCTGCAGGACCAGTCTCCCGGCTCCGTAACGCATTTGCAGTGGGGAGTCGGCTGGGATTTTTTTCAGGAAGTCAAAGCTGGAACCAAAGTCCAAAATGGTGTGGCTTGATGACCCAGACACCTGTCTGACCTAGGGGCGGCCTACCGCCCCCCGAGTATACACGCCCCCCCGTGTGACATAACCTGACGGGTGCCCATATGTACTGAGTCTGTACGGCCCACTTTGCGCACCCCCCCTGGATCGGCATCCAGCACGGCCCTGCGGCCCCATTGCGCGATAGAATAAAGCCCCAGCGAGGAACTATGAAGCCCACGGTACTGCACTTGCCTGTATGTATGTAAAGCACTTTTATTGTAAATTGGCACTTACCCCTCCAGACATGTCAAATTCTCTTCTTTGTATCCCGTTTATATGATGCCTGTTGCACCTAAGCTGTGAATACTTATTCTTGTATGTTATATGCTCAATAAACTTGGTTTTAATTAAAAAAAAACAAAAAAAATCCAAAATGGTGGCACCGGGCACCTGCAGCCTTAAGAAGAGCCGGCTGTGGAAAGACAGCGCTGGAATCTATGGACTGATAAGTACCTGATTTGTCAAAGTCAGTAAGCTACACCATTTATAGTCGACTTAATGCTTTAAAAACTTCTTTAAACCCGGTCAGCAAAAATCATGTCATCAAAGTACAGACATTTGGTCATGTGACCTGCAGTAAGGGGAGCACAAAGCAGCAGTTTCTGCAGTGAACTACAAGCATTGTAGGCGATATAAAATTTTCCATGTATGCGTTTTAAGTCAGCTGAAAGACCAAGATGGGTACATTTCAGCAATTATTTGCTTTAATAGAATAAAAAAAAAAAAATGGAAAAATAAGTACACCACCAGAGGGTCACAATTCTCCCCTCTTGCATATGTCAGATTATAACCCTAAAAATAATAAGGGACAAGATTCACAGAAATATATTATTTACTGCACTCAGTTATGTACTTAACAAGCACATATGTGGTTTATAACCACAAATAAAACGTTCTATGTAGCATATGTCCAATGACTTCAAATACCAGACTAAAGACGGCCATACATAAATTCCGAACAAAATTTATTTAGAAAATGACAAATTTTGTGCATTTTGTGATCTGATGGTGCCCACCATTGATTTCAAAATTGGACCAACCAAGCTTTCATTTTCACTTAATGTCACTACAGAAAAGAATTTGTGGCTGGGAATCTTCTTTCCAGGTCATAGCTCTCACACATTTCTTCTTCGATTAGATTTCTCACACGTTTCTCCCATCATTGATCAGAAATTTGTTTGTTTTTCAAAAAAATTCCAATATGCCCGTTCACTCAAATTTGATGGACGCACAAAAATGAATGGTGCGAAATTCAAAAGAAAAAAATTCTTAGTTACGATAGTTGTAAGAAAATTCTTTTGGGATGCAACCCATGTATGGCCGGCTTAACACTGCGAGGATTTGACCTATATGAGACTGTAGCTAAAAGTCTACACTCAAAAGTAGAACCTGTTCCATTGGACTCACGCTAGAGAAAGCTGACCCAGCGTCTGGATAGTTGGTTTGCAGTTATAAATATTCTATATCATCAACATTAAATTGTGAACAAACCAATGTTTCCTATTCCTTTGTCTATGAGTAAATGAATATGAAAGCATTAGGGCAATAGCAGCCACACAAATTTTGATTGCTGTGGACAAAAACAAACATACACCTTTCTCTGGTTTTCCTGAAATTATCACCATTTCCTGGATTTTCCTTTTAAAACCCAAATGAAGCGTACACACGATCGGACTATCCCGCAAGATTTTCCGCCGGACAATCCGCCAGTGTGTGGGCTCCGGCTGACTTTTTCTCCTCAAAAAAGTCTGCCATACTCATTCACATAGGGTGGGGGAGCCGGTATCTGGGGGCCCCCTTATTAAAAGGGGGCTCCCGGATTCCGATAAGCCCCCCGCCCGCAGACCCCGACAACCAATGGCCAGGGTTGTCGGGAAGAGGCGCTTGTCCTCATCAACATGGGGACAAGGTGCTTTGGGGTGGAGGGGGGCCGCATGGCCCCCCCTTTCCCCAGGGCACCCCCCATGATGAGGGCACGCGGTCTGGTACGGCTCAGGAGGGGGGGCGCTCGCCCCCACCCCCTTTCCTGAACGGCCAGGCTATGTGCTCGGATAAGGGTCTGATGTGGATTTGGGGGGACCCCCACGCCCTTTAAATCCATACCAGGTGATGGGGCTAGCGAGGTGTCAATCTCGCCGATCGAGGCGGCGACATTGCCTCCCTTGCTAGTCCCGTGTACCTGGAGTCACGTTCTAAATGAACGGACTTTACTCCGTGTGTGAGGCAAGTCCGTTCATTTCAAAAGTCCCGTGGACTTCCGCCAAAACTCCGGTGGATTGTCCGCTGGAAAAGTCCGGGAGTGTGTGGGCAAGTCCACACGTTCGGAAAGTCCGGTGGACCTCCGCTGGAAAGTCCAGCGGATTGTCTGGCGGACAATCCGGCCGAAAAGTCTGATCGTGTGTACGTGGCAAAAGTGTCAATAGTTAGCATGAGCAAAACTATCTTGACTGCCAGCAGGGGACAAGTACGTTTTAAATAACACTGAATTGAAACAAAACCTTGTAGATAAACCAACACAATTCCTGTGTGTTTGCAAAACCCCTCACCCCATAGAAATTAGATGTAATTTTGAACACAATGTACTAATTTGTTAGGAGGCTATTCAAAGACAAGACAGGGGTCGCAAAACATGAGGCCGACTCGATTTTCGTAGAGCACTGCAAGATCGAGGAAAAGTCTGGGGTATAAGGCCCAGTTCACACCTGTTTTTAGCCACGTTTCCCTGTTGCACTTCAATGCGCAACATCAAGACTCCCATTATATTCAATGGTGCCTGACCACACCTTAGTGTTGCATCACTTAAAGCTTGTTGCTCAAAACGCAAAACAGTACATGAACTTCTTTGGGGCAGTCGCCTGTTTTAGGCCCATATAGTATTCAACTGGAGCACCAGAAAATTGTGTGAAAACTTTTTTTTTGGCACAATTTCTTGCCTCTCCTTCACCTAGTATGTAGCTTGTCATTGGCTAAAACAAAAATATTAACGCCTGAAAAATGCAAGTACAAACGAGCATAGAAAACATCAACGCCACCATAAGCAGATACAAAAGATCCCTTACCAGACACCTTTTGCTAGCAGCCAAAACACTTATTCCCCTCCACTGGAAGACCGCACACACACCCACCATCATAGACTGGATCGACAGAACAAACTATATTCACAAAATGGAAGAAATAGCCGCAATGAAACAAGAAAACAACCCCCGCTTCAATGAAACATGGCAACCATGGGTACTATTTAAGTACTCATCTGACTACACCTCACTCACCGGCCCAAAGGACTCAGACAATCCCACATCATCTAGTCCCACATTTCCCCACCATCCAGACTGATATCTGGCCCCCTAAAAAGACACAAAGATATACAACAACCAGACCCTCATAATCTACCAGACCTCAACTTGGCTAATCGACACTCTCGAACCAACACCAGAGATCCCCACACTATACGATATAATGAAATGTGACCCATTCGGCCCACCCCTACGCCCTGAAACCCACCAATACCCCCTCCCCCCCTCCACCCCTTCCACACCTCCCCCTTATAAACACTAACTCAATGAAAATGTTTAAGTTTGCCCAATTATCCATCCATACTGCTATATTTGCAATATCATATGTATATCCACACTGTTAATGTAACCACATTCAATATTGTATGCCTACGAAAATCACATGTTATATTACCTGTTCTGTTTCAATCCTCAATAAAGATTTTGATTGAGATAAAAAAAAAAAAAAAAAAAAAAAAAAGAAAACATCTGCTCAAAGAAACACAAGCTCAAGTGTGAGCCTAGCCCAATGCCAATGGGTAGATTTAGGTTACCTGTCCAAAGTCCCCAAGAAAACTAGGAAAATTATTATAATCCCCTTTATGATCTGTGTGTGGACTGACCCCTTTTTACAGCAACTGCTTGATAAAACACTTCCCACTCGTTCTGAATTGGATAGTACAATAGAAAATCAACAATCATATCAATAAAAGGTATTCTAGAATTCTGAATGTACATACCCCATTTTCAAGACGTTTTTCACCGGTCAGACTATTTCTCTGGTTTGGGGCTTGACGGGCCGCTAAAAAGAAACATAACATTGTTATTAGATGTAGAAACAAAGGATTTTAGATACTAGAGTGCTACTGTCAGATAGACAATGTGACAGACTTCATGTTGCCTACATTTTCTTGCTTAAAGAGTAACTCCACTTTTGTTAAGAAAAAAACATGTATCCCTGGGTGATCTATGTACATTGTAAGAACTTTAACAAACTTTGTTGCAGATTCCTACCTTTTTGTTATTCTAAAGAGCGAGCGGTTTGTCTGTGTCCATGTGCTCAGTGAATCTAATGGGAGTGGTTTCAGAATAATCAGCCAGCTGCTACACCTGCAGGGCTCTAATGAGGAAAATTGCAGGGTCTGCATTCCTTTTGACGTGAATTTCTATTGGGAGTATCTTAACAAAAATGACTTTCTTGTTGCAGGAGATGCCAAAAATCTGATTTGTATCTTATTGCAGACTTTTGGGATAATCAGAGAGCCAATCACACAAGCAGAAAATTATGTTTCGGGGGGGGGGGGGGGGGGGGGGGGGGCGTTCTGTACACATTCTGTGTACAGAACACATCCAGGTAGCCATATTGCATTTTACTGAAAATTACAGCTCTACAGATTGAAAAGGAAAGGTACTTTTTAAAGAACATTCAGTCACAATATGACTTGTGTCACAGTTGTATAGACTAAATATTTTTTTAATTTTATTTGCCATTTCTTCCCCCATGAAGGTGGAGTTAGCCTTTAAGTTTCCTTTCTGAGGACTTTAGGAGCTAACAAGTTTTCGGTCGTACTAGCCAATAGCCAATATCTTTCTGTGCGTGCAAACAGTCCATTTCAATATGCAAAGTGCAATGGCTAATCCAAAGCTTTAGATTATGTTTTACTAATAGAAAATAAAAACCGGAAATATTAAATCTCGCTTATTTGATCCGCTAAATATACATTAGCTTCTCTGTAGGAAAAGTGAAAAAAAAATAGCTGTTGATCCTGCCAGAAATCGAATGAACTGATATTTTCCTGGACAGGACAGGAAGCCTGTTACTAGAAGGATCACTAGGTGAAAATATAGGGACAAAAATGAAAAAAGAAAAGCTGAAGCAGCCACTTCATTTAATAATTAGTAAGCTGCCATCTATACTATATTTTTGGATTTAGATATGCTTTAATCAACTTACATAGGCAAAGGAAAAAGTGCCAGAAACTAATCACTCTCCAATCAGATCAGTATTGATTACCCCAGTTCTCAGTAGCCAGTACAGTCACTCCCACATTTTTACTGACTTTGAATATCAGGTTGTTTCCAGAAGCATTTTATAAAACAGCAAACTGTGTGTGGGATTGGGCTACTACAAGAATTTTATTTTTATTACAAAGTTCAGCTTTAACTAGAGATATTGAACTAAACATGTGCTTAAAAAAAAAAAAATTATAAAAAAAAAAAAAAAAAAAAAAAAAACTGGCTTTTTTTTATTTTTTTTTACAATTAAAAGATCTATAGATTGTTTCCTGTGATACAGCCTGAATTTTCTTTCACATAAATGTTTGCCGTTACTTTTGTCTCCTGTATGCATAAAACTTTTAAAATTATTTCTTTAAAAAAAGAAAGACTCAGCTTACACGATTTAGTATCAATGACCCGATTTAAATAAACAGATATAACCTCTGCCTGCAGCAAGACAAACTGCTAAGCTTAAGCATGCCACAAGGACCGAGTGCCTTGGCACGAGTCCTGCTATACATCAAGCTTTAAAGCGTCATGAATATAAAGCGAGATGGCAGTCTGCCAGACCACAAAAACAAAAAACGGCTCACATTCCCACCCTGCGCTAACGTGATGCTACCACTCTTACTACTGCCTGGAAACAGTCTGCTTTTATAGGAAACAGGGACCCCACCCCCCACAAAAGGAAAACTGTAAAATAAAAAAAAAAATGGTCTTCCTATTTAAATTACAAATACAAAATAATAATAATAATAATAAATCCCATGATTAAAAAAAAAAAAGGAAAAAAAAAAGACACCATAATGGTTTGGGTCAGTTTTATATATTTTTTTGTTTATGTTTAAACCAATAAAAAACTTTGTTTATTTGCTCTCTCCGCCCCCTTTTTCACAATAAAACAGTGCATGAAAAATTATTACCAGAGCAGAAAGAAAATGTTTTGTGCATGGAAGTCACCGGAGCGTGTCAGGAATGCACGCTGCACATTCAACACAAGTCTGGAAGCAGGCATACCAAGATCTAATATCATTCTTTATGGCCACTAACCATAGATGAGGATTAAACCCACATTTTCCAGATCTGTGATAATGAGGACGTCCTACATTTCATTTAACAGTGCCACACTAAAAGCTTTTTCATTTCCTTTGGCTTATCTCAGGACAGGAATTGTGGTTCTGTTGCCTGTACTTTACGATTTATTTATTTTTTACATCAAAGTAGGGGAAGATATTTGTGTACAAAATGTAAATTCATTAAAACGAGAAGCATGTGTTACATTTTTTTGCTTAAAAGCGTAGGTCCGCCAAAATAGTTTTTTTTAAAAGTCAGCAGCTACAAATACTGCAGCTGCTGACTTTTAAAAAATAGACACTTACCTGTCCAGGGCACCGGCGATGTCGGCACCCGAGGCCAAACCTTCCCTCAGTCTTCGGGTGCTTCTGCCGCCACCATCTTTGGTAAGGGAGTAAGGAAGTGAAGCTTTGCGGCTTCACTTCCTTGTTCCCTACTGCACATGCACGAATCGCGCTGCGCAATCCGAATGGTCCCTGCTGTCTCTGGGACCAGTGCATCTCCGAGCAGACAGCGGGGGGGGGGGGCGGGAAGTGGCATAGACCCGGCCCGGAAGTGGGTGCAAATACCAGGTATCTGCACCCCCACCCCCCCCCTGAAAAGGTGCCAAATGGGACACCGGAGGGGGGGGGGGGTTCCGAAAAGCGGAAGTTCCATTTTTGTGTGGAACTTCGCTTTAATCTCTATCCTTATAAGCTACTAATACCTACAGAGCTTTCCTGCGCTCTGAGAAGTGCACCCTTTCTGTTAAAATAGGGTTATTTACCTGTGGGAAGGACTGAAGTCGTTCTTGAAGCGTCATACCGACAATGGGGAGTCTGGATCCACCCCCTATTATGTCATTTGTGTGACTGACGTTTGCTGCTCGCTCCTGAGACTTCACACTGTGGAGCTCCTCTCCCTTCCCCCCCTCCCTCCTCACAGACGATCCTGAGCACACTGTTCCTTCAGTAATAGCAGGAGCAGTTCAGTGACTGTGAAAGAGATCACTGAAGTGCTCTTTATACATATTCTACAATAAAATTAAAACTATAATGCACAATACAACACTGAGGATGGGGACTCCCGTTTCCTTCCCCCCGCAGCACTGCAATGTATTGAACACATCTCACTTAGGGTTGTCACCTCATCCCTTTAAACCCGAAAACATATGACTTTCACAGGTTCTGAGGCTAATTTAAAGCAGATAAGGCACCAAGTGAGTTTCATTACCACCTTAATCAGCCTCAGAACCTGTGTAATAATATGTGTTTGGTTTCAAAGGGATGAGGTGACAACCCTAATCTCACTGTTTATTCACAAACAGATAGAAACAAGAAGTGGCTGATGTCTTCCTATTGAATGGGATGTTTGGAGAGCCTCCAGGGATCGCTGAACATGATAATGTGCCGTTTCTTTGCCGACCACCCTCCTAGGGTTGCCACCTGTCCGGGATTAACCCGGACAGGTCGGGTTTGAATTGTGTGTCCGGATTTCAGACCTCCTGAAACCAGGACACAATATTCATAATGCACTGTGGCTCCCCAAGTTGCCACAACCGCCCAGTGCATAGGGGTG
Source organism: Lithobates sylvaticus (assembly GCA_028564925.1). Classification (NCBI taxonomy): domain Eukaryota; kingdom Metazoa; phylum Chordata; class Amphibia; order Anura; family Ranidae; genus Lithobates; species Lithobates sylvaticus. Next base: position 77,399,241 of record CM053038.1, read on the forward strand.
TGCATTTTACCCATTCCCATACATGGACAGGAGAGGAGAGAGGGCTTGACCTGCTCCTCCTCTGTCTGCCCACCCACACTCCAATCCCCAGTGTTCTGGTCCTTAGGAAAAGGATGTGTGGGCTGGAAATCTGAAGTTCAGGAACTGGCAGATACATTGTAAATGAAAAGAGTCAATGACTGAGCCTCCATCCTTGGGTGAATGAGCTCACCATCCGATGTCTGTGACTGAAGTCTCCCCCCTCCCTCCCTTCTCTCCTGCTTCCAAGCGAGTGAATACACCAAGAGGGACTCAGATGTAAGGGGTGCCCTGTGGACGCTAATTTAAAGGGGGTATTTGGGAACCCTAATTTAAGGGGAAATGTTGGGAACACTGATATGAGTGGGAGGTTTGTTCCCATTTACACCACAGCATTCCCTCTAAAAAAAAAATTTTGCTGTGAGTTGCCAAAGTGTCCGGGTTTGACTTGAAGAAAAGGTGGCAACCCTACATTCCCCTCCCCCTCCTGTGCTAAAAGCCAACACAGGCATTAAATGTGAGTGAAGGGGAGGAGGGGGGGGGGGGAGAGATCTGAGGACACAGAGGGAAATCAAAGCCCAGGAAGTACCAGAGGACGTGGTGGAGAGAGAGGACATAGACTGCAGCTGACCGTGCAGCCTAGAACAGACAGGAGAGCTGCTGGAGATGAAGACAACTTCTCACACTGCCTCCACTTCCTGGTTTAAGTGTGTTGATAGGTTTCTATGGAAACGGAGACTCGTGGAAAATGTGCCCGTTCTTGTTTGCTACTTAGGTGTGTGCCCATTTGCCAGGATCGGCCACATGTTAAAGAGAAGGAGTGACTGAAAGAGTGGGAAGATTTCTGCAGTTGTATCCTCTCACTCTAAACTTTCAAACAGAAAGAGGACCGTTATTGGTCGTTTTCTGACACTTCAAGTGTCTGCACTTCACAAGCGAAAGGACTGAGAAAAGAAAGAAAGAGCATGGAAGTACGAGGGTAATATGCACTTTCTAATTTGCCTTCCCAATACTTCTCCTTTAAATCAATCCAACTTTTTTAAACACAGAGAAACCCTTGCAATTCCTTAGATTGTAAGGGTTTGTTTTGTTTAAACAACTGTGCAGCTCGTTTTGCAGTGGCCCCGAACCTGGTCTTCTGGGGTCCCCCCTGCGGCTCCTCCCCACATCAGTCAAACCCCTAGGAGAAGCGCTCTCCTGGGGGGGTTACCTTGCGGGCGCGCTCCTGAGTCCATCATTCGGCGTTCATAGCCACCGAATGTATGACTCAGCCCTGCGTCATTAGATTTGATTGACAGCAGCAGGAGCCAATAGCTGCACTGCTATCAATCTATCCAATCAGGACACGAGACACTGGCCGAAGCTGGTGTGCTCGTTCCCGTCACGCAAATTACGGGGCTCAGGTAAGTATAAGGGGGGCTCGGGGGTGCTGCTGCATTAAAAAAAGTTTTTCACCTTAATGCATAGAATGCTGAGGGTTTAAAACCCTTTTAAGAGTCTCAGGGAACCCCTGCTAACAATTACTATAGCTACAGCACACAGTACATTGGCATGAACAAAGAATGTGGCATAGTACACCCCTTGGTGGCAATTTAGGTTTAACAAACATATTTTCAGTTATTAACAATAATAATTTATTAAAAATAATAATTTAATTAAAAAAAAAATTGTAATAATAATTATATAGTTTTAATAATAATAATTGAAATAAGGAAAATAAATAAAAGTAGCGTTCCCTCAAAGTGTTCCCTCAGGCCCGGTTCACACTGCTGCGGTGCGGGAGATCGCATATGATTCGCACCGCACTGCAGTTCAAATCATATGCGATCTCTGTGCGATACAAATTCAGCCATACAGATAGTATGGCTGAATTCGCATCGCATTCGGCCCAAAATCGGACAGGACCCTTTTTTTCGGTCCGCAGCAGAATCGGATCGCATGGTGTTCTCACCATGCGATCCGATTCCTGTCGGAGATTGCACTGCGATATGCGAGCTGCTATGGGGGTGTCATTAACATTTCATTGACACTCCCAGCAGCTCGCATAGGGCAGTGTGAACTGCTGGCGGGAGACAGGCGGTGTGGGAACCCGCAGTAGATTCGCAGCGTTCCCGCACCGCAGCAGTGTGAACCCAGCCTTACACTGCGGGTCAGAAAAAAGTGCCCTTACTTTGGTGATTAATGGAGAAGACCCCCCCCCCCCCCCCTCTTTAGGTTTATGAAAATTGGGAGTGGGACCCATTACACTGGTGGCCAGTGGGAAGAACGTCCCTCTTACAGCTAGAGAAACAGTGGTGACCACTGGTGTCAGTGGCTACTGATCCGAGAGGCAGGAATTGCTCATTTCTCAGGGAACCTCTACCAACTTCTGGAGGAACCCTGGATGGAGAAAGGCTGGTCTAATTACAAACTGTGACATGATACAAGTTAGACACCTAAACAAACACAGCTGTCCCAACTAAGTTCATACTTACTCTGATCATTGCCCTCTGCTGGGAATTCCTCATGACGCAGAAAGAACTTCACCTCTTCTCTGCGTGGGCCCCACTTCTGCAAGTGATCAAACATCAGGTGATCAAAGGGCAGGGGGCGTTCTATAAGAAAAAAGAAGGAAAAAGTTAGATAAGCTCCAGTGCAAAAATAAATACCGATTTTGTTTTTCATACGGGTTGGATGAGGGGGCATTTTTAAGAAGAATATATCTAGTTCGATTTTTTTCCCCCACTTTAATTTACTCGAATAGCCTAGATGAAGTACTTGTAGGTCACTTTTTGTCCACTAGGTGAGTGGGGCTAATAAATAGCAGTAGAGAAGAGAAGTAATAAAAACTCGAGAGATGAAAATTACATTAGGGGGTTGGCGGATGGGGAACATTTCTAAGAATATATAAATTAGGGTTTCCGTCCACTTTAAAGTATGTATACCTAAAAGGCAAACTTACATTTTTAGCCATGTGGTTCTGCATTGTTACACTCTACAAAGGTTTATATACTATTGTCAAATTTGAAAATGTGCGTTTTATAGTAATAAATTCCAAAAACTTTTCAATTACATAGTACTGAAACATGTTTAATTACTAAATCAAGCACAATTACAAGGCTTGAGAGAGACAGGCTCAAGCTTTATACACATGATAAAAATATCGGACAAGTGATTGTAGGTGTTTTTTATTTGCATGCTAGTCTCATATCGAAATTTAAGAGATCACTCAAATTACGAAAATTCTTGTATGACAGAATACAACTTCGGAAGAGATGTAATGTATTCTTTTGTTTCTGAGCATATGTAGTCTTTGTCTTCTGATTATTTTTTTTTCAGACGAATACTGTACTGATTAACTCCTTGGAGTCGGCGTATCCCTGCCCTTTAAGGCAGGGGTCTCAAACTGGCGGCCCTCCAGCTGTTACAAAACTACAAGTTCCATCAGGCATTGCAAGGCTGACAGTTACAAGCATGACTCCCTCAGGCAGAGGCATGGTGGGATTTGTAGTTCTGCAACAGCTGGAGGGCCACTAGTTTGAGACCCCTGCTTTAAGGGGTCTAGGATGCTGGGAGGGGGGCAGAGGGGTTGTGATCATGTGACTTTCCGTTAGCCGCCGGTAACCATGGCGGGAGCACACAGGCCACGCGCTCCCGGCACAGCTGTATCCCACCAATTCATGCAAACATGCGGCTGCGCTGCACCAAGGCCCACCTGCTGAAAGGCTGCATATTTGTGTGCAACCGGCGTCAGCAGGTTAAACAAAAATTTGAATGATCTGGTATCATACCAAAAAAAATTTTGTGTTTGCCCCTTCAGATAATTTTGGATGAACTGTCGTGATCGGCTCTCGAAAGCTGTTTACTAAGGCCTCACGCACACTGGACATTAGAAAAAAAATAAAAAATTCAGCTTTCTTGCATTAGCATTTTTAGCAAAAAAACTCCTCTTTAAAAAAGCTATGGGATCAAAAACACTGGTTAGCCGAGTTTTACCACGTTTATCGCCATTCAAGGGGGGGGGGGGGGTTTCCAGACAGAACCGCCCCGGCCAAAAAACCTTGATAACAGCCTGTGTGCACATGGACACATACTGGGGTGTTTACTGGCTGTAGAAAAAAACAAATCCAAAAAAAAAAAAAAAAAAAACGCCTGAAGCCAAAAACAGCAGCTGAAAAAAAAAAAACTGTGTGAATGGGCCTAATGACCAGATTATCGTACGATTGCTTTGAAAGCAGTATTTTTCGTCCGACTTTCTGATAGTGTGTACTAGGCTTAATTCTGACTAATCTCATGGATACCTCAATGTACCTGGTGGTCCCCTAAATAGGTATTCACTGCAAGTTACAAGCTTTATCAGTTATCATACAATTAAAATCCATGAAGCCAGATTTGCAGAAGACTGGAGACATCTGACAATGCGTTTACATTTGCTTTATCAATACTGTCCTGTTAGCCGTCATAAGTTATAAGTTATATGGTTCTTGCGGGATGCACAACATTCCACCTGGCAGGTGTTCCTTACCCCCAGTTAGAGGAGCCAAACCTTGGAATCAAGGGCAAAGCACTAGTCGCCAGTATTTACTGCGGTCTCCCTGCTGCTGATCTTTCCACCATTAGGCTCCATGTATACTAGTAGCGCACCTAAACTTGAGTTTAGAAGCTTATGGATTTTTTTCTGCCAAAGCTCCTAAACTTAACTCCATAAAAGCCTGTGTCGATGTACACATAGGCTTTTAGGCTCGTTTAGGAGCTGCTGTGGTTAAGGGAGGTTAAACCTCCCCTAACCTCCCTCTTCTGACCGTGGAAGAATCACGTTCAGGATAGGAGCGTTTTGACCACCGGCCGCAAAACGTACCAAATTGCGGAGTGATTTTTCCGTGTTTTCGCAACGGCCAAAAGTAGTTCAAGTGTACATGAAGCCTTACAGACTGAAAATGCCCTGTACTGAACAGTGTTTTGGGTGTGAAGGTGACTAAGGATGAGCTCCGGCATGTTCGCATGCTCCACGTGTAGAGCCCGCCAGGAAGTCGGCGCAGCGCTGCGCTAATCACAGGCAGTGAGACATTTACCGGCGCGGCTGCAGAGATCAGGCAATGTCTCACTGCCTGTGATTAGCGCAGCGCTGCTCCGACTTCCTGGTGGGCTCTGCACATGGAGCATGCGAACGTGCCGGAGCTCATCCCTAAAGGTGGCCATGTTGCTTTCTCATGTCAAAGCCTCCAGCAAGAAGACCAGTGAGCAGCCTAGTAATGAGAGCACCAAAACTCACTCTGCGAGAGATCTCCTGAGATTAGAAGTCAGAGGCAGAAAAGCCTTAGTTCTCACACTGAAGATAGACAACTGCTGTATAAGGCTGTAGGTACTGTACAGAAGTGCCTAGGCACCCTCACTTACCAGGAAAATGCAGCCAATGTGCTACGTTTCAGGGAAAACTCCTAAAAGAACTGCTCAGGCAAGATCAACATTTTCCTTATAACATGGCAAGTCTACTTTTGGAGTTGAAATACGCTCTAAAGCCCCTTTCACACTGGGGCGGAAAAAAACGGCCCCATTCACTCCAGTGTGAAAGCCAGAGGGCTTTCACACTGGAGCGGTGCGCTAGCAGGACAGTAAAAAAAAAAGTCCTGCTAGCCGCATCTTTGGAGCGGTATAGGAGCGGTGTATTCACCACTCCTACCTATTGATTTCAATGGGACACCGCGGTAATACCGCCGCAAAGCGCCGCTACGGCGGCGCTTTGCGGGGGATTTTAAGGGGATTTTAACCCTTTTTCGGCCGGGTAAACCCGCCCGCGAGCGGCCGAATACCGCGGCTAAAACAACGGTAAATCAGCGCTAAATATAGCGCTGCTTTACCGTCGCCGCGGCTCCCGCCCCAGTGTGAAAGGGGCCTAAGGCCCCATGCACACCAGAACTTGGTGCACACCATGTTCAAAACGCACTGCAGCTGGTGTCAATGTTAGTTAACGACACTCGAAGTGCAGGTCTCAGGGAATTTACCTGCACCAGATTGCATGGTGCAGAAGTGCCGCGTGATCCGGTAGCAATGGGTTTCCAGAAGTAGTGCATGCGCTGCTTTTGGTGCAGAGCGATTTGAGCCTATATAAAACGAATGAGCTCAAATCGCACTGCCCTGAATAGCATTCATTGCGTGTTCTTGTGCCATTCCTAGTGTGAACCGGCCCCAACAATAAACCTACAAGGTGGATCAAAAAAAGGTGTATGATCTGTACCGCTAAATCAAACAGTGTTTACAGCACCTGGCAGGCGTGGTCACTGAGGCTTTCTGATCGGAGCCTCTGCTTGGAAGGAGGCAGTGGTGGAAGATAGCACTGGATATACAATTACACTATGTACTCAGCACTCGCTTATACAAAACAGCAATACCAAAAACATATCCGACATAGAAAGCAATCTCCCCAAGGATAACCTTATATAAAATATATCCTGATTGTTATCTTACTAAAACTTTAACATATTAAAACACTGAAAATGTTACGGAGCTTAAGACCCCTTTAAGGTTTTCTGGAGACATTACCTACATTGACAAGTATTTTCTTATGAAGACATTCCATTCCTTATACACAAGTACGAGATAACAATGTGGGGAGGAAGACCGGGACAGAATGTAACCATCATAAAAGGAGAAAAGCTTTTATCTGCTGGTACAGAGTGGTGTGAATATCGCGGAGGAGGACAGGAAGGCCGGTGTGAAGATCTAAATAATACCCAGAAGGACCAGACTCATCTGGTAACAGAACAATGCACCTAATGTTCACAGTCATGGGGACGGAACACCGAATAATAAGAGTTAAATTGAAAATCTGAGAAAAATAAACATATGCAGAATTACTACGCAAAAACATGTACATTTCATCTTTTAAAAATGCTGCAATAAATCAGAATTAGCCTGCCAGAAATCCAGGGAGCTCATACCTTCCTGTAGTGACAAGAATAACTAAAAAAAAAAAAAAAGAGTGCAGTGCTACAGAAAATAGTGAATGTCCATAAAATTATAGTCCCATGTGCAATCAAACCTATTAGGTAGAAAGTCCTTAATAGGTTCCAAAGATCAATCGTGACCGAAAAACTCACCAGAGAGAAAATGTGAATCAGCATATACCGTATATACTCGAGTATAAGCCGGGTTTTTCAGCACATTTTTTTTGTGCTGAAAATGCCCCCCTCGGCTTATACTCAAGTCAAGCACTTTTCTGCAGCAGAGAATGACATTTTCCGATCCGAATTTGGGGCCACTTGGTGCTAGGAACCCCAAAATTTGGTGTGAAAACCCAGTGGAACTAACACTACAACATATCCAATGGGGTTCCTAGCACCAAGTGGCCCGAGATACGGGGCCCTAAAGTCGGTTTGGAAAATGTCATACTCTTCTGCAGAAAAGTGCTTGGCATTTTCCGAACCGAATTTGGGGCCCCGTATCTTGGGGCTACTTGGTGCTAGGAACCCCATCTTTGGAGTGCTAGTTCCACTGGGTTTGCACACCAAATTTGGGGTTCCTAGCAACAAGTGATCCCGAGATATGGGGCCCCAAAGTCAGTCAACTGTGTCCATCTGTGCAGGGACCACCCTGTCAGATCTCCGCTCTCCCCTATGGGCGATCGGATGAACACGGACAGACGGTCTGCAGACAAATGGAAAAATAGGGTTTTCCTCTGTCTGCAGAATCGGACAATAGCGGAGGCGGACGATATTGGATGTCAGCGGATGCTCATCCGCTGACACCCGCTATCCCATAGGGGTACATGTATGTCCGTTTTTCATCCGAAAACGGATAGATGAAAAACAGACAGACATACGGTCCGCATGTGTGAAAGGGGCCCAACTGTGATATCCCTTCACCATTTTATGCACATGATCAAATCATTATGGGCCTTGTATTAATATCCTGGAGCCTGGGTGACATCTCATTCAGAGTTGTATTCAGCCGAGAAGAACCTCATGGGAGACTGGCAAAAAGATGTACAAAAAAAATGTCCGTCGCTCCCAGCATGAAGACATTTACTATATTTTATGTAGCACTGCACTTTTTCGTTATTCTGGTGTTTACTGAAGGTTGTACATTCACCTTTATAAAGTTCTGGCTGCTTATTGAATATTTTATCAGCGCTCACTTATTTTATTTTGCTTTCCTTTCTGTAGTGAGCTGATAACGCTGCCTCTGCTGCAATTAAATATCAAGCAGTGTTGTCAGCCCTTCCTGAGTTATCTGTTGAGACTAGAAAACACACCCTTACGTCCTGGAGAGAAGAGATGTTTTGTAGTTTAGCAGAAGAAAAACTCATCAGCATACAGATGAAGTCATCTTTACACCCACCCCTCCTGCAAGCGTATTTCTAGTGTTAGGCCTCTTTCACACAGCCGATCGGTTCAGATCCGCCTGTCAGTTTTTTCAGCCGGACCTGAACGGATGCTCCATAAAGGTCTATGGAGCGTCGGATGTCAGCGGTGACATGTCCGCTGACATCCGACCCGCTCCGAAAAAGTGTGACGGAGGAAAAACCTATTTTTCCATCAGTCATCGGATCGTGTGACAACTGACTCTGCGGTCCGTCGTCACCCGATCTCCCATAGGGGAGAGCGGCGCTCTGACAGGTCCGTCCCTGCACAGTGTGCAGAGACGGACCTGTCATCTTCCTGCTCAGCGGAAGCAAGCGGTTATCTATGGGGCAGATCAGCAATGATCCGCCCCGTGTGAAAGAGGCCTTAGACTGAAAACTGCAACGCAACAGAACTGTATTCATACAGCTGGCCCTTCCTATTCACAGCCATACTTACACTGAGGCAGGAGCAGGGTGGATAAAAATCAATGATTATTATTATTTTTATTTTTTTTTAAATCTAAAAACATCAGATATTTTTGATTTAAATCTGATTTTTTTTTTTATTATTTAAATAGGATTTTTATCAAATTTATTTTAATAGAATGCTTTTGGAGTAAAAATCTATCTAAAGATAGTTTTATATTTAAGAGAAATTAAGAAATTGAGTTTATTCAGCATGAAATGGAGCTTAGTTATGTAGCATGAGGCTGTATATTCTGCAATATTTACATTTTTGGTAAAGATTTAATAAATCCAAGCTCTGCAAGCTGCACTGCATTGATGCATTCACACAATTTCACAATAACAATGAGATAAAACAAAGTTCAGGAAAATTCCTTTATCCCATTGTTTTGCAAATCTATGTACACGACAAACTGTATGATCGAATCGGTTCTGATATCGCTGTTTTACTAACCTGACAGTTTATAATTCGGGATAAAACCTTCATTTTGTTTGCAAATATTAAAGATTCTAACTACCAGCAAGAATAAGTGCATACATTTAATGAGCACCTGTCATTTCAGATCCATCATGGCAGCGCCTGTTAGAGGACATCCACTCACCTGCTGCCACCACGTCCCTCACCTTGTTATGTCACTGCCGCATCACCAGCCATCCCATTAGACTGCATTCACATCTGAACGTTTTGTCGCCTGAAGCCACAAAACGCTACAGGGGAAAAAATACATTATTCTCTATGGAGATGGTTCACATCTCCACTCCAAAATGCCTGAAGTCCTACGCCTGAAGCTCAAACAAGTTCCGGACCCTTTTTTGTCGCTTGAATCGGGCAGATTTGGGTGTTTTTCTTTTTTTTTTTACATTGGTGACCTTTTGCTCTGTACAAAAAAGCTGCAAGACGCCGCAAAAAACCGCTGCAATTTGCGCGATTTTCTGCCTGAAACGCTACGCTCAGGTGTGAATGCAGCCTTAAAGTGAATTGGCCTGTCGGTGAGTCAGAGGAGCTGCTGCGGGACAGAGCTGTCAGTTGCCCTTTAAAGATTAGGATTTAAAAATCGAGAGGATTTAAAACAAGCCCTTTTACTAGTGATTTAAATCAAATCCAATCTCAATAGGAGTACAAAAGGCAGACTCAGGAACTTGATCTAGCTGCATTTAGGTCTCCTGCATACTGGACTTAAAAAAAATAAAAAAATATTATTATTACTATTATTATTATTATTATTATTATTATTATTAATAAAATGGCAGTAGTTTTAGCTGTAGAACATTTTTTTTGCGTTTTCTGCAGTGGTTTTGCATTAGCATTTTTAGCGTTTGTGTTTAGCAAAACTAAACTCCCACAAAAACGTATGGCTCAAAAACGCTCATAAACGCAGAGTAGCCGCAATTTTCAGCTTTTTTCTGTGTTTTTCCGAGTTGGAGTGTTTTTCCAGCTGAAAAAATCCTCTTAAAACACACTAGTTCTGGGAGGGTTTCCAGTCAGAAAACATCCCTACCAAAAAACGCTGATAAAAGCCTAGGTGTGCATGGATAACATGCTTGGGAGTTAACTGGCTGTAGTAAAAATGCCCGAAACCAAAAACAACCGCTGTAAAAACATCCATTGTGCATGAGGTCTTATTATTAATGAATACATAGGAAAATCAAAATAGTATTTAATGGCTCCACAATAAAACAAAGATGTCCCTTTGTCTCTTTAGACCACCTTTTAACATTCTAGAAAACCTTATTTTTTTAATTTAAAATCACTTTAAAAAAAGCTTTATTTTGTCTTTAAAAGTGTTTGTAAACCTCAGACAACCGTATGCCTGATGATGCGGCCGCATTTCTTCCTCATTATAGCTCCCCTCTCCTTGAAACAATATAAACGCTCTCTTCTCTATTAACTCATTTGCCCAATGCTGCAAAGGCTTGCATTTCTGCTTATTGGAAACAAACATCAGCCCCACCTATCAAATTGTGGTTTGCGAAGATTGCCGAAATTAAACTTATGGAAGAGTTAATGGTCTCGGCCAACCACAAGGAGGAAAGATTCCATTATACATGGTTCAATTGGACACCTTTCACCTATACTACTAGTGGTATGTGGCTATGTTTGTTCTCCATGGTCCCACCAAATGTATGTGGTAACACAGCCACCCTCCCTTGCTCGCTCAAAAGATTTACTATGGGATCTGTAGTCGGCATAGAGCAGTGTACATGACCCCAACTAAAACAATTCTCATAACAAATAGAAGTGAGGGGGGAAAAGTTAGGTTCGAGAGCATACAGAGATGCTACAAGGAGGCAGAAAAACACAGTAAGTAATTTAATTTTACTAAAGGCAGAAGGTTTTTTTTTTTTATCCTAATGCTATCTATGCATGAAGATAAAAATCCTGTGTGCAGCAGCCCCCCTAATACTTACCTGAGCCCCAGCTCGATCAAGCGATGTTGCACGAGAGTTACAGCTGTCCAGGCAGCATGTGCCATTGGATCGCACTGCTGTCAAATCAAAGACAGTGAGCCAATGAGGAGAGGGGGCAGGGCCGAGACGCGGCTCCGTGTCTGAAGTGTAGCGGCTTGGCTCTGGTGCCCCTATAGCAAGCTGCTTGCTGTGGGGGCAGGAGCCAAGAGCGCTGGCGAGAAAACAAGAGGAGGATCCGGGCTGCTCTGTGCAAAACCATTACACAGAGCAGGTAAGTATAATGTTTGTTCTTTTTCAAACAAAAAAATAAATAAAAAATTTTACTTTAATATCACTAAGTTGTGGCTGAATATTAAATTATATTTGAGAAAAAAAGTATGTAGTTTATGTCTTTTAAAGTGTGCTTTTTAATTTTCCCGAAGTTCAACTAAATAAAAAAATGTCTTTGATGACCTTGATTGCGGCTGATTATCCCAAACGCTAACAGCTGTCTGGGCAAGATGAGCAACAGAGCCTCAAACAATATTTATTAAGGTTCAAAAACCATTAACCAGAATGAGTCGTTGGTACGGAATTGAACAAACTAGACAAAACTCCATGAGTCAACCCCGTTCGGTTCATGGTTTTATTTAGTGGTTCTGTCAGGAAGCCGGCTTGTTGTGCTCGTAACCGATGTGTGCGCTAATACGGCTCAGCATCAAACATCTGGAAGCTGAAGCCTGCGGCGCTAACGAACTTTAAAAAGCACGAAGTGCCCCGAGAGATGGGACGTGGGCCGCATGGTGCGGGGCCCTTCACAATTAGTTAGCTAAACTGTCCCTTAATTCAGATGCACCAGAGCAGGAATTATGGAAGGGAACATCATTATTCACCCGAAATGTTATTTGGGAACAAAAAAAAAAGGAAATGGGAGAAGTACAGCAGCTTTGTGCATAGCATTAATCGCCTCGTAGGCTGGGTTCCTGGATTCAAATCCCATGCAATGACTGCGGGCATTATGCCCCGTACACACGGTCGGATATTCCGATGAAGAAAGTCTGATCGGACTATGTTGTCGGAAAATCCGATCGTGTGTGTGTGTGGGCTCCAGCGGGCTTTTTCCGTCGGAATTTCCGACGGAAAAATTTTTTTGAGCAGGATCTCAAATTTTCCGACAACAAAATCCGATCGGACTTTTTCTGATTGTGTGTCGAGAATTCCGACGGACAAAGTGCCACGCATGCTCAGATTAAATTACGAGACCAAAGCTATTGGCTACTAGCCTCTACATAGTTCCGTCGTACGCAACTTTGTCCGACCAGTGGTGGACAAAATCCGTCGGAAAAAATCTGACGGATTTTGTGGTCAGAATTTACGACCGTGTGTACGGGGGCTAAGAGTTTGTGTGGGTTTCTATTGGGGGCTCCCATTGCCTTTCATGGTCAAAATAAAGATGATCAATCAGCTTCCATCCAAACTGAGCTCATTGTATGTGCATTTTCATATCTAGTACACGACCTAAAGTGGTTGTAAACCTCAGGCATGAAATATGAACAAAAGCATATCCCCCTATAGTGTGTACTTGTCTCTATCCAAAGCACCAAGTTTAATTTCTGTCTGCTGCTTCGTTGCTCTGCTAGCAGCATGAATCACTTCTGACAAGTTTTTCTGACACCAAGATAAAATTGGTGACAGGGGAGGGAGCTCCAGCTGATTGACAACCTCAGTTCTGTTCCTGTGTGCTGTGTGAAGGAGGTGCGTCTTTTCCCTCCAACAGGCTTTTAGAGCTCACCTCAATGAGATCTGCAGAGCATAAAACATAAGCTCTCGGTCCTCTTTTCTGACAGCTCCGATAAGCTTTAGAAAATGATCCACTTTGAACGGATGAAGAGAAGAGAAGACTGCAGATAAACTGGTACAACTTATGTATAAGGATTTGTTTCATCTTTCACCTGAGGCCAATCCCCTCACTAGGTATATGTAAGGTTCCATTCACACCTGAGTGTACTGGAATCGATTCTAGAATCATGGCAAAACACGGGATGCGTGTTATTTCTTAATGGCACCCCAAAACGTGGCGCAACTCTAATTTCAGGGGGGAATGTGCTAATGATATATTGGGCTTTTTATGAGTAAAATAAGTACATATTATGGATATCTAGAGAAATAAGAAGTATCATGTAAATGTATTTAAAATGGATGGGATATTCATATTATTGATAATAAAAAAAAATTGAAATGCTGTTTTGTATCTGTACCCATTTATCTTATATGTGTTTTTTTTATAAATAGGATGTTGCTGGAGCGCTTCCTAAAGAATTTTGGAGGGTGATTGCATCTCGTCAGGCTGTCTAAGAATAGGATGAAGTTATGCAAATTTTCAATGATTACCTAATTGATTCCTGGTGTGTGAAATGTGGTGATATAAAAGAGATGTGAAACTATTTGTCATTATAACTTTGTTTCCAACCTGAAGAAGGGCACAAGCTTTACAGCACGAAACTGTTGAACTGGAACTGGTATGATATGCAATTTGTATGTGACTATCTTTGAATAAATCATTTTAAATACAGCAATCCTTTGACTGGTTTCTATAAATGGCCGAATGGGAAGGCCTGATTGTATGCCCTAGAAGAAGATTGCAGTGTGCCGTTTACCCTACCTTTGAAGCTATATATACACACAGTATCTCACAAAAGTGAGTACACCCCTCACATTTTTGTAAATATTTTATTATATCTTTTCATGAAGAAATTACACTTTGCTACAATGTAAAGTAGTGAGTGTACAGCTTGTATAACAGTTTAAATTTTCTGTCCCTTCAAAATAACACAACACACAGCCATTAATGTCTAAACCGCTGGCAAAAAAAAGTGAGTATACAAAAGTGAAAATGTCTAAATTGGGCCCAAAGTGTCAATATTTTGTGTGGCCACCATTATTTTCACGCACTGCCTTAACCCTCTTAGGCATGGAGTTCACCAGAGCTTCACAGGTTGCCACTGGAGTCCTCTTCCACTCCTCCATGACGACATCACGGAGCTGGTGGATGTTAGAGACCTTGCCGCTCGTCCACCCTCCGTTTGAGGATTACTCACAGATGCTCAATAAGGTTTAGGTCTGGAGACATGCTTGGCCAGTCCATCACCTTTTCCCCCTAGCTTCTTTATCAGGTCAATGGTCGTCTTGAAGGGGTGATTGGGGTCGTAATGTTGGAATGCTGTTCTGCAGCCCAGTCTCCGGAGGTAGGGAGGGGATCATGCCCCCCCCCCCCCAACAGGGCTGATCAAAAAAAGCTAACGATTGTAATAATTATTTAAAAGTTAAATAGTAAAAAAAAAAACACACACACACACACACACACACACACACACACACACACACACAGTCCACTCCCAGAGAGGGGGAGGACGACACGAGAGCAGGGCTGCGGATGACGGAGGTATGTAAACTGACCACGGTGTCAGGGCTTAGCAGTCATGATACAACGTGGTCAGTTTACAAAGGGGAGGGCAGAAACTGTCTAGGTTATACAGGGGGTCAAATGACACAGCACAACCTCTGTGCTGTATAACATGCTTAAGGGAAAAAGATCCATTTTTTTTTAGGTTAACAAATGTTTTAATGTGAAGAACACGAAGCGAAGTGTAAATAACGCAATATTTTTTCCACCCCGCCTCCCCATGCACATCACCCGCCTTAGGTGAATGACGAGCACACTGCCCGCTGTGCCTCCTGGGATATATAGGCCACATATCCCAGGAGGCATGGGTTTTCATTGAGGAACAGAAAGGGGTCAGTCTATCGGCACGTCATCCAAGGGCCCGCCTGCTGTACTCGGAAGAGCCAGCGGGCCTCTCCATGATGTCAGGCGCAGGATGAAGCTGTGGCCGGCCATGAGATAATTACAGCAGGTCAACGCTGGATCCACTGGATGGGTGAGTATCTTAAATATGCATATACCACCATTAGGTAAGCAGGGCAAAAAAAAAGAAAAGAAAATGGAGGTTGGCCGGAGGTTTTCTTTAATCTTGTCTCTTATTTCTAAAGCGGTTGACTGAATGAGGGTTTAACAGATATTCTTTGAAATATTTAATGAAAATGAAGGACACCGCTATAGTCTATCTACAAAAACAAATCACCAATGGACAAATAAAAAAAAGATCGCTCACATTGGAAAGACTTTGGGTGTTCCCGCGACTTGCATTGCATTTTCCATATAATCACGTATATTAATAATTCAGCTAGGAGAGTCATTTTAAAAGCATTATAAAGATGTCATTAATTAGAACAAAAAAGAGTAGAAACTACTCACCATTCCCTCGCCAAACTTCCGCCAGATAACACGCCCCTTCCCCAGGCTCCTTGCAAAACTCCACCACATCTCGGCATGTTGTCTCCGGGGTTATTGGGACTTCGGTTAATATTTGTTCATTGTTGCTTAGAAACACTGTTAATATTGTCTGCAAGAGAAAATACAAAAACGACAGTTAGACTGGATCCAAGAACTGAATAGGCTTTGATAACTCAACAGTGAAAGAAAAATACGCCACAAAAAAAAAAAAAATCCCCTTTTCCCTCTGTAGCAATATAATTAACTTGGTTGTTATTATTGTTGTTACAGCCTTCAACCCTTTTTATTTATTTTTTACGTACACCTGCATTGATATGAACATGGAGGCCAAAGCAGCTGACCTCACTTTACTACATTGATTTCCAGCTTCCACTGGTATAGCACATACTGTACATACATTAGTAACTATGTAAAAATTGCCATTCCTGGAATTCAGAAATTGTCCTTCAGTCATGCCATCTATAAAAGGGAATATATAACAAAAATTAATAGATGACTATTAAATTAGCTGCAAAAGTGGAAAAACACTTTAAGCCATTCTTTCCTACCATCTATTTCAGGAGAGGAATGAGGAGGAATGGGAGGGGTCATCTATCCTATGTAATTTGTCATGCTCTATGGTATGTGAATGTCTACATCTCATTATTGCCACGTGGCACTCCATGTCATGCACATGTTGAATTTACATACCACAACACTGTTTATTGCTGTTGAACCTAAGAGTTAAAGAAAAACTACAGACTAATAAAACTTTATCCTGATCTTTAAATACTGACCTCTGGGCAGATATAAAAAAAAAGTTTTAAAGTATATGTGACCCCCTCATCTTGTAAAACATCCCATTCAGTTGAAAACAGAAATTAAAGGCAAATAATAATTATAAAATACATTTTTCCCTTTTAGATAAGCGATTTTATATAAAAGAGATCACATATCCTCTGTTCTCAGCTGCATATGGAACTTAGAAAGCTAGGGGAGGAGAAACAGCAGTGCAATGATCCTCCCAGTGAATGGCTGTGCAGTGGGGGGTGTCAGTACAAGTCTGATCATTGGAGGAGAGCAGGCTGAGTTCTCAGCACTGCCAGAAAACTGAGCACGCTGTGCTCTCATGCCGAGTGTGGTCAGTAAAAAGACCAGGCCTCTTTTTCAGACTCGGTGTTTACAAGTTAAAAAACACGTAGAAAATTACTTAGAACCCCCAAACATTATAAATTTTTTTCCTAACACCCTAGAGCAGGGATCCTCAAACTACGGCCCTCTAGCTGTTGCAGAACTACACATCCCATGAGGCATTGTAAAACTCTGACATTCACAGACATGACTAGGCATGATGGGAATTGTAGTTCCTGAACAACTGGAGGGCCGTAGTTTGAAGACCTCTGCCCTAGAGAATAAAATGTCGGTCATCGCAATACTTTTTGTCACACTGTATTTGCGCAGCGGTCTTGCACTTTTTTTGGGAAAAAATTCACGTTTTTGAATAAAAAAAATAGTAAGACAGCAGTAAAGTTAGCCCAAATTTTTTTTTATATTGTGAAAGATAATATTAAGCCGAGTAAATTGATACCCAACATGTCACGCTTCAAAATTGCGCCCGCTCGTGGAATGGCGTCAAACTTTTACCCTTAAAAAAATCTCCATAGGCGACATTTAAAAAAATTCTACAGGTTGCATGTTTTGTGTTACAGAGGAGGTCTAGGGCTAATATTATTGCTCTCGCGCTAATGATCGTGGCGATACATCACGTGTGTGGTTTGACCACCGATTTCATATGTGCACGCTACTCACTAATGCGTTCGCTTCTGCACGCAAGATCGATGGGGTGCTTTAATAAATATTTTTTTCTCTCATTTATGCTTTATTTAATTTTATTTATTTTTACACTGTTTTTAAAAAAAAAAAAAAAAAAAAATGGGTCACTTTTATTCCTATTACAAGGAATGTAAACATCCCTTTTAATAGAAAAAAACATGACAGGTCCTCTTAAATATGAGATCTGGGGTCAAAAAGTCCTCAGATCTCATATTTGGAAAAAATTAAAAAAATGTTGTCATTTGAAAAAAATGACAACAGAAAAACGGCCCTTTAACCACTTTGCGACCGCCGGCTGTCAAATGACGGCCAGGCGGCGCAGCTCTCGTTCCGGGAGGGCGTCATATGACGTCCTCCCCTTCTTTGCACTGCAGGGAGCGCGCCGCGCTCTCGCCGTGTCACTGGGAACCCGATGCGCGTGCCCAGCGGCCACGATGTCCGCTGGGCACCGGAGGTTGCCCAGTAACACAGCGGGACCGTGGATCTGTGTGTGTAAACACACAGATCAACGTTCCTGTCAGAGCAGAGGAGCCGATGGTGTGTTCTCTGTACAGAGAAACACCGATCGGTCTCCTCCCCTTGTGAGTCCCCTCCCCCCACAGTAAGAATCACTCTTAGGGAACATAATTAACCCCTCCCCGCCCCTAGTGGTTAACCCCTTCACTGCCAGTGTCATTTATACATGAATCAATGCATTTAAATAGCATTGATTGCTGTATAAATGACAATGTTGCCAAAAATGTGTCAAAAATGTCCGATGTGTACGCCATAATGTCGCAGTCACAATGAAAATTGCTGATCACCGCCATTACTAGTAAAAAAAAAAATATTAATAAAAATGCTATAAAACTATCCCCTATTTTGTAAACGCTATAACTTTTGCGCAAACCAATCAATAATCGCTAATTGCGATTTTTTTTACCAAAAATATGTAGAAGAATACGTATCGGCCGAAACTGAGGAAAAAAAATGTTTTTTTATATATTTTTTGGGGATATTTAGTATAGCAAAAAGTTTAAAAATATTGTTTTTTTTAAAAATGTGTCGCTCTTCTTTTGTTTATTGCGCAAAAAAGAAAAAACGCAGAGGTGATCAAAAACCACCAAAAGAAAGCTCTCTATTTGTGGGGAAAAAATGATAACAATTTAATTTGGGTACAGTGTCGTATGACTGCGCAATTGTCATTCAAAGTGCGTCAGCGCTGAAAGCTGAAAAATGGCTTGGTCAGGAAGGGGGTGAAAATGCCCTGTACTGAGGTGGTTAAGAGGTATGGGCAGAAGTGACATTTTGACGTCGCTTCCGTCCTGCTATGGTATGGAGACGGGTGGGGGCCATCTTACCTCACTCGTCTCCATACCCAGCCACAGACAGGTCCCGATCGCCTCCGCCGCTACAGACGGCTCCGGTAAGCGACGGAGGGTGCGGGAGAGCGGCGAGAAGGGGGGTGGCCCCTCTCCCACTGCCAATAAAGTTGATCTCGCAGCGAATCCGCCGCAGAGACCACCATTATCTTCAACAGAACCGCCGGCTCCAAAGATGGATACCTCGGTTGTGGCAGCAGCTGCTGCCATTACCGAGATATCCATCTTCAAAGTGCCGACGTATATGTACAGGACCCGGTTGGCAAGTGGTTAATAGGAAAGCAGAAGGACTGACAGGAACACCAGGGGTTTCACACAAAGGAACCACTACAAAGAACAGGAGACGTTCTCATACAAGTACATGCTACAGCAGGCACATATCAGGAAAATGAAATGTTGGGTCTACATATTCTTTAAATACCAGTTCAAGCAAAAGGTCTTAAAATCTATTCCAAAAGGGATTGATGGTAGAATAACAAAAATCTGTTTACAGGGGGTCCCCGGGTTACAAACAAGATAGGGACTGTAGGTTTGTTCTTAAGTTGAATCTGTTTGTAAGTCAGAACAGGCACATTACAAGTGTAGCTCCAGCCAAAAAATCTACTTTTACGTTTTTTAGATAACATAGAGAAGGGTTATCACCCCTGTAACATTTGCTTTGCTGTCTGTGCCCCTGTTCAGAAGATTTCACCTCACCTTCCGTCCCATGACAATTGGATTTTGAAAATTTGGGGTTGTTAGGGAAGCATGGACTGGTGATAAAGCATCAGTGGAGATACCTTTTCCCATATTAACTCTTACAGGAGTGAATTTCCCTTCCTAGGGGTGGATTTCCTCTCACTTCCTGTTGTCTCCCTCCGTTTGTAAGTAGGAGTCGTTTGTAAGTCAGAGGTTTGTAAGTAGGGGACCCCCTGTACAATGATTCCTACAAACCACAATGGTGATGGTGTTGGAGAAGTCAATGAGGCTCACCTGCCTGGCACAGTAAATGTCAAACGCCCAACAGGAAGAGACTGTGGATTGGGCAAAATAACCTCATCAGGGTGCCGATTTACTTACACTGTCCAATCGGCAGGCTAAAAGAAGGTCCTTGGCCAAGTCATTATTATGTGCAGCAAAGCCTACCTGGAGGTCCAGGACCTGGCTGTGCTTTGTGTTTATCCCAATGAACAGGCAGGTGACACACAGATCAGCAAAGCTGAAATTGGAATAAATGGTGTCCTATGCCTGGCTAGACAATGTGGCAGGAGGTGTGATTCACAAGACCAAATTAAGAAAACGACAGGTCATTGGGCAGGTAAGAAAGCTCACATGTAAGTTCGGACTTTGTATTTGGCTTTTTCCTGGAGTTCCACTTTATTCAGTTGAAAGATCTTTATTTGCTGCGGTTTAGTCTCTATGTAGTGAAGCTGCACACCAGACAGGAGCATGTCTGACTGTGTACACATAATTCTGACTCTAGAACTAGGTCACCCGAGTTGATGTCTTCTCATGCGTCACAAAACATTTAAATTTGTTAGCCGGCATGAACACTGCGCTCGTGACATAGCCAAGATTAACTCAATAGTGCCATAAAAAAGAGGACATTTTGCCAGATCCGTTTAGGAAGCGGTCAGAAAAACAGAAAAAAGTCAACCCCACTACTGAGCTACTTTTAAACTACAAGTACCAAATGCCATGCACCGATTCTACAGAGGATTAAAGCAAACTTGTGCTGGGAGAAATATGTAGATTGCTGCCCTGCTTCCAAACATGCGAGTCCCCTGGCTCTCTTTGGCTTCAACCCAGAACAAGCATGATCATTAGAAAATCAAAATGAAGTCCACAATTTAAATCTACATACTTGGCCCGGGTTAGAGAAGATCCTAAACCCAGTGAGCCACTAAATCCTAGAGCAAGATGCACCTATTTCTAACCAGACTCGGCCATCAATTCTTCAAGGTTCACCGAATAAAGTCCCTGGATCAAGTGACAGCGTTCCATCTATGGGTTCTCCCAGATCTTTGGTGGATTCCACAAACACAATAATCTGAATCTTATTTTGACTGCTGATGCAGACATCTCTGGCAAGGAATCCCTAATCCAGCAGTCAGCTTCCCTCAACAGATTCAAACAGGTAAGCCTAATGCTGCGTACACACGGTCGGAATTCTCGTTGGAAAAAGCTCTGATGGTTTTCCCATCGGAATTCCGACGGAATTTCGCTCAAACTGTCTTGCCTACACACGGTCACACCAAATTCCGATGGTCAATAACACCACGCCTTAAAAAATGTTCGACTGCACTATAAAAAAGGGAAGTTTAATGCTTCTGAGCATGCGTCGAATTGTTTCCGAGCATTGCGTCGGAATTTCATACACACGATTGGAAAATCCGATTCTCAATCCAAAGGTTCTCAATCCAAAGTCCGTCGGAAATTCCGACAGAAAAAGACCGATGGGCATACACACGGTCAGAAAATCCGATGAAAAGCTCCCATCGGACTGTTTCCATCGGAAATTCCGACCGTGTGTACGCGGCATAACGTGGAGTCCACTCCAGGTTCTCATTTTTAACTGAAGCCCTCATAAAGGGGGAGTTCCATTGACTTCCGAAATGGGTTGGCCATCTTTTAACACAATATCTAGGGATGCACCGGTACTTGACCAAAAGCTCCAGTTACCGAACCCGATACTTTGTGGTGCAATTTGCGTCAATACAAAATGCATGGGCACAAATCACACTGCAAAGAATCATATGCGATTTCAACAGAAATGCAGTGCGATTCCTGTTCGAATGGCATGCGATTTTCCCCACCACTCGCGTGTGTGTGTGTGTGTAGAAAGGGATTAAAGCGCCATCTAGTGAGCAGTTTTTAAAAAAAACTATAACTCGCAGTACATATCTGGCCACATTTTCTACATAGATGTCCCGGTCCACCGATGATAGCAAATCACAGGGCTGGAGGAGATGTAGAGGCAGTCCACCCTCAAGCTGGCATCACTTCCGCCCTATACCCATGGGTGCCAGCAACTTCTCCTCCCCAGCGGCCCCGATTTGCTATCATCGGCAGACTGAGACACCTACGTAGATTATTTTGCATGTGGCCAGATATAGTTAGGTCCATATATATATTTGGACACAGGCACAATTTTAGTACTTTTTCAGGTATTTTCCAAAATGTATTCAAGCTATAGTTCTAGAATGGATATGGGCTGAAAGTACACACACTCAGGTTTAATTTGTACATCTAAAATCGGAGGAAGGGTTTAGGAATTATAGCTCTTAAGGATAGTCATCCCCCTTTTTCAAGGGGCCAAAAGTAATTGGATAATTGAATCAAAAGCTGTATTCCTTCATTATTTCTTCATAAATTAAGCAGGCAACAAGGTCTGGAAGTGATTCCAATCATGGAAACTTTGGAATCTATTGTTGTGAACCTACACTATGCATTTAAAGGAGCTGTCCATGCAAATAAAACAGGCCATTGTAAGACTTCAAAAACTAAAGAAATCAAATCAGAGATAGCAGAAACATTAGGAGTGGCCAAATCAACAGTTTGGTACATTCTGAGGAAATAAGAACGCACTGGTGAGCTCAGCAGCATAAAAAAAAGCCTGGACGTCCACGGAAGACAACAGTGGTGGATGATCGCAGGATCCTCTCTATGGTAAAGAAAGACCCATTCACAACATCCAGACAAGTGAAGGAAACTCTCCAGGAGATGGGTGTATCATTGTCAAAATCTACAATCAAGAGAAGGCTTCACAAGAGCAAATACAGAGGGGTTCACCACAAGGGGCAAACCATTCATAAGCCATTCATTCATAAGCCTGAAGAATAGAAAAGCCAGATTAGACTTTGCCAAAAAATTGCATACGATGCAGACTGCAATTGCATAGCATTCAATTCTTTACAGTGCGATTCGCGACACTTCATCTTTGTCGTCCGCCCCCACCCCCCCCCCCCCCCCCCAAGATAAGCTGCCTGTATCGCTTATCTACTCTTTAATAGAGGGCTCCATGTTACTCCAAAAGTAGTCATGATGCACCTGCATGAAACGGCCAACCTAGGTTTATGTAAGCGTTTGAAATATAAAAAAAAAATACTCCAATAAGATATCCCCATGGACTTCTTTTCTTGGGTGTGCACTTGCAAAGCAAATATCTGTCACCTGATCACGGGTGCTGCTGAACAGCTGTGATTCCACACATACAGCCACAAAGGATAAAATATCGCTGGACCAATATTGCTGCAAAAGCCTGGTGTGACTACAGAAACTCTACAAGTAGAGTTTCTTTGTGGCTTGGAAAAAAATATTAAAGGACGATGTTCAAGCAATTCCAGTGATTTGTCGCGCTGATTGATGCAGTGTTTTAAAGTGAGCTACAGATTTGCCGGCATCAGCAGCTTCCCAATTTTATCCAACACAGCTGCCAATGGCTGTGGCACACCAACCACTCAAAGCTGCATAAACCAGCGCTTGAACTAGATATAGCGGCAACTCCATTGAAGATACAAAATCAAAAGAGAAAATAACCTTGAACTGTTAAAAGTCTCCGCTACACATAGCTGCATGCATGAGGTGGCCCTTGAGGGCAACGCTTTGTCTAATCGTCCCCTAAAGCTAGGGACTCTCCCAACCAGCGTCAGACCAGTTTTATCGGCGGAAAAGAGACAATTGCCCCAATTTTGTTACCAGGAAACAAAAATAAACTGGGTCACTTATGTATATTTATAGCTGGAACAAAAAAAAAAATATTTGATTTATCTATATTCATCTCTACACTACCTTGCAAATGCCTGTGCCTCAGGCATAGGACACACCCACTGCCATGCCCCTCCCCTTTCCCTATAGGGGAATTATACAAAAAATAAATAAAAGGATTAGTTACACCCACAAGTGCTTTTTATAACCTCTACTATTCCTTTATACTGGCTTTTGAAATGTACTAATGCAGCAATCTAGAAATTGAAAGATAAAAAGGGCATTTTATGTACAACTAGATAGATCAGACCAAAATGAGGGACAAATGAGGAGGAAAGAGGGACAGAGGTCACCTCTTCTCATACAATAAAGGAAATAAAGAAAATGGGATTTGTTTTTTTAGGCGCTCATACTCTCAGCAAAGGCAAAAAATAAATAAATAAATAAAATAAAAGATACCATAAAGATAACAGTATATTTTTTTTCATATCAAAAGAGAAGTTCAGTTTCAGAAGTACCGGTAAGTTCAAAATCTAAACTCACCTAGGTGGATGAAGAATCAGTGCAATGTTGCATCTATCCCAGTCAGTTTTGCACTGAGAACTGAGTGATCAAACACTGCTGAAAGCTTAGTTTTCTCCTGCATTCTGAGCAGAGAGCCAGTGACTGTCAGTCACCACTCTCTGCTCTGCCCCTCCAGCACTCACTGGAGTGTTGGGCTGTGTAGGGGGGCAGGAACGGCTGGGCTCAGTCTCCCAGCAGCTCGCTGAGAGCCTGAGCCAACTGCCAGTCCAGGCATCTGGGTGGATCCTTAATATAAAGTTGGGATCGATCCAGAGCCTGGATTGGCCGAGTGCCGACAGCAAGCTATATATTGCGGTCGGCTGAAAATGGGTCACAGTCCTTTGATCCATAGGGGAAGTAGGGCTAAAAAAGCTTTTGCCCTACTTCTCCGTTTTGAGCCGAGAGCTGGTGACTGTCAGGGCTCAGTCTCCCAGAAACTTGCCCAGAGCCTAAACCAAGTGCTGGTCCTGGCATCTGGGTGGATCACAACTATAAAATCAGGGTTGATCCAGAGCCTGGATTGACTAAGTGCCGACAGCAAGCTTTAGCCCACTGTTGGCTAAAAATGGGTCAAAGTCCTGTGATCCATAGGAGACGTAGGGCCAAAAAAAGCCTTTGCCCTACTTCTGCTTTAGGTATTAAAGTGGTTGTAAAGTATTTTTAGTTAAAAACAACAAACATGTTATACTTAACAGCTCTGTGCAGTGGTTTTGCAAAAAGCAGCCCAGATCCTCCTCTTCTCGGGTCCCTCTTTGGTTCTTTTGGCCCCTCCCTCCTGTTGAGTGCTCCCTATGAGCTTGCTATTCAGACACGGAGCTGCAGCCTGGCTCTGCCCCCTCTCTCCTCATGGGTTGACTAACTTTAATTGACAGCAGCGGGAGCCAATGGTGCTGTGCTTCGGTCTTGCCAATGATTAGGGGAGTCCTGGGGTGGGCCGAGACACTCCTGCAACATCGATTAATCTAGATGGGCTCAGGTAAGTATTAGGGGGGCCGAGAGGGGCTTCTGCACACAGAAAGCCTTTTTTCTTAATGCACAGAATGCATTTAAGTGGAAGTGAACCCTCTTATCATTTTCAGCCAAGGAAGCTGCCATCTTAGCCTCGGTTTGATCTTCAACTGCCATGATGCTGCACATGTCAACAGTTATGACTCCAGCTATTGGATGGTTTGATAGTTTGGTTGAGAGCACAACCAATGTGACAGATACATTCCCAGCATGCCAGGAATGCAAGGGTTTCTTTAAACTATTAAAATTAGGGCTGTGGAAATTAAAGATTAATTCCTCGATTAATCATTAATTTTTTTGATCGATCAAATTCTTTTGATCAGTACTCACCTCTCCGCCGGCTTCTGGGTCTTCAAAGAGTTCCGTCGGAGATCCGGTGACGTCACGGTCTTCGATGTCACCGGACTCCTGACCCCTTCCCCAAGTGCCTCCGTCTGCTAACGAAGGGAAGGGGGGGCGAGTCCGGTGACGTCGAAGTTCTGATTGAACGTAACGCGTACGGGGGAGGAGCTACGCATGATGTCACCCGTAGCTGTCCTACGCAACTAACACGATTGTCGGCTTTACATGCTGTGTTTTTATCATCTTTATGTGAGTAGTTTGTGTTTGAACACAAAAATGTAATCTTATACATAAGCGGTGAGCACTTAGATCTTTTCTTTCTACCCATGACCTGGCATCCTTGCTGAGATCTAAGGAGACGTGAGAGAAGTTTATGGTCCGCCGTGTTAACCCTTTTTATATCCGCTTGCATGACCACCTGTTTGCACAGGGGTCCATGCCATAAAGGTGAGAGTGATTAGTTAGACTGGAGGTGAAGGGATTGTCACGCTACTGTGGGAAAAAAAAAAAAAAATGTCAGTACGTCAGTGCTACAGTTTGAATTTAAAACATATTTGTGTGAACTGTGAAGTTTACGGATGTACGGTTTAGGAGATATTCCCCGTGCAATGCGCCGCTGACTGCAGCGGCGCATGCGCAAGGGGGATTCTCGGCTGAAGGGCCGGCAGAATCCGAACCCTGCCGGGAAGAAGTCTCCCGTGCGCATGCGCGGGAGTGACGACATCGCGGCTCCAGCCACTCACATCGCTGGAGTCGCGATACCCGGAAGACACGCCGAGGCAACATGTCGGCGACCTCGGCGTGGACCAGGTGAGTTACCGACGCTTCGTTCTAAGGTAAGTATTTCATAATGAGCTAGTATGCGGTGCATACTAGCTCATTATGCCTTTTCCTTTACAGGTGTTAAAAAAAAAAAAAAAAAAGTTCAGCGGCTTTACTACCGCTTTAAGTCATGGATTGTGGAAACAAACTAGTGTCGGGTGATTGTATATAGTGTATACCACATTTACCACTGACTAATGCAGAGTTGCAATGCAAGGAGATCAGCTAAAAATAGTTGGATCTGTATGTGCGTTATAATTAATCGAAATTAGTCGATAAAAAAAAAAAAAGATTAAATCGAACATGAAAATTTTAAATCAGTAACAGCCCTAATTAAAATCAACGGGTTTACTTCCGCTTTACAGCCACTTCGGTCTTTTAAAAACACACATCTCATTTGTAAAATTTCCACTTAGAAGTAAAAAAACAGTTGAAATTGACCCCTCCTGTCTTAACCCAACCCTCTGTATTTAAACATGGTATTACAAGGGCTGTCAACATATAATAAATGGCATTGTGATCAATACATGGCTAGTACATATCCAATAAAACAGCATTTGAAGTGCTAAGATGACAACGCGTTTCTCAAACAAGTTTCTTCAGGGACCACCAAGGTTGAAGTGGTACATCAATCATTGCGTATTCATGTGGAGGAAAAGTCATGCGGGTACCTGGATTATGGACTATCACGCATATACATCCTAGCTAGACCATTGTACAGTGCCCATGCTGCGTCAGGAGGTACACCAATACTGAAATACAACAGCAAACTTGCATCTCCCCACAGGACTATACTGGCATACAGGTTTCTCGTAGTATGCTCATGCTGAACATATTACATTTATCGCTTCAACAAATTTAAAGCTGAAGAGGCCAAATTCTTTGGGGGGGGGGGGGGGGGTCAGTCGTTAAGATGCTACAATTAAGACAAAATTTCACTTTATGCGGATGATGCACTTATCTATTTAGGTGACACAGACGCATCTTTGCGAGCAGTGATGGGGATAATTAAACAATTTGGAAGTTACTCAGGTTTCAGAATTAACTGGTCTAAGTCCACCATTATGCCAGTGGACCCGCTAACGAACGCATTACCCACTGGAGCAGATCAGATTGCCACAGTGACTAGCTTTAGATACCTAGGAGTGGTGGTGTCCACAAATCCGGCTGACTATGTTCGGCTGAATTTGGGGCCACTACTGGAGAAACAGAAGGTGAAATGCTCTAGCTGGTGTAAGCTTCCCCTGTCAGTGATAGGAAGAGTGAACCTAATAAAAATGGTATGGGCACCGCAACTGCTCTACATTTTTCACAATTCACCCATGTGGATTACAAATAAATGGTTCAAAAAAATTGACACCCTGATACGAGAGTTAATTTGGAAGAAAAAAGTGGCAAGGATCAGCTTGACCACACTGCAATATGGAAAAGACAGAGGGGGGCTAGCAGTTCCCCACCCTAAGCGTTACTTCATGGCTGCCCAACTTCAGCAGATGGCAGGATGGGGCCACCCACAAGGGGATGACCCAGTGGCCAATTTAGTCACTGTGTCTGACTCACGTCTAAAAGCAGCTTCACATTTGGAAATGGACCTTCCTAGCATCCCACACTCTACTCCCACTAACACCCTCTTGCTTAAAGTATGGGCAGAGACCCAAAAAATTGTCAGGGTACAAGGCCCGATGCCCTTTACGCCTATCTGGAATAACCCTAAATATCCAGAACTTCAGAACTTACAGGGATTCGCCCATTGGCGAGAAAAGGGGATATGGTTCTTCCCACAGCTATATGAGAGAGGAATTCTAAAAACGTACGAACAACTATGTCAGGAATACCAGCTGCCCCCTAGGGGCTTCTACCAATACTTACAGCTCAGGCACGCACTGGGGACGCAGCAACAGATGTGCTCACTGAGTACCTCCTCTCCATCGCTTTTGATGGAAGTGATGCAGGCGGATGCTAGAAAGGGGCTGATTTCAAAAATTTACGCAGAATTGTCCTCCTCAGTCCAGGATCATACCTCCCTTCTAAGCAGGAAAAAATGGGTAGAAGATATAGGAGAAATAGATGGAGACCAATGGGAAATGGCCCTCAAGGCAGTCCCGGCGGTGTCGGTCTCAGCCTCACATAAACTATCACAGCTATATATTTTGCACAGGACATATAGAACTCCAATGCAACTCCATGGCTGGGGTAGCAGAGATTCCCCTATGTGTCCCAAATGCAAGGTACACCAGGGGGACCTAATATGGAGGTGCCCAAAACTACATCGGTACTGGACAGAAATATCCCAACACATAACAAGACTGGCACAGGTGCCGGTCCCTTTAGACCCCCTGGTGTACCTACTGGGGGCCATAGATAGTGAAATGTACCAGAAGGGAATGTATCTTATGGATTACCAGACGGATGTATTTAGCCAGGAAACTCATAGCCAGATATTGGATGGCGCCCACGGTTCCAACGAGCAAGCAATGGATCAGCTATGTCAATTCATTGTTGCTCAGGGAGAGGCTGGCATACAAACACAGAAAAGCGATGGGTAAATTTGACCTGATATGGCAGCCCTGGCTGGAGGATCCCAGCCTGGCACCGCCACAGCTAGTTATAGACAGACTATTAATGTGAGGAGCCGGACACGCAGATAGGGGAGAGAGGGGGAGAGAGAGAGAAAGGAGATGGGTGAAATGTTGTTGTTATGGTTAGCACTGGAGCACTGACAATCCGAAGTCTGAGGAAAGAGATGACTCGAAACAGTATACATAGGTCATAAGTGCTGGTTCATGTTACAAGGTTCGGGGGGGGGGGTTTACAGGGGGGAAAAAATGTAAAGTGATACTAATGTGCAGTGTTACCCTGTTATTGCTCGATTTTTTCATGTAAATGGATATATGTCATGTCATCTTGATTGCAATATGTCACACTGTATGTCTACTGGATATGATTGTATTGTTTGAGCAACATAATAAATAAAAAAGTTTTGATTTAAAAAAAAAAAAAGATGCTACAATTATGCCCCTTTCCAGGTGAAACGTGTCGGTGCAGGGAGGTTCCCGAGTGGGGGCTTCCAATTTATGCAGATAATGGTATAGATAGCTAGAGGTAGTTAGTGACATTCAACTGGACTTGTTCTGTAATGCTTAGTGTCTTTTTAATCCAATCCCCATGGAATGTGTAGATGTTGAACTACTCTGTCCTAGTTACATAATCTTATTGATGGTGTCAGGAAGCCTGCATAGGTATTAGTACTTCAATTTGTTGTCAAACTGCCAGGGTAGAGATATTAAAATGGCATTCCATGTGGAAGACAGATGGTGTCCCGTTTTGACGCAGACGGCCTCTTACACGCTTCTTTGTGCACGTTTTCCGGAACAATACAGCTTGATTAAAAAAATGAAATTATGAATTCGCTTCCAGCTTTTTGCTGCAATGTACATACAGGGCGCATGGACGAGCGCCATCCGATGCCTGCACCTGAGTTTACAGACGTTACAAGAGGGCTGGGAAAACTGCAATCTCCTTTGTTACCCAGCAATAGAAGCCTGAAGGAGGTTCTGAGCCTAAATTAAACCCTAACAATGGTAGAAAATCTCTACACAAAAATGTTCCCAGTGTTCTAACCTTGAGAGTGACTCTGAACGTGAAGCTGGGAAGATGCAGGTACCAGTGTCGATCTTTTCGATCTCTCGGCGAGTCCACAGAAGCTATACACACAAAGGTGCATGAGAGGTGTGCCGCACAGAATCAAGTAACAAGAGGTTGCAGCTACTCCCAGTAGTAGAGATGCATTGAAATTTCAGCTGCCAGAACACATCGGGTGAAAATTATGTTATCTGCATTTTACTGATGATGGTGCCAAAAACACATGCGATTTTGCCGCAATTGTACCACGATTCTACTGTGCTTTTCATAGGGGATAACATAGATCATAGGGGCTGCTGAAATAACATTTAAAATCTTGTATAATCCTCTGTCTCTATATGCTAGATGCTCCCGTCAAAGATTAAAAAAAAAAAAATGCCTACTTTACCCGTTTACTGAATGCTGATCACATGACCCACCAGCTCTCTCCTCCTGACTGACGTCAGCGGGGAAATAGCCCCTCCCGCTGCAGCTGTCAGACAGGGAGAGCAGAGCGGCGGGTCACGTGATCAGCGTTCTGAAAAAAGGTAAAAAAAAAAAAATATAAAAATTAAAAAAAAAAAAAAAAAAAAAAAAAAAGAGTATTATAAAAAGTTAGCAGAGTACATTAACCACTTTAATAAATAAGTCAAATACAATTTTATATTTAAATTTATAATGGTCACTTTGATTTCAGTTTTCGACCAACTGCATTTTTGGTACTAAAATTTCTGGTGCACCTCTACCCAGAAGCAAATTCAAGTGCGATGGTCAAAACGTAAATTCATATTCAAAATTTCCACATTCTATTTTAATTCATTCTAGCCTACTGCTATTAATCTGAATGATCTTGAAGTTTGTAAACCAGGGTAGATAAATTTATAAAAAATAAAAATTTTCGCGCCCACGGTATCCATTACATGAAGCAATGTACAGGTACATCGTTTTGCACAATAGAGCTGACCTGCTGCAGTATATGTACTGTGGCTGGTCGGCAAGTAGTTAAAGAGGGAGTCCGGCGAAAATTTTTTTTTTTAAAAGTCAGCAGCTACAAATACTGCAGCTGCTGACTTTTATAATGAAAAAAATAATGACACTCACCTGTCACAGGGTCCAGCGACATCGGCACCCGAGGCCGGACCGCCCCTCGGTCCTTGGATTCTGCCGCCGCCATCTTGGGTATGGGAATCAGGAAATTAAGCCTTGCGGCTTCACTGCCCTGTTCCCTATTGCGCATGCGCAAGTCGCGCAATGCAATAGGAATGCTCCGCGCTGTCTGGGACCCGTGTGTGTGTGTCCGAGCAGACAGCGCGGCGGTACCGGAAGTGGGTGCAAATACCTGTCTTAGACAGGTATCTGCACCCCCCACCCCCCTCCCCCCTGAAAGGTGCCAAATGTGACACCGGAGGGGAGGAGGGTTCCGATGACTTTAGGGTGGAACCCCGCTTTAAATCTGATTTTTGGGATTTTTATCAAATTTATTTTAATAGAAAGCTTTTGGAGTAAAAATCTAAAATATAGTTTTCAATTTGAGATACAGTAATAATTTAGTTTATTCAGCATGAAATGCAGCTTAGTTATGTAGCATGAGGCTGTATATTCTGCAATACTGTATTTATTTTGTGATACAGTTCTATGCCAGCAGAAAAGGAGGGTCACACACTGTTGGTATCATCCCTAAGAAACTTTATTGGAGACTGCTCAGACGGAACAGAATTGCAGAGACAGGTTCTGTCTGAGCAGTCTCCAATAAAGCTTCTTGTGGATGATACCAGCGATGCACGCCCCCCCCCATTTCAGACTTGCATCATATGCTACAGGAGAGTGAGTGGGATCTCTGCCTGTCTGCACCTGTCCTTCACAGCTTAAATCTTAAGCTATTTCAGTAATAATGGAATGCAGAGGCAATTATTAGGGTTGCACCAATACCTGTAGCGATACTGAGCATTTGCACGAGTACCTCGTATTTGTGCAAATGCTATGATACCTGAAACCAATACCTATACCTTTGCGGCTCAATTTGAGCCCATACAAAATAAATGGTCTCAAAATCGCACTGCAAAGAATTGCATGTGATTTGTACAGGAATGCGGTGCAATTCCTGACCGAATCGCAAGCGGTTTCCCCCACCGCTCCTGAGCGAACACTGGCTTGTCGTAGTGACTTCAGCCAGGGCTTACACAGAAGTGGCGCAGGAAAAACGCATGCTATTCAGACAGGAATTACACTGCATTGCTGTTCAAATCACATGAGATTTGCAGTGCGATTCAAGCCCATTAATTTTGTATGGGCTCCAAATGCACAGCAAAGGTATCAATACTTGGTTTTGTAAGCGATTGACCGAAAAAATTAAAATCGGTACTTGATATTTAAAAAAAATAAAAAATAAAAAAGTAGCGGTGCAACCGTAGCAATTATTTAACATGATAAAGCGTTTATATAGTCTAATGCCCTGTACACACGATAGGATTTTCCGACAAAAAATGTTGAATGTGAGCTTGTTGTCGGAAAGTCCGACCTTGTGTATGCGCCATAGAACATTTGTTGGCGGAATTTCCACCAACAAATGTATGAGAGCAGGTTCTCAGAATTTTCCGAGCGTGTGTACACAATTCCGATGCACAAAAGTCCACGCATGCTCGGAATCAAGCAGAAGAGCCGCACTGGCTATTGAACTTAATTTTTCTCGGCTCGTCATACGTGTTGTAATTCACCGCGTTCTTGACGTT
The DNA here is from genome assembly GCA_028564925.1 of Lithobates sylvaticus. Classification (NCBI taxonomy): domain Eukaryota; kingdom Metazoa; phylum Chordata; class Amphibia; order Anura; family Ranidae; genus Lithobates; species Lithobates sylvaticus. Next base: position 77,431,731 of record CM053038.1, read on the forward strand.
CGGAATTTCCAACAACATTTGTGTGACCGTGTGTATGCAAGACAAGTTTGAGCCAACATCCTTCGGAAAACAATCCACAGTTTAGTTGTTGGAAAATCCTAAACGTGTGTACAGGGCACTACAGATACAACCAAACCTTTGAAGGCAACCATAATGCAGATGCAACCCGTGATTAAGCCCACGTTCACATTGGGCCGATTTGTTATGCCAAATCGGTGGCTATTGTCGGCAATGGCACCGTCCGAAGCGGTGTAGCGCCAACTTTGTGGTGGCGCACCAATTCCCAAAAGTTAATTCCTGTACTACATTTGGTGACTTCAAGGGCGATTTGACAGGCATCTGTGCCCCTGAAGTCAGACTGCATTGCCGATTTGAAAATCGGGCAAGTTCAGCTGAATTTTTAACCCGCATCCATGTGAACGTGGGCTAAATGAAGTTTGAGACCCCCTGATGTAGGGAACGCAGGAAGTTGGGGAAAGAGATGGCCCGCAGACAAGCAGCACTCACAACACGAATGTCGTTTTTTCAAGCAAGCTTATATTGGCTTGTCATTGCTATTGCAATGTGGGTGTTCTGAAACCAAAGTGTATGCAGTGACCATAGATTTCCATTAAGTCCCCTATTGATAAACACACAATTCACAAGATGATCCGTGTGTCAAGGAAAAAAAGTACAGGTGCTTTTTTTCTTTTTGGTGCAACAATTTACATTTTAGGCTCCATAGACTTCAATGGGAGCATACGAAAAATGTGAAATTATAGTTTCTACTTTGATTCAGTAAAACTCACTCTGGTAAACATATGCAAATTTCTGACTTTAGCACACTTGGAGTGCTTACTGGAAAACATTAATCAGTCCACCCAGTACTGCCCGCTATCGTCTGTCTGGCTTATTATCATCCAACCTGCTTACTCTTTGGAAATGCTGCTGCAAAACAAACCAAAACAATAACATAAATTGCCATAACAAAACGCTAATCAGCCACATATCCCAAGAAGCGCAATGTTAAGTACCATACAGCTATAAATAGATCACTGTAAGTGGCGGTTATTTTAAGCGATCATCTCAAAGTGGCAAGCGATGAAAACATTAACACTTCTTGATCACAGAAACTAAATTGTTACACAAATGCAGGAACATATAAAATAAAAAAACACACAACAGGCAAGATGGGAGCTAGACACAGTTGATGGAGAACTTCCAGTGACATATGGAAAAAGGGACTTGTAATACACAAGAAGCTGTAAACAAATCTAAACAAAATCAATAAGAAATGAAAACACAAGCAAAGGATTTACATAATCCTTCACTGATCAAACCACACTGCATACCCAAAAATAGGCTTTAAGGGTCCATTCACACTGGCGGATGTATGTTATAATGTAAACTGAAGTCAAAATTTAACAGGGACATATTTATCCAGGGAGTCCTGTATTTTCTTATTTGTCTAATGGTCTCCTAATTGTTTGTTCACAATTGTATTTCGTGTAAACAACCATAGGCTGTGATGATATTTGTCAATTTGGTTGCAAACCTCTAAAAAAAATAAGACAATAAAAAAAAAAAAAAAAAAAAAAACACACAGGGGCAATTCACACAGCCAACACATAATCCAAACTAAAATACATGTAAAAAATGGGGATGATGGGTGGTAAAAAATAGATAGCTGTGCTAGACAGTTTTACACAACCTGCGTCAAAAATCATAACCTCCTATCGTGTTCGCCAAACCAATTCAAGCAGTAATGCAGGTTTTAGGGATTCCCAGACACTTGCCCCACCATGGATCGCTTTTCAAAAGGGGCAGCAAGTGCTGCTGCAAGTGCGAACAAGCCCCAAAGCCAGCCATAGACTGTTCGAATCTCAGCTGGTTCAACAGGGACCGGCCGAGATTCGAACCATGCATGGGCAACATGATTGTACACACACAATCGATTGATTAACTTGGGTACAACCAGCCTGTTGGATTGTTCAGGTGATTATTGCCAGCGGCTATAGCGGCTAGCAATAATGATTGTGTGTTCTCCCAAAAGGGACGATACCCCCCCCACCCCACCCCTCCCCATTGGAAGAACACAATAACTCCATGGGAGATTTCGCACATGGCCTAAAATGTCAGTACCAACTGGTACAAGGTTCGGGCATTGCACCTCTCCCTACACAGTCCACTAAAACACCAGGAGGGATGCACTGCAGATGGATGGCCCCTGTGTGTACAAAGAAAAACATCCCCACAATACAAAATTTCTTTCCGTTCATGTCATTCACCTAAACACAAAATCTTTGCTGAATTTGCAAAGAGAACAATACAAATTTTCATGGTAACTTTAAAGGTAGAACTACCATAAAAGCAAAAACTTTCTCCCCCATAAGGGAAGGTTATAAGTGCTGGCAAGGTTTTTTGTGTGCCATCTGTGTCCTATTGGAGAGATTTCCCTTCACTTCCTCTCTTATAGCCACATACTTGTTACCAGAACTGGAGCCTCCAGTCCTTGATTTCTGTTCTGATGACAACTCAAAATTTGAGATATTCTTTCACTTAGTGATAAACAGTAACAAAAATAGGACAAAGAGGGTGAATCTCCTTATGCCGCGTACACACGAGCGGAAGTCCGATGAGAGCTTTTGGTCCGAAAATGTGACCGTGTGTATGCTCTATCGGACTTTTGCTGGCGGAATTCCAGCCAGCAAAAGATTGAGAGCAGGGTCTCAATTTTTCGGTCGGAAAAAGTTCCAATCGGAAATTCCGATCATCTGTACCAATTCCGACAAGCAAAATTCCTACGCATGCTCGGAAACAATTCTATGCCTGCTCGGAAGCATTGAACTTCATTTTCTCGGCTCGTCGTAGTGTTGTACGTCACTGCGTTCTTGAGGGTCGAAAGTTCAGCGAACTTTTGTGTGACCGTGTGTATGCAAGCCAAGCTTGAGTGGAATTCCATCGGAAAAAACAGCCAAGATTTTTCTGACGGAAATTCCGCTCGTGTGTACGCGACATTAAAGAAGAGTTCCACCCAAAAGCGGTACTTCCTTTCGCTTTAAGGTCTCCTCCCCGACTCCTGTTTATGAAACTGAGATTTTTGGGGAGGAAGAGGGGGGAGGGGAACAGGTACCTGAATTTGACAGGTACCTGCTCGCCCTTCCGTTTTCGGTCACCTAGGCGGATGCAGAAGCTCTCCCTCCCGAAGTCTTCTAGGACACATGACAGGTCCTAAAAGACTTCAGGGCCAGTCACAGAACGCAGCCCTGCTTGCGCATGTGCAGTGGGCACCCAGCTGTGAAGCCGCAAACTGTCACAGTCGGGTGCTCATAGTAGAGATGCTGGCGCCGCTGAGGACATGGCGAGAACACGGCTGTGGTGAGTACACTGCTGGACCGCGGGACAGATGAGCGACTGTTTATTTAAAGTCAGCAGCTACGCTTTTTGTAGCTGCTGACTTTTAATAAACAAATGACTGGAACTCCGCTTTAACAATGACACAGACATCAATAAAAATCCAACAGGAGTTCTAATCCCTCTCCACTCGATCGTTCTAGGATTCTGAAGTCATCAAGACCATAGCAGGGTCCATAGCTGTGCCCTGGACACGAGGACCCCGAGGGACAGCCCTCTGGCAGATCATGGGATAGTGCCACTTGGCGTTGGGGGGGGGGGGGGGAAATCAGGTAAGTAAAACAGTTTTTCACCCCCCCTGGACCAAAAAAACTATTAACTCTTGCAGTGCAGGCTAAGCCCCATTGCATTTTATCCCAACCATGGCACTACCTGTCTGGAGTCTGCATGTTCTTCCTGTGTCTGCGTGTGTTACCTCTGGGTACTCCGGTTTCCTCCCACACTTCAAAAGACATGCTGGTAGGCCAATTGGCTCTAGTATGTGTAGTTACGAATGCGAGTTGGGTACCTTAGAGATTGTAAGCTCCTTCAGGGCAGGGACTGATGTGAATGTATACGGCAATACATATGTAAAAAGCTGCATAAATTGATGGCGCTATAACAAAATGTTATTGCCCGGAGTTGGGCTTTAAGGCAAACCTGCCAAGACTGAAGTACAAGGGACACGTCACATACCACCCTGCTATTATGACAACTTGGGCTTTCAAAGTCTGAGTTCCTGACCCAACACAGGTATACAGAACAGGATCAGTCACAAGTTAGTTTCGGGTCAGGGCTTAAAAAAGTCAGCCGTTCTACAGCACAGCAAGACAACTAACATTTTCAAAAGGGGCTTCAGCTTCGGCAGCCACCATGTTTCTTCTATAGGTTAATACTAGTTACCAACAATTCTGAAAGCTGCAATGAGAATTAAAGGGGTTGTAAAGGCAGAAGTTTTTTTTATCTTAGGCTGCATTCACACCTGAGCATTTTGTTTTCAGGCAGAAAGTCGCACGGTTTTACCGTGATTTTGTCGTGGTGTTTGCCACGATTTTGTACAGTTTAAAAGGTCACCAATGTAAAAAGCACAAAAAACGCCTGTAATCTGCCCAAAAAGAAGCTCATGTACTGTGAGCTTCAGGCATTTTGTTTCAGGTGACAAAAACGCTCAGATGTGAACAGATGCCATTGAAATTAATGGGATTTTGCTTGTTGGGCGTTTTCAGGTGTTTTACGAGCCGAAAACGATCAGGTGTGAATGCAGCCTTATGCATTCTATACATTAAGATAAAAAGCCTTCTGTGTGCAGCAGCCTCCCTCACCCCCCTAATACTTACTGGAGCCCCATCTCTGTCCACGAGTGTCTTGGCCGTCCGGGACTCTCCCTCCTGATTGGCTGAGACACAGCAGCAGCGCCAGTGGCTACCGCTGCTGTCAAAGTCAGGAGAGAGAGAGAGAGAGAGAGAGAGAGAGAGAGAGAGAGAGAGAGAGAGAGAGAGAGAGAGAGAGAGAGAGAGAGAGAGAGAGAGAGAGAGAGAGAGAGAGAGAGAGAGAGAGAGAGAGAGAGAGAGAGAGAGAGAGAGAGAGAGAGAGAGACACACAGGTCGAACCGCAGCTCTGTGTCTGAATGGACACGCGTAGCTGCAGCTCGGCTTAAATGCCCCCATAGCAAGTTGCTTGCTGTGGGGACACTCAACAGGAGGCTGGGGCCAGGAGCAACGAGGAGGAACCTGAGAAGTGGAGGATCGGGGTTGCTCTGTATAAAACCACTGCACAGAGCAGGTAAGTATACCATGTTTTTTTTTTTTTATATATAAAAATAACTTATGCCGCGTACACACGAGCGGATTTTACGTCGGAAAAATCTTTCGACCGTCAAGAACGGGGTGACGTACAACACTACGACGAGCCGAGAAAGTTCAAGTTCAATGCTTCCGAGCATGCGTCAAATTGTTTACGAGCATGTGTAGGAATTTTGTGCGTCGGAATTGGTACAGACAATCGGAATTTCCGATTGCAACTTTTTCCGACCGAAAAATTGAGAACCTGCTCTCAATCTTTTGCTGGCTGGAATTCCGCCAGCCAAAGTCCGATGGAGCATACACACAGTCGCATTTTCCGACCAAAAGCTCTCATCAGACTTTTGCTGGAGGAATTTCTGATCCTATGCATAAGACTTCAATCACTTTAATACCTACTAAAGCAGCACTATTGGTGGTCATACACACCTTGCTAAATGGTCAATCTCTTCCCAGAGGAATAATCGATCTATAGAGAACAGCCCACTGGATCAATATACCAAACACAGGGAAGTGGATTTAGATCAATAGTCAGTACGATTACAAGTTATCTATCGCTGTTTACACCATGCTTCCGAATGATGCAAAAACTGATAATATTCCACCCTGGCTGATTGACTCAGTGTAATCTAATCCAATAGAAAAAGGAGTCTAATTGAAAGGGAAGTTATGGTTATTCGATTGAATGGCATATGGATCAAAATAAAAAAAAAAAAGCAAAAAAATATTATTATAAAAAAAAAAAAAAAGGGGAGAGGAGTATACAACAAAATCACAGAACAGGTACAAAATTAAGAGTCCAAAAGAGAAAAAAAAAAAAAAAAAAAAAAACACACAACACAATCTCTAGTCCCGGCTCTCCCAACCATTAATTTTGTACCATACCGTGAAAGAACAACCACCACAAACTTTCAGGCTGGTTGAAGCAGACTTGCAGTGGGCATCACTTGCATTAGCAGCCCCGACTAATAGAAGTTTTAGAAGAATATTTAAAAAAATAAAAATAAAAAAAAGAAGAGTAAAAACGTATAAAATTCAGGAACACTTTTTCTTGCATTAGCTACCAATAAACCAGCCAGCAATTGAGTTAAAAACTACGAAGGGAGTCTATAATTCATTACGCACCAAAAATTAAAAAAAAATCCATACTGGATAACAAGTGCTACATGCAAGATCCTTGGTGAAAGTTGTTGTTCTGCCTCTCCCTTGTGTCAATCCTTTGCTCTCCATGTAATGGTCTTACCTTGTTCAGGAGGACCTTATCTTTTATTCTGTTACAAGATTTTGAAGCATGTTTATCACAAGGCTGGCTCTTGTCCTTGGGTTTGTTTATAAGGCTCTGCAGGATCATGGTGAAATAATTCTTCATGTGAAGGTCAGTTGTTCTAGGAGTGCATTTATAAAAAAGGTCCCAAACCCGAAAAACAGCCCCGTAACAGAACTTGTACTGCGATCCTCCTGCCTCTTAGACTGCTGGTATCTGGCGCTGGCTGCAGCTATGCACACTGATAAGGAGCACAGAGGACAGAAAGCAGGCCATGGATATGACAGCTTGATGATACGGTGGATTATGGTTCGCCTAATTAGGCAAACAAGTGTTAGCAGAGACCTATTGGAAATTGTTTGGCCCAGACAACACAAGGGGTGGAAAGTCATCCAAAACAAAAACAACCTGCATTGCTTACTGGCTTATAAAGTACACAAGGACATCGCCAACAGGAATTCAAAGTACTGCAACAGTCTCAAAATAGAATTAAAAATAAAGCTTCAAGAGAACCAGTCCTGACTGGACCTAAACAAGAACCCAAATATTTAGTCTCAAAATAGAATTGTAAACTTTATAGCTGCCCCTTCAGTTAGCCTGGCACTAAATTATACAGTGATGATGGCATTACTATTTACCTAAGAGAGAAGAAGAAGAAGGAGGAGAAGACACACATTATATATATATATATATATATATATATATATATATATATATATATATATATATATACACACACACACACACACACACACACACACACACACACACACACATATATATATATATATATATATATATATATATATATATATATACATATACATATATATATATATATATATATATATATATATATATATGTGTGTAATTGGTTTGCAAAAAGTTATAGCGTCTACAAACTAGGGGACAGATCTATGGCATTTTTATTATTATTAGTGCGATTTTTATCATGACTGCGACATTATGGCGGAAACATCGGAAACTTTTGACCCTATTGTCATTTATACAGCGAACAGTGCTATAAAAAATGCACTGATTACTGTGTAATGACACAGGCAGGGAAGGGGTTAAACACTAGGGGGAGATCAAGGGGTTAAGTGTGTCCTAGGTAGTGATTTTAACTGTGGGGGGGGATGGGCTACCACTGACATGACAGCTACAAGAACAGCAGGAGTATGTGGCCTGCAAGGGTTTATTCATCACTTTACAAATCTTTCGCCAGGCAATACATTTCTACACATGCATTCTAACTGGGCTTTTAAGAGTTCATCTACAACTGCCCTTTAAAGCTATTCTGGTTTTAAGCCCGTAAACAAGGTTCCAATAGATGCTGCATGCAGTTCAACTTTATATGAAAAATTAAGAGGTGATCCAAATCCAAATATCCTAGCCACCCCTCAATACTCCGCTGCACATAGCGGGCACGATGACCCATACTGCCAGTGTGGCCGTTTGTTTCCATCTTAATGCTCACAGCGGCCAGTGCTCATTGGTCACCGGAACCACTGCCCAATGAGAAGCGGTTCTTTCTTCTGGGACACCATGTGTGAAGATGAAGCCTCAGAAGTGCTTCCCATTGATCAGCGTGGTTACGTGCCTTTGCTGACCAATGAGAACTTGCCAATGTGGAAATTATGGATACTCACGGGGTCTGTGTATTGTATATGGACCACCATAATCGACAGCAGAGTGCATCATGGTTACTATACGGAGCAGCTGTCTGGAAGGATGGCTGGGATATTTGGAGTTGGTTCAACCTTCCCATTTTTCCTGAAAAGGTGAACTTGCCCTTAAACGATTTCCTCTGTAACCCTTTAAACTTGGGGTGTGTCACTACCACACTAAGTGCCGGGGGGGGGGGGTTCAGGAAGGTGGAAAAGGTACGTGGATTCTTTACTAGTGCCCCTTCACTAGTTTTCTTGTCGTTACATGAAAGATTTCATTATACATATTAGGAGGGCGTGTAAGACGTACATCGTACTATCGGCCCAGCTGTGAAAACATTCAGGGCTTTCTGCTGACTTCAGGGACCAGTATTCCAATCTGACCTCTGCTACAGATGTATATCTGATATTGCCCGGTAGATCTCGGCATATTTCCCCTCTGCATTCAATAGTATGACTGCACTAGACAATAATGCGATGAGACAGCTCCAGGAAGGAAGAGGGGAGGTGTGGCACTGCGGCCTAACAAAACATTCAACCTTTGTGTAGAGAATCTATAGATTCTCCTCGAAACTGTATTGCTGTGGCCCTCAGACATTATTCCTAAAAGAAACTTCTTTATAACTCATCTGGAAGGTATGCTTATTACTTTGGAGACGTACTTTGCTTAATACATAATACCCATAAAAGTTTTCCTCTTTAGGGAAGATAAATACACAAAATTAAATATCTGTATGGCAATGGATTTACCACACAACTAAATTCTGAAAAATATGCAACTAGAGATTCCATACATGGCAGCTTCCATCGGAGACATCCCGCATATTTTGCTTTGATGACAAATGACCGTTAAAATCATCTTCTGTGGTCAATTAAACTTTGACTTTGATCAAGCTTTATTTTTCGTCATGGGAAACTGTACACACATGGACTGGTTTAGCAACGCAAGTTCATTTTCCTGAGAACTTTAGACAGCTACAGGCGTCCATAACAAGAGCCAAAATGCATTACTGAACACAGCCATTAACAATGTTGACTTTTAGCTTTGGTTCACACTAGAATGCGGTGCGGGAAATCAGCTATCCATGCACATTTCTCACATTGAATGAATGAATGAATGAATGAATGAATGATTTGTATAGCGCTGCAAATACGAACTGAATTGCCTCAAGGCGCTTGGTCTGTCCTTGTTGTCCAGCTTATTAGAAGAGGTGGGTCTTGAGTTTTTTTCTGAAGGCCCGATGGTTTTCTACCAAGCGGATGTTGGTGGGTAGAGCGTTGCATAGCCGAGGTCCTTGGACTGCGAATCTTAGTTCTCCCTTAGATTTGTAGCGGGCTTTGGGGATAAGAAGGCGCTTTTGGTTTGTTGATCGAAGGCTGCGATTAGGTATGTATTTTTTTATTTTCTCACATAGGTATTGAGGAGCGTTTCCTTGTGTACAATTGTGGGTGAGGCAGAGGGTCTTGAATGTGATCCTTTCTTTTACCGTTAGCCAATGGGATGGGGAGATGGATTCCCAGGGTTTCTTTCCGGTGACCAGTCTTGCTGCTGTGTTTTGGACGACTTGTAGGCGTGCAATCTGGTAAACGTTGCATTCAAATCGCACTGCCCTTGTGATCTATTGGTGTAATCTTAACGACACCCCAACCACAGGTTGCAAATGTAGTGCGTTTGCCTGCACTGAATTGCATGTTACATAATGACCATGCGATCTGGTTGCATTCCCAAAATTGTTGCATGAACAACTTTGGTGCAGACACGGTTGTAACGAAACGTTCCACACTCCGCTTGAGTGCTTTCGTCATATACAGCTTCCTTCCAGCCTGAATATAGATATCAGATATTCCAACCACTAACAACCAGAAAACAAGACAATACTCGTTTGGTTGCTGAAGATGGACTGTTTATTGAAAACACAGGTACACAGGTAATACTCTGGACAATCCCCCCACCTTTACATGCTGGGCGGGGTAGACTGTCCAATCTGCAGTGAGAGAGCTGTTTGAGGAATTCACCGCCACCAATCTCACAGCTAATCTACATACACATCCCATAATATCCAAGGCAGACAGACACAATAGAACATTGGAAAATAGCCACACCCCAAATGGCAGAGACCATCATGGCCTCCTTAATAATGTCCTTTTGCATAACAGAATATCTTTCCAAATGCTTGTAGCTTCCTCAAATGCCAGGGCCCATAGTTGGTAGGCAAGAGGCTAGCATCTGTCCCGGGTGAGTCTGTCACAACAGTGCTATTTGGCTATTTTTGCTTTTGTCTGCGAACCCCATTTGCAGAGATTTTGCTTCACTTCCTGTCCTGAGAAGTAAAATCTCCCCAGAGGGGTCACAGAGCAACAGCCCTGACAGATGTTCTAACCCTTTCCCACTATTCCAAACTCAAAGTTTTAGTTGGACTCTAATGTGTAAATAAAACTGCAGTAATTAGGTATTCAAGGCAGGTACAAAATAGATGGTGATGCCTACCGATGGGGACCCAAGCTGCTCAACAGCAAAGATTGAGTTCAAAACAAAGTTTATAGATTAGACAAGTAAAGCTAAACTAAAAAAGGCACAAGAACTTTCATCCAAATATATTACTCTATAGCCATAAAGGATGGATATACTGTATAAATCCACTTTTAGCAGTGACCACTCCCCTTTGCAGTAGATGTGGGAGGGGCCCAGCAGCTCCACCCACTACAGGCTGCCTGCAGAAAACTACAGGAGGGGGAGGAGACCAGACTAGTCGACCGGCACATGGTGAGAGAGCGGCAGTGACTGGTCTTTATAACAGGAAGCTCCTGTCCAGATGCGAAGCTTCACACTGGATTACTGCACACATCTGAAAGATATACACAAAACAATCCAAGATTCTAGTAAGCATACACAATCCTCATGTATTTAGACAAGATTTGCCTGTCCTGGAGTTCAGCTCTAAGCCGTTACCCTCACGCTGAACATCTTCGCTTACTCAACTAATAAGACTTAAAACACGTCATTCAGTGTCTTATATAATGACAAGTAATGGATGTTGCATCTGAACAGCAACCGACATGGTGCTAATCTCCGATCAATAATCTGCTTGACCAGTTATTAAGCTGGCCATGCATGGGTTGAATTCCAAAAGAATTGTCTTTGGGAAAATTCGGAACTAAGAATTTTCTTTAAAATTCAACACCATTAGTAGGCCACATTTTTGAGCAGCCATCGAATTTGAGTGATCGGGCATGTTGGAAAATTTTTGAAAAATTAACAAAATTTCTAAATCAATGACGGGAGAACTGTGTGAGAAATATAAAAAATAAATAAATAAAAAAAAAAAAAAAAAAATCGATAAAGAAATGTGCATGAGCTGTGACATGGCAAGAAAAGAAGATTCCCGGCCACGCAAATTCTTTTCTGTAGCAACGGGAGGTGAAATTGAAGGCTTGGATGGTCAAATTTTGAAATCAATGGTGGCATCATCGGATCACAAAACGCACACGAGGTCCGATTTTTAAAAAGAAAAAAAACTTTTTGGGAATTGGACCCATGTATGGCCTGCATTTCAATTACAGGAACCTTTGTGTGGGCTGTTTATTGGTTGAAACTAAACAGATGCAAAGAGAAAAATCCATATTAGCCATTTCATAACGTATAAAGACGTATCACATAAAACGTAGGGATAGGTTAGGATAAGGTTCTATTCAAACCAGCGGCAGGTGTTACGCTCTCTATAACGTGCACCCGCTGATGTGCGATGTGTGTGGTGGTGCAATGCATTGTTACAATACATCATACCATTAACAATTTTTTTTTTACTTTATGAAAATTTCACAATGGCAAAAAAGTCACAAAAATTAAAGGTTCAATCGACTCCATGTACCGCAGCATGGTGCGATGCAGAATGCTGCATAAAAATACAAGCCACTAGGTTGAAATCTCTAACGTGCAGGGCCCACTGAATCCTCCTGTGTTAAATTGTACAGTCTGCCCTCACGCTGTAAAGCACTGTGCAAACTGTTGGCACTATATAAATTCTGTATAATTATAATAAAGATCAGTTCTTGTTTTTCGTTGCAAATCAATGCATCAAGTTTGTGTGAACTGAAGCAACAGGACCTATGGCAAATAGCCTTGTCTGTGCCTTCCAACTTTGTTGGGACACAGCCCAGTGTATACGGTGTGAATAGGCCCCCTAAGGGCTTGCGTAGATAGGAAAATTCTGCGAGCTTTCATGCGCATTCAGCTCGCAATAGAGATGAGTTTAAGAAGCTTACACCGGTGCACATAACCTGCAGTTGACCTCCTAAAGCAACCTCAAGCTGCTTTTCTATTGACTTATATTGGGAAAAAGGCAGTGCCAACATGAAGAAAAGCCCATGTATACCGAGCCTTCTAGCCTTGGATGCCAAAAAACAGCTTCCCATTTATTTTGTTTTTCTCACCTTGTGCCAGCCTCCTTTTGTCAAAAGCAAACAAGGGCCCAGAGATGAGGACTTCATTTTAGAAAACAAAGACTAGAAGAACTTCCAAGGGTTGTGGACATTTTATGAAGATGTATTTTAATATGTATTGTCATAAGAGTCTCCCAGTGTTCGTTCTCCCCCAGCCCAATCTAAAGAGCTGACTGGGGCAGACTGACGCTGGTTGAGATCCGTTAGGTAGTGGAAAACTTCCAGGGATTGGAGAGAGGTGTTTGCAGAGTGGGGGTATGTCTGCCAGCGAAAGGGCCCCTGTGCATTGCGCAGACGATCGTCTGAGGGGATATGTTCGCTCTGCAAGGACATTATCGGTTATGGGTGAATGTACGCTCTTGTCTCTGCTGTGTCTGATCAGCACATGTCGAGATTTACAGCGTGCACCTGCAGATAGCCTCCCATCCACAAGGAACGGTAGTATAAGGATTTCTATCAGAAGAATTGTAGTCATCGTTCATTGGTTATTGTATATATTCATTTATACTGTGTTGTTACATCCTTATTTGGTCATGTCCTTATTTGGTCATGTCCTTATTTGGTCATGTCCTTATTTGGTCATGTCCTTATTTGGTCATGTCCTTATTTGGTCATGTCCTCTGTTGCCATTCATAACCTGTGTTGAACGAATGAATGACTTGTATAGCGCTGCCTATGCAAACCAAAAATCGCCTCAGGGCGCTTGCCGCCGGTGTCCGTCTGGGTGTAGCACGGTCCTTTACCACGTAGGGTCCCAACGCACTTAGAAACACATACACAAACTGTAGGAGGCGATTGGCTGTTGGAGACAAACCCTCCAGTTTGGGACTTCCTGTTTATGTGCAAATAAAAAGCAAGGGCACTGTTCAGAAAGGTAGGCATGCTGATGGATCTAAGAACGTAAGCTATGATGGTGGTGTCTGTTTACTTGTAAATGCAAGGGAAACGGAATGATAGGCAAGATACATTATATCATTAGACGGAATGTGTGCTTAGGCGCACAGGAGATATGGCTGTGCGCATAGCGTACAGCCAAATTTCCCGGAAAAAAGCCAAATGAGCTTCTGCAACACTGTAAATGCAACCAAGCTTACACCAGCTATATAGACAGGTCGTGCATCTGTTATTTCTTCTGCCCGATTTGTCCATTCAGGATGGATGGGGTATTTTTTCCCACCAACACGCTACTGACCAGGAACACAATTTTTATTTTATTTTTTAAAAACACAGCATTAGTTCAGATCCAACCCGACCACCATCTTAAGTCTATGGTATGCTTTGGCCATCCATCCATTTATCAGCTCCAGAAATAATAATAAAAAAAAGTCCCAAGACTCTGAGATAATTGAATTAGCATTATACAAGAGCTAAAAGGTTCTAATAATAATTTGCTGTTATAATGCTGCTTAACTATAGCTAATGCTGTCAGCGCTGCAGAACAGGCCTGCCTGCGCATCTCGCTGGGGTCCCTTGGAATAAATAGATTTTCTGCTTTCTGCTCTGCTGCTTTCCAAATCATTATTGAAATGGTCTTCCGACTGCTCCAGCTTTATTTTTATCTCTTGTTCCCGACGATAAATAATAGAATCTCGGCTGGGTCCTTGGAACAATCCATTTGAGCTCCTCATCCTGCGGCACCGACTTCAAATCGTTTCTTTGTTGTGGAACTAATTCAGGCTCCTCTTCTTTTTTTTCTTCTATTACTAATTTAAACCAAACAAGCCATCTCTGTGAAATGCACTCACCATAATGCTCTGCTGGGTATCAAGGAATATTTACTGCAGCTGCTCAGGAGATTTAGTAAATGACATGTTGCACCATTTCCTTCAAATCTATTGACTTTAAAGCATTTTATTACCTGAAATTAAACATCCCCTTTTTAGGTTCACTTAACACAATATAAAAGCTGAACTCCAGGATAACTGCGTATCACAGGGTTGAAATAAATGCACGGAAAATACCTAACATATCAAGGGATTTTTATTTCTGTCCCACAACATAGCTCTGTCCCACAACATAGACACCCAGCTATCCTCTACAGTAGGTTGGCATTACAGCTTGGTCACCCATCTACATCCAGCCTGCGATTTGATAGCGAAGGAGCAGCAGAACACTTAGTACCAGTTCACACTGCTGCAAATTCTGTGCAGATTCCGCACCGCACGCAAATTGCACCCCGTTTATGCGGGTGTGTATGTTAACGACACCCTAAAATCGGTTCGCGAAACGCAGTTTGATTTGCAGAATCGGTTTGTATGGGTGTGTACACCCAAGCGACACGATTCTGGTGTGGCCAAAAAAGGGTCCTATACGATTTTGGTGCGGATTCAGTTTGATTTGAGCCATACAGAAGAATGGCTCAAATCGCACTGCTGAAGAATCGCATGTGATTTGAACAGGAATGCAGTAAGATCCCATGCGGTTCCAGCACTGCAGCGTATGAACTGGCCCAGCGTGCTGACTTTACATTTTTGAAGGGGTGGGCGTAACTCCGCTTTAACATCCAGCTTGCTAGGGAGGCACATGCAGTGCGAATTCGGTCCGGCTGCCTCCTCCTCCCTCAGCTGCTGGGCCAGTAAGCCACATGCGCAGTAGGGACCCAATTGTGAAGCCGCAATGCATCACTGCTGGGTTCACTGACCGGCAATAGCGGCAGCAGCACCCAACAGCTGATAGAAACATCAGCTGCGGATTCCAGGACAGATATTAGTGTCCTAATATTAAGACTCCTTTCACACTGGGGTGGTGCGGGCGTTAGCGGTAAAGCAACGCTAGTTTTAGCAGCGCTTTACTGCTGTTATAGTGGCACTTTTCGGACACTGTGAAAAAAGTTTTTTTTTTTAGAGGAACCTGGTCCCCAAACCAACGTCCTCTAAGAGGGGGGGAGCTGTCGGACTATCATGGTACAGTACACTGTATTAAAATAATTCATAAATCAATATGTATATCAATAAATCAATCAATTTATGAATGTTAATACAGTGTACTGTACCGTGATAATCCGGCAGCTCCCCCCCTCTTAGAGGACGTTGGTTTGGGGACCAGGTTCCTCTAAAAAAACGTTTTTTCACATTATACGGATGATGCTACCTTTTATCCTTGAATTTTTGATCTATGTAGAAAGTTAGGCCAAAACATTTCACTTTTCGGACACTAGCGGGACACTTTTAACCCCCGCTAGCGGCCGAGGAATAGCGCCCGTTTTGCTGCCCTTCCCATTCATTTCGATGGGCAGTGGCGGAGCGGTGTATACATCACTCCTAAACCACCCCAAAGATGCTGCTTGCAGGACTTTTTTTCCTGTCCTGCAAGCGCACTGCCCCGGTTTGAAAGCACTCAGGCTTTCACACTGGGGTGGCTTGAGAGGCGCTTTACAGGCAATGTTTTTAGCACTAAAACGACTGAAAAAAGTGCCCAAGTGTAAAAGGGGGTCTTAAAGTCAGCAGCCACACCAAGTGTAGCTGCTGACTTTTCATTTTTGAAGGGGTGGGGGCGTAACTCCGCTTTAACATCCAGCTTGCTAGGGAGGCACATGGAGGGGTGTAGCAGACAGCGCTGGCGGGGGACTGTCAAAGAGAAGGTAAGGTAATATTGTTGCCCAAGGCAGGCGAGTAGAACATCTTTTAACCTTTAGTATCACTATAACACTTTTGAATACATATCTGCATTAATAGGAGTTCTTCTTTAAACAGACTGTTGATACATCTACGTGTGTGGCCTAACACATACCTGCACCAGCCTCCCAATCTTTCCTGTCATGGCCCAACGCCAGGCCATTCTGATAGACCTCAATCCAGTGCTTTAGGGTACTGTCTGAGCTTGCCAAAAAGTCCACCCAGCCCACTGGCCCCATCAGTACGACAGGTGGCCTCACTGGCCAATAGGGTGCAGGAAGGGCCAGGCAAGCTGCAGTAATTGTCCTTTTTATGATATGAGTTCACATATTTAAAGCTCAGATCATTCATCCGTTGGATCTCAGAGTCCACATTAAATCCATCCTGACTGCAATATCTACTTGACAAGACGGCCCCAGAAAGCAGCGCCGCGTTTGTCGGTACAATAAATGATCTAAAGTGACAGCAGTCAAAATAAGCTTACTCTGTGTCCCAGGATTCTATGCCAAGTTCCACCCATGACAAACAAGCAGAGGAACAATATATAACCAGCAACCTTATATATACACTTAGTAATTCATTACCGAAGAGATTCAACATTCACATTTATCATCATACACTGTAAATTACATTGTTATGACATATGCAGTCTGCACTGTAGAATAACACGGCGATGTATATACTTCGTGTGACGCCAGTAACGAAATAACATGAACAAGATATTAGTCACTGCTCAGAGTACTGGAAGGCAATACAGAGATGATTTATAAATAAAAGGAGCAGAGCAAATATAACATCAACAGCCAAAGTAACCAATCAGAATTTAGAATTCCTTCTCCAACTTGCGCTGGGAACACGAAACATGAAATACTTCCTATAGGTAATAACCTCGTCTGCTTTAGTTTTAAATTCATCTGCCCACTTTTTTGCAGATTGAAAGCTCTAACGAGCAGGGCCCTCTGATTCCTACTGTATTAAAAGTGTATTGTATTTGTATACCCTCGGTTGTAAAGCGCTGTGAAAGAAAGGAGAGAAAAAGAGAGAAAAGGAAAGAAAAGACAAAAAGAGAAAGGGAAAGAAGAGAAAAAAGGAAAGAAAAAAAAAAAAAGAAAAAAAAAAAAAAAAAAAAAAAAAAATAAAAAAAAAAAAAAAAAAAAAAAATAACAATAGAGAAAAAAGAGAGAACAGAGAAAAAAAAATAAAAATAAAAAAAAAAAAAAAAAAAGAAGAGAAGAAAGAAAGAAAAAGAAAGAAAAAAGGAGAGAAAAAGAAAGAAAAAAAAAAAAAAAGAGAAAAAAAGGATTATAAAAAATAAATAAATATCGCACACAGGAAAATTTCCTTTACTTCCTGTCCTGAGACACAACAGACCCAATGGGTCTAAGGGAAATCCAGAACAAGTGTACCCATTGAGAAATGTCTCAATTCTCTACTTCAGTTTTCAATGACAACTTATATTTTTTGCTTTACTTGGTATTTTTTTAAGGGATAAAACATGGGAAAGCATGCGGTAAATCCAGGCATAAAAACATAACCAGCTCCCATTGGCCGTAAGCATATATGCGGCAATAGGGCAGATAGGCCTAAACGTTGAGCCTCTACACATACAGTATGAATCAATTGGGTAATGCTCTTCCGTGCCAAGAGCTTGCTCACTGCTCCCAGCACAGTGACCGAGCCGTCATGGACAGCACTGTCAGGAGGATACGATTAGATGACCACAGTGACAGCCAATCAGAACAGTCACATGATTGGCAAGGCCACCAGGCGGGTGTAAAGACAGACGGATGGGGGATATGTTCCCCATCCATCAAGCAGATCGGACGACAGTCAAATGGAAAAAGAGCAGGCGGTCCGTTCCCATTCGACCACCCCATAGAGAACAGTGGACGGTGTCTGTGTCTGCTCTATATCAGCGAAGCAGACATTGACCCGTAATCCGCCTATTCAGTGGGGATCAGCGGACAGATCCCCCAATAAGCAGGCAGATGCGCTTGAGGGAGTCCGCCCCATGTGAAAGGGGTCTAAAGCAGAAAAGCCTGTCCCCTGTAGCTGCCAATTGGGACCCTTGATGCCTATATAGCAGGGATGCCACAATACCCTGTTTTTATCGGCGAGTACTAGTTCCAAAACTTTTGGTAAAGTGCTCGCCGATAGTACCGATACTTTGCTTTGCGTGAAAATGCTTCCAATACCCAAAACCAATGCTTTGTGGTGCGATTTGTGTCCATACAAAATCCATACTGCAAAGAATTGTGTGCGTTTCCTGTCCGCATGCAGTTTCCCCCTGGCTCCTGTGTGAACCCAGGCCTGGCATAGCCATTTCAGCCTGGGTTCACAATGGAGCAGTGCAGGAAAACGCATGCGATTTGGACAGAAATTGCACGAGATTCTTTGCAGTGTGGTTTGCGCCTATTCATTTTGTATGGGCACAAATCGTACCACAAAGCATTGGTTTTGGACATCAGGAGCATTTTCATGAGTACTTGTGAAAATACTCAGTATCAGTGCCTCCCTACTATATAGAGGTAGCAGTGTCTCTAAAGATCTCACACATCCCCTACTGAAAATCAGACCTACAGAAGCATCATGGCAGTCATAGATAAAAGAGGCCAAGATGACATTATCCTTGGCTAAAAACGATAGGAGGGTTTTCTTCCACTTTAAAGTGGAACTTTACCCATGACAACTTGATAAAAAATAATAATAATGTTCTTCAGCAAGGAACATACATTCCACATTAATAGTTATATCACCAAAATTAGTGTGTGCTGTAAACAGTCTTCAGCATGGTTCTGGTTTCTTCTTGCTGGAGGCTGCCATTTTGCTGAAGACCACAGCCCCTGAACAGCAGTAAATCATAAAGCTGGACTTAACCCATCGATTTAAGGGTTTCAAAAAGCAGTTAAATCCCTGGAATTGCCAACTGACACATTTGTTTGTGTCCGCAACCAAACTGTAAGCCAGCAGCTAAATGGCTGCTGTCATAACTGATCACATGTGCAGCACCATGGCAGTTGAAGATCAAACAGAAGCAGCTTCCTTGGCTGTAAAGCAGGGGTCTCAAACTGGTGGCCCTCTAGCTGTTGCGAAACTACAACTCCCATGAGGCATTGCAAGGCTGACAGTTACAAGCATGACTTCCTCAGGCAGAGGCATGATGGGACTTGTAGTTTCGCAACAGCTGGAGGGCCACCAGTTTGAGACCTCTGCTGTAAAGGATAGGAGGTTTTAATTCCACTTTAGACCCCTTTCACACCAAGTCAGTTTTCAGGTGTTTTAGCACTAGAAATAGCGCCTGTAAAGCGCCTGAAAACTGCCTCCCATTCTCTGCAATTGGTGCTTTAACACCCGGGTGGTGCGCTTGCGGGACAGGAAAAGTCCTGCAAGCAGCATCTTTGGGGCGGGTTGGAAGTGCTGCATGCAGCGCTCACAAAACACTGCTGCCCATTGCAATGACTGGGAAGCGCTTCATACTCACTGTGGAACCTAAGGGGTTAATCCCCTGCAATGTGTAAAAAGGATGTTTGATCCTGTCTTCTCTGATCCTGCCCTTCTTCCACTGTCCCCAATCCATCTCCTGATAGTACAGAGCCGTTGGAGTCACTCTGCACATGCTCAGTTTGGTGTGTGTATAGCAATTTTTTTTTTTTTCATGCGATTAGCACAGGGCCAATCAGCACTGCCCAGACAGAGGGTCAGGGGTCCTGCAGCCTCAAAAGGACAATCAGAATGAAAACCCCTCCTACAAGCTTTAACCAGGCACTGATAGAAGTCACAAGACTGCTAAACACTGCTGAGGAGAAAAAGGTATTTAGCCGTTCATATTTACTAAAATAATTGCATTTCCATGTTCTGTGTACTGTGGGAGACCAGATATAGTAAATGCAGGGTCCAGGGTTTAGTAATATTTTAAACTGGGCATTTAAAAAAATAAAAATAAAGAAGTAGTAAGCAGATGCATTGTCTTCTGTACAGTAAAGGGCGGCTGGCCCAGCAAGTTGCTTAGGAATCCATTAATACTAATTCTCCATGCCTCCACCCTGTATTCTCCACCTGCTGAGCCAGCATTACATAATATCACCACTATCACAGTGGAGCAGGCTCTCTCCTTACAGTAAAGGCACAATAGCAGTGATTGCTGCATTCTTCCCATCTGTGGATCCCATTGTATGTCTCACCCCACCGTGCCAGGAGAAGAGAACACAAACACAATGTGGCAGATCACACAGCTGCATCCTGTGGTATAGACCCGGGTGTCCTCACTGCACCACAGCCTTTACATCTACAAAGACCACAGGGGGTTTCATAGCTCTAACTAACTTTTTAAAAAGGACTCCAGGGACTGAAGAAAAAAATAAATAAACCTTGTGGTGGTGGAGCTCTGTGTGCGCTACAGGGATCAAGGATGGGTTTACACGGGTGCGCTGTGTGATATCGCATGCGATTCGCACCGCACTGCAAATCACATGCAATGTCTGTGCGATGCGATTACAGCCATACAGATCGAATGGGTGAATTTGCATCGCATTTGGACCAAACTCACACAGGACCCTTTTTTGGTCCGCACCAGAATTGGATTGTATGGGTGTTCACACCCATGCGATCCAATTCATGTCTGAACTGACAGTCGCCACTGCGATATTAGAACTGATTTTGGGGGTGTCATTGAAATTTTACTAAACCCACAACAGTAAAATCAGTCTGTATATGCAGTAAAGTATGCTTGTTATACTCACTGTGGAACCTAAGGGGTTAATCCTGCGCATTGTGTAAAAAGGTTGTTTAATTCAGTCTTCTCTGATTCTCCCCTTCTTCACTGTCCTCTAATAATTTCCTGATAAGACAGACTATGGAGTCAGGCTGCACATGCTCAGTTTGGTGTGTATTGCTAGAGAGGTTTCTTTTTTTTTCCTCGGAGGGTGCATGTGATCAGCACAGGGCCAATCAGCACTGTCCAGAAAGAGGGTCAGGGGTCCTGCAGCCTCATAGCACAGTCAGAGGAGAATGAAAACTCCTCCTATAAGCTTTAACCAAACACTGATAGAAGTTTATAGTAGTTTTATATTTACAAAAATAATTGCATTTCCATGTTGTGTGTACTGTGGGAGAGCAGATATACTGAATGCAGGCTCCTGGGTTTTAGTAACACTAATTTTCTATTGACACTCCCAGCAGTGTGAACTGTCTTGCGAGTCAGGTGCGATGCAGGGAAGCCGCAGTGGATTCGCAGGGTTCCCGCATCGCACTAGTGTGAACCGAGCCTAAGGCTCCATTCACACTTGTGTGACTTTTAATGCAACTTTGGACATCAAAGTTGCATGACAAGTTGTTCCCCATGTTTTCCAATGATAACCATTCATATATGTGCGACTTAAAGATGCAGCGATTTTAAAGTAGTTTATGCACTACTTTGATCCGACTTTCAGGCAACCCGAGGGAAATAAACTCAAAAGTTGCATGAAAGTCATACCTCGATGTTCTATAAACGCAACAGTTGTCCATTATCACTGGTCAAAGTCATTTCCAAGTCGCACCCATCCAAAGTTGCAACTTTGGAGTCGTACAAGTGTGAATAGAGCCTAAATGCATGTTTTTGCCTGGGGTACCAGGAAAGGGGACTTTTACTTACCTTATCCCTTGCTCCTCCGGTAGCCGGTACTCAATTGTTCACTCTTACACAATCGGTGTCCTCACTTACAACGCAGCACTGTTTGTCCTACATTGTATGTGGTGATATCACAGCTGTAACCACCAGCCAAAGCACTGAGAGGAACGAGAGGGAAAAGGGGGGGAAAATGCCTGTTTTAAGGCCCCCCTTCCCTCATGGGACTGTCAGCATTAGGTTTCAAGGCTCCCAGCATCTCACACACGTACCTGAGAAGGCCGACATGTGAGGAAAGGGTCAGGTGACCTTTTTTTTTATGATAATGCAAAGGATGCATTAAGGTGAAAAACCTTAAGACGACTTTACAACCACCGCACAATCGGTTGACATGAACGGGTTACGATTTTGATGCGCTGCGGTATCCGCAGAAAATTCCCTGCGAGTTTACACCGCATCTAGTGTGAACTTGTCCTAAAGGAGATGGCACAATCAGATGTTAGAATATATAGCCAGCCTTTTTAACCACTTCCCTACCGCCCACTGTCATATGACGCCCACAAGGTGGATCTCCCATCCTGGGTGGGCGTCATATGACGTCCTACCATTCCCGGCCGCCTGGCGCCCGCGGCGTCGATCGGGACCCGGTGTGCGTGCCCGGCGGCCACGATGTCCGCCGGGCACCCGCGATTGCCCGTCAAAACAGCGGGACTGTGGAGCTATGTGTGTGTAAACACACAACTCCACGTCCTGTCAGTGGCGAGGAGACCGATCATGTGTTCCCAGTACGGAGGAACACTGATCGGTCTCCTCCCCTTTTGAGTCTCCTCCCCCCACAGTTAGAATTACTACCTTAGGCAACACATTAACCCCTGCAGCGCCCCCTAGTGTTAACCCCTTCCCTGCCAGTCACATTTACACAGTAATCACTGCAATTTTGTAGCAACGATCGCTGTGTAAATGTGAATGGTCCCAAAAATGTGTCAAAACGTGTCCTAAGTGTCCGCCGCAATGTCGCAGTCACGAAAAAAAAAAAAATAAAAAAAAGAAATCGCAGATCGCCGCCATTACTAGTAAAAAAAAAAAAAATGCAATAAATCTATCCCCTATTTTGTAGACGCTATAACTTTTGCACAAACCGATCTATATACGCTTATTGCCGAATCGCAAAAAGTGCTCTGGTAAGGAAGGGGATAAAATCGTCCGGTGCTGAAGTGGTTAAAGTATTTTATCTGTGTATTTTCAGGATTTTGTATAGGAGGTATACAGCTAGTTAGTACAACATGCCCCGATAACCTGAGGCTTGTGAAACTGCACAGGGCAGCAGTATAATTTACAACGCGTCCTTTTAAACAACAGAAAAACAACTGTACTAGAACAATGACCAGGCTGACTGGGGAACAAACAACTCACTGAATGATTTACTGCCATCAGCTTCATTACTAAATGGGGCAATTTGTTTTTTTCAAACTGGTTAAGAGAAAAACAAACAGTTGCCAATCTTTCCTAAAATTGCTAGTTGCCTGGCTAACACACTGACCCTCTGTCTTTAGTACTCCAAGTCACTGACCAGGAACAAGTATGCAGTTAGGCCCCTTTCACACTGGGGTGTTTTTCAGGCGGTACAGCGCTAAAAATAGCGCCTAAAAAAAATCCGGCGGGCTTTCACACTGGAGCGGTGAGGTGGTGCGCTGCAGGACGGTCACTGGAGCGGTGCGCTAGCAGGACGGTCAAAAATGTCCTGCTAGCGGCAGAATCCCGCGGTTAAAACGACGGTAAAGCAGCGCTAAATATAGCGATGCTTTACCTTCGCCGCGGCTCCCGCCCCAGTGTGAAAGGGGCCTTAAGGACTTACACCAATCAGCCATAACTTTATAGCCATCTACCTAATATTGTGTAGGTCCCTCTTTTGCTGCCAAAACAGCCCTGATCCATCAAGACATGGACCCCACTAGACCTCTAAAGGTATGCAGTGATATCTGGCACCAAGCCGTCAGTAGCAGATCCTTTAAGTCATGTAAGTTGCGAGGTAGGACATCCATAGCATCCATGGATCGGATTTGTTTTTCTAGCACTTCCCAAAAAATTTGGAGCCCAAATCTACACCTCAAACTCGTTGTGTTCCTCAAACCATTCTTGAACCATTTTTGCAGTGTGGCATGGCACATCATCCTGCTGAAAGATGCCATGGCTGTCCGGGAAAACTGTTCCCAAGAAGGAGTGTACTTGGTTAGCAAAAATGTTTAGGTAGGTGGTATGTGTCAAGTAACATCAACACAAATGATAGGACCCAAGGAACATTGCCCAAAGCATCACACTGCCTCCGCCGACTTGACTTCTTCCCATAATGCATCCTGGTGCCATCTCTTCCCCAGGTAAGCGACACACACACACACACACACACACACACACACACACCTGGCCATCCACATGATGTAAAAGAAAAAGTGATTCCTCCGACCAGGCCACATTCTTCCATTGCTACTGTGGTCCAGTTCTGATGCTCATGTGTCCATTGTAGGCCGTTTTGGCTGTGGACACGGGTCAGCATGGGCGCCCTTGACCAGTCTGCGGCTATGCAGCCCCATACACAGCAAACTGTGATGCCCATTTTTTCTGCTTTCAACACATCAACCTGAGGGACAACATGTTTACTTGCTGCCCAATATATTCCACCAACTTTCAGATGCCATTGTAATGAGAATAATAATGGTGTATACTTGATCAAGGTCTGTGAAAATTTGAAGCGTTACTAAACCCACAACAGTAAAATCAGTCAGTATATGCAGTAAATCATGCTTGTTATACTCACTGTGGACCTAAGGAGTTAATCCTCTGCATTGTGTAAAAAGTCTCTCTGATCCTGTCTTCTCTGATCCTTCCCTTCTTTCACTGTCCCCAAACAATCTCCTGATAAAACAGAGCCTGTGGTGTCACTCTGCACATGCTCAGTTTGCAATACGCTAGAGAGCTTTTCTTTTATCTTAGAAGGGTGCATGTGATCAGCACAGGGCCAATCAGCACTGTCCAGACAGAGGGTCAGAGGTTTTGCAGACTCATAGGAAAACTCCTCGCACAAGCTTTAACCAGACACTGATAGAAGTCACAAGACTGCTATATACTGCTGATGAGAAAGGAGGTATTTGGCAGTTTATCTTTACTAAACTAACTGCATTTCCATCTTGTATGTACAGTGGGAGCCCAGATATAGGGGGTTATTTACTAAGACTGGAGAGTGCAAAATCTAGTGCAACTCTTCATAGAATCCAATCAGTATCCAGATTTTATTGTCAAAGTTTAATTGAACAAGCTGAAGTTAGAAGATGATTGGCTACCATGCACAGCTGCACCCGATTCTGACTGCACCAGTTTTAGTAAATCTCCCCCATTGTGAATGCATGGTCCTTGGTTTAAAAACACTTTAACCCCTTAGCGCCGGCAGATCGCAAATATGCGTCCTCTTGGCACCTGATCCTTGGCCCTGAGGGCCCGCATATTTGCGTGAAGTGCTGTCCATACAGCTAGGACATGGTGCGTACTCCTGGCAGAGTTAACGGCACCTAACCGAAAGCTCCGGATTGACGCTTGTGATCGGGAGTTTGCAGATGGCGTAACCGCCGTGACAGCCAACCGGCATCATAAACCTCTTAAAGGGCCGGGAGGCGCCAGGATCAAGAGGTTAAGGCTAATGTGACAGTCAAACTACCACCGTTTTTAGGCAGAGGTCAGAAGGGAGTTCCCTTTATTTTTCCTATAACAGATGTATGAAAAAAGTGTAAGAAAGGTAAAAAGATTGTTAAAAAAAAAATATTATTGATCGGGTGATATTGAGGCCACAGATAGACAGATTAGTTCTGGAGCACACATACCAAATCAGGAATGATCCTGAATATAAAGCAGACCTTCAAAGCAAGGTCCGCTCATATCGGCTTCCCTTCTTTAGAAATCACCATTAGTATAAAAAATAAATAAAAATATAAAAAAAAAAAAAAAAAAGTTAGAAAATATAATTACTTCATTTATCCTAAAATGCAGTGATCAATAAATAAATCTGAAGGTTGAGGCAAGGCAATGACATCATGCTCTCCACCACACCCAATTACATTGGTCCAAGCTGGATCAATGTAACTATTGCTGGGCCTTGCCATGGTGTAAGCATAGGAAAACCATACACAGGATAAAACCGCACACAGGCTTCGCATTAAGGCAGAAGGCACTTCCAGAGTGTTCGTTAAGCCCGATCAAAACCTCAGGGCTCCCATTTTGGAGACAGAACCCTGTCAGGAGAGCCGTGTGCCTCGGCCAGGAGGAACGTGTGTGTTGACTGCAGGAGACTACACCCCATATTATGGGTATTCCTTACCACAGGACAGAGATTTGGGACACCTTCATGAGTCTATGAAGAATGAGAAAGCTGAGGCAGCTAGAGAGAGAGTCTGTAGATTTCAAAAGAGCCCGGGGTGCTGGGAGAACCCTATCTAGAGGCCAGGAGTGGGCAAGTGCAAGGAGGTGCTCTACCAAAAGGCTGAGTGAGCCAAGAGAGCCAGGGAACTGGCTCTGAAGTAACCCGACAATAGCAGCGGTGCTGCTTAAAGTAGAACTTTAGTCAGAAAATTAAGTCTTGCTAGATCACTTCAGGCTGGCCCCTTTTGTAGCTATAGATACGTAAAACATTAAAAAATAAGTGTCTATACTATTTACTGTCTCACTCTGCTCTGCACATGCTCAGTTGCGCTCCATTTTTAAGCACTGCCGAGTTTGTAGAGGCCAATCCTCTGACAGCCGCGGTTCCCAGCATGGGGCCCGGTGCGTTCCTGTTCACCGGTTCAGGTGCGAATCAGGCCCGAATTCTTGCCTGAATTCACACCTGAACTGGACCCCAAACACACAGGACCAGGGGCGTTGCCAGGTCAACAAAAGATCTGGGGCCTCCTTACATCAGAGTCACCAGAGAGCGTCCCAACTTACATCAGGGTCCCCAGAGAGCCCCCCCACTTACATCAGGGTCCCCAGAGAGCCTCCTCCTTACATCAGAGTCTCCAGAGAGCGCCCCCCCCTTGCATCAGGGTCTCCAGAGAGCCCCCCCCCCCACTTACATCAGGGTTCCCATGGAGCCCCCCCCTCCCCTTGGTTACCCCTGCAGAGACTCGGTGCTTTGGGCCCCAGATTCGGGGCTATAGCCTCAAAAGCCACCCGCTAGCGACGCCACTGCACAGGACCCTTTTGGAATGTGGACCGTGGCCACCCGGACCTGTGTGAACCAGCTCCAGCAGAATTAAGGTAAAACTAGGTATCTGGCACTCCAGGAGGCAATGCCCTTAGTTTGTAATAATGTACATTTGATTAGTCAGTCTTTAGGTAAAAACAAAGTTGAACCACGGTAAGGGGGTGATTTAAAAATAGGCAGCCATTATTTAAAAAAAGGAGAGGCACATAAGTAACCTCCGGGTAACAGGTATGACCATTTCGTCTTCAAACATATTAATTTTACAGAAGCGAAAATGGCAAATTCAGAAAATAAAACCAACGTACCATTTCCAGAAGAGACCAGAGAAAGGCTGGAACCAGACTTTGATTTGTTACCATAGAAACAGCAAAAGCAAAAAAAAAAAAAAAAAAAAAAAAAAAAAAAAAAATGTTGAAACCCTTAAAGATTCTTACAGAAAAAAAAAATTGGTCCAATACTAGGGACATCATTATATCCCAGATATCCTTAATACATCAAAATTACACCCCAGAGATGAGCAAGCCTTAAAAGCTACATTAAGGCCACTTTCACACTGGGGCGGTGGGGCGTTAGCAGTAAAGCGCCACTCGTTTTAGCAGCGCTTTACCACTGTTATAGCAGTGCTTTTCGGCCGGTAGTGGCCGAGGAAAGGGTTAAAAGCGCCGCTGCCCATTTTTTTTCAACGGCAGGGGCAGTTTAGGACCGGTGTATACCAATAGATAAGATAAAGCTAAAAATAGCGCCTGTAAAGCGCCTCTCCTGTCACTCCAGCGTAAAAGCCTGAGTGCTTTGATTTGTCAGTCCCTCTTCCCGCTGTGCTTACAAACATTCATTCTCGTCACAATAGAAAAAGGGGGAGTAGTTTGTAAACACGATTAGAGTTTACACTTGTGAGGGCTGCGATTGGGTCACAGCAATCACAGTGTACAGAGCCGCATTGATTGTCCAATAACAGCTTAGATCACAGACATATAAAGCCACACTGGCAATCCAAGTGTGTTTACTGAAGCGCCATTTATAAGCCACACTCTGGAAATACATGCGCACCTTCCTGTCATTTTATTTTATTACGTCAGTACAGAGGTGGTTAGGAAATGTCCTCTCGCTTCCCTTTATGTCTCCAGTATGTAAACAGATAAATTACAGGACAAAAGAAAATTCTGATGGTTGAGATACCTTTTAAGGCCTAGTTTACACTTGCAGTTTGGGGGGAGTAAAAATAAAAAAAAATAAAAAAAGCACGGCTGAGCCACGTTTTTACTACTTACCCATCTGCTGCATTGAAAGGTGCAACGCAGCATAAGGGGGGTGTACCTATGCTTTGGCATTGCATCACGGCAATAATTATCCCCATTGTAGCAATGGGTGGGCATTACGTGACACATTGAACTGAATGGGGTGCCCTGCAACATCCAATGCAGGTGTGCGCAGGGTTTAAGAGGTTAAAAAAGGCAACATAACACCTGTCAAATGCCCTCTGAAGAGCGATCCAACGTCAATAGAACTTCAAAAAGGCAAGGCCAGTGTAAATGAGGCCTAATAAAGTTGTGAAAAAAAAATAAAAAAGTTACATTTTTATTTTTTTAAGTTCATGCTCTAGCATTTCTATTTATGGCCTATACAGCGACCAGTTAAATCTAAAATGACGCCAAGTCATCCCGTGAAGCGTGCACCTTTCAATGTAGTCATCATTTGTACAGTACGAAAGATGTAATCACACCAATAAGAACAGACTTTTATATGTATGTAAAACAATCAGAATGTATTTGCTCTAATGACTAAACAAGCTGACATTTCCGCGGTATCATCCTCCCTGTAATTGGCTGTGTGAAGTGTCATGGGTGGAATGCCGATGTGTTTTACTAGAGCTGGTGTCAAACTTGATTTGTATGTAATTATGACTGCAGGTACTTGTAGGCTGAAAACAATGGAATCCTGCTGCTTTCTGTTGGCTGTTTCACCACTTTCTCTGATCAGTTACAAAACAAGGAGCTACATTAATAAAAAACGCACAAAAAACAGCAATCTTGAAGGACGAGGACCAATCAAAAGTAGCGAGATGTTGCCAAGTCAGCGGAAGTTCAGAAAAGATAGCAAAGAATCAAATGAATCCAGCCAGTAATATAGCATTCCAAGACTTTAGACTGGTTACATGCAGAGATACACAAGCTGCCATTTGTCTTTTTAAAAAAAATGCAGGTTGCCTGGCTGTTAGGCTGACCCCCCCCCCCCCTCCCCCCGCCGTCTGATCAGCGCTCTCTGTCATTAGATGAGAATTTTGATCCGGAGTCAGTCGGATGCTGGTTTTCCAGCATGCATGTCCGACAGAAGCTGGCCGAACAGACCGACATACACAGAGTAAGAAGTTAAGGTAAAATGTCTCAAAGGGGCACAAACAGCAGAAACAAAAAGGTTACAACTGTCCCCAACTTGGGGTGCTTTAACACTGCTCCATTGGAAAAAAAATAAAAAAATAAATTAAAAAAAAAGCGCTTTTTGGACTCCAACCATACACCTGTAAAACCTGAGCATGCGACTCAAAAAACGCACCAAAAACACACCACAGGTGCATTTTTTAATTTGTTTTCCATTCATTTCAATGAGGAGCTGTGTTTTTGGTGCGATTTTGAAACATGAACTAAAAATGCAGCATTTTTAGTGCATGTTTAAAAATCGCACCAAAAACACAAACACGCAGCATCGAGGTGAAGAGTTCCAAAAAAAGGGGTCACCTGTAAACATACATGTTACAATCTGATGGCACAATTTATAAACGACAATGTAGTACACGGTTTTTCCTTAACAATTTAATCACATTATTTTGAGTCAGTTGGGCCTGTGGACAATTTCAAAGCAGACCTAGTACACACAATGAGGAAACCGGATGAAAAATACTAGACATGTGCACAACAAAAAAAAATTCGTTTATTTTCGTTTCCGTTGATTCGTAACGATTCGTACATTCGTAAGTCGTCGGTGTTCGGATTCGTAACGATTCGTACGAGTTATTTTTTCGTTGATTCGTTTTTTTCGGACGCATTTGTATTTATTCGTACATTCGTAATCGGAGCATAATTCCAAATTTTATGTAATTTGTATGCTATTATTACATTTTAATAATTTACGAATCGAAAAAAAAGTTACGAATGTACGAATTTTTTGGTTCAATAGACAGGGAAAATTACAAATCGAAAAAAAAAAAAAAAACAAAAAAAAAGTTACGAATTGAAAAAAAAAAGTTACGAATGTACGAATTTTTTTGTTCAATCCTTTCGAAGCACGTTTAGCAGCACCATTGTAAGGGACACGGAAAATTACCAATTCAACAAAAAAAAAAAAAGTTACGAATGTACGAATTTTTTCGTTCGTTTTTCGGATTTTCTTCATTAGTACATTCGTTGTTTCTAATTAGTTTTTTTCGGATTTTCGTTGTTTTTCGGATTCGTTCGATTCGAATGATTCGTTATTCAGATTTGTACGATTCGAATGATTCGTTCATTCGTACGAAAACGAACGAACGAAAACAACAAAGAAAAACGAAAAAAAACGAAACGAATTGCACATGTCTAAAAAATACCACTTTCGGAGCCGTCGTCCGATACTCTGATCCCAAGTACATAGCGTTTGAGAGACGATCACAACTTTTCGTGTGAAATTATACAAAGGGACAAGCACAATAAGTTTTCTCGTGGGGTACTTTCTCCCCCCTCCCAACAAAAAGGTGCCAAAATGTAGCAGCGGGAGGTGGGGGGGGGGGGTGCTGTCAGACGAGCAAAGCTTCCACTTTTTGTTGGAGCTCCGCTTTTACAAAATCTAAATCTTTTTTAAATCTAAAATGTTCAAAAATCACCAGCAGGCAGCTTTTTATTGCAGAAGAGACATTGGATTTACATCAACCTGCAAATGCGCAGCTCAGCATTGCATTCCAGACACAGTTAGGCTGTGCAGCAATAAATGACTCCTGTGCATGTGTGAGATGGGGGTCCTCCCCCCCCCCCCCCCAATAAAGATGCTGAAAACCCAACACCCGGAGGTAGTTGGCAGCAGACCGCAACTGACCATAATCCTGGTTTCATTTTCATCTATACACTGCGCCGAACAGACCGACAAACAGGTTGCTATGGGCAACAACAAGAATTCTCATACATAAAACTCAAAGTAGACAAGCAACTCCAACGATCAGCAACAGGCTTCTAGAGCGATCTCACACACATTGACCGGAGTGCAACAATTTAAAACACAAAAATTATTCCCCTTATTTGCAGTGTCTGCGTTTCTCCATGCAACTTTGGAAGATAAATAGTTGAGTTGTTTGATGTGACAATGCCTTTTTTTTTTTTACCCCCATAGACAAAAAAAAAAAAAATGAAAAATTTTAAATTTTATAAAAATGTTCTCATCGCCCGCCAACACAGCATTCGGATGTGAACCAAACCAATAGGCTGTAAGGCAAATTGCTTGTCTATGCCTTTGGTACCACTGTAGTAGTTTAGGATACAAAAACAAGAATAAAACGCAACTACAGTTAAAAAAGAAAAATAATTGAATATACAAGTACTAGCAAAGGATAATGGTAACACGACAAGAGGGATTTTTCTAAAAAACTGGAGCAGACAGAAATCTGCAGCAAAGCATGGCGACCAATCAGTTTCCATCTTCAGCTTGTTCAGTTAAACTTTGCAAATGAAAGACAGAAGCTGATTGGTTGCCATGCACAACTGCTCCAGTTTTGATAAAATGCCTCTCAAAATTCCTACAAACATCCACCACCTTCCAAACCAAAGAATTTCTCATGTAACCAGAAAAACAGCTAATGATTGGGGATTCCATTACACCGTCCGCTCAACAGGAAGAACGACAGCGAATTAAGAACGCCTGCTTGACTGCGGTCATCTACGGCCTCAATCATTTTGACAAATATATTTTTATTACAAGAAATCAAACTGTTGAATATATTGATTCCCCCAAGCATGTTCCCTGGGGTCATAAAGTAATCAAAAAGAGTGTGGAGTTAGGCGTAATTAAAAGAAAAACCCCAACTGAGAAGAACACATGCTATCCACAGCTGCCACAAAGGTCACCATTAATCCCTATATTTATATTACTAGATAAGTCAACTGTGTCTCTCAGTCAGTGTCCTTGTTTCTGGGAGATGAGGATCAGGAGCGCTGCACTGCTGTGCCAATCAAACATACTGGAAGGAGATTAAATTAAAGCCTAGCTCAACCCGAAAACAAAAATGTAATATAATGCAGCTTACCAGTCCATAGAGGTGACTGCATCAGTGTTACTTTTCTAGGGTCCTTTCACACGGGCGTTCCGTTTTCTTCATCAGTTCCAGCACATTTTTTTTTTTTTTTTAGAAAATTTTATAAAAAAAAACAGATGCAGACTTGGGTTTTCACACCCGTTGTGTACATAAGTTTTCTAACAAAATTCACATTTTTGGAACGATAAGAATCAGTCCAAAATTGATCGACCGATCGGAATTCGATTTAAAGAATAGCTTATTGCTAAGGAGCGTGCCAGCAAGCCAGCTGCCACGTCCTTAAAGTGGAAGTAAACCCCCCTATCATTTTCAGCCAAGGAAGCTGCCATCTTTGCCTCTGTTTAATCTTCAACTGCCACGGTGCTGCACATGTGATCCGTTATGACACCAGCCATTGGATGGTTTGACAGTTTGGTTGAGAGCACAGCCAATGTGCAGTTAGCATTCCCGGCATGCCTTTTTTTTTTAAACTGTTAAATCGATGGGTTTACTTCCGCTTTAACAACCGAGGAGTGATCAGCTGTCAAACGTGAGGGCCTACGTAATCTGTCCAATCAGCGAGGCACTTGCACTACATAGTTGTTAGTAGATGTAAAGGAGATTGTACAATCAGATTGTAACGTTGTTGCGCTTGTCTGAACTTCAAGCATCGTATGGCCCTTCTACCACCATTTTTTTTTTACAAAGGTTGATTGCGTGATTCATTTTTGTCGAAGGAGCCTATCAGAAAATTGTCACCCGAACAGCACCTGCTTCCAATCAGATGCAGTCAGTGTTCAGCTATTCCACAGGTGTCAAACTAGCGGACCCCCAGCTGTTGCGGAACTACAAGACCCATGAGGCATTGCAAAGCTTGACAGCTACAGGCATGACTTACACAGGCAGAGGCATGATGGGACTTGTTGTTCTGCGAAATCTGGGGGGGGGGTGCCCCCTGTTTGACATCCCTGAGCTATTCTGACAGCCAGTGCCGCCAGCTTTCAGAATACAATAGTCCAGAAGGGGAGATTTAGCCATTTGCGCTCTTAGCGAGGATGGAGGATTCTGTTTGATTTCTTTTTTCCAGGACTTGTTTACATCAAAATCCCCCCTGCATTCAATATGCGGTTCTGCAGGCACATTGACATGCGTTTGTATTGCGTTCATAGACAAGAAATTGCAGCACGCTATACTTTTCTCTAAAACGCACATGAAAGCATCACAGAAGGTTTAAACTAGGCTTGTTGAAATACATTCATTTTTCTTGCATGTGCAATTACAATGTGTTTAAAAACATGTTGGACCACACGAGGCAAAAATGAGCCCTAGGCTACCAAAAACAAATTAGCTTGTTCACCAAGCAGTAGAAGGATGGGAAGTCCCTGTACACAAGTAGAGGAGAGCTGTCATCTTTTCTAAAGGAATTAACATGACATGGTAGGGAGGCCAGATTTTCAGGACAGGCCCGTTCACCGACAGCCAGCCAATTGGCTCCTGTCCATCACACTGCCCAGTTCAGCTTCAACTGGTAATCAATTTACAATCACAACATTCCTAATGGTGGCCATACATGCTTCAATTTTATCATAGTGGTATTAAATCTAATTTTTTTTTTTTAAACTTTCTGAGACGCAGGGATTTTATGACAGAAGAGACCCTGTTGGTATCTCACCCATCTGTCAGCTGTAATGTACACTGGAGACGCACATGTACAGCTCAGCATACATTTACAGCATCCATTGTGTTCCGTGAGTCCCATGTGCATGCGCAGGTGTGACGTCATTGCGGTCCGCCCATTTAAGGGGCTGAAAAGGCGGACCCCAGAAAAAAGTGCCAGAGACTTGCGGGATCAGTGACAGCGCAGCTCTGGAGGGCACATTAGGACATTCAAGTCTGCCATAATGTGCTAGTATGCATAATGTGCATACTAGCACACTATGGCATAACCCACCTGGGGACCCATGTAGTTAAAAAAAAAAAACTGGGAAAGAGGAAAAGACTTTACTGCCACTTTACCTGTTTAACCACTTGCTTACTGGGCACTTAAACACCCTTCCTGCCCAGACCAATTTTCAGCTTTCAGTGCTCTCGCATTTTCAGTGACAATTGCGCGGTCATGCAATGCTGTAACCAAATTAATTTTTTATCATTTTGTTCGCACAAATAGAGCTTTAGTTTGGTGGTATTTATTCGCGACTCCGTTTTTTATTTTTTTTGCGATATAAGCGAAAACATAGTGGAAATTTTGAAAAAAAACAATATTTTCTCCTTTCTTTTTTAAAAGAAATCCAATAAAATCGAATTTTGTCATAAATTTAAGCCAAAATGTATTCTGCTACATGTTTTTAGTAAAAAAAAATCCGTTAAGTGTATAATAATTGGTTCGCGTGATCACGGACATATGTACGCAAATGATCATGTAAAAGGGGTGTGCAGGTGATCACGGACATATGTGTGCAGATAATCATTGGCACATGTTATTTTACTGGGACATATGTGAGGGACATGTGTTTTTATTATTTGGGGACATGTGTGTTTTACTGTGGGGACATGTGTGTTTTACTGTGTGGGGACACTAGACAGGTGATCAGTGAGTAAAAGCTGTAAAAAAAACAGCTAATACTCACTGATCACCAGCCGGCTGCAGCGATCCGCTCTCCTCTCCTCACCGACGACTTCCATGTGAGAAGAGGAGCGCCGATTGCCTAGCAACCGGCTGTTTGTTTACATCACATGACGGCCGTGATTCGTCACGGCCGTCAGGTGATCAGGAGGGCCAATCACCGAGCCCTCCTGCCGATCCGAGATGCGCCGTGTCCGGGTGACACGGCCGCATCGGGATCGCGCCGCTGCGCGGGCACGCGCGATCCCTCTACTTCTGAAGGATGTTCCGGAACGTCCATTCAGAAGTAGACGGCTCCCACCCGGCCGTATATGTACATTGGCCGGGTGGGAAGTGGTTAAAGGGGTCCTATGCCCACCTATCCTTTACAGCCAAGCAAGCTGCCATTTTAGGCCCCTTTCACACGGGGCTGTCCGTATCCTCTCCTCCGCTTGCTCAGCGGGATCGCTCCGACGATCCCCGCTGAGCCGGCGGATGACAAGTCCGTCTCTGCACTCCGTGCAGGGACGAACCTGTCAGAGCTCCGCTCTCCCCTATGGGGGGGGGGGGAAATCAGATGATTACGGAGCACCTGTCCGTTTTCATCCGATCCGCCAGATGGATGGAAAATTAGGGTTTGCACCCGTCTGGATTTTGCAGATCAGGGCGGATCGGATGTCAGCGGACATGTCACCGATGACATCTGACGCTCCATAGAGGTGCATGGTGCGCCCGCTCAGGTTCGCCTGAAAAAACTGACAGGCGGATCTGAACGGTCCTCAAATGTGAAAAGGGCCTTAGTCTGTGTCTGTTGCCATGGTGTTGCACGTGTAATCAGTTATGACACCAGCTATTTGATAGCTTGACAGTTCAGTTGAGAAGACAACCGACTGTGACAGTTATCACTGACTAGATTGTAAGCTCTAACGAGCAGGGCCCTCCGATCCCTCCTGTATTGAATTGTACTGTCTTCCCCGATGTTGTAAAGTGCTGCGCAAACTGTTAGCGCTATATAAATCCTGAATAATAATAATAATACGAATAATAATAATAATAATCGGCACATCTTCAATTCAACTGTTTTGGGAAATGTTAAAGCAGAGCTCCATCCAGAATCGG
The DNA here is from genome assembly GCA_028564925.1 of Lithobates sylvaticus. Classification (NCBI taxonomy): domain Eukaryota; kingdom Metazoa; phylum Chordata; class Amphibia; order Anura; family Ranidae; genus Lithobates; species Lithobates sylvaticus. Next base: position 77,467,688 of record CM053038.1, read on the forward strand.
AGCTCCACTTGTTTGCTTCCTCCCTCCCTTCCTCCGCTGTCACATTTGTTACCTTTCGGTGGGAGCAGATACTTCTCACATCCAGGTACCCGCACCCACTTCCGGGTAAGATCGCCACAATCGCTGTGCAGCCATCTACACAATTTCTGCCCCCCCCCCCCCCCTTCTGGGAGACACACTGGTTTCAGAAGACAGCAGGACCATTCAGGAGATGCAACTCATGCATGCGCAGCAGGAAAAAGTCTGTGAAGCCGCAAGGCTTTAATGCGTATTTCCCTTAGTGAAGATGCCGGCGCCTGCACATGGAGTCGATGGATGGATCGGCTTTAGGTGCCGCCATCGCAGTGTCCTTATATTAAAAGTCAGCAGCTACAGTATTTGTACATGTTTTTCCTCCTAGGAGGGAACTCCTCTTTAAGTTGATCAGTTTAGTTCCACTATAAAGCTGAGCTATACTCGCCTTCTACCCAGCACTGCGGTGTCCCAAAGCTCCCTGCGAGACGGTATCTATGGCCGGATCGGCTTCCATGAGGGGAGAAACAGGGGGTGAGGGCAACCTGCCGCTATATGTTTAAATGGACACACAGAGCTCTGACTCGGCTTGGGTGCCCCTATAGCAGGCTGCTTGCTGTGGGGGCACTCGGCAGAAGGGAGGGGCCAGGAGTGGCGGCGAGGGACCCGAGAAAAGGAGGATCTGGGCTGCTCTGTGCAAAACCACTGCATAGCAGGTAAGTATAACCTTTTTTTTTTTTTTTCTTTAAAAATAGCAAACAAGAAACTTTAGTATCACTTTAAGATACGACTCAATCAAAATAACCAAATCGGCAAAAAAACATAACTTCCCTTCCAAATCGATTTAGATCGCCAGGATAGAGAATTAATGATCAGCACCACTGATCTTAAACCCAAAACGCATTTTGATTGATCAGATTAGGAGACACGACCGGTAACTTACAATCACATCTTCCAACTATTGATTGAGATCTACTTCCCTATGTGTTGCATACCAATCATTTGGGTTATTGATAGATTACCGATTTTGATTGGGAAGGAACCCAATCGTTTATTGATGAATGGCCAACATAAGGACTTTCACAATACCACCAAATCCTCCTCCTAGCAATCAGCAGGCCTCCAGAGCACCGAACAGAGCCATCACCCTGCCCCTCACACAGATCACCACCCTGGTCTTCAATGGCATCTTGTGTTTGCCAGCAAGGGCTGGAGGGGGGGATCTGCCATCAGCTGGGCACTGCAGTGTCCTTCATTGGGGGGAGAAATGGGCAGAAACCTCTGCAATGCATACAGGGACCTGTCACTGTACACCCTCCATACATACACTGCACTGACAGGCATCTCTATCAGTATAGATGTACATAGTGGTGGATATATATATATATATATATATATATATATATATATATATATATATATATATCTCTCAGTATATGGACAGAGATCCCAGGAGAACATATACAATGTAGCATTCTATACAACCAATCACAGCACACACAGATCATAGATTACTGAACAATGATCATGTATAGGGATCATGTATAGGGATCATACAATGTCTGTACAATGCACACCAGACACATTCTATGACAGCCATCAGCATATCTTACCGGCATCATCTCTGCAGCGGGGGTGTGTGTCTGAACGGGATGACAGATGGGGGGTGCCCGGTGTCTGGGCTATGTCCCCCCCGCACTGGCTCTCCTGCACTCCCTCCCAGGAATGGATCGGGAAACCCCAAACGTGAAATGGCTGCAAATCCGCAGAGCAGGCCTCTCCTCTCCTCTCCTCTCCTCCTCCTCCCGCTTCCTCCTCCTCCTCCTCCTTCCTTCCTTCCTTCTCCTTGTCGGCGGATTGGTAATGGGGAAAGGTACGGCCGCGGCCACAGGTTGGGAAAAAGGATGCGACTGTGCAAAGGGGGAGTGAGGAGGAGCCGAGGGGGCGTGCCCAATCCCCGGGCAAGGCGGGGACAGTGCGGGGAAAGAGGGCGGGGTCTCAGGTAGCACAGGAGATGATTGACAGCTCCGTTCAGCCTGCTGTCAGGTCCGGCGTGACGTCAGCGGCGAACAATGTTGGGAATGCGGAATAGGTGTCTGTGGCCCCGCCCAGGTCAGGTGGAGGCTGCATGGGAGGACATGTGTGTGTGCTGGGTGATGATGGGTGACTCAGGGTGACAACAGGCTGAGCTGTGTGTCTGTGCTATGACTGTGGTCATGTGATGTGCACTGATACAGATCATCACATCCTCAGTGGCCCTTTTTTTTTTTTTTTTGGAGGATCGTCTTCTCTAAAGCAGAACTCCATGAAAAAAATGTTTCCTGACGCCAATTCATATGTATGCTGCCATTGATTCGTGTCCCGATAGTAAAATTAAGGTTATTGTTTGATACAATTTTCCATTTTTCTGGCGCCAATATATATATATATATATATATATATATATATATATATATATATATATATATAACCACCACTATGATATATACTGATAGAGATGACTGTCATCTTTAATGTAAAATCGGGTCAAAAAGACCTCAGATCTCATATTTACACTTTAATGCAATAAAAAATAAATTTCCCTTTAAGACCATTGGGCAGAAGTGACGTTTGACGTCGCTTCCATCATCCAATGGTATGGAGTCGAGCGGGGGCCATCATTCCTTCACTTGACTCTATGCCTCGCAGGGAAAAGGACCCGATCGTCTCCGCCGCTACCGACGGCTCAGGTAAGCGGCGGAGAACACCGGGGAGCGGTGGGAGGGGGGTGGGCACCTTTCCCCGCCACTGATAAAAGTGATCTTGTGTCGTATTCGCCACAGAGACCACTTTTATCGTAAAGCGGACCACCCGCCGTTTAAGAAAATATTAAGCCCCATACACACGGTCGGACAATCCGCGGACCAGGTCGGTCGGATCCTGTCCGTCATACTTTGTCTGATGTTGGTTTTGCGTACACACGGTCGGACAAAGTTGTCGGAAAATCCGATCATTCTGAACGTGGTGACGTTTGTTGCCTACGACGGGACTACGTAGAGGCTAGTAGCCAATAGCTTTGGTCTTGTAATGTGATCTGAGCATGCGTAGCACTTTGTCCGGTCGGACAACCGTACACACGATCGGATTTGGTGTGATCGGACCGTGTTGTCTGCAAATCTTTCCAGCAGGAGATAAGACTTTGTCCGTCGGACAATCCGACGTACACTGTCCGATGGTGCATACACACGGTCTGATTTTTCAACAACATTGTCCGATCGGACAGAATCCATGAAAAAGTCCGACCGTGTGTATGGGGCTTTAGAGTTATGTCAGCTATGTGCTGCCATAACAACGGTATTCAAAGTCAAAGAATCGACGTATATCGACGGCGGGCGGTCCGTAAGTGGTTAAAACAGAGGGGAAAAAAAATAAACGGAAACAAATGCAGCCACCACATCTAATGCCCCGTACACACGGTCGGATATTCCGATGGAAAAAGTCTGATCGGAAAAAGTTTGGCGGAAAATCCGATCGTGTGTGGGCTCTAGCGGGCTTTTTCCGTTGGAATTTCCGCCGGAAAGAATTTTAGAGCAGGATCTCAAATTTTCCGACATTAAAATCCGATCGGACTTTTTCCGATCGTGTGTCGAGAATTCCGAAGGACAAAGTGCCACGCATGCTCAGATCAAATTACAAGACAAAAGCTATTGGCTACTAGCCTCTACGTATTTCGGTTGTACGCAACGAACGTCACCACATTCGTAATGTTCTGATTTTCCGACAACTTTGTCCGACCGTGTGTATGCAACACCAGTTTCGGACAAAATCCGTCATAAAAAATCAGACGGATTTTGTGGTCGGAATTTCCGACCTTGTGTAAGGGGGCTTATAATTGGTAAGCTGCAATATATAACATTTTGTGTCAGTTTGTGTTATTTTTCAATAAGATATAGTATATATATATGAGCAATACACGAACGAGCCATTGCTTTAGTGTGCATGTGCTAATGTATGCTGATACAGGGGATATCTCCTAAACCGTGCAGGTTTAGGAGATACCTGGGGTAGCTACAGGTAAGCCTTATTATAGGCTTACCTGTAGTAAAAAGTGGATTGTAAGGGTTTACAACCACTTTAAGGGGCAGCAAAATCACAGCTCAACAGCAGGGTTTTACTGCACCTCAACGGCTAGTGTGAACAATTAAATGTTTAATACATTTTAAAGAATAGTTTCTTTTTTTTTTTCTTTTACATTGATACGTGTTAATTTCATTAAAACACGTTTTAATACATTTTAAAATGTTTGTTTACACTTATTTCTAAAAGCGTGCGCGCGTGTGTGTCTATGTGTATATATATACACATATATATATATATATTATTTATATATACAGTGTATCACAAAAGTGAGTACACCCCTCACATTTTTGTAAATATTTTATTCTATCTTTTCATGTAAAGTAGTGAGTGTACAGCTTGTATAACAGTGTAAATTTGCTGTTCCCTCAAAATAACTCAACACACAGCCATTAATGTCTAAACCACTGGCAACAAAAATGAGTACACCCCTAAGTGAAAATGTCCAAATTGGGCCCAATTAGCCATTTCCCCTCCCCGTTGTCATGTGACTCGTTAGTGTTACAAGGTCTCAGGTGTGAATGGGGAGCAGGCATGTTAAATTTGGTGTTATCGCTCTCACTCTCTCATACTGGTCACTGGAAGTTCAACGTGGCACCACATGGCAAAAAACTCTCAGGATCTGAAAAAAATAATTGTTGCACTACATAAAGATGGCCTAGGCTATAAGAAGATTGCCAAGACCCTGAAACTGAGCTGCAGCACAAGGGCCAAGACCATACAGCGGTTTAACAGGACAGGTTCCACTCAGAACAGGCCTTGCCATGGTCCACCAAAGCAGTTGAGTGCACGTGCTCAGCGTCATATCCAGAGGTTGTCTTTGGGAAATAGACGTATGAGTGCTGCCATCAGCCTGTCAGTGCTCAGACCATACGCCGCTCACTGCATCAAATTGGTCTTCATGTCTGTCGTCCCAGAAGGAAGCCTCTTCTAAAGATGATGCACAAGAAAGCCCTCAAACTGTTTGCTGAAGACAAGCAGACTAAGGACATGGATTACTGGAACCATGTCCTGTGGTCTGATGAGACCAAGATAAACGTATTTGGTTCAGATGGTGTCAAGCATGTGTGGCGGCAACCAGGTGAGGAGTACAAAGACAAGTGTGTCTTGCCTACAGTCAAGTATGGTGGTGGGAGTGTCATGGTCTGGGGCTGCATGAGTGCTGCCGGAACTGGGGGGCTACAGTTCATTGAGGGAACCATGAATGCCAACATGTACTGTGACATACTGAAGCAGAGCATGATCCCCTCCCTTCGGAGACTGGGAGTACTCCAACATGATAACGACCCCAAACGCACCTCCAACGCGACCACTGTCGTGTACCAAAAGCTACAGAGTCTGCACTTAATTATGCAGTGAGCTATGTCTCTTATGCAGAAATATGTCCTGGAATTTATTTACAAGATAGTCACTGTGTCTTGGTTAGGAAACCACTTGAATACACAGGAAAGATTGGAAAAGAGCGGTGAAATCTTGGCAGAGGTGTAAACCCTCCCCCTATTGATCCCAAACAGACCTCAATAAAAATGGCTGAGAGAACTAACTAAGTCTCCTGCAGAAAGAAATCTAGCTGGAGTATTTCTTTAATAATTTACCTGAATGCCCATTGGGGAATCAGGAAGCAATTTATTCCCTGGCTGGAGCAAATTGGATCTTGCAGAATTGGTGGGGTTTTATTTTTTTTGCCTTATTCTGGATCAACTGTGGTCATAGGATTGTGTATATGGATGTTTTTTTATTTTATTTATGTGTGTGGGTTATTTTTCCTATTGGTTAACCTCCCTGGCGGTAATCCCGAGTCTGGCTCGGGGTGGAACTTCAGTACCATAAGCGGTAACCCCGAGCCAGACTCGGGATCGCATTGCAGGATACAGGGGAAGTTACTTACCTTGTCCCCTGGATCCTGCGATGTCTCCCCGCTGTGTGTGTGAGCTCCTCCGCTCGATTCACACAGTGCCCGAGTGCCGCTGAGCTCCGTTCCCTGCGACGTTACGACGCACAGGAGCGGAGATCGGCGCCACATTCAAAAAAGTAAAAACACACAATACACATACAGTACTGTAATCTTACAGATTACAGTACTGTATAAAAAAAAATATACATCCCCTTTGTCCCTAGTGGTCTGTCCAGTGCCCTGCATGTAGTTTTATATTATAAATACAGTTTTTTTTCTGCCTGGAAACTGGAGATTGTCCATAGCAACCAAAAAGTGTCCCTTTATGTCAAAAGTGGTTTTAGACCAGCTAGAAAACAGCGATAATAAATTAATTAACAATTCATCATTAAACACTAAATCTAATGACAGGGACAATTCTGCAACTGAGCAAATTTCTGTGTTTTTGATTTGATTACATTATTGAATAATTTTATAGTTATTTATTATAATTTATGATTTTGTGTTTCAAACTTTATCATACCCGGGATGTCTACTAGATTTAAGTGAGTTATTCATAAGAATTTCAGGCCTACAATATAAAATGCCAAATTTCCATGCAAAATAATTGTACCGCTTTTGGTACAAAATTCCTGCCATAATCATACCGCCAGGGAGGTTAAACTAGATGGATTGCATCTTTTTTAACCAGACTAACAATGCAACTATTGTGAAAGTGAAAGTCCCAGCCACTATACTGTATACATGGGTTTAAAAAGGACTCAGGGATCTCAAGGAATCAATTTGAGAAACACCAGCAGATATTTTGTGAGCAGAGAAAACTGTGTTTTAAGTTTTCTCTAGATTTGGTAATTCCAGACAGGGGCTGGAAGCGTGAAGGGTCCAAATAGTATTGGGTGGGATGGAGTGGTCAGTCCTGTGTCCGATGCTAGTTGCATACAGCCTGTGTGAGTGCACAGGTGGTCAGGACTGTTATAAGCCAGATCTGAGCACAGCTCAGGACAGTCACTGCCATTTGGGGACAGACCTGTCAGGAGACCTAGTTGTTGCTGTCAGAGACTACATCCCTGGAGAGGGGGGCTTCTTGTCTGAAGGACTAGGAAGGTCGGTACTGCTAGGCAGGCCTGGGAGACCAAGAGAGGGTCTGGGAGGCTGGGAAAGCTGAGGCGGCAAGTCCAGGGAGGTTGAAGGAAGTCTCGGAGAGTGTGACCAAACCCAAGGGGGGCTGGAGAACCATGTTTGGAGGCCAGGCGACAGTGGCGGAACTACCGCCATAGCGACACATGCGGTCGCTATGGGGCCCGCAGCCAATCAAGGGCCCGGTGAGCGGCGTTGCTAGGCGGGTGCGGGCCGCGCCGGGTGACACGCGCTAGCGGGGGTGACACCCGTGGGTATCGGCAGCCGCACCACTAACGCCGCTCACCGTGCCTTCTATGCACTGAGCGCAGGAGGGAGAACAGCGGCGCGGACCGAAGCCGCCTCCCCTCCTCTCTGTTTACATCCAGAGAGGAGGAGGAGCCTGCGCTCGAGCCTCGAGGGACACACTCCGCTGTTCTGAGGTATGTAAAAGGGGGGGCGTCTGCTGTTGGGTCTGCACTACTCGGGGGGGGGGGGGGCGGTTTGCACTACCCGGGGGTCTGTAATGGGTGGGGGTGTCTGTACTAAGGGGGTGTCTGCATTGCTGGGGGGTGTCTACTGATGGGGGTCTGCACTGAGGTGGGGGGTGTCTGTACTAGGGGGGTCTGCACTTGGGTGGGGGGTCTGTACTAAGGGGGTGTCTGCATTGCTGGGGGGTGTCTACTGATAGGGGTCTGCACTGAGGTGGGGGTGTCTGTACTGATGGGGGGGTCTGTAATGGGGGTGTCTCTACTAAGGGGGTCTGCACTGAGGTGGGGGGGTCTGTAATGGGGGATTGTCTGTACTGAGGGGGGCCTGCACTGAGGTGGGGGGCGTCTGTACTGATGGGGGATCTGAACTTGGATGGGGGTCTGTAATGGGGGTGGGTGTCTGTACTAAGGGGGTCTGCACTGAGGTGGGGGGCTACTGTACTGATGGGAGGTCTGCACTTGGATGGGGGGTCTGTAATGGGGGGTGTCTGTACTGATGGGGGTCTGCACTGAGGTCGGGGGGTGTCTGTACTGATGGGGGTCTGCACTGAGGTCGGGGGTGTTGTACTGATGGGGGTCTGCACTGAGGTCGGGGGTGTCTGTACTGAGGGGGTCTGCACTGAGGTGGGGTGTCTGTACTGATGGGGGGGTCTGCACTTGGGTGGGGAGTCTGTAATGGGGGTGGGTGTCTGTACTAAGGGGGTCTGCACTGAGGTGGGGGGCGTCTGTACTGATGGGGGGTCTGAACTTGGATGGGGGGTCTGTAATGGGGGTGGGTGTCTGTACTAAGGGGGTCTGCACTGAGGTGGGGGGGCGTCTGTACTGATGGGAGGTCTGCACTTGGATGGGGGTCTGTAATGTGGGGTGTCTGTACTGATGGGGGTCTGCACTGAGGTCGGGGGGTGTCTGTACTGATGGGGGTCTGCACTGAGGTCGGGGGGTGTCTGTACTGATGGGGGTCTGCACTGAGGTCGGGGCTGTCTGTACTGATGGGGGTCTGCACCGAGGTGGGGGGGTCTGCACTGAGGTGGGGGTGTCTGTACTGATGGGGGGGGTCTGCACTTGGGTGGGGGGTCTGCACTTGGGTGGGGTGTCTGTACTGCTGGGGGGGTCTGTACTGCTGGGGTGTCTGCACTAGGGGGGTGTCTGTACTAAGGTGGTGTCTGTACTACTGGGGGGGGGGTCTGTACTACTGAGGGGGGTCTGCACTGAGGGGGGTGGGTCTGCACTGCTGGGGGGGTCCTGCACTGAGGGGGGTCTGTAATGTTGGGGAGGTCTGCACTGGGAGGGTGTCTGTACTGAGGGGGTGGTCTGCACTGGGGGGTGTCTGTACTGCTAGGGGGGTCCTGCACTGAGGGGGGTGTCTGCACTGAGGTGGGGTCTGTAATGCTGTGGAGTGTCTGTACTTAGGAGGGTGTCTGTACTGCTGGGGGGTCTTTACTGATGGGGGTATGCAGGGCTCAAGTCCTGCGGGAACGCATGGGAACGGAGTTCCTGTACTTTTTCCACAACAGGAACTTAGTTCCTGTTAGCAGCCGTGTCCTGCAAGACTTTGAAGTATGCAAGCTGTGTGGCAGGTGCTACACCAGCAGCTGCCGACACAGTTCGCAATAGTAAGTGCTGCACACCTGACCATTCAGGCATTGCCAGTAGGGGGCCCCATGACAGCTTCTGCTTCGATCTACCTGTCAATCACAGCTATCTGACAGGTAGATCAGGTCCCTGCTGCTAAGAGATTGTATTTAGTCAGACCTCTCGTGATGCGTTCCTCCCCGCTGCCCCCTCCTGATTTTCTGTCTCCTCATCCCCCCCCCCCCCAGTCTCCTGCATACTTGCTCTGTGTGTCCCGCTAGATCCCCCCCTCCTCTATCTTCAGTGCCATATGATGAGAGAATCCAGAGCTATTCTGCTCACAGGACATGCAGGGAGAGAGGTGAGCTGAGGGAGGAACATCAGTTTGGGGTGGTAAGCTGAGCACAATACCTGGCAAAGTTTAATGCCAGGAGGGAAGTTTATGTGGAAATATGTGAATGGTTGGAATAGCAGCGAGTGTGTGTTGGAGCCCTGCAGAGTTTGCAGCCCCCCAAGCTAACATACATCTAAGCAGGAACACATCACTATCTCCCCAAGCATTCTGTCCAGATAATGTGCACTTCATTTATGACCTTTCCGTTTAACCCTGTGTTATCCAAACTCTGTTCAATGAAAAGTGCACACTCACCACATAAACACTCTATATACAAAATAAAATTCCCCAATAAAGATCAGAACATGATGTTCACATTTGCATGGAAGCACAATTGTATGAATGCTGATTATTCAGAGAATTACCGTATTTACGTTTATTGAGGATTGTTTTTTTTATGTACTAACAGTTAAGCGTCATACACACAATACGAAAATTGGATGATAAAATACCACTTTTGAAGCGTTCGTGCATATGAGCGTATCATTTTTTATTTTTTTTTGGTGGGCGAGTGGATCTTGGGTGGGAGTTCCCACACTTTTTTCCCCAGGACTTGACCCCTGGGGGTATGCATGTGTGTCCTTCAGGGGCTGCATACAGTATACTGCATACTTTGTTGTTCAAAATTAAGCTGTTGCCTGGGTACTGTGCCTCATGAGTGTGGTAATCTGTTGTTTGATGGCATCAGTTCATTTTTTTTTTTTTGTGGTGGTGGGGGGCATACAACATTTTGCTATGGGGCCCTGTGATTTCTAGTTACGCCCCTGCCAGGCGATATTTGGTGGGCCCGAGCAGCAAGGTACTGCAACTGAGGCTAAGTTAGTCTAAAGCCCCATACACACGGTCGGAAAATCCGACCATCAAATCCATAGGATTTGGTCCGACGGATTTAGTCCGACACTGGTGTTGCATACACACGGTCGGACAAAGTTGTCGGAAAATCCGATCATTCTGAACGTGGTGACGTTTGTTGCCTACAACGGGACTACGTAGAGGCTAGTAGCCAATAGCTTTGGTCTTGTAATGTGATCTGAGCATGCGTGGCACTTTGTCCGTCGGACTACGCTACACACGATCGGAATTGGTGTGATCGGACTTTGTTGTCGAAAAATCTATCCAGCAGGAGATAGAACTTTGTCCGTCGGATAATCCGATGGAAACTGTCCGATGGTGCCTACACACGGTCGGAAATTTACGACAACATTGTCCGATAGGACAGAATCCATCGGAAAATCCGACCGTGTGTATGGGGCTTAAGAGCCAGGTGGCTCAATATTTTTCCTTAGGCCCCTTTCACACTGGGGCGGTGAGCCGCGTGACGGTAAAGCAGCGCTATATTTAGCGCTGCTTTACCGTCGTTTTCACCGCGGTTTTCGGCCGCTCGCGGTGCGGTTTTACCCCCCGCGAGCGGCCGAAAAAGGGTTAAACACCCCCCGCAGAGCGCCGCCGTAGCGGCGCTTTGCGGCGGTATTGCCGCGGTTTTACAGCGGTCTCCCATTCTTTTCAATGGGAAGGAGCGGTATAGGAGCGGTGAACACACCGCTCCTATCCCGCTCCAAAGATGCTGCTAGCAGGACTTTTTTTGTCATCCTGCTAGCGCACCGCTCCAGTGTGAAAGCCCGCCGGCTTTCACACTGGAGTTAAAGGGGCCGGATTTTTTCATGCGGTGAACAGGCGCTATTTTTAGCGCTGCACCGCATGAAAAACGCCCCGGTGTGAAAGGGGCCTAAGTTGTGTTTGCTGAAGCAGAACCCCTGCTTGGGAAGCCTACTGTTGTAAGAACTTTCTTTCTGTTTCCTTTTGATCTAAATGGGCAGCCACGCCCTTAAACCAAAGTGCCGACTTCTGTGGAATCGCTGTAAAACAGCATCTACATCCCCCATATCACACTATGTAACCTTACCTGCTGTTTTCAAATCCAGCAGAAGTAAAGCAAAGATTGCCAGCATTCAAAATTAGTGGCAGCAATGCGATCTGCCAATTAGTTGAGGCTTCACCAATTCTAACTTTTTATTTTATATATTTGTCATATCATGTAGTAATAATGCACAATATAATTCTATTCGAAGTGTGACCTGTTGTTAATGTTTCATTCCACGCTTGGTTTTCATGCAATATAGTGAGCAGCAAGAAAAAAATTGCTTAATTAGTGCTTATGTTATAAAAATGTATACCCTGTAGCTGTGTACCTAGTTTTAGTTGTACAGTTTGCACAATCCATAACAATATGTCACAGCGACTGCCATGAGTAATCCGGTGTTCTGTGTAGATGCTTTTTTTTTTTTTTCAATACTTTATTTTTCATCACAAAGTAACGATACAGAAAAAGCATGGTATACACAATTAAAAAAAAAATATGTAAGATTAAGGGTTCAACATATGGGAACCAGGTTTCCACGTAGTCAAATTACAATAAGATATAATATCCATCATAACAGCTAAAATCCAGCTAATGCTGGCCACATACAGTTAGAAAATAGTTTGAAGAAAAAAAACAGTCGGCTTTCTAAAGGTCTGTCGAACGTGCATGTGATAACGCCTTCATTGTATCAATATACTGTATGTTGCCTACTTATTGACATATTATTGACCGATGACATAAATGGTACATTTTTCATCGATCAATTACACAATCTGGGGAAATCTCACCCAAAAAAAAACACAGACAAAAAAAATAAATAAAAAACTGCCAGAGGTTCTAACCCTTCATGCCTCTATTCCAAATAAAAGAAGAAAGAATTTGTTGTAAACTCCACTCTAATGCCCCGTACACACGGCCGGATTTTCCGATGGAAAATATCCGATCGGACCATGTTGTCGTAAAATCCGCCCGTGTGTGGGCTCCATCAGAAATTCCGACGAACAAAATTTGAGATTCTGCTCTCAAATTTTCCGACAACAAAATCTGATCGGACTTTTTCAGATCGTGTGTAGAGAATTCCGACGAACAAAGTACCACGCATGCTCAGTTCAAATTACGAGATCAAATCTATTGGCTACTAGCCTCTACGTAGTTCCGTCGTACGCAACGAACGTCACCACGTTCAGAATGATTTTCTGACAACTTTGTCCGACCGTGTGTATGCAACACCAGTGTCGGACAAAATCAGTCGTAAAAAATCCGACGGATTTTGTGGTCGGAATTTCCGACCGTGTGTACAGGGCTTTAGGCTACTTTCACACTGAGGTGCTATAGTGCTAAAAATAGCACCTGCAAAGCGCCTGTAAAGAGCCTCTCCTCTCACTCCAGTGTGAAAGCCCGAGTGTTTTCACACTGGAGTTGTGCTTTCACACAAATCCCCATGCTGGCACTCGTGAACGGAATCGTGCCACCGGCCACGTGCATTAGGTCCCCCGCCATGCAGCGGGGGCGCGGGCCCTCTGGCAGGCCACTTAAGGTAAGGACGTACCCATAAAGGGTTTTTGCCCAGGAGAGCCATTCCGTCGCAGTTTATCTGCGTGAGCCGGTCGGGAACCGGTTAATGGCCGGTGTGTTGAGTTATTTTAGGGGGACAGCAAAATTACATTGTTATACAAGATGTACATTCACTACTTTACATTGTAGCAAAGTGTCATTTCTTCAGTTATGCCACATCAAAAGATATAAGAATAAAATATTTACAAAAATGTGAGAGGTGAACTCCCTTTTGTGAGATACTGTATGGGTGAGAAGCTCCTGTGAAAGCAATGGGGGGCTGTGTGTATGTATGCATGTACAGTAATCACTGTCTGTGTCCAGGGATTATCATCCACAGGTAACCGCTATATGAGCAATTACATGCGATCGATTGCCTTCAATGGGGTTTTCCACCTACAGCTAAACGCAGGGAACCCCTTGCTGGTCTCCAGCAGCTAATCGCAAATGGTCCCATTCACAAGTAGAATGAGGCCAAAATCACCTGCAGGGAATTTTTGGTGAATGTCAAATTAAAGTGGTTCTAAAGCCTCCCTCCCCTTTCCTAACCTCAGCCCATCCGATCCAGCGATGTGCGCGAGCGCAGTAGCTCCCGCCACTGTCTCTCTCCGCAGTGGACAGATTGATAGCAGCGGCAGCGATTGACTCCTGCTGCTGTAAAGCAAATCCAGAGCAGGGGGCGGGCCGAGTCCCGCTGTCTGTGTTAATGAGTGTCCCTGAGGGAACCCGATTAACCACTTCACATCCGGCCGTAGCCGAATGACGGCCACAGCGCGGATGTGAAATCCCGGGAGGCCGTCATATGACGGCCTCCCCTTTCCTCGTTCCCTGTGCGCGCTCACGAGCGCGCAGCAGGGAAATTCTGTGTTGGCCGTGTCCCTCGGACACGGCCAATCACAGATCGCTGTAAACGGCCAATCACAGCGGCCGTTTACAGCGCGATCGCCCTGGCCAATGAGAGATGATCTCATATGTAAACATATGAGATCATCTCTCAGCGCCGCTCCCCCCTCCTCACACAGAGACAGCGTGTGAGGAGGGGAGATGAACGGCTGCAGCGCCGTAAGTTTTAAAAAAAATAAATAAAAATGAAATGCCATCTGTGCCCACTGCCACCACTGCAATCTGTTCCCAATGCCATCTGTGCCCAGTCACATCGCCATTGCCATCTGCCAGTGCCATCCCCCAGTGCCATCTGCCAGTGCCATCTGTAGTCAGTGCCATCTGTCGTCAGTGCCATCTGTCGTCAGTGCCACCTGTCATTAGTGCCATCTGTCATCAGTGCCACATATTAGTGCCATCTGTCATCAGTGTCACATATTAGTGCCATCTGTCATCAGTACCACCTGTCAGTGTCACGTGCCATCTGTTATCAGTGTCACCTGTCATCAATGCCACGTATCAGTGCCATCTGTCATGTGTCATCAGTGCCACGTATTAGTGCCGTCTGTCATCAGTGCCACGTATTAGTGCCGTCTGTCATCAGTGCCACATATTAGTGCCACGTGATATCAGTGCCACGTGATATCAGTGCCATGTATGAGTGCCATCTCTCATCAGTGCCACATATTAGTGCCATCTGTCATCAGTGTCACGTGTCATCAGTGCCCCGTATTAGTACCATCTGTCATCAGTGCCACGTCAGTGTGACGTGTCATCAGTGCCACGTCAGTGTCACATGTCATCAGTGCCACGTCAGTGTCACGTGTCATTGTCCTGGTGCTCCAGGGCCAATAAAAGTGTAATACGTAGTCAACAATTTAGATGTGTAATTTATGCTCCTAGAACACGTGATGGAGCTCCCTGCATGTTGGGCCTCTCTATGTGGCCAGGTTGTGTAAAAGTCCCACATATGTGGTATCGTAATATTCAGGAGGAGTAGCAGAATTTATTTTGGGGTGTCATTTGTGGTATACACATGCCATGTGAGAGAAATAACCTATTACAATGACAATTTTGTAGAAAAAAAATAATTCATTTTGCAAAGAATTGTGGGAAAAATGACAACATCAAAAAGCTCACCATGCCTCTTACTAAATACCTTGGAATGTCTACTTTCAAAAAAGGGGTCATTTGGGGGGTATTTCCTGACTTCCTATTTCCTGACTTGTTCGGGTCGCAAGAAATGAGATAGGCCACCAGTACATCAGGTGTGATCAATTTTGTATAATTCGCACCACAGTTTGTAGAGTCTGTAACTTTCACAAAGACCAAATAATTTCCACTAATTTGGTTATTTTTACCAAAGATATGTAGCAGTATAAATTGTGGCCAAAATTTATGAAGAAAAATTAATAATTTCCTAAATTGTATCACAGAAACAAAGAAAAATGCGTTTTTTTTTCAAAATTTTCGGTCTTTTTTCAATTATAGCGCAAAAAATTAAAAACACAGAGGTGATCAAATACCACCAAAAGAAAGCTCTATTTGTGGTAAAAAAAGGACAAAAAATTAATTTGGGTTCAGTGTTGCATGACTGAGTAATTGTCAGTCAAAGCGTGAGAGCACCGAAAGCTGAAAATTGGTCTGGATGGGAGGGGGGTTTAAGTGCCTGGTAGGCAAGTGGTTAAAAGGAGGGGTCAGGAGCACCAGCGGAGGACCCTAGAAGAAGAGCATCAGGGCTGCTCTGTGCAAACCCATTGCACAGAGCAGGTAATTATAACGTGTTTTTCTTTTTTTTATAAAAAATAACAACGTTTTACAACCACTTTACCTACTTTATAAATCTGCCTCTGTAACTTGGATTTTTATTTATCTACCCGCCACAATCATGGCTTCTGATCTCTGAATACACTTGTATCATATCATGTTTACTGACAGTGGTGATAGCTGATATCATCAAATGGTGAAAAGAAGAATGTCTGGGCTGTCGGGTAAACACAGTAACTAAGTACAAGTAATGAATGGTTTTGTCAATGACATTAATTGCTAAGTATTTTATACTGTAAGAAAATTCATCATCACAAATTATGCCTTACTCATCATATATAAAGATCTTCCAAGGAATTATTTCATAGACATGCGTGCATGTAGCCAATGTCAGTAATTCTGCTGTAAAGATGAACAGCAGAATGTAAAAGAGGACCTAGCTTTAGATATAATTTCCTTTGTAAAATGCTTGCATGCTAAGTAATGTATGAGTTTAACCCTTACAGGTATTTACTACTGCTGTCAGCTGGTTCAGTTCACTAAGCTCTAACACTTGTGTTGTTTCTTTTAGGGCCCTTTCCCACTGATGTGCTTAAAACACGTATACCTGGTTTTTAACACATTTTTGGTGTATTTTCTGGACTCCTGACCCCCACATGCACCTGTGAAACTTGGACATGTGACTCAAAAAAACGCACCAAGATGCACAGTGGGCGCGATTTTGTTTCCTATAGAAATGAGATGCGTTTTTGAAAAGCGCACCAAAGATGCAACATGCAGGACTTTTCAAAACGCAGCCGCAAATGCAGTGCAGCAATGTGAACAGCTACATAGGATTTAAAGGGGAATAACTTTCATGTGCTTTTGTCACACTAAAAAGATGTTTTTTGGCACAGCAAAAATGCACTAGTATTATAGAGCCTAAAGGATCATTATTTTCAGCTATGACACCTTAACATACCTTTCTGTAACTTTATTATTATTATGATTATTATTATACAGGATTTATATAGGGCCAACAGTTTGTGCAGCGCTTTACAATATAAAGGGAGACAGTACAGTTAAAATACAATAAAATACAAGAGGGTTAAGAGGGCCTAGCATTTTACAAAGCTGCATGAATACATTCTCAACAAGTCACAGTATGCTTTTACTTTTTTTCTCACCCCCCCCCCCCCCGGGCTTTTGAAGAAAGTGTGTTAAGTGTGTATATACTGCCTATATATGTTGTGTGTGTGTATATATACTGTATGTGTATGTATGTATATAGTGTATGTGAGTGTGAGTGTGAGTGTGTGTGTTTGTGTGTGTGTGTGTGTGTGTGTGTGAGCCTGTGTGTGTGTGTGTGTGTGTTCGTGTGTCTGTGTGTGTGTGTGTGTGTGTCTCTCTTTAGAAACTGTGTGTGTGTATATATATATATATATATATATATAAAGTATATATATGTAAATATATATATATATATATACACATATATATATACACATATATAATTTATATATATATATATATATATATATCTTATATATATATATATGATATATATATACACACACACACAGTTTCTCACAAAAGTACACCCCTCACATTTTTGTAAATATTTTATTCTATCTTTTCATGTGACGAAACGGCTACAATGTAAAGTAGTGAGTGTACAGCTTCTAGAATAGTGTAAATTTTCTGTCCCTTCAAAATAACTCAACACACACCATTAATGTCTAAACCGCTGGCAACAAAAGTGAGTACACCCCATAAGTGAAAATGTCCAAATTGGGCCCAAAGTGTCAATATTTTGTGTGGCCACCATTATTTTCCAGCAATGCCTTAACTCTCTTGGGCATGGAGTTCACCAGAGCTTCACAGGTTGCCACTGGAGTCCTCTTCCACTCCTCCACGGCGACATCACAGAGCTGGTGGATGTTAGAGACCTTGCGCTTCTCCACCTTTCGTTTGAGAATGCCCCACAGATGCTCAATAGGTTTTAGGCCTGCAAACATGCTTGGCCAGTCCATCACCTTTACCCTCCTCTTCTTTAGCAAGGCTTTGGTCATCTTGGAGGTGTGTTTGGGGTCGTTATCATGTTGGAATACTGCCCTGCGGCCCAGTCTCTGAAGGGAGGGGATCATGCTCTGCTTCAGTATGTCACAGTACATGTTGGCATTCACCGTTCCCTCAATGATCTGTAGCTCCCCAGTGCTGGCAGCACTCATGCAGCCCCAGACCATGACACTCCCACCACCATGCTTGACTGTAGACAAGACACACTTGTCTTTGTACTCCTCACCTGGTTGCCGCCACACACGCTTGACACCATCTGAACCAAATAAGTTTATCTTGGTCTCATTAGACACAGGACATGGTTCCAGTAATCCATGTCCTTAGTCTGCTTGTCTTCAACAAACTGTTTGTGGGTTTTCTTGTGCTTCATCTTTAGAAGAGGCTTCCTTCTGTGATGACAGCCATGCAGACCAATTTGATGCAGTGTGCGGCGTATGATCTGAACACTGACAGGCTGACCTCCAACCCCTTCAACCTCTGCAGCAATGGTGGCAGCACTCATACATCTATTTCCCAAAGACAAACTCTGGATATGATGCTGAGCATGTGCACTCAACTTTGTTGGTCGACCATGGCGAGGCCTATTCTGAGTGGAACCTGTCCTGGCAAACTGCTGTATGGTCTTGGCCATAGTGCTGCAGCTCAGTTTCTGGGTCTTGGAAATCAACAAATAGCCTAGGCTATCTTTATGTAGAGCAACAATTCTCTTTTCAGATCCTCAGAGAGCTCTTTACCATGAGGTGCCATGTTGAACTTCCAGTGACCAGTATGAGAGAGTGAGAGTGATAACACCAAATTTAACACACTTCTCCCCATTCACACCAGAGACCTTGTAACACTAAAGAGTCACATGACACCGGGGAGGGAAAATGGCTAATTGGGCACAATTTGGACAGTTTTACTTAGGAATGTACTCACTTTTTTTGCCAGCGGTTAAGACATTAATGGCTGTGTGTTGAGTTATTTTGAGGAGACAGCACATTTACACTGTTATACAAGCCTTGCCACTACTTTACATTGTATCAAGGTGTAATTTCTTCAGTGTTCACATAAAAAGATATAATAAAATATTTTCAAAAATGTGAGGGGTGTAATCACTTTTGTAAGATACTGTATATACTATATTGCAAAAGTATTGGGACGACTTCCTTTACACACACATGAGCTTTAATGGCATCCCAGTCTTAGTCCATAGGAATCAATATTCAGTTAGCCCACCCTTTACCAGAGGAGGACAGGAGAGCTGCGGATGATGAAGGCACGTAAACTGGTCAGGGTGTCAGGGCTCAGCAGCCATGATTTACCATGGTCAGTTTACAGAGGGGAGGGCAGAAACAGGCAGGATCAGCCAGGTATTTCAGGTGTCACAGGGGGCAAAATTACGCAGCACAAGCACTGTGCTGTATAACATGCATTAACCACTTCAGCCCCGAAAGATTTTACCCCCTTCCTGACCAGAGCACTTTTTACAATTTGTCACTGCGTCGCTTTAACTGACAATTGCGCGCTCATGCAATGCTGTACCCAAACAAAATGTGCGTCTTTTTTCCCCCACAAATAGAGCTTTCTTTTGGTTGTATTTGATCACCTCTGGGATTTTTATTTTTTGCAACATAAACTTGTTATTAAAAAAAAGCCAATAAACTAAATTTTAGTCATACATTTAGGTATTTGATCACCTCTGGGTTTTTCTTTTTTGCGCTATAACCAAAAAACAGCGACAGTTTAAAAAAAAAAAAATATATATATTTTTTTACTTTTTGCTATAATAAATATCCCCCAAATAAAAAAAAAAAAATGTCTTCATCAGTTTAGGCCAATATATATTCTTCTACACATTTTTGGTAAAATCACAATAAGTGTATATTGATTGGTTTGCGCAAAAGTTATAGCGTCTACAAACTATGGGACAGATTTATGCCATTTTTATTATTATTATTTTTTTTTTACTAGTAATGGAGGTGATCTGCGATTTTTAGTGGTACTGCGACATTATAAAGGACAGATCGGACACTTTTGACACATTTTTGGGACCATTGACATTTATATTGCGATCAGTGCTATAAATATGCACTGGTAAGGAAAGGGTTAACACTAGGGGCGATCAAGGGGTTAAATGTGTGTTCTAACTGTATGGGGATAGAACTGACTGGGGGAGGAGACATATAGTTGTTCTTACTTAGTAGGAACAAACGATATGTCTCCTCTCCCCTGACATATAGTTACATAGTTAGCTAGGCTGAAAAAAGACAGAAGTCCATGCAGTTCAACCATAAAAAACTCCCTGACTCCCTGACAGATCAGGGATTTGTGTGTTTACACACATAAATCCCCGTGCTGGCTCTTGTGCATGCGATCGCGTTTGGCTGACGGCAAACGCACCTGCCAGCCACGCGCATTAGGTCCCCTGCCATGCAGCGGGCACACGCCCTCTGGCGGCTTCTAAAGGCAAAGCTGTACCCGCATGGGGGTTTCGTCCAGGAGAGCCATTGTGCCGCAGTATATCTGCGTGAGCCGGTCGGGAACTGATTAAAGTAGCAAGATCTGCGAGCCAGACCTTCTCGTCCATCATCAGTGCCTGACCTCACAAATGCACTTCTGGAATAAATGTCAAACATTCCCATAGACACACTCCTAAACCTTGTGAACAGCCTTCCCAGAAGAGTTGAAGCTGTTATAGCTGCAAAGCGTGGGCCAACTCAATATTAAACCCTACGGACTAAGACTGGGATGCCATTAAAGTTCATGTGCGTTTAAAGGCAGGCAACCCAATACTTTTGGTAATATAGTGTATATACTGGTCCAGTGATGTCATGGGTCCTTCCTCATCTCTTCCAATGGCAGTGGTGGGGAATATTTTCTCTTAAACCAAGTAGCATCCATGTAATGTTTGACCAGAGGCTGCATGATGATGGTGGCAATTCATTGACACCCTGGAGCTCGGAGGAAGTTGGTTGAAAAACCAGCCATCATTCCACCTGGAAGACTGAGGACATCTAGTGGCAGAAAGGAATTACTGTGGGTGGGAACTCTGGATTGAAGGTAAGCAGAAGCTGTTTTTTTTTCTGCAGGCCATTTGTGTTTTCCCTTGGTCATTTGTGAAAACAAGGCCTGCGTTATAAGTGAATGGCAGGAGTAAGTTTTTCCCCTTTTTTCTTATATTTGGTTTAAATTTTATTTTATGAATAAAAATGACAGGGTGCATTCACAGGAGATTGTGGGTTGTCTACAAAGAGAAAGAAGAAGTCGTTTTAAAGAAAAAAAAAAAAAAGCAATATGGTGCCATACAGAGTGGGGGAATGAATTGATCCTATGACTTATTCAGCTATGTGTATAAGCTGAGCTTCGGCTATTTCACTCCATAAACAGGCGTTTTTTTCCCCAGCATAGCAGTGAAAATCCAACTCCAGGCTGCTCCAAATATGACGGCTGGAAACGCTGTGTTTTGGTATGGAAGAAAGGTGTCCATAGTGTCTCTGCTTTCCATAACAACTATAGCTGCTATTGTTCCAGTGCATCTTGGAAAATAAAAAGGAGAAGCTTACAGGTGGCTATAGAGACGGATTCTTTCCTTTCAGGCATTTCGGTGTCACAAATGCTCCAAAACATTTGCTTTAATTCTCACCCTTGTACAAGAGTTCATAATATTTTCCACAAAACAATCCTTTCTGTTAATTCAGCTGAAATAACTTGTTATACTTTGAGAACCAAACTGACTATCTTTCTACCTTTCACAGGTAATGACATCATTTTAATAGGGTTTGCCCACGTTTGCCAATTTTTGTAATGTTTATAAGGCTAGATTCATATCTATCCGTCTCTGTATTTGTCTGTTTTTTTTTTTTTGTGTGCGTTGAACATGCCTTTTCATGCATTTTCCATATTTTATTGGCAATCAGCATATGAAAATGCACAAAAAAAATCAGATACGCCTTACAGTACCTTGAAAAAGTATTCACCCCCCTTAGCTTTTTACCTATTTTGTTACATTACAGCCTATAGTTTTTTTTTTTTATCTGAATTATATGTGATGGATCAGAACACAATAGTCTAAGTTGGTGAAGTAAAACAATTTGAAAAATATATACATAAAACTATTTTTCTGAAATAAAAAAAAATGATTGGCATGTGCGTATGTATTCACCCCCTTTGTTATAAAGCCCTTAAAAAGCTCTGGTGCAACCAATCACCTTCAGAAGTCACATAATTAGTGAAATAATGTCCACCTGTGTGCAATCTTATGCCATGTACACGTTCAACGATCTTTCCGATGGACTTTCTTTTTGCCGACCAGCCACCATCATTATACAGTGGCAGGTTGGCACGGCTGCACAAACAGCCATAGGTGTACGTCGGCCACTTTAAGAGCTGTGGGAGGTGCCCACGACGCCATCGACACAATGTCTGCCGGCCACCCACGATCTCTCCAAAGAGAGCCAGAACGGGGATGTAAACAGACAGATCCCCATTCTGACAGAGGAGGAGAGAGAGAGATTGTCTGTTCCTAGTGATCAGGAACAGCGATCTCTCTCCTCCTCCAGTCAGTCCCATCCCCCCACAGTTAGAAATACCTCCCAGGGAATACATTTAATCCCTTGATGGCCCCCTAGTGTTAACCCATACCCTGTCAGTAACATTTACACAGTAATCAGTGCATTTTTTTTTAGCACTGATCGCCGTATAAATGTCAACGGTCCCAAAAAAGTGTCCGATATGTCCTCTGCTAAAAATAGCTGATCGCTGCCATTACTAGTAAAAAAAAAAAAAAAAAAATAATAATACGAATAAAAATGCCATAAATATTTATTTTTATTGCAGTTTTACGACATACAGAAATAAAACAAAAGGCACAAACAAAAACTACAACACCGATAGCAGAATGCTCCTAATCCAGCATATCATGAAAATGTGGGCAGTGTGCGATAATAAACTAGATATTACATCTACCAGTGGATATAAACATCAACAGAGGAGTAAGCAATATGGTTTTTAAACATTCTGGGCATAACAGAAGTTCCTGTTTAAAGCAGAGGTCCACCGACAATTAAATTTTTTTCTTTTTAAACATTAATAACCTTACCTATTGTCAATGTTACACTTACTTGTTTGGGAAAATCTACCCCCCTGATGTCCGGTTTCGTATGAAAAACGTACTTTTAAAATGTGTTGCTGGCAGGTTTCATCTTACTTGTGGGCATGTGAAGCCCACAAGCATAAACTTCCTGGATGCAGTGAATGCTGAGCTACCAGAATTCCCTGCTCGTGCTATGCTCAGTTGGTATGGCGCGGAGCGCTATAAACTTCCACGGTGCCATCACAACTGGTGGCGTAGTCGGAAGTTCCCGCCCCGCTGTGATGGCAACGAAGCTCACAGAAAACACACACAGACGGCGTCACTTCCGTCGCTGCCATCTTGCTACACCCCACACTCCTCTATAGTAATGATACGCCGAGAAGGGGGCAAGCTGACATGATGGAACAGCGGCATCCGCACTGACTCCTGGGAATAATGACACAGAGCTCCCAGGATATGACGACCATACCCGCCCACTCCTGCAGGGGTCTGAGATGTGAAAAAAAGCAAGAAAACATGGATATACAGGTACCCCCTCTGAAAAAAAAAAAAAATTCCATTTGACACTGTATGCAATGCAAGAATGCGATGGAGGTTATCTTAAAAATTTGTGTGGACCTCCGCTTTAATACAACACTCACAAGGTGAACCCCTGTCATGGTAGTATAGGGGAGAGGGTCAGTAGGCTAGCCAGCCATCTGCCCCATATTTTGTGGAACGCTTTAGTCCTCTTACAGATGTCAAAGTTAAGTTTATATAGAGGCAGGGAATCACTGACAAGTTTCAGCCACATATTCTGCATTGGGGTATCTGATCCTTTCCACGTCAGCAGGAGGGACTTCCTTGCATAGAAATAGAGAATGCGAAGTAGTCTCTTAGCCTGAGGCTGGACAGCGAGGACACCAAATATGCCCAGCAGACAATTTGTAGGGTGCACTATATTTGGTAAACCCAGTGCAGAAGAAAAGCAGTGGAGAAAATCAGCAGTTTGTCCGCAACCGCGGAAGCAGTCAGCAGAAGGGGATAGTCCAATTTTATACAGTCTAGAAGGGGTGAGGTGTGAATGATGGAAAATTTTTAGTTGAATCACCCTGTCCCTCGAGGAGATAACAGAGGTTTTGAACATATCACAGAACTCAGACCAATCCTCTTCTGTGATAGAGATATCAAAGGAGGCCCACCTCTCTTGAGCCCTCCGAAACCTAGGGTTAGTGCCTGTCATGAGACTGGAGTAATACATGGATATAAGTTTTGTCTGGTCCGGGTCTCTCAGAAGTTTTTCCAGGTCAGGTGTCTTAATAGGACTGAGCAGAGAACCAAACTGAGTACGTATAGCATGTCTGAGTTGGAAATAGTAAAATAGGTATGGTGATGGGATGTCAAAGTCTGTAGTTGAGAAAAGTATTTAAAACGCTGAGGGGTATATAGATGACCTAGGTATTTCACTCCCTTTGATGTCCATCTGATGGGGTCAGTTATAGAACATAACTCGTTAGAGTTGAACCACAAGGGACTGTTGGGGGGAGGTCTGCCATGAATCAGTCGACATTTTCGCAACTATCATTCGAAATAGGGAGAGGGAGGTTTGGATTATCGACATGCCCGGCCCAGGTGGTGTGCATCCCCTATAGACAATGTTGTGGAGTGTCTCAAATGAGGAAACTATGGCTCCCTCAGTAGTGGTGCAGGCATTATCAGAGTTAGGGTGGAGCCAATCATGAATGT
The DNA here is from genome assembly GCA_028564925.1 of Lithobates sylvaticus. Classification (NCBI taxonomy): domain Eukaryota; kingdom Metazoa; phylum Chordata; class Amphibia; order Anura; family Ranidae; genus Lithobates; species Lithobates sylvaticus. The sequence continues at coordinate 77,492,204 of CM053038.1, forward strand.
TAACCAGCTGGGATGCTAGGTAGTAAAGGTAGAAGTTAGCGTTTTGTCAAAAAAAAAAGGTAGAAGTTAGGGAATGCCGGACATGCCATATGTGAGGGGAGGCTCAGGAGTTTCTAGTGCAACTCTAGGGGACTGCCCGTTCCAAAAGAACACAATACAGATGGAGTCAATGCTTTTAAAAACGGATTTGGGAATTTTGCCAAAACATACAGTAGTTTAGGTAAGTAAATCATATTAAGGACTTAGGCTCTCCCCTTTTGACTCTCCCCATCTGTGTCTGTAGTTGTAGCAGTAGGGGGCATAGATTACTGGCAGTATACAAGGATAGTGGTAACTGAACTATAACCCCTAGCTATCTAAAAGAGGTAGCGGCTTGCAGTTTAGAGTTTGAGTGAATCAGCGGGAGTACAATTTGATCTAGTGGAAATAGGATAGATTTATCTCAGTTCACACGGAATAGTCACCAAACGTGTTAACGTCAGACAAGAGATCATCAAGAGATGTATGAGGGCCCGCTAGATAGACTAGAGTATTGTCTGTATTGAGAGATATACGCTCTTCAATGTCATTTATAGGAAGACCCTTAATAATCGGAGAGCTACGGATCCTTACAGCAAGGGGCTCCATAGCCAAAGCAAACAGGAGGGGCGATAAGGGACACCCCTGCCTGGTGCCTCTAGTAATCAGAAAGGGCTCATTGACCTGAGAGTTAATTCTCATTTGGGCAAGCGGTGATGTGTAGAGTAGCCGTAACCACGCTATGAGTCGAGGACCAAACCCATACAGTTGCAATACCCAAAATAGACAAGGCCACTCTACACTATTGAAGGCTTTACAAGTGTCTAGTGACACAATCACACGGGTAAAGGTACAGTCATGGGGATAGGTCAAATTGTGAAACAATCTACGAATATTCATTCTGGTTGAACGGCCTTGTATAAATCTCCCTTGATCACTCCCAACTAATTTCGCAACAACCCCATTCAGACGATTAGCCAAGATCTTGGCCAGAATTTTAACATCCACATTAATGAGAGAGATAGGATAGGTCTTTAAGAGTCACATTTGAGTGGATCTTCCCGTGGTTTCAGTAGCAAAATAATTAAAACCTCTTTCATAGGCCTCATTATATGTATTGAGTAAGATGGGACTCAAGAGGTATAGAAAATGTACATACCATTCAGCTGGAAAGTGCAGACCCTCATTGCTGGGTGTTCTTGTGCCTCATAGCAAGGCCTTAGAAGCCTTTTAGGCAGTTGAGGACCCAACAGTGCCCTGATTCATACGCCAATAATCTGCAATGTTCTTCCTGCAGTCATTCTGTACTATCTCATCCTCCAACCAATGGGAGTTCAGCCACCAGACCAAAGTGCTCGAGTTTGGCAGGAGGAGGAGATCCACAAAAAGGGGGGCATGATCAGACACCCCTGGGGATAAGGTAGAAAGCCACCTGCAGAATAGGGAGTACTGCAACAGTAGAGAATGCCATATCTATACGTGACATAGTGTGAAAGGAGTCAGAGTGGCAAGAAAAATGTTGTTCCTCTGAGTGCTTCCATCGCCACAGCTCAGGAAGACCATACACCTGGGTCCAGTCAATAAATGAGGGGGTAGGGTCTACCCCCACCCCCCAAGCTGTCCATGGTAGCATGGTACTGTGTAGCCAGCCAAGGGCGTTTAAGGGACTGCAGTTTAGCATTGGTGAGGTGAGTCTCTTGAAGGCAGACAATATGTGGCTTCGATTTTTTTTAAGGAAGGAGAATACCAAGGACCGCTTAAGAGGCGAGTTCAAACACCTGACATTCCAAGAGATCGGTTTTAGCACATTAGCTATATTCAGTCATATATATATATATATATATATATATATATATATATATATATATATATATATATATATATATATACACATACACATATACACACACACACACACACATACACACACAGCATAACAGCATAGGGAGGATCATGGGGAGATGCAATACAACATATAAAACATTGCATGAGAAAGACACTGTAATAAATGCACTGTAGCAACAGAAATTAATCTGCAATAGGAGTATAATAACCAGCAGCAGAAAAAAAAACCTAGAAATCCAGCCAGTCCCAACAACTAAAACGTGAGAGGGGCCAAAAAAAAAAGAAAAAGAACTGAAATCCCTTTCCCCCTACCCTGCTCAACCATCCCATAGTGAGCTTTGGCTCCCTAAACAAGAAAACAAAAACCTGTTGCCTCGCCACCTACTGGAGTGGGGGAGGTAGTGGGTCCAGAGAGGCTCTCTGTAAGGGTAAGGGTTCCATCCGGCAGGATATAACAGTAACCTGTAAAAAAAGGCACAAACAGTGGTAGTTATATAAGGCAAGGCAGGGGTTTACCACCGTTTAGGACAGGTGTTAAAGGCCTACAATGGCATCTGGCAGTTCCGTCACAGGGCTAACATATCGCAGCAAAGAGGGAAAGAATAGGTGGGTGCAGTCATCAGGTCATCTGTAGCAATGGAGTGTAGGAGGCAAAAAGAAGGATAGGGTGACCCACAGGTGCTCAAGCTTGCTTCAGGAGAGATGAGTAGTAAGGCAGAGGAAGAAAAACTACAGAGTACAGCATTAGTTGCGGCGTTGTCTAGGTTGTTTCCCAAAACGAGCATTTAGCATCCTTTGGACAAGTGCAGAAGTAAGCTTTACCCTCATGGATGATCCGCAGCTAAGCAGAGAAGAGCATCGCAAATGTAAGGCCCTCAGCGCAGAGGCGGTCTTTCACTGCAGCAAAGGATATGCGTTGACGTTGAACTTCAGCCGAGAAATCCGGATATATGGAGATATTATTACCATTAAACTTGAGTGGGCCCTTTTCTCTAGCAAGGCGCAGGATGGTGACTTTGTCTTGAAAATTGGGGATTTTTGCAATCAGAGATCTTGGGGCGGAGGGAGGAGGATGTGGGGTGGTGCGGTGTGCATGCTCAATCACAAAGGCATGGGAGAACACCTCCCTCCCAAAAATATCTCGCAGCCAGGAGTGAAGGAACCTTTTAGGGCGGGCCCCCTCTGAATGCTCAGGGAACCCCACAAAGCAGAAATTGTTCCTGCGAAAGCGGTTCTCTAAATCCTCCATTTTGGCTCTAAAGGGACACCAGCTCATCAGTAGCTGTACGCACAGTGGCAGCTAAGGGGTGTACTGTGTTCCCCCAGGGAGCTGAAACGTTCTAACACCCCCCACCCCCACCCCCACCCGTTCGCTCCCTTAAGTTTTGCACATCTTGCTTCAATAGAGTAGGCTCCTCTGAGGAAGGGCCTGGAGAATTGCAGTCTCCTGAGCATGTAGGGAAGTCTATTGAAGTTAGTGTGGAACACAGCAGGCAGAGAGTCACTCAGTCCTCATGTGGAGAGCTGTGCTGAGATGGGAGAGGGCAGCAGCATGGCTTCAGGCTTGGCTGAGGGATCAGCACCATCTTGCCTGCAATACTTTGCCAGTTGTTCCACCACTGACTGGGGCCCGGGTGGCCCGTATATATTCACCATCATTCCTGCCTCGGGATCCTGCCGTCTTTAGGAAGGATTCGGTGCCTTTTGAGAAAGGATCGGATACAGGCTGCCTGCAGGATCTCTGTGTAGAGCCAGAGCTACAGATCTAAGCAGCCACACTCATGAACTCCAAGCAATATTGTTTTTTTTTTTTTTCAAAATTGTCTGCCTTTTTGTTTATAGCGCAAAAAATAAACACCGCAGAGGTGATCAAATACCACCAAAAGAAAGCTCTATTTATGGGGAAAAAAGGACATACATTTTGTTTGTGTACAACATCTCATGACTGCGCAATTGTCAGTTAAAGCGACTCAGTGCCGTATCAAAAAAAATAGCCTGGTCAGGAAGTGGGTAAATCCTTCCGGGGCTGAAGTGGTTAAATAGGGAGCCAGAAGCTCAGAGAACGTGCATCATCAACTAGTTCGGGAAGGTTTAGATCAAGGAAGAATGCTTCTGCACAGTCAAGGGGGAATGGGTCGGGCTTAGCATAAATCTTAGATAAAGATTCTAAGCCTATAAGGTTTCCCCACCAAATTTAAGCTTCCTAGCTAACATCGGACCCGGTTTGTCTGCGCAAGCATAGTATTGTGGCTTTATGGGCTTCCCACAGGAATACAGCTGAAGATACAGAGCTGATATTGTCTGAAAAATAAGTTTGGATGGAGGATTGAATGCGTTGGCATGTGGCCTGGGTAGTTATCAAGGATTTATTAATGCGCCAGTGGGGGGGGGGGGGGGGGGGCGCCCAACCATGCCCAAAAGGGCAACCAAAAGGACCAAGGGGTCATAATCAGACCAGGGGGAGGCATGGTTAGTTATTTTATTTAGGAAAAAGCAAAGAGAGGGGTGCCTCTGGGTGCAGTAGTTTTAAACAGTGCAATTTATTATGAGCATGTGTTTTAACAACTCACATTTTGGCAGTTATTTCAGGCATGTAGTAAAAAAGTGTCCAGCAGGTATCATCAGATCAGTCTCCTCTGTGCATGGGTGTCATCCTCCTCGATTAGGTGTCTCCATAGACCGCTATGATAGAAAAGCCGGCAGCGGTGGGGGAGTTTCCTCAGAGCTTGATGAAGGAGCGCGGCTGTCACACTAACACAGCCCGTACGCTCACGAAACGTGCGTCGCTTGCCAGTGACGTCATCCGGATGTGCCCTGAACCCTCTGCGGACCAAGCCTTGCTCTGAGGAAACTCCCCCTCCGCTGCCGGCTTTTCTATCATATCGGTCTATGGAGACACCTAATCGAGGAGGATGACACCCATGCACAGAGGAGACTGATCTGATGATACCTGCTGGACACTTTTTTACTACATGCCTGAAATAACTGCCAAAATGTGAGTTGTTAAAACACATGCTCATAATAAATTGCACTGTTTAAAACTACTGCACCCAGAGGCGCCCCTCTCTTTGCTTTTTCCTTCTAGTTACTTGGAACCTGGTTTCAGTTCCTCACCGGAGGCAGCCCTGTGTTGTGGACTTTATCATTATCCCCCAGCTTCTTGCTACCTCCCCACCCATCTAGGATTCCCCTCTCATCCCCCCCTCCCCCCCATCTTCTCTCCTAAACAGCACAACAAAGTACATCCTTTTAAATGTATTACTGTGGACTCTATTGCATAATATGCCAGAACAGCCAGTAATCTTTTTCGCCATGAGTTTTTTCTAACAATACATTTGACTATTTGCGCATTTACTTGTATAGTTATTTTATTTACCAGGGGGAGATGGAGGTGCATAAAAACATGATCAATTCTACAAAAACGGTCATGGGGGTTAGGGTAGTAAGCAAAGTCGCGAGTGGTCTGGTGAAATTCCCACCAAACATTAACTAAGCCAAAGGTCTGCAAGAGAGAGCACATAAGGCTTTCTTACAAGGAGTCATGGGAGGGAGCCATACCTTGTGCGTATCGTCCGATGCTGGGGGGATAGGAAAAGAGAAGAAAAAGAAGAAGAAGGGGAGATAGAGGTCAAGAATTATATAGAACATACCTTCGGTGAAAGGCATCCTAAAGATGTAGGATACTAGGCGGACACATAGTTGCTAATGCAATATCAACAAGTGTTCCAGAGGGAGCCAGGGGAGAAGGAGAGACTGTAGGCGTACAGGCCGAAGCCTCAACCACTGCGCAACCATAGCTATAACAGTAGGTAAGGGAAGGGGAAAGTGAAAAAGGGAAGGTGGGGAGGGAAAAAAAAAAAAAAAAAAGCAATACGGGGATCGGGGGAGGCACGAGTCAGTGATTAACAGACAAACATCACAATGTATAATAACGTAAATGTCAATAAACAATGAAAAAGTAAAACCAGAAGTAAGGTGCAAAAGCCTGGGGGGGGGGGGGGGCAGGCCAAAGGTTGGGCCACAGCCCCACCAAGCCCCTGGCTAAAGGGAGCCTGTATGACATCCAATGATGGCAACATGGAGACCCCGCCCGGGGGCAGGTGCAGGAGCCAGGCGGTGGTCCACACTCTAGACAGCAGTCCCATTGGGTTGAGGTGGGAACAGGAAGCCAGAAGGAAGGAAAACATAGGGAAGAAAGGGGTGGGAGAGAGGGAGGGAAAGATCGGGAAGAGGGGAAGGGTCAAGGGCTGGAGGGAAAAGATGTACCGGAGTGTGGCCTCAGGGCTGGTAGAAAGGTAAATTAACAACAATAGGCAATTGGTTATCCCACAAATGTGGTAATAACAGCATTACTGATGGAGCAGGGTGAGAAGACCTCCTTCATGATGGTTCCAGGTCCACAGGGCCCCTTAAACAAGTGAAGCGAAGCCTGGTCAGCATGGATGCGGGAAAGATTAATGGAAAGATTAATGGGGCAGCACAGGACCAGGGAGGCCACAATTCATAGCTTAAAGAAGGTCCTCCAGAGGATGAATGGGCTCCACTAGATCCTGCGGAAGTCTTTGGGGTCACTCCAGCATCGGCATGGAGGAGTGTGCATCCGTCACCTGTTGACCCACGTTCACATTGGTCTGGAAGTGGCAATCCCCCCAGTGTGGGGGTCCCAATTGCAGTGTCAGCCCCAAAAAGGGAGAGATCCTGTATCAGTGCACCCTGAGGTGCAAACAACTTCCCCCCCAGATGGGTCCTGGAGATGACAACAGTTAGAGGAGGTAGATCATTTGCAGGAGGGGGGAAAAGAACCAAAAAGAAAAAAACTCACTGTTGAGGTAATGGTCATGAAAAAAAAAGGGGGGGGGGGGGACCTTTTTTGTTTTTTATGACGTAAATAACTGAGGACCTCTCCATAGTCACACAGGACTGTTATTCCTCCAATTTACATTCATCTCCAATCTCTGTAGGACAGGTGTATGCAACCTGCAGCTGTTGCAGAACTGCAAGTCCCATCATGCCTCTGGGAGTAATTATAACTGCCAGCCTTGCAATGCCTGATGCAAAGACTTTTTCTCTTCTAACTGTATGTAGTTCCGTATCAAAGGTCAAGCTTCACTGTTAACTTTCTCAGGTCCCAGAATGTGCAATATGGGTAAACCTTCTTCTATGAAAAAACAAAACATGTGTTTTTCCCCTCTAGGTTTTCTTAGTGTCAAAAAGTAAAGAATTCAACATCCACATATTTTTTTGACTGAACAAAACAATCATGTTTATTTAGTTTTAGTAAAAAAAAAACATGTTTCAGATGGCTGAACGTTGATCTCAAGGATCAAGTTTTAATTCTCTTGGATGGGAACAACTGTTCTTCATACTTTTAGACAGTGTCTGTTGGTGTCCAAGACAATCCAGTGGAGGGAAGCCTCCACTTACAATGAAGAAACCATTGCCAACACGGATTTCAGGATTCTTCAAAACCAGCTGGACTGCATAAAAAGATAAATTGGTTCCCTGTTTGTTCAAGCTTGAAGATTAAGTGTTTTTTTAACTAAAGCTGGCCATACACTGTTATTTTTTTTTTTTGTTCAGCCGATGGGCTAAGTGGAAAAACTAACAGGATTCCTCTATCTACACAGATGAGGTGGTTAAAGGGATCCCCTCTGCTGAGATTTGTATTCTTATGCCGCGTACACACGATCGGACTTTGATGGACTAGGTCCGGAATCCGTCGGACAATTCGATCGTGTGTGGGCTCCAGCGGACTTTTCTTTCCCAAAAGTCAGACGGACCTAGAAATAAAACATGTTTCAAATCTTTCCAACGGACAAAAATCCGGTCGTCTGTGTTCTAGACCGACAGTCTAAAACCGACGCTAGGGCAGCTACTGGCTATGAATTTTCTTATTCTAGTCTGGTCGTACGTCATCACATTCGAATCCGTCGGACTTTTGGAGTGATCGAGTATGGGCAAGTCAGTTTGTTTGAAAGTCCGGCGGACATCCGCTACAAAATCCGTCGGATTGTCCGCTCGAGTGTACGTGGCATTAGGCTCGGTTCACACCTATGCGTTTTTTGGTTCTTTTTGCAGAAACGCACTACAGTTCACTTAAAGCGTTTGTTAACACAAAAAAATAAAAATAAATATGGATCCTGCTCCTTTAAAACATGTTATACAGCACAGTGCTTGTGCTGTGTCATTCCACCCCCCCCCCCCCCAGTAACACCTAAAATACCTGGCCGATCCTGCCCTTCCCCTATGTAAACTGACCACGGTGTATCATGACTGCTGAGCTCTGACACCGTGGTTAGTTTTGCCTCCATCATCCGCAGCCTTGTCATCTCTCCTCTGTCCCCCTCCCTGTCTGCTCCTGTTTAAGGGCCCACCTCCCCCTCCTGCTGTAATAACATGTCTTACTTAAATAATCTGTTGTTTCTTCTAAGGATATATCCTCCTGTATGAGTGTTGTGTATGAGTGTTGTGTATGTATATATATATATATATATAAATAAAAAAAAAAAAAAAAAAAGCTGTATATACCTTGTTTGTGAGCGCTGATGAGTGGTTACGTGACACACAAGCTCTCTCCTCTTCCCCTCCAGACTGACGTCAGTGGTGGGGGAATCTCGGCCCCTCCTGCTGCATTTGTCAGACGGGGAGAGGAGGCACGTCACGTTACCGCTGATCAGTGCTCACAAGTTTAAAAAAAAAAAGGTATATACAGCTTTTTTTTTATTTTTATACAAAGCACACGGGGACATATACTTAGAAGACCGAGCAGAATATAAAAAAAGACATGTGGATTAAACCCTTTAACATGGTTTCCTATGGGACACGTTCACATCTACGCTTTTTTTCAGCCAGTGCATTTTTGGAAAGGGTCAAGAACTTGTAAAATGGTGCTTTTTTTTTTTGGTAATTCTTTAATTTAACTATTATTAAATAATGCTGATCCTGCCATGGATGTCCTTGCTTAGGTATTTCCTGTTATGGGGGTGACAAAAGTGCTTGTGCATTGTGATCATGTGTGTTATATGCATCCCTGGTGCAGTGATTACTAGGAAGCCGGTATAGAGCAATGATGTGCAAGGAAACAGGAAGTGGCTTGAGGATGTCAGATTGAGATACACACACACACCCCCCCCCCCCCTTACATTTCAGAATGGCTTGTTAAGGTACCCTATACATCAAAATTACAAGCAGAAGCTCAGTCAACACATCACAAAATGTGGGGACAGAGGCTATCCCCGCTTTCTTCAGTACCTAGTGCTATCAAATCTGAATAAAAAAAAAAAAAACACGCTTTATGAGTTCTCCGCTTTTAGCAGCACTTCTACCAGAGCCAAGCTGCTAATAGCTCAGCAAAGACTTTATTGGGTATTGCCATCATCTTTTTACTCAAAGAAGGGGGAGAGCAAACCATTATTAACACACTTTAGACAGGATTTTTTTTTTTTTTTTTTTTTTCTTTGTCTGTGGGCTGCTCCATCCACGCCATTATAATGGGGGTAGCAATATCCTTCACATCGAAGCTGGTCTGAGATTCTACTCTGTAAGAACTTACAGCTAGAACTAGCTTTCTAAAGAATGCCCCATCGATATCTACATCAAATTGGTGTCCAGCTGAATAATCTATGCAACATGTGCTCTGACCTTTGTCATATGCACATACAATCATTCAGCACTGTGTACTATGGGGAAGGAAACAGTCCATTCCACTACTCACTTCCTGAGCTCTTTACTTCCTGATGGCCATTTGCTGAATGTAGACACGCTCTGTGATAAGTGTTCCCAAACTGAAAGAGCAGATTTATGAAGCTTGAGGGTGGCAGCCCATGCCTCAGAGATGTTATGTCAAGTCACTCCTTCAAAAACGTGTCAAATGTAATGTTAAAAAAAAAAAAAACCACAAACACACACTTTACAAGTTAATGTACATCAAAAACACAAAACTGAAAAAAAAAAAAATAAACAATTTAAAGCACTTAAAGAACCAAAAAGGATCTAAAACATACAAATCGCAGCCAAAACCAGCATTGAACTTTTGTTTAACAAGATAAAAAAGAAATAAACTTATACATACACACACTTTAATTGTGTTAAAAAGATAATCAGAGGTATGCGAGGCCCTTTATCTTACAACAGCTCCTGAGATGTTCTTGAATTCCCGATCTTTGAAAACACCATTTAAATTGCCATGGATTTAATCACTAAAGAATTAAGATGTACAGGTATGGACTCCAGAGAGATTTTTTGCCCCTGTACTAATCATTAGCAAGACCTCATCTGGAATGTGCAGTTCAGTTTTGGGCACCAGTTCTCAAAAAGGAATAAATCGGGGAAAGAAGGGCAACCAAACTGATAAGCATGGGAGGAGCTCAGCTATGAGGCTAGATTGGAGGAACTGAGTTTATTCTATTAAGAGATTAACCACTTGCCAACCCGCCACTGTATCAGCTTGACTGCGCAAACCGCCGTACCTGTATGGAGGTCCGTGCATGCGACACTGTGGGACTCTGTCAGCCCGCGATCGCAGTACACACACAGGCAGAACGGGGACCTGCCTATGTAAATAAGGTCAAATCATGGAGATTTGCTGTTCCCAGTGATCAGGAACAGTGAACTCTGGTGTGCGTCAGCCCAGCCTACCACAAAGTGAGAACACACACAGGGAACACAGTTAACCCCTTGATCGCCCCCTAGTGTTAACCCCTTTCCTGCCAGTGACATTTATACAGTGCTTTTTTATTTATTTATTTTTTTAAATAGCACTGATCAATGTAATGTCAGCGGTCCCCAAAAAGTGACACTTAGGGTCAGATTTGTCCTCTGCAATGTTGCAGTTCCGCAAAAAATAAATAAAAAAAGTCCATAAATCTTTCCTATAGTTCATAGATGTAATAACTTCTGCGCAAACCAATATACGCTTATTGCGTTTTTTTTTTTTTTTTTTTAACCAAAAATAAGCAGCAAAATACATATTGGCCTAAATTGATGAAGAAATTTGTTTATTTTTTTTGCATATGTATTACAGCAGAAAGTAAAAAAATAGGTTTTCAAAATTGTGGTTCTTTGTTTATAAACGCAAATAAAAAAAAAAAAAAAAAAAACGATCAAATGCCACCAAAAGAAAGCTCCATTTGTGGGAGAAAAAAAATCAATTTTGTTTGGGTACAACGTCGCATGACTGCGCAATTGTCAGTTAAAGCAACGCAGTGCTGCATCGCAAAAAAATGGCCAGGTCATTAAGGGGGTAAATCCTTCCATGGCTGAAGTGGTTAAGGGGGGGGATATGATCAACATGTACAAATACATTAAAAGGGTCCATATAGTGAACTTGGTGTTGAGTTATTCACCAGAGGACAAGGGGGCACTCTGTCTGGAGGAAAAGAGATTTCATCTCCAAATACGGAAAGGTTTCTTTACAGTGAGGCTCCATGCACACCAGCATTTTTTTTCTGCTCGTAGAAGCTAAATAGTGTTATCCTATGTGGCCATGCACACTACTTTAAGCAATTAGCATTTTTTTTGAGCTTCAGTGTCTAGGAGCAGGAAAATAAAGTTGATTGTGTAGTTTTTGGGAGCGTTTTCCAGCAAAAAAAAAAATGCTGAATGCTCCGAACTGCTTTTTGTCCCCCTTTCATGTACTGCAAAAAACGCTAATGCGCCTAGAAGCTGGCACAAAAATACTGTTATCAGCATTTTTCACCCAACATTTATTTCTAGCTTTTTTTTTTTTTTTTTTTTTTTTTTTTTTTTTTTTTTTTAGAAGAAAAAACTAACACTAGTGTGCATGGAGCAGAAGAGCTGTGAAAATGTGGCACAGACTTCCTTAAGAGCTGGTTCTGTCCAGCTCGGTAGATGGTTTAAAAAAAAAAAAAAAAGCCTGGATGCTTTCCCAGTATGCATACAATAACTGGATATAACTGCAATTCCATAACAAAAAAAAAAAAAAAAAAAGAAGATAGATCGTTCTCCACAAGGACAAAATGAAAAAATATACGAGTGTTCTTCAAAAGGTTTACGCACTTTTAAAAAAAATATATTTAATAGAGTTATAAAAATATAAAAACTCTATTAAATATATATTTTTTAAAAAGGGAGTAAACCTTTTGAAGAACACTCGTATATTTATTTCACACACTACATTTTCTTGGATTGGGTCACCATATTAGTAAATGCAAATTTTGATACAAGTGCAGATACCATCAACGAAGACAGAACTACCAAGAACTGTCATGTTCTAAATAGTGTTACAGTGACCCCTGCTGGACATATTCTAGCAAAACCAAGAAAATAAAAAATAAAAAAGGCAGCTGAAGCAAAAGTAATAAAAAAAATGAATGCATACAGGCAAAATAGATCCACGGCACTCACCCAGTCTTCAATGCAGGTAAATGAGAGATACACTGGTACTCAGACAACCACCCCTGTAGGCAAGGTACAAACGGTGAAAGTTCAGAAAAAGTCAGCATACAGCAGGCTCAAAAAAGAAGTAGGAAGGCTTTATTAGAACATATGGGTTAAAGCCCAAAGAATAAGACCTGGTTACATGTTTGAGCCTTAGGCCCATTTCACACTTGTGCGACTTCAAAGTTGCGCGATTTCAATGAATGCCTGTGTAAGTGACATCAAAATCGGACCAAAGTAGTGCAGGGACTATTTGAAGTTGTACTAATATGAATGGCTGTCATTGGAAATCATGGGAAATGACTTGTCAGGCTACTTTGCAGTCCCAAATCGTGGGACAAGTCGTATAAGTGTGAAAGGGGCCTTAGTTATAACTGATTATGACTAAGGATGCAAGGTTGAAACGCATAAAGCAATTCTGATTCTTTGGATTTCAACCCCTATATTTTAACAAATCCTTTTTACTTTTATTTTAAATGGGTGCTGACTGTTGCTGGACTTTCACAGTAAAAAGAGAAATAGCCTGCAAAAAGGGTGCAGTGGCAACTACAATAAAAAGGGGCTTTTTTTCCCCCTGAAACAAAACAAAAAAAAAAAAAAAAATGTAAAACAGTAAACAAGCAAATGTCTTTATATTCCTCCTGGATAAAATACAAACCCTGATTGATCAATATAGTCACCAACTCACTTTAGTTTTCTTTAGTAGGAGGTTTATTTTTTGAAAGTTACAATATGGGTAACAGGAAAGTAGTTTTTAATTTAAATAAAACACTCCAAAACATTTATAACAAACTGTATATTCAACAACGGAGCATAAAACAAATGCTGATTTGAGTTTTGGAAAACAAATTAAATATGGTCGATTGCATCAGGATCTTCCTCAAAATGGCATGTACGCACTGAAAGTACATGCAGGCAGGGTCCCTGGACAGATGGTGGATGGTTCACTGAACTAGTGGTGTCCCCCCTCTGAAAAAGAAGAAACACAATGATTAGCACACCCAGCACAAGATTCACCCACTCTCAGGAAATTCTTAGTATCCCCACTACTGATCGAGTCCTTCACCCAAGCAGAACCAGAGACAATAACCTACCCTAAAAAAAAATAAAAAATAAAAAAAAAAAAACAAAACACTTCACCGGGAAGTGAAGACATATCCAGAAAACAGACAAGTGTTCCTTCCAGCCTTGTTTAAATTTTAGATAACTTTATGAGCTGGTTTGCACTGCTGCTATAAAAACTGTTATGAACAATTGCTCTGGCATTTCAGCATGCAGCTAGTCCCAGCTTTCTATAAAATAAAAAGCCTTCTACTGTAATTGGCTAACTGCCTCTGCAACAATACAATAGTGCTTGAGGTCAAATCTATAGTCAGGACAAAGGGTTTGTTAACATACAACGCCAGCCCCTATATTAGAGGCTGGCATAGCACACTGTCACACAGACACAAAAATAAACAGTGCATGTATGCCCATCGTTAGAAGAGGGTGGATATTCTAATGGTGGGCATAGCGCTTATTCTTTTTTTTTTTTTTAAACAGTTTAAGGGGGGGGGGGGGGCAGATTACACAGCACAAGCGCTTTTCTTGGCAGAAAATGTCTTCATCAGTTTTTTTGTTCAGCCCTATGGAATCTATTTTCATTTAACCCACAGGCTGCATGGAAAAAAAAAAAAAATAAAGAACATTATAAATATATGCCCAACAAGGATCAGCCAGCGGTCTTTTCTGTAAAAGCAATCCTAGCGACTTATTAGCTGCTAGACTGCTTCTTTTACAGGATAGCACAAAACTCCCCCAAATGACCCAATTTTGGAAAGTAGACAAAATGTATTTGCTAAGAGGCATGGTGAGTATTTTGCAAAATATATATATCTTTTTTCAAAACTGACAAAAAGCGAGATCTGCAAAATACTCAACATGCTTCTCAGCAAATAGCTTGGGGTGTCTACTTTCAAAAATTGGGTCATGGGGGGGGGTTGTGCTCTCTGGGCATTTCATGGCCTCTGAAACGGATGGCTAGTGAGGCATGAAATCAAAAAAAAAAAAAATGTACGCCCTTAGAAATCCTGAAAGCAGCGATTAGTTTTCGGGGTCCTGTATGTGGCTAGGCTCTCAACAAGTCTCACACGTGTTATCCCCCTACGAGAAGCAGCAGAATGTATTTTGGGGTTTAATTCTACATATACCCATGGCATGTGTGAGCAATAGATCATTTCAGTCACAGCTTTGTGTAAAACAATTGTCATTTTTCAATCACTTGTGACAAAAAGATAAAATATTCAATAGGTTCAAAATGCCTCAGCAAATTCCTTGGGGTGTCTACTTTAAAAAAAAAAAAAAAAAAAAAATATGCTACCGAAGGCTGAATACATTTTGGCCTAAATGTATGACTAAAATTTAGTTTATTGGGTTTTTTTTTTTTTTTTTAGAACAAAAATTAATCTTGCAAAAAATAAAAATCCCAGAGATGATCCAATACAACCAAAAGAAAGCTCCATTTGTGGAAGAAAAAAAAAAACAAACACATACATTTTGTTTGGATAAGGCATTGCATGACAGTGCAATTTATCAGTTAACGCGGCACCAAAAAGAAAAGTACATGAATCCATGTTCCATAAACCAGAACAGCAGAAATTACAGTAGGTAGATGTAGTCGTACTTTGGGCAGGAATACATTTTCTGCAACGAGGTATAGACAAAATCTCGGGGTTTAAGTAAGACCATAGACATCCTTGGACTGAAACCCATAGGACAATAGACAGACTGCCTGCACTGCGCTCAAACAACTTAGAACCCCAAATCAATGTACACAAACCCTGAGAATACTTACTGGTGTCTTGTACAGCTTTCTTTCCTGTAAAGAGAAAGAAGAATTAGAATATCTATGTATGTATGTATGCATGCATGCATGTAACCTAAAGAACATTTTTCCATTTGTTCATTACGTCCAATAACTAAGAATTTACACGTTTCAAAGTCAAAAGGTCATAGCAAGCAAGACTGACATGTCCTTAATAAATACAAATCCAATCATTGACATTTGTGAAAGCATCAAAAATAAATAAAAAAAACCCCACCACACACATCATTTATTCACATACTAAAAAATAAAAAAAAATAGTGTCATTCTAAGGCTCCATGCACACTAGGGATTTTTAAGCTCCTAGAAGCTAAACTATCCTAGGTGTCTATGCACACTACCTTAGGCTATTAGTGTTTGAGCGTCAGCGTCTGGGACCATAAAAAAAATAAATAAAAAAAAATTAAGAGATAGAGACACACACACACACACACACACACACACACACACACACACACACACACACACACACACACACACACACACGCGAGCCATACCCAACGCCCTAGAGCAGGGGTCTCAAACTGGCGGCCCTCCAGATGTTGCAAAACTACAAGTCCCATGAGGCATTGCAGGGCTGAGAGTTACAAGCATGACTCCCACAGGCAGAGGCATGATGGGACTTGTAGTTTGCAACAGCTGGAGGGCCGCCTGTTTGAGACCCCTGCCCTAGAGAATTGCACGTTTTTCAGAGCCTACCTGTAACCCAGGGTGTCTGTTATGCGACATGACACCAGGATCTTTCTATCACTTAGTTTGGGCCTGCCCGGTTATCCAAACATTTTGGACCCAAGTAATTTGCTATCTCCATGATCAAAATGGGCTCACCAATTCCCTAGAGCCCAAACTAGGTCTACTTGGACTACAGCCCTAGATATAGACAAATCCCTTGCTATGTTTTTGTGTGAAGCACTTTTCCTGGCCAGGAAAACAGTGGCTCGGACATGGATGCAGGCATTGCCTCCTTTACTTCAGTGCTGGAAAAGCAAGATCAATGACACCCTTCCATTTAAGAAGTTGATTTATACACAGAGGCTGTCCACTCAAATAATAAAATCTGGGACAGAAGGGGAAACCTGTACTTGACCCAACATTCTCCATTGTATTCCGCAATGATTGACTAAATGGACCTTTTCGAGGAGCGATGCGTTTATACATACATAGCATATCTGTGCAATATGTATGTAGCATATATGTGACATTCTGTGAGTCCAATATATGTCAATTAACCTCTGATGATGTGCTTTTGTATGCACTTTATTATCATTTATACTATGTACCGTGCACATTTTCTTTTTCAATAAAGTTGGTTATTCCCCCAAAAAAAAACCCCAGCTACTAGAAGCTGGTACAAAAATGCGATCAGCATTTTTTAACCAGTGTTTTTTTGAGCTTATAACGCTAGTGTGCATGGAGCCTTAAGCTGACAAGTAACGGACAGAGAGCCCCAGTTACAACAAGAGTAGAAAGCAAAACAAACAACCTTGATATGCAAAAATCAGATGAAGGATAGAAAGTGTATTAAACAAATGCTTCACCATTGCAACCACTTCAAAGAAGACTATGGCCAAAGCTTTTTTGGTCATACTTCTCTTCTAGGTAAGAAGAGTGCACTTACTTTAGCTCTCCTGTGACTAAGTGAGCTTATAGCTTGCTGTCAGCTGGCATCAGAGCCGCTCGTCTCTGGAAGGATTCCAATCATACTGTCGAGATACACCCAGCTGCTTGCTTGATTGCCAGTTGGCTCCAGCTCACAGTGTGTAGCTGAGAGCCAAAGCAAGCTGCACCCACCCCCTTCCCAGCATGTCAGAATTTAATCTAGTGACCGATAGTCACTGCTCTGAGAACTGAGTGATTGGACACCATGCAATCTGAGTTCTTGGGCTTAGAGTCAATGAGGGACAGCTGCAGCATCAAACCAATGCTACAGGATATAGAGATGATAGAGATCTATAATCTCTGCATGAGTTTAGTCTCTCTCAGGAAGATGATATACCTGTTGATTGCAAATCTCCCTGACAAACCACCCTGCTTAGTATGGAGTCTTTATTGCCTGGCCCAAATAACTGCTTGCTATACAGGTCTTGGTGCCTCCCCTTTTTTTTTTCCCCTACACCTTTCTTTTTCGCTCACTTTAATGTTCTGATGTAGCTTAGAGTTACTATTGGTTCTAATCCCACTTATCCTGCATTTCAGCTGAATCTCAGAAAGCAAAGCAATGGCTTCAGACAGGGCAATGGAGTGGGTCATGTGGGCAGCCGGTTACCTAGGCACCCTCTTTCTTTTAGTCTTTGATGTCACTTGATGAAAAAGTACACTTTTTTTTTTTTTTAAAAGAATACTCACCACCATATGATACTTTATAGTAGAGATAACCCATTATGCCAACACCGACCCACATTTCTTGATGAGCTTTGGCATAGTATGGCTTTACCAAGGACCACCAAGCTGTAAGAGCTTTTCCGGACATCTGGAAAATAAATCACATTGTTATTGGTTTGGTTCCAAAGCCCTGTTGCTTTACTTCTGTGACCATTTATAAATGTAAGTTAAGAACTCCAATACCCCTGTTAAAGGCCTAATCCAGGCACATATATTTTAGTCTAACTATTGATGATAAATATAAAGCTAAAAGGCAAAACTTAAGTTTCAGACAGAATGGAGAGGGGTTAGAACATTTGTCATGTCTTTATTGCTGTCTGTCCCTGATTCAACCAATAGAATTGTCCTGTTTACCTTCATCACGGAAAGTAAAAAGCAACATTTCAGGTTGTCCCCAGAACAGGAATAAAAGGGGAAATATTCCAATGGGGACAGCAAGGAATTCCAACACTTAGAGGGATTTCCTCTCACTTCCTGTTGTGGCTATGGGACCAGAAGTGAAGGTTAAGCTCCCTAATGGGACACAGATGGTAAACAAGTAAAAAAATAAAAAAAACCCAGACAGGGGTGATCACTCTCCCCAAAATGAAAATGTTTTGCCTATACTGTGATGCGCTTTGTAAACAGTAGAGTGAGGGGGTGGAAGGCTGTGCCTGGTGTTGAGCTTTAAAGACCAAACTTACCTTTCCCAGAAAATAACCTATGCAGTCAAAAGGGCCTCCGTGGATAACAGAAAAAAATAAAATGAAATCTGTGCAGCTTTATAAAAATGATCAGTCATTTTATTGGCTTTACCTGTGAGCCATTTAGGTCCCTTCAGAAGCCTGGTTAAAAAAAAAAAAAAAAAAAAAAAAAAAAACCCTAAACACCTTTCTTTAAAGTCCTTGTGACAACTGGTGAAATTTTCCTCCTGATACAAGCAGCCATAAGGTTCTTCGCCTTCCCTCTTCTATGCAAAACAAAATATATTTTGTCTGGAGATTCATTTTACCCACTTGCCTACTGAGCATTTTTACCCCCCCCCCGATCCTGCCCAGGACAATTTTCAATGCCGTCGCACATTGAATGACAATTGCGCGGTCATGCAACACTGTACCCATACGAAATATTTATCATTGTTGTCACACAAAGAGCTCTTTTGGTGGTATTCAAACACCACAGGGTTTTTTTTTTGATAAAAAATTAAAAGATTTCATAGTTTGTTATAAAATTTTGCAAACAGGTAACTTTTCTCCTTCACCAATGTGGTGGCACTGGTGGGCATGGATGAAGAGGCACGGATGGAACTGCACTGGAACTCCAAAGACATGTTGGTAGGTTAATTAGATCCCGTCAAAAAAAATTGGCCAAATATGTGTATGTTGTATGTGTTTGTAAGCGTGTCGGGACCCCATGGGGCAAAGGACAGCGCTATACCGCAGATGGACACCGGCGGCAAAGCGCCCTGAGGCGATTCAGTTCGCATAGATAGCGCTATACAAGTCATTCAGTCATGCACTGATAATCAGTGCCCCGATTATCAGTGTAAGGCCCAATTCACACTGCTGCGGTGCGGGAACGCTGCAAATCTACTGCGGGTTCCCGCATCACATGTCTCCCGCAGGCAGTTCACACTGCCCTATGCGAGCTGCTGGGAGTGTCAGTGTAATGTTAATGACACCCCCATATCAGCTCACATATCGCAGTGCGATCTGCAAACTCAGACAAGAATCGGATCGCATGGTGAGAACACCTATGCGATCCGATACTGCTGTGGACCAAAAAAAAGTGTCCTGTGCGAGTTTGGGCCGAATGTGATGGGAATTCAGCCATACTATCTGTATGGCTGAATTCGCATCGCACAGAGATCGCATATGATTTGAACTGCAGTGCGAATCATATGCGATCTCCCGCACCGCAGCAGTCTGAACCGGGCCTAAAAGTCCTTTTCACACAAGGTGATTATCGGCTCTCCTCACGCTGTCAGCATGAGGAAAGGAATGCCGATAGTCGACTTCTGTGTACATCGTGATCACCTGTCGCTGGACACAGCTGATCACATGGTAAAGGGCCGATGTGATTGGCCCTTTACCCAGATCCGTGAACAGCTGTGTCCCAAGGACACAGATTAGGGGGGGGGGGGGGGGGGGGGGGGGGACATCCATGGACACCCTCCCGGCAAAGTAAGCCTGTGCTGCAGCCGTCTTTTGGCTATAGCCTGGGCAGAAACTTGTTATAAACCTCAGATGTGCAAAATGAACAAAGCACATCCTCCTACAGTGTGTACGTGCCTGAATCCAAAGCACAGAGTCTGATTCCTCTTTGAGCTCTCTGCATGAATCACTAAAAAAAAAGACAGCCTACCGGGAGACAGCCTGCCCCCACCTCCAGCACACAGCGCTATAGGTTTCTCCATGCACCTGAGTACACCCCAATTTTGAACCTACCAGCTGAATGTCGCAGCAAAAAAAAAAAAAAATATAATATATATATATATATACATACATACATACATACATACATACATACATACACACACACACACACACACACACTATGACTTTCAGGAGGACTTTCAGGAGTCAGTCATAGAGTGCAGACATGTTACCTTAGATTGACAGAATAGGGAACACAGATTGGTGTCTATAGGGCCTCTTAGGATTGGACACACAGATTGGACAGCTGGTCTTGGTGTAGGACGGTACAAGGATTGGCTGTATGCTGGCACTTACCAGGGGCAGGAAAGCCCACATAATCCATACAAAGCTGGATATGACAATCACCACCCAACCTTCAATCACAGACACACACATACAATGAGCAACATTCCCAATCCATTAGATTCCACTTCCAAGGAATACAGATGACCGGCTCTGTGACACTGACAGCCATAAATGTGTGTCACAGAGGACAGCAATGTCAGCCACGGTCAGAATGGGGACACCAGCGGCTTCTGGTAGAGTCCCATCCCCCCCATAGTAAGACTACACTAGCCAAGCACCGCCGAGGAAGTAATCCGCTCATACAATCAACGACAACCCACCTTCACGTCTCAGATGCAGAGTAGTACGAGCAAGGAAGGTCACAGCACCGGTCTGCACAGGAAGTCACCACCGATCTCCGGGAACAGAGCGTCGCACTGCACACTCCCCGCCCTCTATCGCCACCTAACGAACGTCGAACGCAGCACTAGTGTCTTTATATGGAGAAAGGAAAGGTGAAAAACACCACATCCACCAGCTGTTCTTCACTTGGAGGACTGTCCCTCTTCTGAAAACAATCTATCTGCCCCTCTTTTCTCAGCATTTGTCCCGCTGTCCTGTCGAAAAGTGTCCCCCATCAGATAGTGTCCACCCTGTACTGCGCAGGCACAGCGCTTGCGCAGTACGGAGGACATAGGAGACGCCGAAAGTCTCTGAAGATTAACAGCCGATCATTAGCTCTACATGGCGCATGCACACTTAATACTACATTCTGTCACATGCTCCCGATGTTCGTACAACTTTGCAAGGGGCGGTTTGCCTATAGAATGCACACAGCTGGGGCGGTGATAAGGGCGGGTACTTCCAGTGCCGATCCTGACCTCCCTGGGGCCCTAAGCAAAATTCTGCTAAGGGGCCCTCTACTTGACCCGTGATGCCGTGAGCGGCGGCGATCGGCAGCTATATAGTGTCCACAGGCCTGGGACTAGTAGTTCCATCTCCGAATGTATACAGCGGAGAGGGTAGGGGCCTCTGACCCGGGCATCAGCAACAGTGTTCAAGCAGAGTGAAAGTGAAACTGATACCTGCCTGGGTCAGAGGCCCCTCCCTTCTCCTCTCCACTGTATACACTGAGAGCACTACAAACCCCAGGGAGATCCCGCCTCCCACCTCTCCTCACTGCACTCTAAACGGCCAGCCAGAGGTGCAGGGGGGGATGCTGGGTCTTGGGGGCCCCCCCACAGCGGCGGGGCCCTAAGCAGCTTGCATAGTGTGCCTATAGGGCCGATCGGCTCTGGGTACTTCAATGCTACAATATATCTTAACCCCTTCACAACGTGTGCCTACAGAATGCCCACAGCTGGGGCAGGGATAACTGCGGCTAGTTTAATGTCACCACCCCCTTGAGCATCGGGAGCGTGCGGGAGCGCATGACAGAATGTCATTTTAATTGCGCAGCGGTCGTGCATACCTCATGATCAGCTGTTCTTCTTCGGTGATTTTCGGCGTCTAATTTGTCCTCCGTACTGCGTAAACGCTGCGCCTTGGCAGTACAGGGCGCACACTATCCGATGGGGGGACCTTTCTAGTCAGAACACATTTGGCATCTTTCCGGGGAGCTGGTACCTGTTTTTGACAGGTACCCATTTAGGGTTGGCTCCTCATATCCCTTTAACTACTTAAAGTGGTGGGACACCCTGAAAATGAAAACTTAAAAAAATGTTAGTAACAATTTAAAAAAAAAAAAAAAATAAAAAATTATTTTTTTTTACTTACCAGAAATGGCTGTTGCTAGGCAGATCGTCCTAATCTGCCTCCTCCAGCGCCGCAGTGATCTTCTCTTCTTCCGTCTTCAGGTGAATGGGGCGCGGTTATGTGAACTGTGTCCCACAACACACCGCGTTCCCCATTCACAAATAAGACTCGCGCATGCGCAGTAGGCCGCGCGCCGACTTGCGCATGCGCAGTAGGCCGCGCGCCGACTCGCGCATGCGCAGTAGGAAACGGGAAGCCGTTTCCCTTACTGAGGATGGCGGCGCTGGATCCGGATAGCCGAGGGACATCTCGGCCTCCACGAACGACATCGCGGGCGCCCTGGGAGGGTAAGTGTACTTATTAAAAGTCAGCAGCGACTTTTTTTTTAGCTGCTGACTTTTAAAAAAAAAATTTTTAAGGTGAAACCCCGCTTTAAAGTGTAAGTTCACCTTTACAGAAAAATCTGTAATGTGAACTTTCTCGCCCCACCCCCGGTTCCACTGACCTGGACCGTGGCAATCTCTGGTTCTAAGCCCCGGTATTTCCGTGTCAGGAGTCCGGGGCTTAGAAATCCCTTTGGCATCCACGCGTCTTCTCCATAGCTGACAGGACGGGCTATGATGGCGCTGACCAATTAGAATGCTCCAAAATGTCCCTCCTGATGGGATTTCTAAGCCCCAGACTCCTGGCGCAGATATATCGGGGGGTTAAAATCGGAGATTGCCGCAGTCCAGGTCAGCGGGACTGAGGGGGACAAAGAGGGGGTCCTGTGTAAGTTCACCTTGTAGATTTTTAAGGACCAGGCCTATTTTTCAAACTTGTTGTTTACAAGTTAAAGTATTTTTTTTTTGCTACAAAATAACTTAGAACCCCTAAACATTATACCGTATTTTTCGCTCCATAAGACACACTTTTTTCTCCCCCAAAAATGGGGGAAATGTATGTGCGTCCTATGGAGGGAAAATTGACCAGGACCCTCCCGCCACCGCCGCCACTGTGTTACTATAGCGGCAGTAGAGAGGCAGGAGAGTGGAGGACGGACATCCCAAGCCCCCGCAATCGCCGGGCGATCTCCCCGCTGTGCCTGTCACTCAGACAAAAACAGAGCAGCCCGAGCGGCCGAATAGAGTACTTGGGCTGCTCTGTCTTCTATCTGAGTGACAGGGAAATGTGAGGACGTTCTCGCCAGGGAATGCCAGAGTCTGTGTGAGGTGGTCAGTTTTATGGGACTGATAAGACTGCATTTTATGGCACTGGTAAGGCTGCATTTTATGGGACTGGTAAGGCTGCATTTCATTGGCACAGGTCAGGCTGCATTTCATGGGACTGGTAAGGCTGCATTTAATTTGCACTGGTCAGGCTGCATTTCATGGGTGCTGGTAAATATTTTAATACACCATTTGGCTTAGAATATTATTTTTTTTGTTTTTCTCCTCTAAAACCTACGTGTGTCTTATGGTCAGGTGTGTCTTATGGGGCGAAAAATACGGTATTCTTTTTTTTTCAGACACCCTACAGAATAAAATGGCGGTCATTGCAATACTTTATGTCACACCGTATTTGCGCAGCGGTATTACAAGTGCATTTTTTTTGGAACAAAAACAATTTTGAATTAAAAAATAAGACAGCAATAAAGTTAGCCCAATTTTTTCTATATTGCGAAAGATAATGTTACACCGAGTAAATTGATACCCAACATGTCATGCTTCAAAATTGCGCCTGCTCGTGGAATGGAGACAGACATTGACCCTTAAAAATTTCCATAGGCGACGTTTTAAAAATTTCTACAGGTTACCAGTTTTGAGTTACAGAGGAGGTCTTGGGCTATAATTATTGCTCTCATTCATTTACAATTAAATGCAATAAAAAAAAAAGTAAAAAAATGAATTACTTTTTTTTTTGCAAAAATGTTTTTTTCCCCTTTAAGACCATTGGGAAGAAGTGACGTTTGACGTCTCTTCCATTATCCAATGGTATAGAGCTGAGCGGGGGCCATCTTTCCATTACTCGGCATCCAGCCTCACAGGGAAAAGGATTAAATTGTCTCCGCTGCTACCAACGGTAAGCGATGGAGATGACCGGAGAGCGGCGGGAGAGGGGGGCCCTCTCCCGCCCCTGATAAAAGTGATCTTGCGGCAAATCTATCACGGAGACCACTTTTATCTGAAAGAGGACTGTCTGCCGTTGAAGAGGATACAGAGGATAGCTGCCATAACCCCGGTATTCTATGTCAAAATACCGACGTACAACGACGGTGGGCGGTCCGAAAGTGTTGAAAAGTCAGCAGCTACAGTAGCTGACTTTAAATTTCTTGGTGTGTGTGGGAGGGGCTGGAGCTTCTCTTTAACTTCTATAAAAAAATTACTTTATAAAACTGAACTCTGAAAATTAAAGTTAGAACTAAAGGTGACTTGTTTTTGATTTTAGATAGAGTAAGGGAGGGTTATAACCTCCAGAAGAAGATTTAATATCCAGCTCTGAGCACAATAACCTTTCCTGGGTCACAGCAGAAAAACATTTACTTCAAGAGCAACCCCGTGTTATGCATGCTTTCTCCTAATCATTGAAACCTGCTTATTTACATGCTGGGATTAGTATGCCTCTGGCTGTACTTCCAAGCCACTCACATGTATGTAGGTAGGTAGCCTACTGTAGACTTGTGCACAACAGAAAATTTTGTTTAGTTTCGGTTCTTGTCATTCGTAAAATACATAATTTCGTTCTGTTATATTCGTTATGTTACGGTAATACGTTTTCGGATGTCGATATTCGTTATACTGAATCTCGAATCATGTCAAATTCATTCGTTATATGCGCTATAATTTTGTTCGTTTTCCTTGGAATTCTATATTTATGTATGTATACAGTGGTGTGAATAAGTGTTTGCCCCCTTCCTCATTTCCTGTTCCTTTGCATGTTTGTCACACTTAAGTGTTTCGGAACATCAAACCAATTTAAACAATAGTCAAGGACAACACAAGTAAACACAAAATGCAATTTGTAAATGAAGGTGTTTATTATTAAAGGTAAAAAAAAATGTTAAAACATACTATAACTGTGGTTGTCCACACCTGAGTTCAATTTCTCTAGCCACACCCAGGCCTGATTATTGCCACACCTGTTCACAATCAAGGCATCACTTAAATAGGAGCTGCTTGACACAGTAAGGTCCACCAGAAGATCCTTAAAAGCTACACATCATGCCGAGACCCAAAGAAATTCAGGAACAATTGAGAAAGAAAGTAATTGAGATCTATCAGTCTGGAAACGGTTATAAAGCCATTTCCAAAGCTTTGGGAATCCAGCGAACCACAGTGAGAGCCATTATCCACAAATGGCGAAGACATGGAACAGTGGTGAACCTTCCCAGGAGTGGCCGGCCGCCCAAAATTACCCCAAGAGCGCAGCGACGACTCATCCAAGAGGTCACAAAAGACCCCACAACAACGTCCAAGGAACTGCAGGCCTCACTTGCCTCAGTTAAGGTCAGCGTTCATGCCTCCACCATCAGGAAAAGACTGGGCAAAAATGGCCTGCATGGCAGAGTTCCAAGGAGAAAACCACTGCTGAGCAAAAAGAACATCAAAGCTCGTCTCAATTTCTCCACAACACATCTTGATGATCCCCAAGACTTTTGGGACAACATTCTGTGGACCGATGAGACAAAAGTAGAACTCTTTGGAAGGTGTGTGTCCAAGTATATCTGGCGTAGAAGGAACACTGCATTTCAGAAAAAGAACATTATACCAACAGTAAAATATGGTGGTGGTAGTGTGATGGTCTGGGGCTGTTTTGCTGCTTCAGGACCTGGAAGACTTGCCGTGATAAAAGGAACTATGAATTCTGCTGTCTACCAAGAGATCCTGAATGTCCGACCATCTGTTCGTGTACTCAAGCTGAAACGAACTTGGGTTCTGCAGCAGGACAATGATCCTAAACACACCAGCAAGTCCACCACCGAATGGCTGAAGAAAAACAAAATGAAGACTTTGGAGTGGCCTAGCCAAAGTCCAGACCTGAATCCTATTGAGATGTTGTGGTATGACCTTAAAAAGGCCGTTCATGCTCGAAAACCCTCTAATGTAACTGAATTAGGACAATTCTGCAAAGATGAGTGGGCCAAAATTCCTCCAGGACGCTGTAAAAGCATCATTGCACGTTATCGCAAACGATTGGTTGCAGTTGTTGCTGCTAAGGGTGGCCCAACCAGTTATTAGGTTTAGGGGGCAATCACTTTTTCACACAGGGCCATGATGGTTTGGATTTTTTTTCACCTTTAATAATAAACACCTTCATTTACAAATTGCATTTTGTGTTTACTTGTGTTGTCCTTGACTATTGTTTAAATTGGTTTGATGTTCCGAAACACTTAAGTATGACAAACATGCAAAGGAACAGGAAATGAGGAAGGGGCAAACACTTTTTCACACCACTGTATATATATATTTATGATAATGATTCGTAGTTTGGAAAGTCGTTTGTTTCTTGAATCTTTTAACACACACAATGACAATATCTCTTCTCCTCTGCTCAAATACAATACAACACCCTTCTCACTCAGTTCTCAGGAATGCACTTTGCCAGTAATCCAACTTCCAGCAAAAAATTAATCTGCTGATTGGACTGTAAGATTTACTTTGAGTTGACCTTTTGTTTCATTAGATCTTTAACAAATTACTGAATCATGTCAAATTCATTCATTATATCCTCTATAATTTCTTACATATTAGTTGAAATTCGTTATTCTTTTATTCGGAAATTTGTATGCATCCGAAATGTCGGAAAAATGCAAAATTCAAGAGAAGTTGTATTCGTTACAAAACTAATTGCACAAGCCTAGCCTACTGTATGTATAGTTAGCAACCAGCTGCCCAGGTCAGGGAGAACACCCCAAGAGCATGGACTTCTCTGTTCCACTATCTCCAAGTATGGAGGCTTCAGCTGTGCAGTGAACGTGGGGTAGCCACATCTAGGTTTAGTTAGGAGAAAGACTTTATTGCATATTATAAATGCTGTGCCTAGTTTTTACATTAAATGCTGCTCAGTGCCTGGTCTGAAATGATTCAAGGGGTGCATGTGGGCTATTGGTGTATTCATAAAGTACATGGGTCCAAACAACAATATGGGGTGTGAGTGTATGGTTCTTTCAGCAAGACAAAGAGGAAGAGGTAGTTGCCATGAGTAATCGCAAGGAAGAGCAACAACCGTCGTTGCCATGGTACCTGGTTAGGTGACAGGTCTTATGGTAGCAAGGGGATCAGTACTCTGACTTCCTTCCTAGCTATCCATCTCTGCCGGTCACTAAGTACAGGAAGAGAAGAGCTAAGTGTGAGCACGCATGAGATCCCTACTATGTGCTCTCGGCAGGACCCCATTCTGTTACTGGGGGTGAGGAAACAGAGGTATGCTGACTGGTGGAGTGGGTAGAGGCTCAACATGTCCCTCCAAATGCAACACATATATCAGTACAAGTGTGTGGGAAATGGGACGCAGCAGCTTAGGGAGGAACTCTGTATTTTGGTACTGCACACATGTGGCTCATCTCTGAGTTGGAGAGCTGCCTTAATGTTTGATTCTTCACATGACCACGATCAGCCTAGTCCGCATTAGTGAGCATGCCTTCAGGTGAAGTGTTACCCCACGTGTTAGCGGTAGTGACCCGGTTCATCGCCTGGCGAAGCCTAAAAAATCCCTGGACTATACAACTTGGAGTAGACGGCACAGGTATTTCCCCATACCACTCAGCAACTTTTTCTACACACTACTCCCCCCCCCACCCACACACACGCACACACACATGTAAGGCAGGACATACATTATACCTTTTTATTTTCCTTCAACCAGCAAGTTGAACAAGAAAAAACATGTGCCAATTCCCCTGTCAGTTTTCCAGGCAGACCTGTTTAGACAGTCCGTGTATCCCTATGGACCGGTGGGTGTAAATAGATTGGTGTCCATTTACACCCGCCTACATCCGATCTGATCAGCTAAAAACAAATGGAAGAGGATCCACCCTCTTTTTATGTAGACGGATCGGATTGGAGGTAGTCGGGTGTAAACAGACAGTCAGTCCGTTTACACCCAACCACCCACAGAGCATAGCGGGCTCAGTCTGTGTCCGCATAAACTGAATGGACACAGAGCTGTCATCCGCCTGCACTGATCAGCAGGGGATCAGTGAACAGATCCCCCAGTGAGACAAGTGGATCTGCTCCGAGTGATATGACCTTTACAGTTATAATCTTCACCACCAGCCCACTTTAGCTGACCATGCATGGAGCCACTGCACATGCCCACTACATTCAGCCAGCTCTGATTGCCTTTGCATATTGGGAGT
The DNA here is from genome assembly GCA_028564925.1 of Lithobates sylvaticus. Lineage (NCBI taxonomy): Eukaryota > Metazoa > Chordata > Amphibia > Anura > Ranidae > Lithobates > Lithobates sylvaticus. Next base: position 77,520,483 of record CM053038.1, read on the forward strand.
GTGCACCAATGTTTGGCTCCATAGGACCCTGCAAGAGAATGGAGCCACCCAAAAATAGGAAGGTGGGAGCAGCAATAAAGGGAGGAACTAAAGAAAAAGAAAGAAATATATAGTTGGACAAGCAACATGCAACGTAAGTTGTGTTTCTACAGCAGAAATTACTAAAAAAGGAGGGTTTAATATCACTTTAAAACGGAACTAAACCCACCTAAACTTTACAGCCAAGCAAGCTGCCATCTTAGCCTCTGTTTGATCTGCGGTTGCCATGATGATGCACGTGATCGTTTATGACACCTGTAGGCAGGTGCAGTCTATTTTCTCCAAAGCAGGTGGTGCTCAACCGCAGCAGCAGTGCTCAGAATGCAGGGATCAGAAGTGTGTTGCGCTCAGAGTGCAGGGACCAGGAGTGCGTTGTGATAAGAATGCAGGCATCAGGAGTGCGTTGCACTCAGAGTGCAGGGATCAGGAGTGTGTTGTGCTCAGAACGCAGGGATCAGGAGTGTGTTGCGCTCAGAATGCAGGAATCAGGAGTGCGTTGCGCTCAGAGTGCAGGGATCAGGAGTGTGTTGTGCTCAGAGTGCAGGGATCAGGAGTACGTTGAGCTCAGAGTGCAGGGATCAGGAGTGTGTTCTGCTCAGAGTGCAGGGATTAGGAGTGCGTTGCGCTCAGAGTGCAGGGATCAGGAGTGCGTTGCGCTCAGAGTGCAGGGATTAGGAGTGGGTTGTGCTCCGAGTGCAGGGATGAGGAGTGAATTACACTTAGAATGCAGGGATTGGGGGGGGGGGGGTTGAGTGATGTGAAGTGTGGTAAAGGTCATTGCTATGGGGGTGGGCCTACCCACAGCAGTGTCCACTGCCCCTTCACATCACCCCCTCACACACAGTAGTGTCCTCCCCCCACCCTTCCCTCCCATAGCATCCTACCTGTGCACACAGTAGACTGAGAAGCATCACAGTTCTGTACAGGGCACGAGCGACTTTTAATATTAGCAAGCTGGTGATTCGTTGCTTAGGACCTAGTAAACTTGGCCAGCTCCTCCCCCGCCCTCCGTCCTGGGCTGTGCTTCCTCTTACTCTCCGCTGTTCAGCGCTGGAGGAGGCTGGGGGGGAGGGAGAGAGAGAGTTGTGGCGGAAAATGCTGAGGGCGGAAAGAGAAGGACCAGCAGCCAGCAGTAGCAGGGTTGGCGGCGCAGACCTTTTCCCGGTCTACCTGTCACCTACCCACGGTCGGCAGGTAGCCCGCGATCGACGTGTTGCCGACCTCAGGCTCTATGGTTTCCTGGATCACTGGGGCAGCAATCTGGGTGTATGCTGACAGCCCATGTGACTCTTGGGTCAAACAGAGTCTACCTAAGACCCTGGCTCCTGGGTTTGGAGTGCATATAGCATGTGGATAGTGCAGAGACAGTATTAGAAAAAGGGAAAGGTTCCAGACGAATAGGAAAAGCATAGGGATCCGTCACTCTTCCTGGAAACCTCCCTATTTGGGCTTGGACCAACCAGGTAACATTCCGCCTCTCAAGATAGATGTCGTCAGCTTGGCTGAAACCTGCTCCGCTACACGCTGGTGTCATCCATGAGTGTTCCCAGCTGAGCTTCCCTCCACCAGGCTCACTGTGAACTGTTAGTTAGTCAGTTAGTTGACTTCAGTTGACTTCAATTAAAATTCTTTTAATTGCATCTGGACTGAGTGCATAGCTCCCAACTGTCCCTGATTTGAAGCAGAGTCCCTCTGTCACTCTTTCCTCCTCATTTGTCCGTCATTTTGGTCTGATCTATATAGTTGTATATGAAATGCACTTTTTATCTTTCAAAAAGTGTTTCCAGCGCTAAACCTTTCATCCAATTTGTAAATTATTGCATTTGTAAATTTTAAGAGCCAGTATAAAGGAATAGAAGTGGTAAAAAAAAAACAACTTGTGGGTTTAACTAATCATTTCTTTGTATAATTCTTCTTTAGGGGGTGTGGCAGGGGGTACTTTTGCTAATAGGTGTCCCTCATTGCCCTATCAAAAAGTTGGGAGGTATGAGAGTGTTATTGTGTTATTGAAGCACTGCACCCATACTGCACCCACCCACACTCCAGCCATGTTGCTTAAAAGCACAAGCAACTGTGACATTTATTTACAGAATAAATTTAAAGGTAACGGTTTTCAGGTGCAGTTAAAGTAGAATTATAGGCAAACCTTTTTCATTTTGGATAGAGTAATGCCGCGTACACAGGAGCGGATTTTCCGCCTGAAAAATCTTGGATGGTTTTTCCGACGGAATTCCGCTCAATCTTGGCTTGCATAACACGGTTACACAAAAGTTCGCTGAACTTTACAACCGCCAAGAACGCGGTGACGTACTACGACGAGCCGAGAAAATCAAGTCCAATGCTTCCGAGCATGCGTCAAATTGTTTCCGGGCATGCGTACGAACTTTGCGCGTCGGAATTGGTACAAACGATCGGAATTTCCGATCGGAACTTTTTCCAACTGAAAAATTGAGAACCTGCTTTCAATCTTTTGCTGGCTGGAATTCCGCCAGCAAAAGTCCGATGGAGCATACACGGTCGCATTTTCCGACCAAAAGCTCTCATCTGACTTTTGCTGGCGGAATTTCCGATCATGTGTACGTGGCATAAGGGAGGATTAAAACCTCCTGTAAGTTTTTTTTGCCATCTGTGACCCATGTGAGAGATTTCCCTTTACTTCCTGTCCCATAAGCAAAAATGGAAGTGAGAGGAAATCAATTTTGTCACCAGGGTCACAAGAACTAGTGTCCCCTTTGGAAGATTTCCCCTTTATTAGGCCTCATACACACTGGATGTTTTTCTAACTCCTAGACTTCTTTCATTCTGGCAGCAGAGTTTAGGCAGAAAAAATGCCTGGCGCTTGTAAACCCGTGCAACGTGTTTAGGCACGTCAATCACTTGGGCATTAACTAATTTCATTGACTAGAACAGTGTTTTCCAAACTGCTGCCTGGGGGCCAGATGTGGCCCTTTGCTTGCCTTTATCTGGCCCTTGGGGTAATATTCCTCCCGTTGATACGAGGCAGTATTCTTCAGACAGTGGGTCATAATTTCTGTGACCAATAAGAGGTCACTTTTCCTTCCCCTGATACCAATGATGTAGCATTGTTTACTCCCATTGATATTGGGGCATTTTCTACTCACACTGGCCACAGTCCAGCCCCTCGAAAATCTGAAGGACAGTAAACTGGCCCTTTGTTTAGAATGATTGTAGGCCACTGGCCCTGGGCTAAAATAATAATTTATTCTGGCCATCTTCACTCGGCTTTCCCTCAGGGACCACTCAGTCCAACCGCTTGAATGGCCTGGCTGTGGCATTGCCATTCCTGCGCAGGCGCACATATCTCCTCAGAGACACAGAGCAGATGCCATAATTTACTCCGAGCTGTGCTTGAATGGCTCAGTGAACAGTACATTACAGCTGACAGGCAGGAGGAAAACATTTATAGCAGAAGAGACCGATACGGTCTCATCTGCCATACAAACCAGTATATTCACACCGGCTCCAAAAACCCAGTCAAGGGGATGTCTTTGTTTGATTTATTGATTATAGAAACTTTACCAGGAGAGGGGTTTAGGGTCACAAGATACTCCAAAACAATCACTAGTAATAATAGGAGGACAAACTTCTCACTAATCTTCTACAGCAGCCTTTCCTGGTGGTAGCAGGTATAGGTCAGTATATCGATGATTCTATCAGAACAGCCCCATAGAACAGAGTCCATATCAAGGTTTTTACTCACAATGTCCCCGGAGCTGTCTGGCACCCAGCATTCACAGGTACATTGCCTTGTAAAAGTATTCATACCCCTTGAAATTTTCCACATTTTGTCATGTTACAACAAAAAACGTAAATGTATTTTATTGGGATTTTATGTGATAGACCAACACAAAGTGGCACATAATTGTGAAGTGGAAAGAAAATGATAAATGATTTTCAAATTTTTTTACAAATAAATATGTGAAAAGTGTGGTGTGCATTTGTATTCAGCCCCCCTGAGTCAATACTTTGTAGAACCACCTTTCACTGTAATTACAGCTGCAAGTCTTTTTGGGGATGTCTCTACCAGCTTTGCACATCTAGAGAGTGATGTTTTTGCCCATTCTTCTCTGCAAAATAGCTCAAGTTCTGCCAGATTGGATGGAGAGTGTCTGAACAGCAATTTTCCAGTCTTGCCACAGATTCTCAATTGGATTTCGGTCTGGACTTTGACTGGGCCATTCTAACACATGAATATGCTTTCATCTAAACCATTTCATTGTAGCTCTGTCTGTATGTTTAGGGCTGTTGTCCTGCTGGAAGGTGAACCTCCGCCCCAGTCTCAAGTCTTTTGCAGACTCTAACAGGTTTTCTTTCAAGATTGCCCTGTATTTGGCTCCATCCATCTTCCCATCAACTCTGACCAGTTTCCCTGTCCTTGCTGAAGAAAAGCATTCGCACAACATGATGCTGCCACCACCATGTTTCACGGTGGGGATGGTGTGTTGAGGGTGATGTGCAGTGTTAGTTTTGCGCAACACATAGCTTTTTTCTTTTGGGCCAAAAAGTTACATTTTGGTCTCATCTGACCAGAGCACCTTCTTCCACATGTTTGCTGTGTCCCCCACATGGCTTCTCACAAACTGCAAACAGGACTTCTTATGGCTCCCTGGCCATCTCCCGGCCTTGGTTCTCCGTGTGGGCACCCAATCTTTGCCCAACACCGGAACCTTATGGCTTAGGGTGAGGCTCTGGCTGCGGCTGCCCATGCCTGTCCCCTCCCTATCCCTCTCAAAAAAGGGTGCCAATAGGGAGAGAACATTCATTGGAGGCCCCCCCGATCCCTTACAGGCCTTATTTTGATTTTTTATTTTGATTTTTGCTTTCCTGTTTCCCACCCCCCCCAACCCCATCCCCATAATTTTATTTATTTCCTTCATTAACCATTCAACCCTCTCTCCCCCCCTCACCCCCTAGTATATCCGGGATGGAATGTCCAATCTGTGGCAAAAGTCCTCTAGTTCATCCAAAAATTTAAGTCTGATTGTCCTTCCCTCTCTCGTAACTAATAATGCTGCTGGGAAACCCCAACTGTACTTTATGTTCGCTAATCTTAGTTGCTCCAATAAGGGTTTTAATTGCCTTCTCCGGGCCAAAGTTCCAGCTGAGAGATCTGAGAAGACCTGCAAAGGGGATCCGTCATATTGTAGGGGTGGGCTTCCTCTAAGTTTGCTCCATATCCTTGCCTTTCTTTCAATAATGGCTTTCTTCTTGTCACTCTTCCACAGATTTGTGAAGTGCACGACTAATAGATGTCCTGTGGACAGATTCTCCCACCTAAGCTGTGGATCTCTACAGCTCCTCCAGAGTTAACATGGGCCTCTTGGCTGATTCTCTGAAATAATGCTCTCCTTGCCCGGCCCTGTCAGTTTAGGTGGACGGCCATGTCTTGATAGGTTTGCAGTTGTGCCATACTCTTTCCATTTTTGGATGATGGATTGAACAGTGCCACACTTTTCACAAATTTATTTGTAAAAAAAAAAATGAAAAACTTATCATTTTCTTTCGACTTCACAATTATGTGCCACTTTGTGTTGGTTTATCACATAAAACCCCAATAAAATACATGAATGTTTTTCGTTGTAACATGACAAAATGTGGAAAATTTCAAGAAGTAGGAATACTTATTGAGGTTACTTTCGTTCCTTAGTGAGGGAGACAAAAGATCTTTCTCCAGACCAGGGCTTCAGGATGATGCCCTCCTGTAATTACCCCTTTAGCATTCTTCCCCTGACCCTCAACCTAACTCCTGCTGAGACCCAGACTGCAATCTCCTGTTTTAGAAACTCTCTCCTAGGGACAGTAACCGCCCCCCCCCCCCCCCCCCCGTAACTGAAACTTTCTCTGAAGAGAACACCTAGAGCAGTGATGGTGAACCTTGGCACCCCAGATGTTTTGCAACTACATTTCCCATGATGCTCCACTACACTGCAGAGTGCCAGAGCATCATGGGAAATGTAGTTCCAAAACATCTGGGGTGCTAAGGTTCACCATCACTGACCTAGAGCTTTTATCACCTTCCCAGCCACCTTCTAGGCACCTGCCTCCAGAGATTGGATAAGGCATAATAAATATTCAACTGGTCATCTGCATCTCCCTGCCCTAGGTATATGAAATATACCTAGCAGTCTAACTAGGAGGGTGCTACATTGGAAAGCGATTAGAATACCTCACGACCGGACTTTCCGGCAGAAAAGGTCAGACGGAACCATTCCGTCAGATATTCCGATCATGTGTGGGATAATCCGATCGTTTTTCTTTAGAAAATTCAGACGGACCTAGAAATAGAACATGCTTTAAATCTTTCAGACGGAATCAATTTCTCTGGAAAACCGTTCGTCTGTATGCTGGTCCGACGGACCAAATACGACGTAAGGGCAGCTATTGGCTACTGGCTATTGAACGTCCTTTTCTAGTCCTGTCATACTAGAACTAGACTTTGGTCTGATCGTGTGTGGGCAAGTCCGTTCAGTCGGGACTCCGTCGGAACTCCGTTGGGAAAACCGTCAGAGTTTATTCTGACGGAAAGTCCGGTCGTGTGTATGTGGCATTAGACTTTTATTGCTGTCTGTGTTGCCATTAGGTAAATTCACCCTCTTTGTTTGTCCTGTTTTTTTTTTTCAAATATAAATTTTATTAATATTTCCATTTTTACAATAGAATACAAAAAAGCAAAGAACAACTGTGGTCGTTATAGACCTTATCACAAACATGCAGGTTTTAAAGTGAGAGTTACATTCCATCTGCAATATATAACATCCAGATGTTTGTCCTGTTTACCGTTATCATTGAAAGTGAAAGTAAATCACAAGAACAGTAATAGAGGGAACATCTTCCAATGGGGACACCAGTTCTGGTGACCCTGGTAACACCCCAGAATTCATTCACTTTGGAGGGATTCCTCTCACTTCCTGTTTTGGTTATGGCACAGGAATGGAAGGGAAATCTCCTTAATGGGAAACATATGGCAAAAAGAAACTGACAGGGGTTATAACCCTTCCTAAGGGCAGGTTCACAGCAGGGTTGCACAGGAATGCGGCACCCGCTCCTGCGCATTCCCATGCGGTGTGGTTTTGCAGCCTATTCATTTGAAGAAACTGGAATTGCACTGGAACGTAGAGAAAGTAGTGCATTCAATATTTAAAAAAATGCTCAGAACCAAATTGCATGGTATTGCAGTACCATATGATTTGGTGCCTGCAAATGATCTGCTGTTGTCATTACAATGGCACCTGCAGCAAATCGCAAAGGCAGTGCGTTTTGAGCATGGTACAGGAAACATGCACAGAACACGGCTTTCCTGCATTGCGTTCTGCTGTAAAACGGGTCTTTCTCTATCCAAAATGAAAAAATAAAAATGTTAGCCTTTAGTTATACTTTAAAGTAATCTTGTACATGATATTGTATATTCATTATGTCATTCTTCTACAGATATGCAGAGTTATTACAGAAAACGTGACTAGGCTCTGTTATGCTGACCATACAACTAGCTTATTCTTTTTTTAATCGACCGAGAGATGGAGTTGTTTTCCTGATCACAATCCAAAGGGGTCATTCAATAGCGCACACACACACACACACACACACACACACACACACACAAACTTGATCTACTGCACATTTGATTGGATTTTTTTTAAACTTATTTGATTGATTGCTTGAGAGCGATTAAAACCTTTCAAAATTCCTTTCAATCTTACAGCAATGTGATTACAGTATTAATTAATTTGTTACATCCAAAAAATGTGTTTGGCTCACATTATAATAAAATAGTATTTTGTGTCGGTTCTGTATGATTTGTAAATGAAAGCAGAAACTTTCAGGTTTATTGCTCAATCTAGAACATCTGGGGGTTTCAATGGCTGAATTTATAAACTGTTCAGCAATAGGGGAAATTAGGATTGCCACATGGTTGGTATTTGTTCAGCTTGGCCAGAAAAATTAGATATTAAGATGTTATTATTAAAACTGAACTCTAGGTATGAACTTTTTTGCATATCTCATACCTCAGGGGCCGCTGGGAAAGTTGCTAAGCAGCTTCCCCTCTGCACACTAACCCCCGGGGGGTTGCTCACTTGGTGCTGTTGCCCTTAAAAAAACACTTTTTGTTTTGTTTAGTAAATACAAGGCATTCTCTGATTGAATGAGGTGGGGATTGTGATGTCACTGTCTCTCCTCTCCACCTTGTCCAATCAGAGAATTCCTTGTAATCTTTGAAAAAAAATGCAGGGTGTTCTATGAATGTTGGCAGCACCAAGTGAGTGACTCGCTAAGGTCAGTGTGTCAGTGTGTAGTATGGAAGCTGTTCTCATAGACTCTACACAAGACACAGAATATTGTGTCTATCACTGTAGCAGCACTGACTACTACAGCGATTGTCAGTTTCTTCAGTGTCCGGGCGTCCCCTCAGGTATGAGATATGCTTACTTACATTGGTCCAAGCTGGACCAGCAGAAGTATGCAATAAAGATATCTGGAGTTCAGCTTTAATGAAATAAAAAAAAGAAAGAAAGGGAAATAACCAACGTATTTAAAATTGACTATTTACATTAATGTTTTGCATAGGCCATCTTTGGAAAAAAATGCATTTAGCATTTTCTCTATGTGGATGTGGGTTTTATTGACTGGAGACCTTGAAAATGCTCAAAAACATACTGAACAGTACAAATATACACATGCTAACATATTACAAACACGCTCTAAACCCAATGCAAGCCTCAGTGAGTGCAGGATTGCATCTGACCTACATATTACCATAGGCAGAATCAATGGTACAATATTGCCCCCTTGTGGGAGAATCTGACATTACATAAGACAAGAAACTTAAAATGCTAGTAACAACATAATGCATATAATGCATTATAGTGGAAGATGCTGTGCAAAAATATAACCTGCTCTATTTCTTTCAGCGCACACAACACGGTTCATACATTGCATTGTCTATGTGTTGGGGCTGCATTGGGCATCACTGCCCAATAGGGTTGGTGTAAAATAGCCCTAATTCCTTCTCCTTTAGCTATTTTTTGCCATTTTGTCTTAAGGGCTCGTTCTCACCTGGCGCAGCCCTTGCTGCTCCTCTGAAAAGGGATCTGGGGAGGGATTGTTTTTCTGAGGGCATTTAACAAGCAGTAAGGAGGTGATATACAAAGTGGAAAAATACTAATGCGCAAACCAAATATATATAGAACAGTACCGAGTAGCTGCCAACATGAAAAAGTGATCCCACACAGTGCTAATTTGATGTAGCGCCGACACTTTTCTAAAGTGTGCGCTATAATGCAAATTTAGTTTTTTCCAGAACTGTAACGGAGTTCTGGGGGTTAATTGTACAGGTCTTTTGCTTTGGCATCAGTTTGGCTGGGCTGTACTGACGACTTACGAATTTACGAACCTTTACGAATACGAACACCGACGACTTACGAAATTACGAATCGTGTTCGTATTCGTAACGATTCATATTTTCGTAAGAGTTACTTTTTCGTTGATTCGTTTTTCCGTTTTATTTAATTTTCGCTTATTCGAAATTCGGACGCATTCGTATTTTCGTAGATTTAGTTACATTCGTACTTTCGTTAGATTGATTTATTCGTACTTTCGTAACATTGTTTTCGTAGATTCGTAATCGGAGCATAATTCATAATTTTATGTAATGTGTATGCTATTATTACATTGTAAGAGACACGGAAAATTACGAATCGAAAAAAAAAGTTACGAATGTACGAATTTTTTCGTTCAATCCATTCGAAGCACTTAAGCAGCGCCATTGTAAGAGACACGGAAAATTACAATTCGAAAAAAAAAAAAAAAAATTACGAATGTACGAATTTTTTCGTTCAATCCATTCGAAGCACGTTAAGCAGCGCCATTGTAAGGGACACGGAAAATTACCAATTCAAAAAAAAAAAAAAAGTTACGAATGTACGAATTTTTTCGTTCATTTTGATTTTCGTGGTTCCTGTTTTCGTTTTTCGGATTTTCTTCTTTCGTAGTTTCGTTGTTTCTAATTTGGATATTTCGGATTTTCGTTGTTTTTCATATTCGTTCGATTCGATAATTTGTTAAAATTTTTAGCGAATCATTCGTTCATTCGTACGATAACGAATGAACGAATATAACGAATTTTAACGGAAAACGAATAAAAACGAAACAAATTGCACATGTCTAGAGGTAATTGGTAAGCCCAGCAAATTGAGAAACCGCCCCCAGGGGTTATGGCTGTTACATTGATAAAAGTAAATGTGGCGCTCACTCAATAACATCAAAGAAAAAACTATAAATAATAATATTGCAAATACATAAAGTGACAGTGCATCAAATAACATGAACTTCACGCACCATAAGGTGCCATAATAATAAAGTGACAATGCAATACAATGAGTATACAAGTGCTCAATCAGAAAGAAGTTTATAGGTAACGTTCATAAGTGCTTGTGTGAAGAAAAATCAATGAATCCAAATCATAAAGGTGCTCAATCAGAGAAAAGTTCATAAATTGAAGTGCTTGTATAACCTCTTCAGATCCGCGCTATAGCTGAATGACGGCTACAGGGCGGACCTACTTTGCCGGGAGGCCGTCAATAGACGTCCTCCCCTTTGCACGCTCCCCACGCGCCTCCTGCAGGGGCCGCCGATCACGACACAGGGCTCTGAAGAAACAGCACGGATGGCCGTTCCTTCAGAGCGCATGCGACGAGGAAGTCATCAGCGGTGTATATAGTAAATATCTCCTAAATGGTGCAAGTTTAGGAGATATTTACAGCACCTAGAGGTCTTATCATTGGCTTACCTGTAGGTACAATCAAAAATGAAGACTTTACTTCCTCTTTAACTAATCTTTTTTTTTTGTATAATTCTCCTTTAAGGGGGCGTGGCAGGGGTGTGTGTCCTATGCCTGCATACTTTTGGTAATAAGTGACTCTCGCTCCCATCTCAAAGTTGGGGGGTAAGCTTGCAGGCTTGCACCAGTTTTAGGCCTTGTTTACACGTGTGCTGCTTTCTGAAACGGGATCCGCATTTAGATTTTGAGAGCATCTGACAGGCATTGAAGAGGTGTTGTATCCTCATGCTTTAACCTCGCCCCAGCGCGTTGCGTCTGGGCGCTCCTATTTAGTACAATGGGTTGCAGTCAGGGGGCCACAGTGCCTGCTGAAAACATCAGTGAGCAAAGCATCATGGCCGCTGTATGTGTACAAAATAATGGCTTAACCATGCAGTTTAACAGTCCCTCAACCGCTAGTGTAAATGAGGCCTTACTTTGATAAAAATAAATGCTAGCAAAGGGTATTAACTGCTTAAGGACCGCCCACATACATTTACTGCGGCAGGGCAGCCCTTTAGGGCAAAATCACATGCCTGTACTTTATTCTTGTCTTTGGCGATTTTGATCTTTTGGTGATTTTGCTGCAATTTTCATTTTTTTTTACACTATATATAGCTGGTTGCTAAGGAGGTGGCCAGGAAGCCAGCCGCCGTGTCCTTAACAACCGATGAGTGAATATGTGAATGAGTATGGGGTACATTGTACCCCTACCCATTCACTAAAAAAAAGTAGTGTAGTGTTAAAAAATACAGTAGACAGTTTTTGACAAGTCTTTTATTAAAAATCTTCTTCTTCTTCTCCGCTTCTTCCTCCGGTCTTCCTCCATCTTATCCCGCATCTTCATCCTCCGGTCTTCTCCTTCTCCCCTTGCTTCTTCTTCCGCTCTTCTTCTGTCTTCTTTGTCCGGTGTTCTTCTTCCTCTGCCGCCGCTCCCACCGACGACCCTTCTCCGATACTGCGTTCCGCTGATCTGTCGGCGCCAATGTCCTGCATTTCTTAAATAACAATGGTGCGTGGCAATCGGATTACGTCATCCGGAGGCCACGCCCACTTATGACATCACTACCCGGGGCATGATGGGTCCGTGACGTCACAAGGGGCGTCACGGAGGAAGAAGAACACCGGACAAAGAAGACAGAAGAAGAGCGGAAGAAGAAGCAGGGGGGAAGGAGAAGACCGGAGAATGAAGATGCGGGAGAAGATGGAGGAAGAACGGAGGAAGAAGCGGAGAAGAAGAAGAAGATTTTTAATATAATACTGTCTACTGTATTTTTTAACACTACACTACTTTTTTTTTTGTGAATGGGTAGGGGTACAATGTACTCCATACTCATTCACATGGGGGGGCCTTTATTAACGGGGGCTTCCAGTTTCCGATAAGCCCCCCGCCCGCAGACCCAGACAACCACTGGGCAAGGGTTGTCGGGAAGAGGGCCTTGTCCCTTTCAACATGGGGCAAGGTGCTTTGGGGTGGGGGCGCAGAGCCCCCCCTGCCCCAAAGCACCCATTCCCCCATGTTGAGGACATGCGGCCTGGTATGGTTCAGGGGGGGGGGGGCGCTCGCTCGTCCCCTCCCTTTTCTGACCTGCCGGGCTGCATACGCGGATAAAGGTCTGGTATGGATTTTGGGGGGACCCCTACGCCATTTATTTTTATTTTGCCATGGGGGTCCCCTCCGAATCCATACTAGACCCAAGGGCTTGGTATGGACCTGGGGGGGACCCCCACGCTGTTTTTTCGCTCTACTTTTTTTTTTAGCCGGTGTTCTGACAAAAGGAGTTCCCCCATCGGATAGTGTCCGCCCCGTACTGCACAGGCGCAGCGTTTGCACAGTACGGAGGACAAGGAGACGCCGAAAGTCTCCGAAGATGAATGGCGCCTGCGCACTGAGTCCAGGTTCAAGCCCCACCATGCAAGTGGACATAGGTGATGTAAAACAGCACTCAGTAACAGGGCTGCTCGCCACGCTTCGGGCACGGCCTCGCTTCGCTCGGCAAGCGCAGTACAGGATGGACACTATCCGAGGGACAGTATTCGACAGGACACCGCCAATTCTTTTTTTTTTTTTACATTTAGCGGGAAGCCTGCTATCGGTTGTTAAGGACGTGGTGGCCAGCTTCCCGGCCCCCTCCTTAGCAACCAGCTATATACATTGTAAAAAAAAACACAAAAATGCAAAATCGCGGTAAAATCGCACGTCCAAAAATGCAGCAAGCACCGCAAAAAGCACTGCAGAAACGCTCAAAAGCAGATTTGCACTACAGAAAGTGTTCCATAGGAAACCATGTTAAATGGACTGCAGTACAAATCTGCAAAATGCAAAAAGCACTAAAAATGCATAGGTGTGAATGCAGCCTCAGGCCGGATTCACACTGATGCATTTTTAGTGCTTTTTGCATTTTGCACTACAGTCCATTTAACATGGTTTCCTATGGAACACGTTCTGTCGTGCAAATTGCAGACAACACTAAAAAAACGCATCAGTGTGAACCAGGCCCAAAAATGAATGGGAGGTCATTGCTGGCCTAATGCTGAATGTTCTAGTTGCCTGGCTGCCTGTCTCCAGTACATCAGAGTAAGGCTGGATTCACACCTATGCGTTTTTAGTGCCTTTTGCAAATTTGCACTACAGAGCGTGACCCATAGAAAACAATGTTAGATGGACTGTAGTGCAAATCTGCAAAACACAAACAGCACTAAAAATGCATCTGTGTGAATCCAGCCTCAGTGACAGGTTACCTTTAGCAAACTAGTAAACTCAAGCCCCTCCCTCCCGGCCTGAATCAGCCATTCCCGCCAATCCCTGTCGCGCAGGCCTTGATCACGCGCCGCACTGTCAGCAGGCTCCGCCCATGTCTGATATAGCGGATTACCCGGAGAGGATTTGGCGCCATAAGGCGGATCACGTGGTTGGGAAGTTGTTGGCTGTGCGGAGTGAGCTCCGAGCGGGAGGGACCAGCGGCCGCCATGTTGAGGAAGCTGACGGTGGATCAGATCGCCGATTGGTTTACCATCGGGAAAGAGGTGTCCAATGTGAAGCTGCTGGGCACCTGGACAGAGCCGGGCCGTGCTCCGGAGCCCGAGGAGGAGGATGAGAGGAGCCGGAGGAGGCGCAAGGGGTAGGTGCGGCCTAAGAGGTGGGGGGGACGTGCATGAGGAGAGCGAGCTGTCTCAGGGAATGGCTGAGGAATCCTCCTACAGTCACCTCTCATGTTCTCCATATAATTATTGTATTCTGTACTGGAAGCCAACATTGGTGTCCTCGGGGGCTGGACTGTCCTTGTCCCCAATAGACCTCATTCACCACTCCATTGGGCTAAAATATCCAGCCCAGGGACCGCCCAGAGATACACAAGTCTAACCCTTTCACTGCCAGAGCTGTATTTACATATACACATATAAGAGATTAATAGGTTCCTCCCTACCTGCTCCCCTCAGTTTGATTCCAAACCATCCAGGAGGACACTGCATCTTTTTTATTTTTTGGGGGGTTGTAGTGTTTTTTTTTTTTTCACTCTGGTAAATGTGGTTATTGGGGCACTTTCTGGTGACTGAGACTAGGAGTGACTGTGTGCTGAGTCCCTTAGAAAGTTATTCCATTTAGCTTTAGGCCCCTTTCACACTGGGGCGGTGCGGGCATCGGCGGTATTTTAGCGCTGCTTTACCGCCGTTTTAGCCTCGGTATTTGGCCACTAGCGGGTGGTTTTATCCCCGCTAGCAGCCGAAAAAGGGTTAAACCCCCCCTCGCAAAGCGTCGCTGGAGCGGCGCTTTACCGGCGGTATCCCATTGTTTTCAATGGGTAGGAGCGGTATAGGAGTGGTGAATACACAGCTCCTTCACCGCTCCAAAGATGCTGCCAGCAGGGTTTTTTTTACCGTCCTGCTAGCGCACCGATCCACCGATCCGATCCAGTGTGAAAGCCTTCCGGCTTTCACACTGGAGTGAAAGGACCCGCTTTTTTCAGGCGCTGTACAGGCGCTATTTTTAGCGCTGTAGCGCCTGAAAAATGCTTAGGTGTGAAAGTGGCCTTACAGGTACTTTCCTCCTGTGAGGTCGGGCCACTCTTGTGCTGCTTCAGGGAGGACCGCGGTGCACTGTGGGGCTCTGGTCAGGTGGACCAACATGGCAACAGTGTCTTGGGCCCCTTTCACACGGGCGGACCGTTCAGATCTGCCTGTCAGTTTTTTCAGGAGGATCTGAACGGTCGATCTATTGTGACATATCCGTAATCATCCGATTCCCCCCCATAGGGGAGAGCGGACTCTCTGACAGGTCTATCTCTGCCGGCTCGGCGATCCCCCGCTGAGCAAGCGGATGGCTAAATACGGGCAGCCCCGTGTGAAAGGGGCCTTAACGAGTCTCGTTATAGGGCGTTTTACCAGTTGTGTCCTGTAGGCTGGGTTTACTAGGATGGCAGATGAGCGATTTAGGGTGTGCCGTCTCCCTGGAGTCCCAAGATGGCATCGGCAGTACGGTGACCTACTTTTGGTGCGCGCATCACACTTCTCCTTAGGGCTAGCATTTAAAAAAGTGCCCGCTACTTGGATTGCGGCTATAGTACCTGGTTGTGGTTGCCTACAGAGTTTTTTTTTCTGCACTGCGGTCTGTGCAAAGTGGGGATTATTTTTAAATGGAGACGGAGCCTCTATACGGATTATTGCCTCTATCTCCAAACCCATATTTTAGTTTTAGTGGATTTATCTCTAGGGCACCATAGTTGAGAAGGTGGAGCCTATGTCACAGCCTCTGCCCTTGAAGTTAAACTGTTAGGTCTATAGCTGTTCCTGATTGGGAAGAAGGTGAGGGAGGATTCTGTCTCACCAAGGGTAGCGCTTTGGAGGAAGATGAAGCTGGTAGCTCTGCCAGGTATCTTTCCATTAGAGGATGACTAGTTGAATACGATGACAGGATATAATGGCACAGAGTAGCATGGGTGCTTTGGTTGGAGATCCTGGACGGAAGACACTGGCAAAGGCAGCAGGTGCAGAATAGAAGGCTGCAAACTGAGCAGGGCGGATGCAGGATCTCGGGTGGGCAGGCAGAAGTCAGTAGCATAATATAGAGACGGTACCGGAACGGTAGAGAAAAAGGAGAGTCTGGTCACAAGCCAGGTCAGCAACAATGTATCAGGAACGAGCACAGACGCAGGAACAGACACAGGATCAGGTCACAGGCAGTAGAAGCTGATGACCACTCAGCAATTTTCTAGTCTGGAGCCACTTTAAATAGGCAAATAAGAGCCAAGTATTCACACACGTGTGCAGGCGCATGCATGAGTTTGGGGACGTCTAGTTGTCACTTGAGAATTATGAGCACATCTTTGTGCTCAACCGTGCGTACAATTTCCCTGACATTTATACTTCGCAACAGATTGAGGAAGTGCAGCCAATCTGTCCAGAATAAACTGTACAAAGGTCTGCGAGAGCGTAAAAACAGAAATTTCCTTAATCACCAGCCACTTGGGGATATTATACGCAAGGAGTGGAATGAGCCTGAGATTAAGCTTTTCTTATCTAGAGGTTATTGGTGGCAGTTTCCTTTTGACTCAAAAGAGGAAGAATTGTTCTTTAACAATTGCCAACTGTGCTATAGCCGAAAGACTGCATCAGCCCGATCGTCCAGTTGTGGGAGGGTGTCAATAGATATCCTCCCAGAACCCCCGCCTCCTGCGGCACACATTGGTTTGCGCAAGAGTTATAGTGTCTACAAAATATGGGATAGATTTATGCAATCTTTTTTACTAGTAATGGCGATCTGTGATTTTTTAGCGGGACTGCAACATTGTGGCGGACAGATTGGACACTTTTTTTTTGGGACCAGTGACATTTATACAGCGACCGGTGCTAAAAAGTCCACTGATTACTGTGTAAATGGCAGGTAAAGGGGTAACACTAGGAGGCGATCAAGGGGTTAAATGTGTTCCCTAGGTGTGTTCTAACTGTAGGGGGGGGAAGGGCTGCCAGGGACATGACATAGATCACTGTTCCCAATCACTGGGAACAGTAGACCCCTGTCGGATTGGGTAATTGCCTTGTTTACAAAGGCAGTTCCCCATTCTGCCTCTGTAATATGCGATTGCGGGCTGCCGGTTGACAGAGTCCGCCCGACCCGCGGGCATGCTCCCGCAGCTATCGCGCCTGTGCGAGCCGCCGTAAAGCTACATCAATTTGCGCAGGAGAGCTGACCTGTATAACGACGGCGGCTGGTCGGCAAGTTGTTCATTTATAAACCCTTTTCTGACACTTGATGCTTACACGTTAAAAAAATAAATAAAAAATCTGTATTTGTTTGCTAGAACCTCCAAAAAAAAATGTGAAAGATATTACGCTGCGAGAATCGTGATCTTTATTCTAAGCAAAAAAAAATTGTGGTTCTCATTTTAGCCAGAATGGTGCAGCTCTAAACCCTGTCAGAATTATTTTTTTCTCCATCTGTGTCCCATTGCAGAGATTTTCCTTCACTTCCTGTCCCATAACCAAACAAAAAGTTAGAGGAAATCCCTGCAAAAAAAACATGTTATACAGCATAGTGCTTGTGCTTTGTAATTTGGCCCGCTCTATCACCTGAAATATATTTATTAATTTATAATAAAAAATAAAAAATAAATTATCATGGCTGCTGAGCCCCGACACCGTGGTCAGTGAACGTACCTTTGTCATCCACTGCTATCTGCAGTTCTCCTGTGTATTCCTCTGTCCTCCTCCCCTCTCCTCCCTTCCTGTCAGCTCATACCAGCGCCGCTCTGCTCCCCTTCTGGCTGCTCTAAAACTTAAGTTTATGCCATCCCCTCTGTTAGATAAGAACATGTGTCCAGTGCCTGTGCTTTATTTAAAAGACGCTTTTTACCTGTTTCACAGCCCCTCCCAGAGCTCACGTGACTCCTTGGCTCTCTCCTCCTTTTTCCCCCTCCTCCCCAGCTGACGTCATCGGAGTTCTCAGCCCCACCCGCTGGAGCTGTAAGGCAGGGAGAGGAGAGAGCTGAGGAGTCACACGAGCTCCGGGAGGTGATTTAAAAACGGGTAAAAATCGGCTATTTTTTTAAAATAAAGCATCGGCACTAGGACACATGTTCTCCAACAATGGGGATGGTATAAACTTAACCTAGTGGCTTAACAACCACTTTAATATAAAAGATTTATTTTCCCCCTCCACCCATCATATAGCTTCATGTCTGACTCCCAATTAAAATAACCTGTATTTCTGACTAATGGAAAAAATTGATAAGGAGAATCTCACAAGTGAGTACACCCCTCACATTTTTGTAAATATTATTTTTCTTTCATGTGACAACACTGAAGAAATGACACTTTGCTACAATGCAAAGTAGTGAGTGTACAGCTTGTATAACAGTGTAAATTTTCTGTCCCCTCAAAATAACTCAACACACAGCCATTAATGTCTAAACCACTGGCAACAAAAGTGAGTACACCCCTAAGTGAAAATGTCCAAATTGGGCCCAAAGTGTCAATATTTGTGTGGCCATCATTATTTTCCAGCACTGCCTTAACCCTCATGGGCATGGCATGGCGTTGCTACTAGAGTCCTCTTCCACTCCTCCATGATGACGTTACGGAGCTGGTGGATGTTGGAGACCTTGCGCTCTTCCACCTTCTGTTTGAGGATGCTCAATAGGGTTTAGGTCTGGAGACATGCTTGGCCAGTCCATCACCTTTACCCTCCACTTCTTTATCAAGGCAGTAGTCGTCTTGGAGGTATGTGTGGGGTCGTTTTGTTGGAATACTGCCCTACCGCCCAGTCTCGGAAGGGAGGGGCATCATGCTCTGCTTCGGTATGTCATAGTACATGTTGGCATTTGTTTCCCTCAATGAACAGTAGCTCCCCAGTGCCGGCAGCACTCATGCAGCCCCAGACCATGACACTCCTACCACCATGCTTGACTGTAGGCAAGACACACTTGTCTTTGTACTCCTCACCTGGTTGCCGCCACACACGCTTGACACCATCTGAACCAAATAAGTTTATCTTGGTCTCATCAGACCACAGGACATGGTCCCAGTAATCCATGTCCTTAGTCTGCTTGTCTTCAGTAAACTGTTTGTGGGCTTTCTTGTGCATCATCTTTGGAAGAGGCTTCCTTCTTGGACGACAGCCATGCAGACCAATTTGATGCTGTGTGCGGCGTATGGTCTGAGCACTGACAGGCTGACCCCCCACCCCTTCAACCTCTGAAGCAATGCTGGCAGCACTCATACATCTATTTCCCATAGACAACCTCTGGATATGACGCTGAGCACGTGCACTCAACTTCCTTGGTCGACCATGGCGAGGCCTGTTCTGCGTGGAATCTGTCATGTTAAACTGCTGTATGGTGATTGCCATCGTGCTGCAGCTCAGTTTCAGGGTCTTTGCAATCTTCTTATAGCCTAGGCCATCTTTATGTAGAGCAACAATTCTTTTTTCAGATCCTCAGTTATTTGCCATGAGGTGCCATGTTGGACTTCCAGTGACCAGTATGAGAGAGTGAGAGCGATAACACCAAATTAACACACCTGCTTCCCATTCACACCTGAGACCTTGTAACACTAACGAGTCACATGACATCGGGGAGGGAAAATGGCTAGATATAAAATTTTAATTTTTTGTGAAGAATCACCAACAAGTGGGACACAATTGTGAAGTGGAACGAAATCTATTGGATATTTTAAACTTTTTTAGCAAATAAAAAACTGAAAAGTGGTGCGTGCAAAATTATTCAACCCCTTTACTTTCAGTGCAGCAAACTCACTCCAGAAGTTCAGCGAGGATCTCTGAATGATCCAATGTTGTCCTAAATGACTGATGGTGATAAATAGAATCCATCTGTGTGTAATCAAGTCTCTGTATAAATGCACCTGCTCTGTGATAGTCTCAGGGTTCTGTTGAAAAGCGCAGAGAGCATCATGAAGACCAAGGAACACACCAGGCAGGTCCGTAATACTGTTGTGGAGAAGTTTAAAGCCGGATTTGGATACAAAAAGATTTCCCAAGCTTTAAACATCCCAAGGAGCACTGTGCAAGCGATCATTTTGAAATGGGAGTATCAGACCACAGCAAATCTCCCAAGACCTGGCTGTCCCTCTAAACTTTCAGCTCAGACAAGGAGAAGACTGATCAGAGATGCAGCCAAGAGGCCCATGATCACTCTGGATGAACTGCAGAGAACTACAGCTGAGGTGGGAGAGTCTGTCCATAGGACAACAATCAGTCGTACACTGCACAAATCTGGCCTTTATGGAAGAGTGGCAAGAAGAAAGCCATTTCTCAAAGATATCCATAAAAGTCTCGTCTAAAGTTTGTCACAAGACACCTGGGAGACACACCAAACATGTGGAAGAAAGTGCTCTGGTCCGATGAAACCAAAATCCAACTTTTTGGCCACAATGCAAAACAATATGTTTGGCGTAAAAGCAACACAGCTCATCACCCTCAACACACCATCCCCACTGTCAAACATGGTGGTGGCAGCATCATGGTTTGGGCCTGCTTTTCTTCAGCATGGACAGGGAAGATGGTTAAAATTGAGGGGAAGATGGATGCAGCCAAATACAGGACCATTCTGGATGAAAACCTATTGGAGTCTGCAAAAGACTTGAAAGTGGGACGGAGATTTATCTTCCAACAAGACAATGATCCCAAACATACAGCAAAATCTACAAAGGAATGGTTCACAAACGTATCCAGGTGTTAGAATGGCCAAGTCAAAGTCCAGACTTGAATCCAATCGAGAATCTGTGGAAAGAGCTGAAAACTGCTGTTCACAAACGCTCTCCATCCAACCTCACTGAGCTCGAGCTGTTTTGCAAGGAAGAATGGGCAAGAATTTCAGTCTCTCGATGTGGAAAACTGATAGAGACATACCCCAAGCAACTTGCAGCTGTAATCGCAGCAAAAGGTGGCTCTACAAAGTATTAACGCAAGGGGGCCGAATAATTTTGCACGCCCCACTTTTAATTTTTTTTATTAGTTAAAAAAGTTTCAACAATCCAATTGTGTCCCACTTGTTGGTGATTCTTCACAAAAAATAAAAATGTTATATCTTTATGTTTGAAGCCTGAAATGTGGCTATATATATATAGTGTTTAACAGTATAAATGAACCCCCTTATAGTAGTGGTTATCTGCTGTTTCTGTACTATGTAGGGTTTTGTGTGTTCTTTTTTTCTCCTAACAGGTATTTTAAAAAATAAAGCTTGCTGCTACTAAATGTCTTATGCTGGTCATACAAGTATCGATTAAAAAAATAAAATAAAAAAAAAGTAACCATTGTAACCAAATGTGACTGCCACACGCCGATATACATCCTCACTTTGAGGACGGATATTTGTTGTTATGGCAGCAGCTAGCTGCCATAACCCCAGTATCGCCGTGTTTGGCCGGCGGTCCGGTTCAAGATAAAAGTGGTCTCTGCGGTGGATTCGCCCTGAGATCACTTTTATGTTTACATTCCTTGTAATGGAATAAAAGTGACACAATTTTAATTTTTTTTAAAACAGTGTAAAAATAAAATGTAAAATAAATAAAACGCGCCCCGTCCCGATGAGCTTGCGTGCTGAAGCGAACGCATACGTGAGTAGCGCACGCATATGAAAACAGTGTTCAAAGCACACATGTGAGGTATCGCCACGATCGGTAGAGTGAGAGCAATAGAGCTTGCCCCAAGATCTCCTCTGTAACGCGTTTTGCGTTGCGTGACATGCAACCTGTAAAAAAATTTAAATGTCGCCTGGAGATTTTTAAGGGTAAAAGCTTGTCGCCATTCCACGAGCGGGCGCAATTTTGAAGCGTGACATGTTTGGTATCAATTTACTCGGCGTAATATTATCTTTCACAATATAAAAAAAAAGTGCGCTTGTAAGACTGCTGTGTGAATACGGTGTGGCAGAAAGTATTGCAGCAACCGCCATTTTTTTTCTCTAGGGTGTTAGAAGAAAAAATTTATGTTTGGGGGTTCTAAGTAATTTTCTAGCAAAAAAAAGTTTTTAACTTGTAAACAACACATCTAAAAAAAGAGGCCCGGTCCTCAAGTCAGGGCTCGACAAATCCCAGGCGCCAGGTCTCCTTTGCGACTAGAAATTGTGCCCTGGCGCCTGGGTTTTTGTCAGTGACAGGTGCCTCTGCTACAGGGCAGGCTGTGGTGTCTCGGCAGGGAAAGTGGAGGCCCTCCAGACACAGAGCACTGTCTGGTAGTGGGGATGCAGCAGGAAGAGAGCGACGCAGAAGCGGCTGACATCCTCCTCCCTTCTCCAGACTCTGTTGTCAGAGCAGCGCCGCTGTGTGTGAAACTATGGAGAGAGAGGAGCTGTTTGAGGTTGGATGTCGGGCGGGGCCCAGCTATCCAACACCAGCCAATGGGATCTGGGCGGGCTGCTATGTGTATGTGGCACGCCCCTTTCTTAAACAGCCCAACCATTGGCTAGATGGCTGCCGACATCACGCTGAATTTGGTCTCAGTCTACAGACTGAGATGTCATTAAACCCAATACTTTTGCTAATTCTCTCTCTCTCTCTCTCTCTCTCTCTCTCTCTCTCTCTCTCTCTCTCTCTCTCTCTCTCTCTCTCTCTCTCTCTCTCTCTCTCTCTCTCTCTCTCTCTCTCTCTCTCTCTCTCTCTCTCTCTCTCTCTCTCTCGTTTCACACACCGTGGCGCTGCAGAAAGCATTGGGTTTCACAGTTACACTATCGGCTGTGAAACGTTTTTTTTTTTTTTGCAAAATCTTATAACAAACGTTGATTTTAATTTTTTTTTTTTTTATATTTTATTTTTTCGCTTGGCATGAGCAATTCTTATTGCAATTCTTATTGCCCGATGCCTCAGACATGCAGTTCTGGGCAGAGGATTTAAAAAACTGGCTCCTAACTTTTTCAGCAGGTACCCCCCCCCCCCATTGGCAGGGGAGGGGGGTAGAGGAGGAGGCAGACAAGCAAAGCTTCTCCTTTTGGGTGGAGGTCTGCTTAAAATAAGAAAAATTAGATCACAGAGTCTGAAGTTATGTACCAGATTCAACCTCTAATTGTGTGTGTGTGTGTGTATATGTATATATATATATATATATATATATATATATATATATATATATATATATATATATATGTGTATATGTCTCTATTCTGCCTGTCATTCTCTGTGTGGATTAGATATTTTGTTCACTAACCATATACTGTATATACTTGTCCACCATTGCAGGCTTGCGATCGTCAATCCTTCCTTGTCGGCACGGTCGCTGGATGTCCTGTGTCCCCCATGCTGATCCTGGCAATCAGCGTGTAAGGCTCCATTACAAATTCAAAAGCCGCGCCTCTTCCTCCTCCTCGTCCGTGATAGGAGGAACACTCTGTTTTCCCAGCAGTCAGTGTGCAGTGTTCCGCTTATCACGGACATCCTTTCATCCTCGTCCATGAGATGAGAATGACAGGACGTCCGTGATAGGCGGAACACTGCACACTGACTTACTGCTGGGAAAATTAGTGTCTGCCTATCACGGATGAGGAGGAGGCGCGGCTTTTGACTTTGGAGGAGGCGGAGGCGTGGCTTTTGAACACTGTTGTCTGTCTGCATGACACGCTGTTCATGCAGACAGACGGTGCTGACTCGAGTATAAGCCGAGGGGGGGACTTTCAGCCCTAAAAAAAGGGCTGAAAATCTCGGCTTATACTCGAGTATATACGGTAGTAACTGAGTTACTAACGCAATTACTTTTTGGGAGAAGTAATTTTTACCTTAACTAATTACTTTTTTAAAGTAAGATGACCAACACTGGATGCGGTTACCGGTAACCAGGCAGGCTTGGTGTAAGTTGATGTAGCTCTACATGTTTCACGCGAATGAGCTTCCTCAGGTGCTTAAAGCGGAGTTCCACCCTAAAGTGGAACTTCCACTCATCGGATCCCCCCCCCCGTGTCCCGATTGCAGCCTACCTGTGCCGATGTCCCGATCTGTCACCTCCGATCTGTCCACCATTGCAGGCTTGCGATCGTCAATGCCTCCTTGTCGGCACGATCGCTGGATGTCCTGTGTCCCCCATGCTGATCCTGGCAATCAGCGTGTAAGGCGCCATTACAAATTCAAAAGCCGCGCCTCTTCCTCGTCCGTGATAGGAGGAACACTCTGTTTTCCCAGCAGTCAGTGTGCAGTGTTCCGCCTATCACGGACGTCCTCTCATCCTCGTCCATGAGATGAGAATGACAGGACGTCCGTGATAGGCGGAACACTGCACACTGACTTACTGCTGGAAAATTAGTGTCCGCCTATCACGGAGGAGGAGGAGGAGGAGGAGGAGGAGGAGCTTTTGAACACTGCCGTCTGTCTGCATGACACGCTGTTCATGCAGACAGACGGTGCTGACTCGAGTATAAGCCGAGGGGGGGACTTTCAGCCCTAAAAAAGGGGATGGTATAAACTTAACCTAGTGGCTTAACAACCACTTTAATATAAAAGATTTATTTTCCCCCTCCACCCATCATATAGCTTCATGTCTGACTCCCAATTAAAATAACCTGTATTTCTGACTAATGGAAAAAATTGATAAGGAGAATCTCACAAGTGAGTACACCCCTCACATTTTTGTAAATATTATTTTTCTTTCATGTGACAACACTGAAGAAATGACACTTTGCTACAATGCAAAGTAGTGAGTGTACAGCTTGTATAACAGTGTAAATTTTCTGTCCCCTCAAAATAACTCAACACACAGCCATTAATGTCTAAACCACTGGCAACAAAAGTGAGTACACCCCTAAGTGAAAATGTCCAAATTGGCCCAAAGTGTCAATATTTGTGTGGCCATCATTATTTTCCAGCACTGCCTTAACCCTCATGGGCATGGCATGGCGTTGCTACTAGAGTCCTCTTCCACTCCTCCATGATGACGTTACGGAGCTGGTGGATGTTGGAGACCTTGCGCTCTTCCACCTTCTGTTTGAGGATGCTCAATAGGGTTTAGGTCTGGAGACATGCTTGGCCAGTCCATCACCTTTACCCTCCACTTCTTTATCAAGGCAGTAGTCGTCTTGGAGGTATGTGTGGGGTCGTTTTGTTGGAATACTGCCCTACCGCCCAGTCTCGGAAGGGAGGGGCATCATGCTCTGCTTCGGTATGTCATAGTACATGTTGGCATTTGTTTCCCTCAATGAACAGTAGCTCCCCAGTGCCGGCAGCACTCATGCAGCCCCAGACCATGACACTCCTACCACCATGCTTGACTGTAGGCAAGACACACTTGTCTTTGTACTCCTCACCTGGTTGCCGCCACACACGCTTGACACCATCTGAACCAAATAAGTTTATCTTGGTCTCATCAGACCACAGGACATGGTCCCAGTAATCCATGTCCTTAGTCTGCTTGTCTTCAGTAAACTGTTTGTGGGCTTTCTTGTGCATCATCTTTGGAAGAGGCTTCCTTCTTGGACGACAGCCATGCAGACCAATTTGATGCTGTGTGCGGCGTATGGTCTGAGCACTGACAGGCTGACCCCCCACCCCTTCAACCTCTGAAGCAATGCTGGCAGCACTCATACATCTATTTCCCATAGACAACCTCTGGATATGACGCTGAGCACGTGCACTCAACTTCCTTGGTCGACCATGGCGAGGCCTGTTCTGCGTGGAATCTGTCATGTTAAACTGCTGTATGGTGATTGCCATCGTGCTGCAGCTCAGTTTCAGGGTCTTTGCAATCTTCTTATAGCCTAGGCCATCTTTATGTAGAGCAACAATTCTTTTTTCAGATCCTCAGTTATTTGCCATGAGGTGCCATGTTGGACTTCCAGTGACCAGTATGAGAGAGTGAGAGCGATAACACCAAATTAACACACCTGCTTCCCATTCACACCTGAGACCTTGTAACACTAACGAGTCACATGACATCGGGGAGGGAAAATGGCTAGATATAAAATTTTAATTTTTTGTGAAGAATCACCAACAAGTGGGACACAATTGTGAAGTGGAACGAAATCTATTGGATATTTTAAACTTTTTTAGCAAATAAAAAACTGAAAAGTGGTGCGTGCAAAATTATTCAACCCCTTTACTTTCAGTGCAGCAAACTCACTCCAGAAGTTCAGCGAGGATCTCTGAATGATCCAATGTTGTCCTAAATGACTGATGGTGATAAATAGAATCCATCTGTGTGTAATCAAGTCTCTGTATAAATGCACCTGCTCTGTGATAGTCTCAGGGTTCTGTTGAAAAGCGCAGAGAGCATCATGAAGACCAAGGAACACACCAGGCAGGTCCGTAATACTGTTGTGGAGAAGTTTAAAGCCGGATTTGGATACAAAAAGATTTCCCAAGCTTTAAACATCCCAAGGAGCACTGTGCAAGCGATCATTTTGAAATGGGAGTATCAGACCACTGCAAATCTACCAAGACCTGGCTGTCCCTCTAAACTTTCAGCTCAGACAAGGAGAAGACTGATCAGAGATGCAGCCAAGAGGCCCATGATCACTCTGGATGAACTGCAGAGAACTACAGCTGAGGTGGGAGAGTCTGTCCATAGGACAACAATCAGTCGTACACTGCACAAATCTGGCCTTTATGGAAGAGTGGCAAGAAGAAAGCCATTTCTCAAAGATATCCATAAAAGTCTCGTCTAAAGTTTGTCACAAGACACCTGGGAGACACACCAAACATGTGGAAGAAAGTGCTCTGGTCCGATGAAACCAAAATCCAACTTTTTGGCCACAATGCAAAACAATATGTTTGGCGTAAAAGCAACACAGCTCATCACCCTCAACACACCATCCCCACTGTCAAACATGGTGGTGGCAGCATCATGGTTTGGGCCTGCTTTTCTTCAGCATGGACAGGGAAGATGGTTAAAATTGAGGGGAAGATGGATGCAGCCAAATACAGGACCATTCTGGATGAAAACCTATTGGAGTCTGCAAAAGACTTGAAAGTGGGACGGAGATTTATCTTCCAACAAGACAATGATCCCAAACATACAGCAAAATCTACAAAGGAATGGTTCACAAACGTATCCAGGTGTTAGAATGGCCAAGTCAAAGTCCAGACTTGAATCCAATCGAGAATCTGTGGAAAGAGCTGAAAACTGCTGTTCACAAACGCTCTCCATCCAACCTCACTGAGCTCGAGCTGTTTTGCAAGGAAGAATGGGCAAGAATTTCAGTCTCTCGATGTGGAAAACTGATAGAGACATACCCCAAGCAACTTGCAGCTGTAATCGCAGCAAAAGGTGGCTCTACAAAGTATTAACGCAAGGGGGCCGAATAATTTTGCACGCCCCACTTTTAATTTTTTTTTATTAGTTTAAAAAAGTTTCAACAATCCAATTGTGTCCCACTTGTTGGTGATTCTTCACAAAAAATAAAAATGTTATATCTTTATGTTTGAAGCCTGAAATGTGGCTATATATATATAGTGTTTAACAGTATAAATGAACCCCCTTATAGTAGTGGTTATCTGCTGTTTCTGTACTATGTAGGGTTTTGTGTGTTCTTTTTTTCTCCTAACAGGTATTTTAAAAAATAAAGCTTGCTGCTACTAAATGTCTTATGCTGGTCATACAAGTATCGATTAAAAAAATAAAATAAAAAAAAAGTAACCATTGTAACCAAATGTGACTGCCACACGCCGATATACATCCTCACTTTGAGGACGGATATTTGTTGTTATGGCAGCAGCTAGCTGCCATAACCCCAGTATCGCCGTGTTTGGCCGGCGGTCCGGTTCAAGATAAAAGTGGTCTCTGCGGTGGATTCGCCCTGAGATCACTTTTATGTTTACATTCCTTGTAATGGGAATAAAAGTGACACAATTTTAATTTTTTTAAAACAGTGTAAAAATAAAATGTAAAATAAATAAAACGCGCCCCGTCCCGATGAGCTTGCGTGCTGAAGCGAACGCATACGTGAGTAGCGCACGCATATGAAAACAGTGTTCAAAGCACACATGTGAGGTATCGCCACGATCGGTAGAGTGAGAGCAATAGAGCTTGCCCCAAGATCTCCTCTGTAACGCGTTTTGCGTTGCGTGACATGCAACCTGTAAAAAAATTTAAATGTCGCCTGGAGATTTTTAAGGGTAAAAGCTTGTCGCCATTCCACGAGCGGGCGCAATTTTGAAGCGTGACATGTTTGGTATCAATTTACTCGGCGTAATATTATCTTTCACAATATAAAAAAAAAGTGCGCTTGTAAGACTGCTGTGTGAATACGGTGTGGCAGAAAGTATTGCAGCAACCGCCATTTTTTTTCTCTAGGGTGTTAGAAGAAAAAATTTATGTTTGGGGGTTCTAAGTAATTTTCTAGCAAAAAAAAAGTTTTTAACTTGTAAACAAACACATCTAAAAAAAAGAGGCCCGGTCCTCAAGTCAGGGCTCGACAAATCCCAGGCGCCAGGTCTCCTTTGCGACTAGAAATTGTGCCCTGGCGCCTGGGTTTTTGTCAGTGACAGGTGCCTCTGCTACAGGGCAGGCTGTGGTGTCTCGGCAGGGAAAGTGGAGGCCCTCCAGACACAGAGCACTGTCTGGTAGTGGGGATGCAGCAGGAAGAGAGCGACGCAGAAGCGGCTGACATCCTCCTCCCTTCTCCAGACTCTGTTGTCAGAGCAGCGCCGCTGTGTGTGAAACTATGGAGAGAGAGGAGCTGTTTGAGGTTGGATGTCGGGCGGGGCCCAGCTATCCAACACCAGCCAATGGGATCTGGGCGGGCTGCTATGTGTATGTGGCACGCCCCTTTCTTAAACAGCCCAACCATTGGCTAGATGGCTGCCGACATCACGCTGAATTTGGTCTCAGTCTACAGACTGAGATGTCATTAAACCCAATACTTTTGCTAATTCTCTCTCTCTCTCTCTCTCTTCTCTCTCTCTCTCTCTCTCTCTCTCTCTCTCTCTCTCTCTCTCCTCTCTCTCTCTCTCTCTCTCTCTCTCTCTCTCTCTCTCTCTCTCTCTCTCTCTCTCGTTTCACACACCGTGGCGCTGCAGAAAGCATTGGGTTTCACAGTTACACTATCGGCTGTGAAACGTTTTTTTTGCAAAATCTTATAACAAACGTTGATTTTAATTTTTTTTTTTTTTATATTTTATTTTTTCGCTTGGCATGAGCAATTCTTATTGCCCGATGCCTCAGACATGCAGTTCTGGGCAGAGGATTTAAAAAACTGGCTCCTAACTTTTTCAGCAGGTACCCCCCCCCCCCCCCATTGGCAGGGGAGGGGGGTAGAGGAGGAGGCAGACAAGCAAAGCTTCTCCTTTTGGGTGGAGGTCTGCTTAAAATAAGAAAAATTAGATCACAGAGTCTGAAGTTATGTACCAGATTCAACCTCTAATTGTGTGTGTGTGTGTGTGTATGTGTATATATATATATATATATATATATATATGTGTATATGTCTCTATTCTGCCTGTCATTCTCTGTGTGGATTAGATATTTTGTTCACTAACCATATACTGTATATACTTGTCCACCATTGCAGGCTTGCGATCGTCAATCCTTCCTTGTCGGCGCGGTCGCTGGATGTCCTGTGTCCCCCCATGCTGATCCTGGCAATCAGCGTGTAAGGCTCCATTACAAATTCAAAAGCCGCGCCTCTTCCTCCTCCTCGTCCGTGATAGGAGGAACACTCTGTTTTCCCAGCAGTCAGTGTGCAGTGTTCCGCTTATCACGGACATCCTTTCATCCTCGTCCATGAGATGAGAATGACAGGACGTCCGTGATAGGCGGAACACTGCACACTGACTTACTGCTGGGAAAATTAGTGTCTGCCTATCACGGATGAGGAGGAGGCGCGGCTTTTGACTTTGGAGGAGGCGGAGGCGTGGCTTTTGAACACTGTTGTCTGTCTGCATGACACGCTGTTCATGCAGACAGACGGTGCTGACTCGAGTATAAGCCGAGGGGGGGACTTTCAGCCCTAAAAAAAGGGCTGAAAATCTCGGCTTATACTCGAGTATATACGGTAGTAACTGAGTTACTAACGCAATTACTTTTTGGGAGAAGTAATTTTTACCTTAACTAATTACTTTTTTAAAGTAAGATGACCAACACTGGATGCGGTTACCGGTAACCAGGCAGGCTTGGTGTAAGTTGATGTAGCTCTACATGTTTCACGCGAATGAGCTTCCTCAGGTGCTTAAAGCGGAGTTCCACCCTAAAGTGGAACTTCCACTCATCGGATCCCCCCCCCCGTGTCCCGATTGCAGCCTACCTGTGCCGATGTCCCGATCTGTCACCTCCGATCTGTCCACCATTGCAGGCTTGCGATCGTCAATGCCTCCTTGTCGGCACGATCGCTGGATGTCCTGTGTCCCCCATGCTGATCCTGGCAATCAGCGTGTAAGGCGCCATTACAAATTCAAAAGCCGCGCCTCTTCCTCGTCCGTGATAGGAGGAACACTCTGTTTTCCCAGCAGTCAGTGTGCAGTGTTCCGCCTATCCCGGCCGTCCTCTCATCCTCGTCCATGAGATGAGAATGACAGGACGTCCGTGATAGGCGGAACACTGCACACTGACTTACTGCTGGGAAAATTAGTGTCCGCCTATCACGGAGGAGGAGGAGGAGGAGGAGGAGGAGGAGGAGGAGGAGGAGGAGGAGGAGGAGGAGGAGCTTTTGAACACTGCCGTCTGTCTGCATGACACGCTGTTCATGCAGACAGACGGTGCTGACTCGAGTATAAGCCGAGGGGGGGACTTTCAGCCCTAAAAAAGGGCTGAAAATCTCGGCTTATACTCGAGTATATACGGTAGCTAGTTATTTCGATTTACCACTGCATATAGATATCCAGGAATAGGTTATTTTTTATTTATTTTTTGATCTGATCGATTAATTGAAACAATCGGCCTACTAACCGGTTATGAAAATAATTGTTGGTTGCCGCTCTAAATGAAGATCATGGTTGCTTTTTTTTGATGGCCAGCCTTTAGCCAAAAAGTCTTCATCCTATTTATTCAGACAAAATGAAAATGAAATGTACAGTTACAAAAGAAAATCTGCATCACCAGATCACTACTTGTTTGTTTGTTTTTTAGGCCTGATTCATACTTGTGCAGGGTGCAGTTTGCATATTGCAGGTGCATTTTGTGTTTTTCAATACTTCTTTAAACCATTGAAGTCTATGTAACCAAAAAACAGAAAAAAATCCTTGGCTCCTTCCATAAAATGCACAGATGTGAACTACATCCATAGGAAACCATGTTAAATGCACTGTAAAATGACTGAAAATGCACAAAAAAAAAATACATAGGTGTGAACCAGGCCTTCTAGTCAGTAATAACCAACTGCATATTATTAAAAACCATGAACACATTGTGTGAGGATGGGGGTTATTTGCTGGGGGAGTCTCCTCACAGAGGGGTGACAGTAATATAAGTTGTAAGAGGATTTAACCATTACACACTCCATCTTAAAATCCATTTTAATTGCAATTTTTACTTTATGGATCTTGAAACCTGTGGTGATATCCTTTTGTCACTGAAGATTATGTACATTTATGCTGTTCTTTAAGTACATTGCTTAATAATTCATGCAGTTTATTTTTTTTAAAATACACATCTGTTGTGGGTACATATTTTAAAGTTGCATAAAATGTAGGAACATGGACTATACACAATTACATTGGTCTGACTGGTACAAAAGATAAGTTATCTATAGGGTCATACATCATGTATGTATGTCAGTCATTTAAAAATAGCTACAGGAACTGGCTAAAAATAGCATTGCTTTTAAGTTATGGTTTTGTACTTATAAAATATGCATAGGAGTCTTGTAAAAATGTCTGCATGATTATAAATATATAATTTTTTTTTATTTTTTTTTGTGTTTGGAAGCAATTGGATAATTTGTGTTTTTTAGGAGTACACTTTTGTGTATCAATGACCAAAATGCCCCCACTCACCCTCCTGATAATTTGCCACAGTCCTTATATATATATTATTATGGAAGAGAGGTGGCATTTTAATAGTAATGCAGGCCAAACATGGGTCGAATTCCAAGCAAATTTTCTTTTGACAATCAGAACTTGAGCATTTTTGTAATCCGATGGTGCCACCATTGATTTCGAATTTCGACCAACCAAGCCTTCAACTTCACCTCCTATTGCTACATAAAAGAAATGTTGTGGCCAGGAATCTTCTTCTTTTCTTTCCAGGCCACAGCTCATCTGCTTTTTCTTTTTTTGATATTTTTTTCATACAAGTCTCCCATCATTGATTAGAAATTTTGTTCATATTTCCAACATGCCCATTTGATGGCCGCATGATAATCAGCTGTTGCTGCCCACAAATAGTGTGAAATTTTGAACGAAAATTTTCTTAGTTACCATTTTTTCGAAAGAAAATTCTTAGGAATTTGACCCATGTTATGACCGGCTTACGCTTTTCCCAATTTTAACCAGAAGGATAGTAGTATGGCAAGTTCCAGATGCGGGTTGAGAAAGTTGGAAATAAACTCTGTGTATTTCTGTCAACATAGCTGGAGACTGTTGGGATTTCCTCTTTGTGTGAGTTTGTATCGCCAGACACTGCGAAGTTGACGGGGCAGTTTGAGTTCCACAAATCCATCAGCTTCACCTGTTGGTTTTCTCTCTCTATAGAACTCAGGAAATCTTTCAAGACTTGTTTGAATATGTAGACAATCTCCCAAGGTAGTACATCGTTTTCTGCCAGAACTTCTCGAAACCTGGAGGGCAGACAAAGTCAGTTTTTACAGTTTTTTTTATTTATTTATTTTTTTTTTTTGTGCACTTTCTAGAGATGCTCATATATTCAGACAGATGTTGACAAAATCACGTAGGATTTAAAAGCCAATTGGGTAAGACATTAGTAGGAGCTTTTAAAGATAAATGTTAGGCAGCAGCTGTAGTTTCCATAGGTACAAATATAGGTGACATACACTTATCCTAATCTTAGTTAATTTTAGGGACATGGCAAACCGATCTATGTGTGTTCTTGTTAGGCTAGGATGGCGTGAGCCCCCCCCCCCCCCCCCCCCCCCCCCCCTTAAGCTTAAAGCGGTTCGGCACACATTCGGCTATGTTTGGCTCAATCGTTTCTACATGCACTAAAGAGTTCACAATGGACGTTTAAATATCTTTTTTCAATCGTACCTGTTCTGCTTTTCAATGTTGTTTTTCTGTCCCTGCGGCGGTGGGCGGTGTTTATGCGGGTATCCGCATCATATCCGGTGACCGCTGCACTGTCTCCTGGGATCTCGTGTAATTAATCCCAGCAGTCAGTGCGGAGGTCCGATGCAAAATCTGTCGTTATTTTCAGCGATTTAGGATTACGCCGCTCGTAGCTGTAGCCACTGAGCATGCGCGGGAACCAGCAAGGCATGCTGGTTCCTCCAAATCGAGGGAAGGAGGAAGTGATTGCTTGTGGGCTTCAAATGCCCACAAGCAAGATGACATCGGCCAACGATTTTATAAACAATCGATTCTATCGAAAAATAGCCCTGGATAATGTGCAGCGTCACTACAAGTAATGATGTTATTAACAAGACATCATTTTTAAACATTCAAAAAAAATAAAAAAATGACGTCAGTGCATAACCGCTTTAAGAAAATTTGTGTTTTTTTATGGTTGTATTGTTCCAAAGCATCTGACACCTTTTTTGCCTATCATTTGCTTGTCTGTCCCATGGAATTAGTCCATGCCTATGTTTTCTTTTGTTAGTGAAAATTTCCCAAATCTACAGTATAGTATAAATTAGAACCTGTTATTTTGAGTAAAGGGGTGGCCAAACTCATTCTGTTCGGGACCAGCTTAGTTGCATTGATCTCCACTTTCTAAATTCAAGGGTAATTGTATAGTTCGAAATATGAAAGCTGGTGACCTATGTGGAATTTTTTATTTTTCTTTATTTTTTTTTAACCTGCAGGCAATGGACAATTTTAGTGAATCACTGAACTGAAACAGAAATGCAGCTCCTGAAAGCAGTATAAAATCCAAAAACAAAAATGTAATATTGCAGCTTATCAATCAGATGTGGTTGGCTGCATTAATCTTTTTTTCATTTTTTTTTTGGCTTTTTTTTTTTCCCTGTCACCTGGTGATCTGGCCAGTAACACACCACCTGTATGTGAGCACCCCCACTTTGGATGAAGGAACACGGGGGGGTCACCTTTGGACAATAGCATTGTCAGCCCGTGGGGAGGGGGGTGTTCGCTGGACTAGCAGATTTAAATACAATAACAAATGGAAGCTGAACTCCGGCTAATACTTTATAAGCTGTTAGAGGAAACTGTTTTTGGGATAATTGTTTTAAATGGATACCTGATCATTGTAAGCACCTCTGGCAGTTTTGAATGGTTTGTCTCATCCATGTAACCAATCTTGTTTGCTTGATAAAGGGTATTGCTGACCAGATCACCCGGAGAAACTAGAAGAGAGCCTAAAGTAATGCAGCTATCACATCTAAGAATGAATAAATTGCAATCCTTAATACAGCACGGGCCTTTCTAGGTTCTGATACCAATCCGAGTCATTAAAGACATGTTGACATTTGCGATTTCCTTATTTCCTATATTTCATCATACCAGGTTCCCTTCAGTTTGCTAACCTAGAAAAGACCAGTATTTTCTATCTTCCCCTAGCTAGGCAAACTTATTTTATAGAAAAATCATTTAAAAACCCCATAGGTTTTAATTGTTTGGCAGATAACACCCACTATTCATAGGTTTCTGTTTGGACCTCTATTTATGTATGTGTAGAAATTGCCTATAAAAAGTTTCAATTGTTAATATGCACACTTTATACATATTTTAAGGTTTGCATATAAACAAAAAACTATACCTAAAAACACGTGTTAAGCCCCATACACACGCGCGGATTATCCGAGGACCAGGTCCGTTGGATCATGCCCGTCCTACTTTGTCCGATGTTGGTTTTGCGTACACATGGTCGGACAAAGTTGTCGGAAAATCCGATCATTCTGAACGTGGTGACGTTTGTTGCCTACGACGGGACTACGTAGAGGCTAGTAGCCAATAGCTTTGGTCTTGTAATGTGATCTGAGCATGCGTAGCACTTTGTCCGTCGGAATTCGATACACACGATCGGATTTGGTGTGATCGGACTTTGTCGTCAAAAAATCTATCCAGCAGGAGATAGGACTTTGTCCGTCAGACAATCCGATGGAAACTGTCCGATGGTGCCTACACACGGTCGGAATTTCCGACAACATTATCTGATAGGACAGAATCCATCGGAAAATCCGACCGTGTGTATGGGACTTTACTCTAATAAATCGGTTACATTCAACTAATTTTCCTGTAAACTAAAACATTTTTTACATGAGCTGAAAGGTATTAATTGGGTATACAATAATGTTATATATTTTTTTTTTGTTTAGTTTGCCTTAATGAGCTTATGACTGCATTATTTTTTTTTAGGTATAGTGTGCCACAGCTCTACCATGGCAAATGGAGGTTATTTCTGAGCTATACCTGCTGAGCACTGTCCCTGTGTGGCATGGCTGAATCTGAGAGCACAGAACTTCCAGTTGCTTTTGTTCCGTAACGGGGATGCTTGGCTTCAAGCTGTAATCGTTTCTCAGCCAGTTATAATCCACTCCTGTTTTCTGCACCCTCTGCTCATTTTCAATCTCGTGCAGTAACCTTTCACGCTCTCCTAGGTGCCACTGCAGCTCCCTTAGCAAAGTCTTGGTTACAACTTCTGATCCGGGGTACTGAGTGGTCTTGTCAGAATCATTCTTCGACCATTTCATCCAACCGAAGAATGGCATCTTGTTGCTTTCCAAGCTAAAATAAACGATTGTAAATGTTATCGGTCAGATATATTAAATATCCTATTGCCAGACATTTATGAATAGGAAATGTACCATTACTATACAAAAAGCAGTGAGCAGCCTAATGTTTACGTATGTGCGATTAATAGGCAATGCCAGTTAACCAGTTTGTTGGCTTCATTTGGTATCAAAGCACCTCCTGCTTCATCAATAATGTTAAAAAATAAATTAAATAAAAATAAAATTTGAGGGTGAAAACACATTACAATGGGAACGGGGACAAGCAGGAAAACAGAGGTTGTTTTGCTGTAGCCAATATCCATCCGCCTGACATGCAAGGTTCCATTTTTTTTTTCAGAAATACATACACATAGTATTCAGTTAATGAAGCAAATATTTAAAGCTTTGAAAAAAATAATAGATTGAGGTAACAATTGAAGCTTACCAGTTGTTTGGTTCCTTTTAACAGTTGGAAAAATATTTCTGTGTGCACATTTACTAAACAAGTTCTTTATAAATCTTCAGTGGATTCCTGGGAAAACATAGTGCAGCGTCATTAGTGTCCAGTGCCTATCGCCCCGATTAAAGCTGCCCCTGTCTTTGGCTCTGTGTTGTAATAGAACAGCGATGGAATCCTGTTGAGTGCATCTGAGAAGATTACCGACAGCTCTGTATGGACTGACTGCCTCCGCAGATGTGCCTGTTCTATAAAGTTGAGCAGGTCACATGATTTTCCTTGTCTACATGTCAGTTGCATTTTGAGTCACTGCAGGTAACCTAAAATAGAATCTGTTCATTTACTAATTGTACCTCCCCAAAATACCACGTAGGAGCTACTGCTCTAAGTTGTGTACAACATCTATTGTATTTGACAATTTAAATACATGATACTTGGGAACAGTTCAAGGGAAGCAATATAAAATAACATGTAATTGCATTATATGCAAATAAAAGCAAACACTGAAGCAAAAGAGTTGTTAAAATTAGATCTTACCATTATTATGTTGATCAAGTGCTGGAATTTGATCCATTCTTTCCCTTTGGTCCCGTTAGGATAGCATGTAGAAGAAGACACTGGTTCATGACGATGTTCTGTGAACTAAAGGTCGCTGGAGCAGTCCCCCCCCCCCCCCCCCTCCTTTTTTTTTTTTTTTTTTTCCCCTCTTCCGTTTCAGTTATCTAGTCTCTTTTTATTAGTCTGAACCCCGGGCATGAGGAGACAGCTCCACTTCTTACTTCCTTTCGAGATTACTGGTTTTGCAGCTTGGAATCCTCTCAGCATTGTTGCATATTTTTTTTTTTTTTCATTCCCAGAGATGCTGAATTGTTGGCTAACAGAGGCTGTGTTAATGTGCCCTAGATGCCATACAACATAACACATGACGTGCATGGCAGTTATTAAAGCAGATATTATACGCTGAAAAAATTCAGATGTCAACATTAATAAGGCTCAGCTGGAAGCTTTTCACGTTGCATTGTATATGGTACTATGAAGGTCTGAAGGAGCTGGGCGCATAATGACAGAACTGTCTTAGCAAATTCTAAGACAAATTGAAGGCTTGACTTCTTACCACCTATTTAATTTTATTAATGTTCATTTTTTTGGTATGTGGAAAATGTGTTCTAGTAAGATTAGGGCTAGCCACGTGTGTGGTGTTTGTTAGGGGTTTTATTTTTTATTTAGCGAAAGTTAGTCTTGTACCTTTTCCTGGGTGATGAGTCTGGGTCACAGATCAGCTGGCTTTCTTGCAGAGTTTTTAATGTGCTTACTGTTTCTTACAAGGAAACGCTGGTCTTTGCATATTTTAAGAAATCTTGTATGGTATTATGAAGGTTGCTAAAAATGCATAGTCAGAAGGCCAGGTTTTGTGTTTTTGTTTTGTTTGTATACCAATTTTAACCACTTCAGCCCGTAAGATTTTACCCCATTCCTCACCAGAGCACTTTTTGCGCTTTCGGCAGTGCGACGCTTTAACTGACAATTGCGCGGTCGTGCGCTGTTGCACCCAAACAAAATTGATGTCCCCCCCCCCCCCACAAATGGAGCTTTCTTTTGGTGGTATTTGATCACCTCCTGCAATTTTTTATTTTTTGCGATATAAACAAAAGTGTCAATTTTGAAAAAAAGCATTATTTTTTAGTTATTTGCTAGAATATCCCCCAAAAATATATAAAACAATTGTTTTCCTCAGTTTAGGCCGATATGTATTCTATATTTCCATATTTTTGGTAAAAAAAAAATCGCAATAAGCGTATATTGTTTGGTTTGCGCGAAAGTTATAGCGTCTACAAAATAGGGGATAGTTTTATGGCTTTTTTTTTTTTTTTTTTTAGTAATGACGGCGATCTGCGATTTTTATCGGGACTGCGTCATTATAGACACACATGACACTATTTTGGGACCGTTGTCATTTATGCAGCGATCAGTGCTATAAAAATGCCCTGCTTACTGTGTAAATGGCAGTGAAGGGGTTAACCACTAGGGGGTGATAAAGGGGTTAAGTGTGTCCTAGGGAGTGATTCTAACTGGGGGATGGGCTTCAAGTCACACAAGAGCAATCACCGCTCCTGATGACAGGGAACGTTATCTGTCATGACACAAGCCAGAACGGGGAAATGCCTTGTTTAGGCACTTCCCCGTTCTGAGGCTCTGTGACACGATCACGCTGTATACGGCAGGCGCGCACCCGCCATCCCCGGATCTTAAAGGGGACGTACAGGTACGCCCATTTGCCCACTGCTGCCATTGTGCCGATGTATATCAGCGTGAGGCGGTCTGCAGGTGGTTAAGCCTGGATTTGTAAGTGTGGTTTTCTCCAGATCTCTTGAGATGGAGCTCCTCCCACTGGAACAAGAAACTCATTGACAAACGAGTTCAAAAGGCGGTCTCTCAGGCACATGTTCAGTTTTGTTTCCTTAACCGGGGAAGGCATGTTGCCTGAGAAACTTATTTTTTTTTTTTTTTTTGTTAGTAGGGGAGCCCATCTCAAGAGCTGCCTTCACCTGACTTCAGCTCTGGCCATGGGATCCCTCCTTGTTAAAGGTAGAAGACCTGCTTCTGCCTCTTTTCAGTGCCTGGTGAGGGAGTTGAATGGCAGTGCTGCATCACCTTGGTGGGTGCTTGTCTCCTGGCTAAGAAGCGGTGCTTTTGGAGGTGGGGAAGAGTCAGGACGAAAAAAGTGATAGACTCCTCGGCTTCTAATGCCCCGGATAATCCGATGGAAAAAGTCAGGTCGGATTATGTTGTCGGAAAATCCGATCGTGTGTGGGCTCTAGCGGACTTTTTCCGTCTGTATTTCCGATGGAAAAAATTTGAGAGCAGGATCTCAAATTTTCTGACAACAAAATCCGATCTGACTTTTTCCAATCGTATGTAGAGAATTCCGACGGACAAAGTGCCACGCATGCTCAGATCAAATTACGAGACCAAAACTATTGGCTACTAGCCTCTACGTAGTTCCGTCGTACGCAACGAACGTCACCACGTTCAGAACGATCGGATTTGCTGACAACTTTGTCCGACCGTGTGTATGCAACACCAGTTTCGGACAAAACCCGTCGGAAAAAAACTGATGGATTTTGTGGGGGCTAATTCTGAGCTTGAGACGGATCAAGAAAAGGCCATTTCAAATTGTCCTTTTGACATAGACAATCTTCTGGGTGCTCTGCATCTTTTGGGTGCTCTTTATGACACATTTTGACATCCAGGAAGAAAGTCCAACTTTCCACTTATGATCAGATTTAGCAGGGTTTGCATAAAAAAATCCAGAGCCTTCCCTAAATTGTCTCTCTTTTCTGAAAGTGTGGTTGGAGCCTGCAAAAGACCCTTCTCTCATTTTAAGAGGTTTCCTTTTGGTAAGGACTAAGGATCAGTGTGGAACAAAGTGTCCTAAACTGGATGCTTCCCTCTCCAGACTCTCTGAAAAAAATCAGATCTTGCTTTGGAAGACTGGTCATTCCAAAGACTGCATGGGCAAGAGAAGGAATGTTCTCGAGTTCTGTTTATCACAAAAAACGTATCTGCTGGTGGGTACTCCTAGAGTGAAGCTGGTAGACTTGCCTTCTCTGTACAATGGTTTTGCAGCCCTGATCCTCCTTTTGGGGACCCCTGTCGACAGGCTTGCTCAGCAAAGCATTTCACAGCAGTGAGAGCCATTGGTTCCCTCTGCTATCAATCTACCCAGGGAGAGCTGCTGCTCTTGTGCACATTGCTGGATCAGATTGGGCTCAGGTAAGAATAAAGTGGGCTGGGGGGATTTTGCAGAATAGGTTTTTCACCTTAATGCATATAATACATTAAGATGAAAAACCTTAAGTGGATGTAAACCCTCTATACCCAGTGAAGTGAACCGCCTCAGATGATACTCTGATATTAAACAAATCTCGCTATACAAGTTTTACATGCATATCTGCTGTGTTCAGCTTGCTAAGTTCTTTAGACTTCTTACATAGTGTTAGAATTTTTACTTCCTCATTCAGCAGCAGGAGTTTAGTCTTGGCTCACACTGTGTGACAGCTGATTGGAGGAATGACGCACACCCCCAACTCCACTTAGTCAGAAGAACGAAGATACTTTAAGAGCTATGCTGTGACAAGACAAGCTCTCTGCTAATCTATTCGTAGCACCCACCCCGGACACACATTTCAGGCTGGTTTTATCTCCCATCTCTGAGAACTTGTCAGAAATATGTTGATAACAGAGGAACGAGAACCACAAACATACTGGACTCAGGGCTTTGGAGAGAGATGGTAAACATTACAGATGCGCCTAGGTCAAATTCCATGATTTGTGTTTACATCTACTTTAGGGCTTTAGAACCGTTTTAAAGTCTTCCTATGCTCTTTATGACATTGGGCTTCATTGCAGATGCATCAGCTGACTCAGTCAAAATGTCAGTCGGAGCATCTGCCATGGCGGTGGCAGCCAAAAGAACCATTTTAGCTTAAGATATGATTGGGAGACTTGGCCTCAAAGTTGGGACTCTGCAGAATTCCATTCTCTGTAAACCTGATTCTTGAACCCAAGCTTGATGTAGTTTTGGATTGTACAGCAGATCAGAAAAAATATTTCCCTGTATTTGTGGGGACAAATTGATAACAATTTCATCTGGGTACAGCGTTGTATGACCGTGCAATTGTCATTCAAAGTGTGACAGCGCTGAAAGCTGAAAAATGGCTTGGGAAAGAAGGGGGTAAAAAAGCACTGTACTGAGGTGGTTAAAGTCTTGTGTTTCTTTTTTTCCTTAAAACCAACAAACATGTTATACTTAACTGCTGTGTAATAGTTTTGCACAGAGCAGCCCAGATCCTCCAGTTCTAGGGTCCCCCACCTACACTTCTGGCTCCTCCTGTCTTCAGAGTGCCCCAATAGCAAGGTAAAAAAACTTCTGCCTTTTTGGAACCACTCACTTCCTGCCCAGGACTACATGTCCCATGAGACATTGCTCCTCACACATTCACAAGTTCTCAGGCACTTGGTGCAGCACGCATACAGCTCAGTACACCGTCCATACAGGTCGTATGGACGGTGTACTGAGCTGTATGCGTGCTGCACTGTAGTTCCTGATATGTAATAATGCATTCTGTATGCAAGCCAACTAATCGACTGGCCAATTAATCGATTATTTTCATAATCTATTTAGTTTTGGCCCTACTTGATATACATATGTTCTAATGCATTTGATTCTTATTGTTGGCGATAGCTTACCCATGAATGCATTGTTCACTTTTTTTTTTCTTTTTTATATCAATAAAATAAGATTGATTTAAAAATGAGGTATGTTGGCAGAATGGCACGGGCAAGCAAAAGGGCGTACAGGTACGTCCCTTTAAGATTGCCGCGTGCCATCGCAGGCGCGCACTGGTCAGGACCCCGGTGAGTCCGGTCGCGGGTCCCGCTTACTCGATCGCCGCAGGGACACCCGTGATCGTCTCATGGGAAGGCTGAACGGGGAGATGCGGAAGTAAACAGGATCTCCCCGTTCTGCCTAGCAACTAGTGACACCGATCTCTGCTCCCTGTGATTGGAGCAGAGATCTGTTTTCACTAAAACACAGCCACCCCTGGTTAACCCCTTCACTGCCAGTGTCATTTACACAGGAATCAGTGCCTTTAAATAGCACTGATTGCTGTATAAATGACAATGGATCCAAAAATGGGTCAAAAATGTCCGATGTGTACGACATAATGTCGCAGTCACAAAAAAATTGCTGATCGCCGCCATTACTAGTAAAAAAAATAAAAAAATATTAATAAAAATGCTATAAATCTATCCCCTGTTTTGTAAATGCTATAACTTTTGCGCAAACCAATCAATCGCTTATTGCGATTTTTTTTTTTCTCTTACATTCACCGACTGACACAGCTCCTCTCTTAGACCATTGGGGTTGTTATGCCACCTTCAGGAGAAGACTAGGCATTACATGTTAACATGTGATAATAAAACTAGAACTTTCTAGTTCTGCCCAAGGGGCGGTCCCTTAGGTAACAACCCCTCGGCATGCTACTGCAGCCTCAGTTTTTTTTTTGCCTAGTGAAGGGGAAAGACCTAGGAACCCTGATGGGCCCATCGGTCTGTCTGTTTCTGCAGAAGCTTGGTTTTTGCGCAAGATGATAGATCCTGTGATCTGCTATCAACAGCCGGCTGGGTGACAGGCTGGATACCCTTATCCTTGTAGTCTCCCCAGTCCGGCCATCGAGCGTGTGCAGGTCGCAGCTACGGCTCGGCAGGCCACGACGAAACCTCAGCTCCAGAGGTGGTCGGTGAGCTTTTATGCTCCGGGGCATACATATGACCGGGCTACTGATGTCTGCGTCACAGTATGCCGGGCCAGCAGCTACCCTATACTGATTAGTGAGTAGTTCTGCAATGGAATGTCTCCCAGCTCTTCAGGACTGGTAAGTACAGCTCTCCCTGCCTCGGTGGGGCTGAGCAGCTGGGCATTCCTTGGGAGGTCGATTCGGGGGTCCCTCACCTCCCTCTCTTCTCTCCCTGTCCCTATCCTTCCTCTCCCCCTTTCCCTGTGGGGGATGCTGCATGGGCTGCTGAGCGGTGTGTGTGCCATAGACAGGGGCTCCCCAGGGGGCTCTCACCTGGGGTGGGGACTGCGCTGGGTAGCTGTGCCCTGGTTGTCTGTAGGTCTCTCCCCTGGGTGTCTGGAGGCTGTGTCTGCTGATCGCTGTAGCGCTGTTTACCGCCATTTCTCTGCCTGTTTCACTGTCCTTCATTGCATACAGTGTTCGGCGGCCATTTTTGGTGTGACCAGGGAGCAGCATGCTCTGTCTCCATTTTACTGTAGTCCGGTGGCCATTTTCCCTGTGATTGTGTCCTTTATACTGGACACTCGGCGGCCATTTTCTTGAAGCCTGAACACTTTTTTTGTCAGTGCCATTCAGAGCAGCTCTGCACAGCGCGGTGTGGTCTCCTATGCATCTGGGAGCTGACACAGGATACAGGCACTATTAGCTGGATGGCGCAGAACCAGTCAGGGTGGTGAGTCCTGCGGGAAAGAGCCCCTCAGCCAGCAGCAGTTAGGAAGGTGGGACCATCACTGTCCTAAGTCCCCAACAGGTGGCAGACAGGGTAGGGTCAGCTTGGCTTCAGAAACTGGTGTTTCTTCCCCCGAAATCCAGGCAATTGCAACCGGTTCGCCTGCAGACAGTGCAGTGCCTCTGGACACCTTGTTGGCGGTCCTCAATTCGTTTGTTGCCAAGATGGAGGCGGTGCGTGGGCGCAAAGGTGGTAAACGGCCCCTGCCCCCCCGTCCTCCGGGGAGAGCTCTGACGCAGACTCTGGTCCTGCTGAGGCTGGTGACCCCTGTTCTGTCGTTTCAGATGACGCTGACCAGGACCGATCGGACAGTGAGGATGAGTCCCTGTCCGGGTCCGTGCGCGACAAAGCGCTTGTTGGAGCACTTATCACAGCTGTGCATGATACCCTGAAGATTCAGGAGCCAGCAGATCCCTCTGCTGATGTAGCGGTCCCTTTTGGGTCCCATAAGCCAGCCCATTCACCTAGGGTGTTCCCGTATCTGACTTATTTTGATGAGTTCATTTACAAGGAATGGGGGCGACCGCAGCGGACCTTTTCGGTCCCCAAATACATGGCGGTGTGTTACCCCTTTGAGGAGAGCCTTCTGAAAAAATGGTCGGCTCCTCCAGTCGTGGACCCCCCAGTTTCCGGATTAAACAAAGTAACCACGATCCCGGTAGAGGGGACTCTTCCTTGTTTACGGCTGTGGGGTCAGCAATGCGACCAGTACTGGCATCCGCACTTGTGTCTCAGACACTCACTGAGTGGGCAAAACTTTTGCACCGCGAATTGGGAGAGCAACAGGCTTCTCCTGTCTGCATGGAACTAGCAGACCAATTAGTGCAAGGCCTTAAGTACATTTGTGACGCGGCCCTGGATACTCTCCCTCTGTTATCCAGGGCTTTAGTGTCAGCAGTGGTGCTGAGGTGCCTGATTTGGCTAAAATGCTGGTCTGCTGACCAGGCATCTATAAAAGCCCTGACGGATCTTCTCTTCCTTGGCGATCAGCTCTTTGGAGCTTCATTAGATGACATTATTGAAAATGCCACAGG
Organism: Lithobates sylvaticus; assembly: GCA_028564925.1. NCBI lineage: Eukaryota > Metazoa > Chordata > Amphibia > Anura > Ranidae > Lithobates > Lithobates sylvaticus. The sequence continues at coordinate 77,564,646 of CM053038.1, forward strand.
TGGTAAGAGTACACTACTCCCACAGGCCAGGAAGGCTAAGGAGCCACGCCGTAGGCAAGGGCCCTCATTTTCCGCTCGCAACCGGCTTTTTTGTTTGCCCGGGCGTTCGGCTAAGCATCCCCAGCCCGACAGGACGACCTCCGAAGGACAAAAGCGTTCCTGGAACCGCAAGCCTAACAAGCCTGCGAGCAAAGGCACTACCGCATGAAGGTTTGCCTCTGCCTGCAACGCGGGTGGGAGGTCGCCTTCGGGAGTTGCAGCCCGGTGGGGTCTCTCGGCTGTCTGACCAATGGGTCTGCGATCTGATTTCCTCAGGCTACAAGATAGAGTTCCTCTCTTGGCCACAAAACAGATTCTTCCCTCCAGCATACCCCTACTCAAGGCTCGCCAGGAGGCACTATTGGGGGCGGCAAGGGACCTGCTGAGTTGCGGGGTGATAGTACCTGTCCTAGAATCAGAACGTTTCCAGGGGTTCTACTCAAACCTGTTTGTAGTCCCCAAAAAAGGAAGGGGTACGTCCAATCTTGGACCTAAAAGCCCTCAATTACTTTGTAAAAGTACAGAGGTTCAGGATGGAATCAGTTCGCTCAGTAGTCGCTGCACTCCCTCAAGGGGACCCCCTGGCGTCTTTGGACATCCAGGATGCGTACCTGCACATACCCATATGCCTTCGGCATCAGAGGTTTCTGCGGTTTGCAGTTGGGGAAACACACTACCAGTTTGGCTTTCCCCTTTGGTTTGGCATCAGCCCCCCGAGTCTTTACCAAGGTATTGGCTCCTGTTTTGGCGTTGCTGCAACAATGTGGGATAGCGATCGTGGGTTACCTAGACGATCTCCTCCTGAGAGCATCTTCCGCCTCAGAGTTAGAGGAGGATGTGGCGATCACCATGCAGATCCTGCAAGAATTTGGGTGGCTGTTGAACCTAAAAAAGTCGGTGATTGTACCGACTCAGCATTTGGAGTACCTAGGCTTACTGCTGGACTCCATGGAAGCGAGAGTGTTTCTCCCTTCAGACAAGCTGCAGACTCTCAGAGCCATGGTAAAACTGCTGATGAACCACAAGTGGTCGTCGCTACGCTTCTGCATGCGAGTCCTGGGACTCATGGTGGCCTCCTTCGAGGCAGTACCGTATGCCCAGTTTCACACCAGAGTCTTGCAGAAGGAGATCTTGACAAAGTGGGACAAATCTCCGTTGTCTCTGGATCGGCAGATTCAGGTGAGCCAGTTAGTCAGGGATTCCCTGCTCTGGTGGCTGAGGTCCCCGGCACTTCGGTCCGGGAAGTCGTTCCTACCTCCTGAAATGGACGGTGATCACAACGGACGCCAGCCTAACCGGCTGGGGTGGAGTAATGGGAGTTCAGTCGACCCAGGGCCTCTGGTCGGTGGAGGAATCCAAGTTGCCGATCAATCTGCTCGAGCTGAGAGCGATCAAGCTATGCCTCTTCACATGGTTGATAAGACTTCAAGAGCGTCCGATCAGGATCCAGCCAGACAACGCCATGGCGGTGGCATACGTCAATCGCCAAGGAGGAACAAGAAGCTCAGCCGCCGCACGTGAGGTCGCTCACATCCTTCAGTGGGCAGAGCGACATGTACCGGCCCTGTCGGCCATTTACATCCCGGGAGTGGCGAACTGGTAGGTGGACTATCTAAGTTGCCAGATGCTGGACCCAGGAGAATGGGAGTTGCATCCGGAGGTGTTTAGGCTACTGTGCCTGTGATGGGGCACACCAGACGTGGATCTTTTGGCCTCCTGTCTCAATCGAAAGGTGCCGAGATTCGTGTCCAGGACAAGAGATCCTTGGGCAGATGCGTCAGACGGTGGCTCCGTGGGATCAGTACCAGCTGATCTATCTCTTTCCTTCGCTGAAACTGTTACCACGTCTGCTCCGCAGAGTGGAGGCCGGGGGGATTCCAGTAATACTGATTGCCCCAGATTGGCCCCAGCGTCCCTGTTACGCAGACCTAGTGTGCCTGGCGGCGGACGCCCCATGGCGACTGCCGTTACGAGAGGACCTTTTTGTCTCAAGGTCCAAACCTCCATCCTGCTTTACCATCGCTGGTTTTAACGGCATGGCTATTGAGAGCCAGGTGTTGAGGAACCGGGGTCTTTCGGACTCAGTGATTCCAACTATGTTGAGAGCACGGAAATCTTCTTCTCGGAAGATATATCATCGTACCTGGAAGGCCTACATCTCCATGTGTGAGGAGAAAGGTTGGCGTCCGTGCGCCTTTTCTATATCCAGGGTCATGTTGTTTCTACAGCAAGGAGTAGACCAGAAACTGGCTTTAGGCACCATTTAAAGGGACACATATCGGCTTTGGCTTTTGAACCTGGTGTTATCGGCACTTCAAAAAACGTCATTTGAAGAGATCAGGGAGATCCCTCTGTTGACTCTTTCCCAGAAAGTGGTCTTTTTAGTGGCCATTACTCCGGCTAGGAGGGTTTTGGAGCTGGCGGCCTTGTCTTGCAAGTTGCCCTATCTGGTTATCCACAAGGATAAGGTGGTGTTGCGTCCGCAACCTGCTTTTCTGCCGAAGGGGGTTTTGGCGTTCCACATCAATGAAGACATTGTGTTACCATCTTTGTGTCCTAAACCGACACATCCTAAAGAGGTGGCCCTCCATTCCATGGACGTGGTTCGGGCTCTGATGGTGTATTTGTCTGCTACTAGTCCCTTTCGGAAGTAAGGCTCCCTGTTTGTTTGTTTTGGTGGCTGGTCCGAAAAAAGGCATAGTGGTCTCGTCGGCCACCATTTCCAGGTGGATCAGACAGATTGTAGTACAGGCCTACGCCTTGAAGGGGCAGGTGCCCCCCTTTCCGGTCACGGCCCACTCCACAAGGGCAATTGGATCGTTTTGGGTTTTCCGACATCAAGCGTCTGTCGCTCAAGTGTGTAAAGCGGCGACTTGGTCGTCTGTCCACACCTTTACAAAATTCTACAAGGTAGATGTCAGTGCATCGGCTGATGCCTGTTTTGGCAGCAAAGTTTTGCAGGCGGCCGTATAATTGCAATTACACTTAAATTTTTTCCTGTTTTTATGGTAAAAACACAGTACCTTAAGTAAATGCACTGTTGCATTTGTTACCGCAGTTCTGAGGCGGTTTGAAGGTAGTGGCTCCCAGTTGAGGATCACTCTGTTTGTTTTTTGTGGGTAACAAAGTGTTTTGGTTCCCACATGCTGTTGTTTTTTGTGGGTAAAGTTATACTAGTTCCCACATGCCATGGTGGATGAAGTTTTTATGCTGTTTTCCCACCCCTCGTTTGGCACTGCTTGGGGACGTCCCAATGGTCTAAGAGAGGAGCTGTGTCAGTCGGTGAATGTAAGAGAAAATAGGATTTTTTGTACTCACCGTAAAATCCTTTTCTCTGTAGTTCACCGACTGACACAGCACCCGCCCCTCCTATTTTTGTCTACGTTATACTGCTTGTTGACGTACTGAGGCTGCAGTAGCATGCTGAGGGGTTGTTACCTAAGGGACCGCCCCTTGGGCGGAACTAGAAAGTTCTAGTTTTATTATCACATGTTGACATGTAATGCCTAGTCTTCTCCTGAAGGTGGCATAACAACCCCAATGGTCTAAGAGAGGAGCTGTGTCAGTCGGTGAACTACAGAGAAAAGGATTTTACGGTGAGTACAAAAAATCCTATTTTTTAACCAAAAATATGTAGAAGAATATGTATCGGCCTAAACTGAGGGAAAAAACATGTTTTTTTATATCTTTTTGGGGGATGTTTATTATAGCAAAAAATAATGCTTTTTTTCCAAAATTGTCGCTCTTCTTTTTTTTTTTTTTTTTTTTGTTTATAGCGCAAAAAATAAAAACCGCAGAGGTGATCAAATACCACCAAAAGAAATCTCTATTTGTGGGGAAAAAAGGACGTCAATTTTGTTTGGGAGCCACGTCGCACGACCGCGCAATTGTCAGTTAAAGAGACGCAGTGCCGAATTGCAAAAAGTGGTCTGGTCTTAAGCCAGCAAAATGGTGCGGTCTGAAAGTGGTTAATAGCATCTACAAACCACAATTGTAGTGGGATTGTTGTTCGGTTTATTCTTCTCTTGTGATCAGACAAACTCCAGATGTATTGAGAAGACAATTTATTTCCAATGTGTGTACATTAGGTTGATCCTTACAGGCCAATAATGCTGTTAGAAATCACACAAAGGAATGTATCTCTCTCGTCCTAAAACTTTTATAACAATTGTGTTGCGGTGGACAATCTGACAGTGGTTGGGAGCTGACTGAAATTAACATCACCAGTGACACTAATACACAGTGAACAGTGATAGTACTATACACAATCACTGTACTAATGACACTGGCTGGATAGGGGTTAACCCCTCTGGGTAATGGATGGGTTAATTGTGTGCCTAACAAGTGTAAATGTGTGTATTGTGCTGCTTTTTACTAAAATCTATTTGTTGGTTCTCCCTGCTTTGCTGTGAGAAAAAACTGAGATCGTTCTTTCTGTACAGAGCCCTGGTATCGTCAACACAGGGTTCTGGGCTGTAATTGGACACAGCTGATCAGTAGTTCCCGGCCATGAATCATTTAGAGACAAATTTATTTGTAGAAGACCAGAGTGGAATATTCATGGTGTCGCAGTCACTTTATATCACTAAGTGCAATTAAACCAAAATGTCTTTAGGCAGTTCACTGACACTTTGACATGCTCCAAATAGAATATTTCCACGGTAAACTGTAATAATCTAATGAAAGGGGAGCCAATCCCTTTAATGGACTAGTTTATTAGTCAATTTGATTTGTTTGTCCACTTAAAGTTCTACATTAGTGGACATTTTAATGAGTCTCACAGATATTTAGGCCCCATTCACACCTGCACGTTTTGTAGCTTGGAGCTTCAAGCTACAAAACGCTGGAGGGGAAAAAAAAAATTATTCTCTATGGAGATGGTTCACATCTCCACTCCAAAATGTCCGAAGCCAGAAGCTCCAAAATGCCTGAAGCTCAAACAAGTTCTGGAACTTTTTTTTTTTTTTTAGGCAGATTTGGTCATTTTTCTGCTTTTTTACATTGGTGACCTTTTGACCTGTACAAAATCTCAGCTAAAATTGTGTGACTTTCTGCCTGATAATGCTACGCTCAGGTGTGAATGGGGCCTTATACCTGAGCTCAGGGGAAGGAAAAACATTTACCATTGCAGTTGGGCCCCCCCACTGCCAGGGTAAGCTGCTCAATTTACCTCAAAAGATGGTCAAGGTGACATGCTTGCCTTGTTTGCTCCCGCAGCCTTCATTGTTTGTTTGACTGGTCCTCCTGAAGCCTTTCTTTCGCTGCCTGATTGCAGCTTTGAAGTCACCCTGTACAATGCAGGATGCTGAAGGCATGTCCACATTCCAGAGTATCAAAAAGAGAAGAGCATCAGCTGCCTAGGAAGTGAGGAATAGGAACCTAAGTATATTGCCTTATTTCTTCATCTTTTGAGGGACACCTGATTATAGTACTGCCTGGAAATGTGTTTTTTTTTTTTTTTTTCTTCTTTCCCATGATATTTTTGTACTATAGATATATTTTTCTTTAACTTCAAGCAAAGGTGTCTATCTTTAGTCTCTTCGCCGAAACTATCAGGATTGGTATATCCTTAGCAAGAGCTTTGGAGGCCATACCAGGCCCTTGTTGGACCTAAGATTGCAAGGCCAGCATGGAACCTGGTCTTTTTTATTTATTTTTTTTAACAAGAAGATGGAATCTGATCTTTAAGGTAGGGTTGCACCGATACTAAGCATTTGCACGATGCTTAACCAGTTGACATCCGCGCTATGGCCGCGAATGACGGCCACAGCACGGATCTCAATTCCCGGAAGGCCGTCATATGACGTCCTCCCCTGTGCGCCACCTGTCAGTGCCACCTAAAAGTGCTGCCCATCACTGCCACCCATCGGTGCCCGTCACTGCCGCCTCACCAGCGTACATCAATGACGGACAAAAAAACTACCCATTTTAAATTTTTATAAAAATAAAATAAAAATTGTGTATGTGTATATGTATGTATGTATGTATATATATATATATATATATATATATATATATATATATATATATATATATATATATATATATATATATATATATATATATATATATATATATATAATATAATTTTTTTTTTAATTCAGTCTTTTTACATTTTTTTTTTTTTAAATCGCAGAGGTGATCAATTACCACCAAAAGAGCTCTATTTGGGGGAAAAAAATTATTATAAAAATGTAATTTGGGTACAGTGTTGTATGACCGCGCAATTGTCATTCAAAGTGCGACAGCTCTGAAAATTGCTCTGGATAGGAGGGGGGTTTAAGTGCCCAGTAAGCAAGTGGTTAAACTGATACCTGTTGTACCGGCATCCTCAGCGTAATAGGGGGGGCCAGGCAGTCTCACAGATGATCAGTGCGGCGGTGGGGGCAGCAGTTACAAGCACCGATCTCCTTGTATAGCTTTCAATAAAGCAGCTGACAGACGCTTCTCCTCTCCCTCCCGTGGCTGTCGGCTGCTTTGCTGAAAGCTATACGGGGAGATTGGTGCTTGTAACTGCCCCCGACTGTCCCCTGTGTCCTCATCCAGCTCCCCTGTGTCCTCCATGCTCTCCAGGTCCTCCTCTGGTTCCCGTCCCTTCCCCTTCATCCCAGATCTGTCGGGATGGAGAGCAGAGGAAGGAGCCAGTAAATTACACTCTTTTTCTGAATGAGCAGTCAGTGATCACTCCATTCATAACTGAGCATCGTAAACTGTTTAGGATGCTTCAGTTTATGAATGGAGAGGAGCCTCTGTCTCTTGTCAATTCATCTTCAGTGCAGCTGAGGCTGCAGAGAAAGGGACTGGGGAATCTGTGTCCTCATTCCCTTTCCCTGTGTCAAAATGTCGGTTTAGACCCCTGATATCTCACCAAAGCCACTCCCTAACGGGGCTGATAAAAAAATTTTAATAAATATTCAAAGGTTATATTGTAACAAATAAAATTGTAAAATGAAATAAAAAAACATTGATAGGCCGCGCCTCATCTGTGCCAGCAGTGACCATCACTGCTGCATATTGGTACCACTGTCACATCACATGACATGAAAAAAGTATTGTTAATCGGTATCGGCGCATACTTGGAAAAAAGTATCGGTACTTGTACTCGGACTTAAATTGGTATTGGTGCAACCCTACTTTAGAGTGATTTGTAAAGGTAATTTTTTTTTCTTTTAAATAACAAACATGTCTATACTTGCCTGCTCTGTGCAATGAGCAGAGCACTTGCTAACCTCCTTGGATCTCCTGCCGGCCCCTCTGTCCAGTGCCTCCATGAGAAACCCTGGCCATAGGGGGCATTTGTACGTGATCACTCCTGAGCCCCGCTGCTGCGTCCATTGACATAGATGGCAGGATTCGACCCGCTTCTCTTGTTACTAGCTTTGATTGACCGCACTGGGAGCCAATGGCTTCCAGTGCCCGAGCGAGACCCGGTGCTGAGGGGGAGAGAAGAACTGCGGTTGTTCACAGCACTTTTTTTTAATTCAGTACTTTTTTTATTTTAATTCTTTTCTTAACAATACAAGTTATACATTTAAGCATACATTTCATCCCAGATACATAAACTTCTAGCATTCATCTGCCACACCAGCCACCCACTCACCCCCCCCCCCCCAAAAAGACAAAAAAAAAAAAAAAAAAAATAATAATAATAATAATAATACTAAAATAATAAGAAAAAAAAAAAAAAAAAGGGAGAATTTTTTCCTCTGCCGCCCCCACCTGTATTCACCTCCTCCAGCCCCCTCAACCCTCCCCCCATCCTCCCATCCCCTCCAAATATCAACCTCTACCCATGTTGGTTCATCTTTTATTTTCATTATCCCAGGTCTCTACCCATCTTTTCCAAATAGCATCAAATTTGTCTCGACTCCCTCTATGTGTATAAATAAATTCCTCCTTTAATATAGTTTCTTTTATTTGTGTTCTCCATTCTTCAACCGTCGGAGGATATATGGATATCCATTTCTGGGCTATTAGTTTTCGTGCCTGAAATAGGCCTCTCGTCAGTGCGGTATGGATATTTTTTGAGATATTTGGTTCCGCCACTATATTTAATAAGCATAGATTTGGATCTAATAGCATTTCTATTCCTAGTACACTATTTATATTTTGGATTATATCCTGCCAATATCGATGGAGTTTGGGACATCTCCACAGCATGTGTATTAAATTAGCCGGTGCGCCACTACATCGAGGGCATAAAGGGGACTCTCTGCGTTTCCACTTAAATAATTTCTCAGGTGTATAGTATGATCTATGCGTAATAAAGATTTGTGTTAGTTTTTGAGTATCCGACAGTGATACCTTTGGGATCGCAGACAAGACCTCCGACCACTGAGCATCAGTCAGTGCTCCCAGGTCTCGCTCCCATTGCTTCCTAGCCGGCACCTCTACCTCTTCCTCAAATTTTTTCTGCATTATCTCATAAATTTTAGATATAAGTCCCTTCTTTTGGTCCCTTTTCTTCAACAGTGTTGTTATTTTGGATTCGTTAAGCATAAATACAGATGTACGGGCCTGGTCATGAAAGGCATGTCTAAGCTGGAGATATTGAAAGAACCTCTGTCTTGGAATCCTAAATTCCTCAGATATTTGCGCAAATGATTTTATATTATCATTCCAAAACAGTTGTTCCACAAATCTCAGCCCCTGAGTTTGCCAAAACCCAAATCCCTCCAATCTCTGTACTTCCTCATAATTTGCGTTATTCCATATTGGTGTATAGGAGGTATAGCCAGCAATACTAGTAATCTTTTTTTATTGCTAGCCATACCTTATTAAATAGTCCGCCTGTTATGAATTTCTTATCTTTTTGAAAAGTTTTTGTCTCTAGTAGGGACATCAATGAGTATCCTTTACCCAGTGGGAGTAATAATGCTTGTATCGGATCATTCTCATCTACTTCTGTCCAGCCATAGAAATGCTGGGTTTGTGAGGCCAAAAAATAATTTTTTGGATGTGGAATAGCGAGTCCCCCCTCATCTTTGGCCAGCATTAAAGTTGTTAGTTTAATACGTGCATATTTTTTCTTCCAGATAAGTTCGCGAAAAAGCGATTCTATCCTTTTAAACCAAAATGCAGCTATCCACATCGGGCAGTTGTGAAAAATATATAATAATTGTGGGGCCCAGATCATCTTTATAAGATTTGCCCTTCCAATCACGGTTAATGGAAGTTTGCACCAGGTCTGACATTTATCTTTGAGCCTAGTCAATAATGGTCTAAGGTTAAGGTCAATATAATCCCCCACTTTCCGTGTTACCTCAATCCCTAAGTACCTAATTCTGTGTTTTATTTGAATTTGTTTAGCACAGTCTGGTAAAGAAGTGTTTACATTATGTAGCGGCATTAACACCGATTTCTCCCAGTTGATGCGAAACCCAGAGAGCTGTCCAAATGTAGATACAAGATTCATGAGTTCCTCTAAGGATTTTGTGGGATCACTAAGGAAAATTAAGGCATCATCTGCATACAAAGCTATTTTATCCTCTCTTCCTGCACGTTGGAATCCCTCTATCCCCGCAGACTGTCTGACTGCAGCGGCCAGTGGTTCCACTGCCAATGCAAACAGCAAGGGGGACAGAGGGCAACCCTGTCTAGTCCCCCGGGACAACGGGAAAGCTGGTGACATAGTGCCATTGATCCTCAACTTTGCCCTGGGGTCTTTATATAGTATTTTTAGCCAGGTTATAAAGCCTGGGCCTATGCCAAAGGCAATCAGTACCATCCATAGATATTCCCATTCTACCATGTCAAAAGCCTTCTGAGCATCCAATGACAGGATGGCACCAGCTCCCCCGTTATCCATTGGTAATTGTAGATTCAGAAAGAGCCTACGAATGTTTGTGGCTGCTGATCTGGAGGGGATGAAGCCTGTTTGATCCCTATGGATCAGAGTATCAATGTATCTAGACAATCTATTTGCTAGGACCTTGGCTAGTATTTTAACATCAGATGTAAGGAGAGATATTGGCCGATAAGAGCCAGGCTTTAGTGGGTCTTTATCCGGTTTTAAAATTATAATTATTATTGTTTCCATCATTGATTTAGGGAGTTCCCGTGTGATATATGCTGCATTCAGTACTTCAAGAAGTTCTGGGATCAAGATCTGACCGTATATTTTATATATCTCCACGGGGAGTCCATCCATCCCTGGAGATTTATTGTTTTGAATTTGTCCCACTGCTTCCTCCAACTCTACCATAGTTATAGGGGTATCCAAGGATTCTCTTTCCACTCACAGCACTTGATTGAATGAAGACTCAAAGTATGTAAAAGGGAGGGGGGTGATGAGGGGGGGATGCGTATGCCTAAACTTTTTTTTATTTATTTTTTTACATTATTGGATGGAATGCATTAAGGTAAAAAGGTTCACGCTTTAGTACCTCTAAGTACTTAGAGGAGTAACCATTCAAAAAAAAATAAAAAATAGTCAGCAGCTACAAATACTTCAGCTGCTGACTTTTAATAATCGGACACTTACCTGTTCCAGGGTCCAGCAATGCGGGGGATCAAAGCCCTGCTAGTTCCCCCACTCCGCTTGGCGGCGCTGGTATTGTAACTGTGGGCACCCGGCTGTGGCTTCACAACCGGGCACCCACTGTGCATGCGCGAGCGGCGCCGTGATTGGCCGCACAGTCATCTGGGACCTGTCACGTGTCCCAGATGATTGACAGGAGGGAGGGGGCAGAGCTGAGCCCTTCCTGCCTCGAGGGGGATGTGATGTCACCAGCCCAGGCACTGAAGGAGGCAGACTGAGGGACCCCCTAGCAACAGCCATTTAGGCCCCTTTCACACTGGGGCAGTGGGGGGGCGTTGGCTGTAAAGCAGCGCTGCTTTACTGCCGATTTAGCGGCGCTATTCGGCCGCTAGCGGGGTGGTTTTAACCACCCGCTAGCGGCTGAAAAAGGGTTAAAACCGCCAGTAAAACGCCGCTGCAGTGGCGCTTTGCCAGCGGTATAGCTGCGCTGCCCCATTGATTTCAATGGGTAGGAGCGGTAAATACACAGATCCTTCAGCACTTCAAAGATGCTGCTAGCAGGACGTTTTTTACCATCCTGCTAGCGCACCGCTCCAGTGTGAAAGGCCTCCGGCTTTTTCACTGGAGTGAAAGGAGACGCTTTTTTCAGGCCTGAAAAACACCTCAGTGTGAAAGGTGTCTTAGAGGGGAGTGTTTTTTTTTGTTTTTTTTTGTGTGCAACCCCACTTTAAGTTTGAGATCTGTTGCTCTCCAGATCCTTGGATGCCCTGGTAAGTTTTTGTGAGGCTGGTATGCAACTTCCACTCGCTGAACTGCCTTTTCGTACATTTCAAATCTTTGTGCAGTGTTGGCTGCAGGGTGCTCTCCAAGTTGAGAGCTGTGGTCCTCTGAAACCTTACTGTAGATAAGTTTTTCGATTACCTAAAGGCAAAATGTAATCTCTAGTTTCTTCACAGTAACTATCAGAGCCTTGTGAACCAGTCTCTCTCGATTTGTTAAGTTAATGAGGCCACTCACCCTGTAAATGGTGTTGGCATTTACAGTTGTGCTCAGAAGTTTACATACCCTGGCAGAATTTGATTTCTTGGCCATTTTTCAGAGAATATGAATAACACAAACCTTTTTCACTCGTGGTTAGTATTCGGCTGAAGCCATTTATTATCAACTTACTTTTTTTTTTATATCATGACAACAGACTAGCCAAATGACCCTGATTAAAAGTTTACATACCCCAGTTCTTAATAGCGTGTATTGCCCCCTTTAACATCAATGACAGTTTGAAGTCTTTTGTGGTATTTGTGGATGAGGCTCTTTATCTTCTCAGATGGTAAAGCTGCCCATTCCTCTTGGCAAAAAGCCTCCAGTTCCTGTAAATTCTTGGGTTGTCTTGCATGAACTGCACATTAGAGATCTCCCCAGAGTGGCTCAATGATAGAGGTCAGGAGACTGAGATGGCCCCTCCAGAACCTTCACTTCTGTAGCCAATGACATGTCGACTTGGCCTTGTGTTTTGGATCATTGTCATGTTGGAATGTCCAAGTACGTCCCATGTGCAGCTTCCTGGCTGATGAATGCAAATGTTCCTCCAGTATTTTTTTGATAACATACTGCCTTCATCTTGCCAACAATTGTGACCAAATTTCCTGTGCCTTTTTTGTAGCTCACACATCCCCAAAACATCAGCGATCCACCTCCGTGTTTCACAGTAGGAATGGTGGACCTTTCATCATAGGCCTTGATGACTCCTCTCCAAATGTAGAATTTATGGTTGTGGCCAAAAGCTCAATTTTGGTCTCATCACTCCAAATGACTTTGTGCCAGAAGGTTTGAGGCCTGTCTCTGTGCTGTTTGGCGTATTGTAAGCAGGATACTTTGTGGCATTTGCGTAGTAATGACTTTCTTCTGGCGACTCGACCATGCACCCCATCTTTCTTCAAGTGCCTCCTTATTGTGCATCTTGAAACAGCCACACCACATGTTTTCAGAGAGTTATATAATATAATTATTTTTTTTTATTTTGCATTCCGAACAATTTTCCTGACAGTTGTGTCTGAAATTTTTAGTTGGTCTACCTGACCGTGGTTTGGTTTCAATAGAACTCCTCATTTTCCACTTCTTGATTAGAGTTTGAACACTGCTGATTGGCATTCTCAATTCCTTGGATATCTTTTTATATATTTTTTCCTGTTTTATACAGTTCAACTACTTTTCCTGCAGATCCTTTGACAATTCTTTTGCTTTCCCCATGACTCAGAATCCAGAAATGTCAGTGCAGCACTGGATGAAAGATGCAAGGGTCTGTCAGGAGTCCAGAAACTCATTGACCTTACACACACACACACACACACACACACACACACACACACACACACACACACACACACACACACACACACACACACGAGGGTTGTTACCTTTTAATAGCCATTCAAACCCCTTTGTGTCAACTTGTGTGCATGTTATCAGGCTAAAATTGCCAGGGTATGAAAACTTTTGATCAGGGTCATTTGGGTAGTTTCTGTTATTATGATTTAAAGAGTAAACGCAGTTGATAATGGCTTCAGCCAAACCCTAACCATGAGTGAAAAATGTTTGTGTTATCATTCATATTCTCTGAAAAATGGCCAAGAAATCATAAATTCTGTCAGGGTATGTAAACTTTTGAGCACAACTGTATTACTTACACTGTTTAACAGTATAAATGAACCCCTTATAGTAGCGATTTATCTGCTTTTTTTTTTTTTTTTTATACCCCATTATGACAGGTGAGACAAAAAAAAAAAAGCATGCTGCTGCTACAAAACATCTTAGGCCTGGTTCACACCTATGCATTTTTTTTGGTGCTTTTTTTGCAGAAACGCACTACAGTTCATTTAACATGGTTTCCTATGGAACACATTCACATCTACTTTTTTCAGCCGCTGCGTATTTGAAAAAAGTCAATTACTTTTTTTTTTTTTTAACTGAAAACCGTTTTTTTTTTTTTTTTTAGCTTTTTTAATTCAATAGACTTCAATGGAGCTGCTGAAAAGCTTGTAGTGCAATTTTGCAGCGATTTGGGCTTTTTAATCTGCCCAACAAATTGGCCAAAAAATTTAAATCGTAGCAAAATGCACAGCAAAAAGCACTGCAGAAACGGATCAAAAGCAAACTGCGTAGCTGTGAACTGAGCCTTATGCTAGCCATACACGTATAGATTTTCAGACGAGAATATTCATTAAAAAAAATCTTTGTACATTCGCTCAATGAAAGAATGTTTGAGAACTAGACTTGCTTTTAATATTGTTTTAAAATGAATGTAATTTCTGAACGAAAACCACATGCACTGTCTGAAAATTCCTTGGACCAAGAAGTTTTCTATTCTGCTTCTTCGAATATTCCCCTCCCTGTGGGTGAAAACTAACATCGATTTGACCCACTAATGAGGAAGACTTTGTTTTTATATAGCCAGCATAAGTGCGTCTGCCATACATAATATATTACAGTTCTGTCTGAAAATCAGCAAAACAGTGTTTCATTCTTTTTTTTCCTTAAAAGAGAAGTAACAGGATTTTTCTTTTCCCTCCAATGATACTTACCTAGGTGGATGCAGCATGGGTCTGATGCTGCATCTGTCCCCCCGACACCTCCACAATTAGAACAGAGCGATCGAACACAGCCAATCACTCCGTTTTCAGAGCTCCATGAGCTGCAGACTCAGTCACAGCTTTCTGCTCCCTCCTCGCTCACAAAAGAAAACCTCTTTTACTCCTGTTAAGATCATTTCAACTAGGACTGAGCAGGGACCTTGAAATGTAGGAAATTGTAGGTTCTTTTCAAATTTTGATCCCATGTGTGTGTAAATTACATAGATGGATAGATTAAATATATCCATCCATCCAGCTCTGGTGAAAAAAAGTATTGAACACATCACCATTTTTCTAGGAAAATCTATCTAAAGGTGCTATTGAATTGAGATTTTCACCACATGTCTGTAACATCCCATGCAATCCATACATGCAAAAAAACAAAACCAAGTTCAGAATTTGTGTAATAAAATGGAATGACACAGGAAAAACGTATTAAACACGCTAACTGGAATGTATTTAATAAGTACAAAATCCTTTGTTGGTAATGACAGCTTCAAGACACCACCTGTATGGAGAAACTAGTCGCATGCATTGCTCGGTGCGATTTTGGCCCATTCTTCCACACAATCTTCGAAGCTTGAATATGTGTGTTAAAAATTACTTATTAGCACTGAAGTGCGACATAGCTGAAGCTTGGAACAACTGCTGTATTTTATTGAACTTGGGCTAAATACAATTTATTTGAGTGGCATGGGTTTTTTAAGATTTGAAGTTAATCTTCTTGTGTAACTCTACCCCCTCCCCATAAGACAGGAGTTTTACTGACTGGATCAGGTGAAGAAAAGTAAAATCCTGAAAAACGAATCTAGTCACCACAACTAAAGATTGTTAAGCTGCAATATACATTTTTTGAGATTAACATTGTTTTTCAAGCTTTAATATATATATTAAAAGTATTACTTTTTTCTCTCCTAGGGCACATTATGAAAATGCATATGTTCAGGAGTTCAGACATTTAGAAGCTCAAGAACTACAAACTTACAGCAGGGCTGGTAATAAAGGTAATAAAGCTAGCTTTTCTTTTGTTAATGTTGCTTTGTTTGCCTTAGTTTTGGTAATCAATTTCTTAGTTGAAATGTCCACTGTAAAACCAGTCATAGATCGAACCCTGGCCGGTTCAGCAGTGACTGGACGAGATTCTATCTATCGGTAGGCTGGTTTTACTGAAGTCAATCCACCGATCGACTTCAGTACAACCAGCCTGTTGGATTTTTTTCAGGCTATTACTGCTGGTGGCTGTTTTTAAGGAAGGCTCCCACCAGCAGAACACAGTAACGCTACTGGAGGGATTCCCCTATCGACATTGATGAAGGAATCAAGCAAATTTCTTTCCTGCAATCCATGGGTGCCTAAATCCCAGGAAACCAATGTTTCCTGTAAATCAGGCTTTGCAAGCGATATTCAAAAAAGAATGGGAAGAACCAGAAAATAACCTGTTCATGCCGGCTGCAGTTAAAAGCAGATACCTACTCAGATGAAAATACACCAGATTAGGCCAAGTGTCCAAAAGTGTTTGCCTCTCTAGGATCGCTAACAGGCTGATCTAGCCTTTGACTCGGGAACCTTGGAACAACCCCATGGACCAAAAAGTGGAAGCACTATTAAAGAGATCATGGGAAGCAGGAGCGGCTAACCTAAACCCATCTATCGCATCTACCTGCACTGTGCGCACTCTGCTTGTATGGCTGATGCAACTCCAAGTATTGGTGGGAGATACTCCTAGGGAAGAGTTAAGCTGGGTTCACACTTGTGCGAATTGGATGTGTATTTCCCGGCATCCAATTTGCTTGACGGGAGAGTGTGACAGGCTCTAATAAGATAAAAAAGAGAAGTTGCGCTAATATTAGTGAGTGTTGACCAATAGTATCACAATTAAGTGGAATCAATACACAATGTTTACAAACATTACTGACAAAGAAAATTGAAAAAATACAATTATATAGTGAATAAAATAATTAACCCAATGGTGAGTATATTAATAAATTATTTTAAGTGAGTTTAAAGAAGTCCCAAACTGGAGGTTCTCTATTAATAGTCCTCAAAAAGAAAGGGGCAGGGTGTATTGGTATACAGAGGAATGAGTCCTTCCAAGGGGATTCACAGGTGATAAAAGTGTTTTTAGTAAATCAACGTCCCAGCCTTCCAAGTGATATGCTTACCAGAGATAAGCAGCAAATCCGCAGTTGGCTTATACCCAGCCTGGGCCTTTAGATGAATCAGGAACCCGGAACTTGAGGTACTCGAGAGTAGCGTATGCCCCCAGTGGTTATTACCAAAAAGAAAAAAGGGGAGCAGACATAGCGTAATATTGACAAAAAAATTTTTTGGGAAAAAGCTTATATATAAATAAATATATATAACCCTTTTTTTTTTTTTTATTTTTTAAAAATAATAAGAGCTGGTTCACACATCTCTGGATTGGCCGTGGAGCGCACAGCAGAGGCGTCCTATGCGTCTTTGGCTTTGTTTCAGGTTAAAATTCAGGCAAAAATTCTGACCTAATTTGGTCCTGAAACGGTGACCGGGGACGCACAGGACCCCCTGCTTTGCCTCGTGCCGCACATAGTTTGAACCCAGCCTGAATCAAAACTATCCCTACTTTAACCAGAGCCTCAGCATTCCTTGCAGACTCATCAGCTGAAGCTGTGAAAAGAACATCCAGAACCACAGCATTAATAAACTCAGCCAGGAGAGCCTTATGGCTGAAGTCATGGACAGGGGACATCACCTCAAAAAACAAATTATGTGAAATCCCCTTTCATGGGCAAACTGCTCTTCGGCCCAGACTTGGAATCTGTCCTTGGCAGGATGGCGACAGTAAAAAAGGCTTTCCACAGGGAAAGAAGTAAGCAGGGAAAATGCCTTAGTCAGCCCAGGAGATTTAATAAAGCAGAAGCCAAGAAACTCTGGCCTTGCCAAAAGAGTAAAAACAAAGAGGACTTCATCCTCGAGCCTCCTTTTTCCCGAAATAAGAAACCAAAGCTGTCCCAAGTGGGGGGCAGGGGAAGATTAGCATCCTTCGCCCTTCATTGGCGAAACGCCACAGAAGGCAAATTCATCCTCCACACTATCGATAGGTTATTTGATATACCCCCCCCAACCAGATCCTTGGCGAACACACTGCCAAGGAACATAGTCTGAGTGGAGGCTTTTCTTTCCTTGCTAGAATTGTTGACCCAAAAATTAATTTGTTCAGTCCCACCATGAGAATGTACAGGATTCTGCTCGCACATGTTCACGAGATCGGCTCTCCTCTAGTGAGGAAAAGTCAATCAACGGCTCTTTCTGTTTACACTGTGATCAGCCGTGATTGGACACGGCTGATCACGTGGTAAAGAGTCTGTCAGACTCTATACCTAACAAAAAAAAAGGAAGGAGCAAAAACCACTAACTTTTTCTATCTTGTACAGATTACATGGGTTCAAGAGGAAAATGTACCATCCCCTATGTCACCCTATACCTTTATCTGTATATCCCGTCTACCAGGAGGGAATCCATTTACTTACAATAGACACCCGCCTGGGGTTTTAGTCCTCTTGAACTGAACAAGTCATAGACAAAAATGATGGAAGAATTTCCAAAAAGAAGTTAATCAACGAGGACAGACCGGGTATAACAAGATTTTATTAAAGCTTTTCCACACAATTATTTATACAAAAATATTAAATGTAATGTATCCCTCCAAAAATACAAACCCATTAAAATTAAGACAAGGTCTTAATTGGACACCAGTGTCACTTCTCTATGTATCAACATACACATACAAACATGCGCACCATCCATTCAGTCTATAAATATATTATGGATCTATAGAAAAGTTGGTAAAACCCACAATGGCCATGTGGGATTGGATGAAAAAATATATACGTATCAAAAAAGGTGATGCTTTTAAATTAATTTCCTCAGAGATGGAATTAATATATTGACTTGCTCCACTATGACAGACATTAAAGGAAAATCATTATTGATTAATTCCACAGATTTCCATTTGGGCTATCAAATGACCAAAAAATAAATTTTCACAGATCTGGCACATAGTAGATTTCTTATTGGGACTTCAAATATCACAGCTCAAACCAGCAGATGTAGCAGATGGAGCAATTTATACCTAGATAAGTTGCGGCTTGTCAGACTGACCCACCGCAACAACGATCGCCGCGGGGGGCATGCATCGGCTTGATATCCTGGCCATGTCGTAGGATATCGCAACCACTTTGCCAACATCCTATTGCTATATGGCAGGCAAGTGG
This sequence comes from Lithobates sylvaticus, assembly GCA_028564925.1. Lineage (NCBI taxonomy): Eukaryota > Metazoa > Chordata > Amphibia > Anura > Ranidae > Lithobates > Lithobates sylvaticus. The sequence continues at coordinate 77,583,044 of CM053038.1, forward strand.
TTAATATAGAACACTCACATAAGATATGAATAACAGCACTGCCTTAGATTCCAATATCTAAGATGGCAGCTGGATGATCAGCATGTGTGCGTCCTATCACCGCCCTATTCTCTTCCTCATAGGACATCAAGAGCATGGGCACACTTAAGTCAGCACGCTGCTTAACCACTTCAGCCCCGGACCAATTGGCAGCCAAAGGACCAGGCCCCTTTTTGCAATTCGGCACTGCGTCGCTTTAACTAACAATTGCGCGGTCATGCGACGTGGCTCCAAAACAAAATTGGCGTCCTTTTTTTCCCACAAATAGAGCTTTCTTTTGGTGGTATTTGATCGCCCCTGCGGTTTTTATTTTTTGCGCTATAAAAAAAAATAGAGCGACAATTTTGAAAAAAATGCAATATTTTTTACTTTTTGCTATAATAAATATCCCCAAAAAATATATAAAAAAACATTTTTTTTCCTGTTTCGGCCGATACGTATTCTTCTACATATTGTTGGTAAAAAAAAAAATCGCAATTAGCGATTATTGATTGGTTTGCGCAAAAGTTATAGCGTTTACAAAATAGGGGATAGTTTTATAGCATTTTTATTAATATTTTTTTTTTTATTAGTAATGGCGGCGATCAGCGATTTTTATTGTGACTGCGACATTTTGGCGGACACATCGGACATTTTTGACACATTTTTGGGACATTTGTCATTTATACAGCAATCACTGCTATTTAAATAGCACTGATTCCTATGTAAATGACAGTTGTAGTTAGGGGGTTAACCACTAGGGGGCGGGGAGGAGTCAGTGTGACGTGTTGTGTTTTTTTTACAGTAGGGGGGCGTGGCTGTACGTCTGACGTCATTGATCGGCGTTCCCGATGACAGGGAACCGCCGATCACTGACAGTCAGTGTAGGAAGCGCGGGGAGAGGTTTGTTTACATAGACCTCTCCCCGTTCTTCCGCTCCGTAACCCGATCGCGGGATACCAGCGGCGATCGGGTCCGCTGGTCCCGCGGCCGTGGTCACGGAGCTCCCGACCGGGTCGCGCGCGCGCGCGCCCCCCGGGCAGGCAAATTAAAGGGGACGTACAGGTACGTCCTTTTGCCTGCCCGTGCCATTCTGTTGACGTATATCTACAGGAGGCGGTCGGGAAGCGGTTAAATTGGAGATGGACCCTCATCCTTCCCTACCAATCAGATCAATAACTTCATAAAAGCTCCATTTAATGGTAGAGCAAATAAATAAAACTATCTTGCAGCTTCCAGATAATAGATTTTCTCTACCAATAGATGGAGCTTTTTTTGAAGCAGTTATCTTTGATCTGATTGGTTTGGAAGGGGAAGGTCCTTGGCCACCCTACTATTTAAGCTGTGTGCTGAGATGCGTGCGTCCATGACTCCTATGTCCTCTATGACAAAATGCATAGGGCAAAGCTAGGACACATGCATGCTGGTCAGCCAGCCGCCATCTTGAACACTGGGAACAGATCTGTGGGTTTGCTCTGAGTTTGGGAGAGCTGGCTCTCAATACAACTGTTGGTCCTTCATGGTTGAGGTTCCCTTGGAAGAGCTTTGTCATCATACTGGGATATCTCCTGCAACGGCTTTTATGACTATTCTGGCAAAGGGTGTAATAACTTTCCAGTAAGAGGTTTCACAATCACAACCACATAAGAGATTGGCACTTGCGTTTTAAAGTGGAAGCACTCATTGAGCGCTTTATGGACGGTTGGTTTGTTTTGATTTATTCATTTAGATACCTTTTTTAGGGGTTAAGTTGGTTGCACTGAATGCATTTTTATTTAACCCCTTGCTGTGGAGAATATGGACTCTAGTATGTTTTTTTATTTTTTTAAATTTTTTTGCTAAATGCAACAGATGGCAGTTATACACTTTGTGCACTGGTATCAATTTACTTGTATTTGCGCATCTGCACTAGTGCTGGGCGTTTTTTCTCCAAAAAAAAAAAAACTGGGATTTAAAAAAAGAAAAAAAAAAAACTTGATTCGAATCGAGTTTCTTTTTTTTTCTTTTGATGGACACTGCACCGGTTCTGAGAAGCTGCGGGCAGGAGTTTTTTAGGCGAGGCCATGGCTTTGGCCTAGTCCGCGGCGTCCGGACTCGCGGACTAGGCTAAAGCCGTGGCCTCGCCTAAAAACTCCTGCCCACAGCTCCTGGGAACCGGCACGGTGTGAAAAAAAAAGATTTGCTGAAAATTGGATCGATTTGACCTCTCAACTCGATTCAAGATTCAAATCGATTTTTTCCCCAGCCCGCACTTCAGTATGCATTTTTTGAATTCTCCGTGTTCATACTTATGCTAAATCGTACAGTGTTTGCAATTTTGGCATTTACAGTGCATCCATAAAGTATTAACAGTGCTTCACTTTTTCCACGTTTTGTTATGTTACAGCTTTTTTCCAAAAAAATTCATTATTTTCCTCAAAATTCTACAAACGATACCCCATAATGACAATGGTAAAGACATTTGTTTGAAATCTTGGCAAATTTATTAAATAAAAAAAATGAAAATATCACATGTACACAAGTATTAACAGCCTTTGCCATGACACTCAAAATTGGAGTCAGGTGCATTCTGCTTCCACTGATCATCCCTGAGATGTTTCTACAACTTGATTGGAGTCCACCTGTAGTAAATTCAGGTGATTGGGCATGCTTTGGAAAGTCACACACCTGTCTATACAAGGTCCCACGGTTAACAGTGCATGTCAGAGCACAAACCAAGCCATGAAGTCCAAGCAATTGTCTGTAGACCTCCTGAGACGGACATGTTTGTATCGAGGCACAGATCTGGGGAAGGGTACAGAACAATTTCTGCAGCATTGAAGGTCCCAATGAGCACCGTGGCCTCCATTTGTAAATGTAAGATGTTTGTAACCACCAGGACTCTTCCTAGAGCGGGCTGCCCGGCCAAACTGAGCGATCAGGGGAGAAGGTCCTTAGGAGGTGACCAAAAACCTAATGGTCACTCTGACGGAGCTCCAGCATTTCTCTGTGGAGAGGAGAATCTTCCATTACAACCATCTCTGCAGCCCTCCACAAATCAGGCCTGTATGGTAGAGTGGCCAGATGGAAGCCCACTCAGTAAAAGGCACATGACAGCCCACCTGGAGTTCACCAAAAGGCACCTGAAGGACTCGAACCATGAGAAAAAAAATGTCTCTGGCCTGATGAAACAGATTGAACTCTTTGGCCTGAATGGCAAGCGTCATGACTTGAGGAAACCAGGCACCACTCATCACCTGGCCAATACCATTCTTGCAGTGAAGCATGGTGGTGGCAGCATCATGCTGTGGGGATGTTTTTCAGTGGCAGGAACTTGGGGACTAGTAAGGATCGAAGGATAGCTGAATGCCGCAATCTACAGAGACATCCTTGATGAAAACCTGCTCCAGAGCACTCAGGACCTCAGACTGGGGCGAAGGTTCATCTATCAACAGGACTATGAGCCTAAGCACACAGCCAAGATCACAAAGGAGTGGCTATGGGACAACACTGTGAATGTCCTTGAGTGGCCCAGCCAGAGCCCAGTTTTGAACCCGATTTAAACTTCTCTGGAGAGATCTGAAAATGGCTGTGCACAGACAAAGTATTGAACAAAGGCTTTGAATACTTTATGTACGTGTTTATTTTTTATAAATTTGCAAAAATTTCAAACAAGCTTTTTTCATGTTGTCATGAAGAAAATAATGAATTTAATTCATTTTGGAATAAGGCTGTAACATAAAATGTGGCAAAAATTAAATGCTGTGAATACTTTCCAGATGCACTTTATATTTGAATACAATATTTAGTTTTTTTTAAATTATTTGCACATTAATACTTTGATCAGCGCTCTCGCACTTTCAATGAGAATTGCGCGGTCATGAAACACTGTACCCAAAACAAATTTTTATCATTTTGTTCACACAAATAGAGCTTTCTTTTGGTGGTATTTATTCACGACTCCGGTTTTTATTTTTTGCAATATAGGCGAAAAAAAGAGCAGAAATTAAAAAATATATATTTTCTATTCTAAATAAAATACAATAAAATCGAATTTTGGCATAAATTTAAGCCAAAATGTTTTCTGCTCCATGTCTTTGGCATAAAAAAAATCCTGTTAAGTATAATGATTGGTTTATGTGATCACGGACATATGTATGTAGATCATTGCAGATGTTTCAAATGTGGGGGACAGGTGTTTTTATTGTGTAGGGACACTGGGCCAGTGATCAGTGTGTAAAAAGCTGCAAAAACAGCTCATACTCACTGATCACCAGCAGGCTGCAGCGATCCGCTCTCCTCATCACTGAAAACTTCTGTGTGAGGAGAGCTGAGCCAATCGCCTAGCAACCGGCTCTCTATTTACATCGCATGATGGTTGTGACTGGACACAGCCATGTGATCAGGAGGGCCAATCGCAGAGCCCTCCTGCCAATCGGAGGCTTCGTGTCTAGGTGACACGAGTGCATCGGGATCGTGCCACTGCGCGGGCATGCGAACTCCCTCCTGAGGGACGTTCCTGAACGTCCAATTAGGAGGAGGCACCCACCCTGCCGTATATGTGCAGTGGCCGGGTAGGAGGTGGTTAAACCCCCTTCCTGCCCAGACCAATTTTCAGCTTTTAGTGCTGTCACTCTGACAATTGCGCAGTCATGCAACACTGTACCCAAACAATTTTTTATAAAAAAAAAAATTTCCCCACAAATAGATTTCTTTTGGTGGTATTTGATCACCACTGGGTTTTTTTTTTTATTGAAAATTTTTTGAAAAAACAAAGTTTATATTTTGTCATAAAATTTGGCAAACCGGTAATTTTTCTCCTTCATTGATGTACGCTGATGAGGCTGCAGTGATGGGCACTGATGGGCACTTATAGGTGACACTGAAGGACACTGATAACTGGCACTGTTGGGTGGCAGTGATGGGTAGCACTGATATGCAGGGGCTGACATCTATTAACGGCTTCCCGGCAATGTAGGTCCGCACTGTAGCTGTCATTCGGCTATAGCGTGGACGAGAAGGGGTTAAAGAGCAACTGTCATCTGTCATCCCTGTCCCGCAGCGGCTCCTCCAACCCTCTGTTGACTCACCAACAGTCCCATTCACTTTAATGGGACAGCTGGTGATGTGGCAGTGACACAACAAGATAAGGGAGTGGATGCCTGCTAACAGGCGCTGCCATAATGAATCTGAAATGACAGATGCTCTTTAAATGTAAGGCTGCATTCACACCTGAGCGTAGCGGTTTCAGGCAGAAAATCGTGCTTATTGTTGCGTTTTTTTGCCGCGAGTTTGTACAGAGCAAAAGGTCACCAATGTAAAAAAGAAAAACGCCCAAATCTGCCCGATTCGAGCGACAAAAAAGGGTCCGGAACTTGTTTGAGCTTGAGGCGTAGGGCTTCAGGCATTTTTGGAGTAGAGATGTGAACCATCTCCATAGAGAATAATGTATTTTTTCCCCTCTAGCGTTTTTGTAGCTTCAGGGGACAAAACGCTCAGGTGTGAATGCAGCCGAAGGACTTATGCTTGCTGGTAGTTAGAATCTTTAACCGTAAGATTTTACCCCCTTCCTGATGAGAGCACTTTTTGCGATTCGGCACTGCGTCGCTTTAACTGAAAATTGCGTGGTCGTGCGACGTTGCACCCAAACAAAATTGACGTCCCCCCCCACAAGTAGAGCTTTCTTTTGGTGGTATTTGATCACCTCTGTGATTTATTTAACATTTTTTGCGCTATAAACAAAAAAGCTTACATTTTGAAAAAAAACACTTTTTTACTATAACAAATATCCCCCAAATTTATATATATATATATATATATATATGTGTGTGTGTGTGTGTGTGTGTGTCTGTCTGTCTGTCTGTCTGTCTGTCTGTGTGTGTGTGTTTAGGCCGATATGTATTCTTTTGCATATTTTTGGTAAAAAATATCGTAATAAGTGTATATTGATTGGTTTGTGCAAAAGTTATAGCGTCTACAAAATAGGGGATAGTTTTATGGCATTTTTAAAAAAAAAATATTTTTTTAATAGTAATGGCGGCGATCTGCAATTTTTTTGGAACTGCGACATGGCGGAAGATTTCGGACAATTTTGACACATTTTTGGGACCATTGGCATTTATATAGCGATCAGTGCTATAAAAATGCATAGATTACTGTAAAAAAAATGGCAGTGAAGGGGTTAACACTAGGGGGAGATCAAGGGGTTAAGTGTGTTCCCTGGTGTGTGTTCTAACTGAAGGGGACTGTGTAGGGGAGATGACAGTTCGCTGTTCATACTCTGTAGTGAACAGACGATCAATCACTTCTCCCCTCAGAACCGGAAACTGTTTACACAAACAGATAGATCCCGGTTCTCCGTGTGCCCCGAGCGATCGTGGTCGGGCACTCGCATAGGCTCCGTGGGCGAGCAGGGGCATGAGCTTCCCTAGTGGCCACAGGGCAAAGCGACGTTACAGAACGTTGTGTCGCCCTGTTGTGCCATTCTGCCGCAGTATAACTGCGGCGGCTGGTCGGTAAGTGGTTTAATATTTGCAAACAAAATGAAGGTTTCCCATTTAGAATAATAAGCTGTGCGATTAGTAAAACAGTGATATCAGAACTGATTCAATCATACAGTTTGTAGTGTACATCGATGTGCAAAACAATGGGATAAAAGAATATTCTTGAACTTTGTTTTATTGCATGGGTACTGTGACATTGTGTGAATGCATCAATGCAGTGCCCGTTATCTCTGCAGAGCTTGGATTCATTTAATACATTTTCCAAGCATTTTAAATATTGCAGAATATACAGCCTCATGCTACATAACTAAGCTCCATTTCATGCTAGATTAACTAAATTATTAATGTATCCCCCCCCCCCTTTATAAAAAATCATTGATTTATATCCACCCTGATCAGTGCGCATTTATACTAATGCACACATGCACTTTATTCATTATATTTGCCATTGCACATTTCTTTATATGTATTGGCCAATTTAGTGGCATGTTGTCTGTTTCCATCAAGCTTCTGTTGCCCATATCTGTAAGGCTGTCACCTTGTCTTCTGTTCATACCTTCTCCAATTTCTACCAGGTTGATATGCAGGCCTCTGCAGATGCAGCCTTTGTCCTCAAGGCACTTTCATTGTCACTCTGAGTTAGTGTTTGTAAAGGCAGAATTTTTTTCTAATTTTATTTACCTTACTGCATGCTATGTAGTAAAGTAAAAAAAAAAAAAATCTGCATGCAACCCTCCCCCCCCCCCCATTACTTACCTGAGCTTGATCTTTTATCAGTGATTTGCCTGAGAGCCAAGGCTCTCCTGGGGGTATCGCTCCCGATTGTCTCAGATACAGCAGCTGGAGCCATTGGATCCCACCGCTGTCAATAAGAGCCAGTGACGAGGAAGCTGGGGGGGGGTCTTATGGACACTCAGTGGGGCTCAGAGGTGAGCATGAGTGAGTATCCCCATAGCAAGTGGCTTGCTATAATATTTACCAGAATCACCCTTCAATACTATATACAGTATATCTCTCCTCTAATGGTGTATACCGTATAGATCTCCTCTAATGGTGTATACCATATATCTCTTCTGTCGGTTATTCTCAGAGTGTATTTTAGAGATTTTGCTCCCTAACCATACAGTTGGTTATTTATATTTTACCACTGCATAGAGATATTTAAGAATAAATTTCCCTTTTCTTTTAACTTTACATATTAACTAAATTATACACCAATTTTAAGATAATTAGCCGATTAATCGGCCAACTAATCGATTATGAAAATAATAGTTGCAGCCCTACTCATGTTACATGCAGTGAACACCAGAATGACCTGTAGGGACTTTAAAGAATTGTATGTGGATAGTTTTGGGTACCGAGTGTGCGCAGTTTTGAGGCTTATAGTTTCATAGTTGGTGCGGTTGAATAAAGATGCGAGTCCTAGTTCAACTTCTGTGTGTCTGTCACTCCCATTTCCTATATTGCTGTACGTTGCATTTGCCATGGAACACATCTAAAAGTTTTTTGAATTTATCTACACACCAGAAGGGAGCTCACATGCTTATCACATGACATGTTTGGTATCTGTACTCAGCGCATCCTCCATCTTTAATATTTTTTCCAAAGAATTGGGTAATATAAAATTTGTGAGTTTAACCACTTCCCATCCCTCCCATAGTCATGACATCTGCAGATGGGATCTCCCATCCCGGGTGGGCGTCATGACGTCCTTCGCTTCCCGTCGGCATTGGAGGCACGCGTGCCCAACGTGTCACCAAGGAGCCGATGGGAGTGCCCGGCGGCCGCAATGTCCTCTGGGCACCCGCGATTGCTCGTGACAAAGCATGAACATGGATCTGTGTGTGTAAACACACAGATCCACATCCTGTCAGGGGTGAGGAGACAGATTGTGTGTTCCTAGTTTATAGGAACACCGATCGGTCTCCTCCCCTAGTAAGTCCCTTCCCCCCCCACAGTTAAAACAGTCAGGGAACGCATTTAACCCCTTGATTGCCCCCCTAGTGTTAACCCCTTCCCTCCCAGTGACATTTATACAGTAATCAGTGGCTAATTATACCACTGATCGCTGTATAAATGTCAATGGTTTCAAAAGTGTCAAGTGTTCGATCTGTCTGCCGCAATGTCGCAGTCACGATTAAAAATCGCAGATCACCATTACTAATAAAAAATGCCATAAATCAATCTATTTTGTAGGCGCTATAACTTTTGCGCAAACCAATCAATATTCGCTTATCAATATCAATTGTGATTTTTGGTTAAAAATAAATGTAGAATACATATTGGCCTATATCGATATGTATAGGCCATATCGGCCTATACTGAGGGGAAATTTTATTTATTTTTATTTTTTTAAATTTGGGATATTTTTATTAGAGCAATTTGTTTAAATTGTTTAACTTCTCTTGCAGTGAGAAGTAAAAAATATTTTTTTGTTTTTATGATTTAGCCATTGCAGGTAAAACTTTTTGTAAGGTTGTATAGGCTTTTACTGTGGTGGAAATGCAATGATAGCATGGATGTGCTAAGAGCATACCTTTTTAACAGCTTGAGCTTTCTTCTGAGTGTGATCAAGTCATGTGGAAATACCATGTCTACACTGTGACATGTTGACGGTTGCCAGAAGGAATCTTGGGTTTATCTTGGGTTTATCCTGTACATCACGACATTCTATCACAAATGCTTTATCTGTTCATGCAGAGTTTATATTCTGTACTATATTGATTTGGATAGATGTTTGAGTTAACTGGTGAGTGCATGTGTGCCAGACAATGTCTGCATATGAGCAGCCTTTGATTTTTATGCAAAGTCATCACGGGATACTGTGACAGTAGGCATTGGTGGAATATTTTATTTCTCTTTCGTTCATTGATGGACACAGCTCCTCTAATATTGACTTTAGGGTTATATTGCCACCTTCAGGAGTAGAACTAGGCAAAAATGACAAAAAACAAGCACAGCACCGCATAGGGGCGGTGTTTTCTGGTAGTAACCCCCCACTCTGCTACAGGCAGCTCAGTTTTTTTTTTTTCTGCCTAGTCTAGAAGGACCTGGCTCCCTGCTGGGACCTGTGGTCTTTTTTTGTTTTATTGCAATCAACCGCTGGGCTGGGTGACAGGCTGGATATTATCAGACCTGAGTTATGCACTGGGATGGCCGCGACAAGCCCCACTCTGGACGGGGGCGGCCGGCTGCCTAGATGCTTCACAGGGACACACATGACGTCTGGGTCAGTGTCGCCATGGCTAGTCTCTGCATTTGCAGCCAGGCAAGAGCGCAGATCTCCTCGTTGTTGTCCCATATGTGGAGGATGGACAGTACAGCACTGCTCCTCATAGGTCATGGTGGTCCTTTTCGGGGGTCCCTCAGTCTGCGGCAGCTGGGTGGGGGTGGGGTGGTTTATCTTTCTCTCCCTAGTGGGCATTCGGTCCCTGGCAGTGTCCGGCCGAGCGTCGCACTCATTGCGGCGGTGCGCGATACTTTGAAAATTGAGAATCCGGCAGGGGTGTCTGCAGAAGTGTCGATCCCTTTTGGGTCGCTCAAGCCGGTCCGCACCACTAAGGTGTTTCCTTACCTGTCTTATTTTGACAAGTTTATTTACAAGAATTGGCAGCGCCCGTAGCAGTTTTCCTTTTGAGCAGAATCTGTTGAAAAAATGGGCTTCCCCTCTGGTCGTTGATCCTCCAGTGTCCAGGTTAAATAAGGCGACCATGATTCCAGTGGAGGGGGTCCCCTTCGTTCAAGGATCCTGCCCACAGAAAGGTCGAGGCGGTTGCTCGATCTATGTTAACGATGGCGGGGTCGGCTCTTCGTCCGGTGCTAGCCACGGCTCTGGTGTCAGACACTGAATGGGCTAAGCTATTACATTGCGAGTTAGGTAATGAGCAAGCGTCCCCAGTCTGTGTGGAACTGGCAGACCAGTTAGTGCAGGGACTTGAGTGATGCGGCCCTGGACACGGCCCCATTACTTTCTAAGGTCTCTGTGTCGGCCGTGGTTCTTCACTGGCTGCTTTGGCTTAAGTGCTGGTCGGCGGATCAGACGCCTCAGAAGGCTTTGGCGGATTTGCCTTTCCAGGCTGTTTGGAGCCTCTCTGGACAACATTATTAAGGACATTACTGGGGGGAAAAAGTACTTTTCTCCCACAGTCCAAAAAAAAGGCAAGGAGCCCCATCGCAGGCAGGGTCCCTCCTTTTCAGCTCACAAGCATCATTTTCGCCCGCCCGGTTCTGCGAGCAAGCGTTCCCAGCCCACCAAGACTCCGGCGGATGGGCAGAAGCGTCCTTGGCATCGCAAGCCAAACAAGCCTGCGGACAAGTCCTCTTCTGCCTGAAGGTTTAACCGCGCCTGACTTATGGGTGGGGGGTTGTCTTCAATGGTTTGCAGACAGGTGGACTTCTCTTCTTTCTGACCAGTGGGTCTGCAAACAGTGTCCAGTTACAAGGTAGTTTCTTGTCCACCAGACAGGTTTTTTCCCTCCAATCTTCATAGTCTCCTATCCCGTCAGTAGGCTTTGTTTGGGGTGGTGCAGGACTTGCTACTACGGGGAGTGATTTGTTCCTGTACCAGCTTCAGAAAGGTTTCAGGGTTTTTACTCTAATCTGTTCGTAGTTCTGAAGGACGGGGTTTGTCCGATCCTGGATCTCAAGGCCCTCAATTGTTTTGTGAAGATACGGAGGTTCAGGATGGAGTCTGTTTGTTCCTTGGTGGCTGCACTTAATCAGGGGAATTTTCTGGCCTCCCTGGACATCAAGGACGTGTGTACTTGCATGTCCCCATCTGCGCCAGGTACCAGCGGTTCCTGCGCTTTGGGTCAGGGATGTGCACTATCAATTCGTGGCACTTCCCTTTGGCCTGGCATCGGTGCCATGGGTCTTCACCAAGGTGCTGGCACTGGTCTTGGCGTTGCTGGGACAGCGGGGGATTTTGATCGTGGGCTACCTGGAGGATCTCCTCCTGAGAGCGGCGGCGGCGGCCTCAGAACTGAGACTGTGGCGATCACCATGCAGACCTTACAAGAGTTTGGCTGGGTGTTGAATCTTCAGAAGTCTGTGTTACTCCTGACCCTACACCTGGAGTACTTGGGGTTGATTCTGGACTCTGCAAGGGCAAAGGTTTTTCTTCCGCCGATCAAACTGCAGACCCTTCACTCCGCGGTGCGGTTGCTGCTGTCCCGCAAGTGGTCGTCGCCGCGCTTTTGCATGTGGGTTCTGGGCCTCATGGTATCCACCTTCGAGGCGGTTCCGTTTTGCTCCAGTTTAACACTCGGGTCTTGCAGAGCGAGATCTTATCCAAATGGGACAAAGCCCCGGCATCTCGATTGTTAGATCCATGTGGGTCATCTAACCAGGGCTTCACTTCTTTGGCTACGGTCCGGGAAGTCGTTTCTTCCTCTCCATTGGATGGTGATCACGACAGATGTCAGCCAGACTATATGGAAGCAGTTTGTGCTCTCCATGTGTATCTGTCGGTTATGGCTTCTTTTCGTGAGTCGGATTCGCTGTTTGTAACTGTGGATGGTCCAAGGAAGGGCCTGGCGGCTTCATCGGACGTTATTTCTCGGTGGATCAGACAGATTGTTGTCTAGGCGTATGCCATTAGTGCCCCCCTTTCCCGTCACGGCGCATTCTACTAGGGCGGTGAGTGCTTTCTGTGCCTTTCCGAAATAAAGTCTGTTTCTCAAGTGTGTTGGTACTAGAGCCGAAACAACTACTCGATTCATTTCATAATTGATTACCATTTTCATTAATGATTAATCGGCCAGTAACATAATGGGGTTAAAAAAAAAAACTAAAATGAACTCTTTATAGCACAAAAAGCAAATAATCACTACTGTTAATATTATATTAATATGAAAAATCTTTGTACATTTGCAAAAATCTCCAAAAAGTTATTTTGGTACGCTTCGGTACACTATTGCATAAAAGTGTGGTAGTACTGACAAATGACCAAATGAGGGCTACAGCGTGGCTGGCTAGTTCTGGGAGGCAGTCATATGAAGGCCTCCCGTGCTTGGGCTTCTTGCACACTCCCTTCCACATCACGGTTTGGGGTAAAGGTCCAGCCGTTTACCACGTAACCGATCTGTCCAATGATGGAGCAATCACTTGTCAACAAACCAGGCTCATGCCTGGTTCAGCTTGCGCTGCTGCGTTTTTTCTCTAAAACACTGCAGCAGCATGAGTTGGCACAATCCTGGGTCCCACTACAGTGCTCATCAGTGGCACTACAGTGCTCATCAGTTTCCCTTCAGTGCCTATCAGGTGTTCATCAATGCCACCCTATCAGTGGATCTTCATTACCATCTGTCAGTGCCGTAAAATTGTTAAATGCATTTTCATTTTCTTTACACATTTCCCTAAAACTTGTACATGTTCAAAAGACTAATTTTTTCCTCATGTACGTTGTGGTGTTTGATTTTCAAAATGGGGTCATTTTGTGGGCGTTTCCATTGTCCTGGTGCTCCAGGGCCTTCAAAATTGTCATAGCTTGTCAGGAAATTAGATGTGTAATTTATGTCCCTAGCGAGCGCCTTGCATGTTGGGCCTTTGTATGTGGCTAGGCTGTGAAAAGTCTCGCATGTGGTATCACCATACTCCGGAGGAGTAGCCAAATGTATTTTTAGGTTGTAAATGTTGGTATGTATACATGTGTTAGAAATATCTTATAAATGGACAACTTTGTGTAAAATAAAAAACATTTTTAATTTTCTTTCCATATTTTCCAAAAACGTGTGGGGGGGGGGGGGGGGGAAAAAAAATGACCTGTTAAAGACTCAAAATTCCTCATAGAATATACATTTTGGTGTTTTTTCTTTCTAAAATGGGGTCATTTTGTGGGCGTTTCCATTGTCCTGGTGCCCCAGGACCTTCAAAAGTGTAATAGGTAGTCAAGAAATTTGATGTGTCATTTATGTCCGTAGAATATCTGTCAGTGCTCTTTGGATGTTGGGCCTCTGTGGTCAGACTGTGAAAAAAGTCTCTCACACATGATATCGCCATACTCAGGAGTAGCAGCAAAATGTGCTTCGGGGTGTAGCTGCAAGTATGCATATGCAATGTGAGAAAAAAGAGTAAACATGCAACAAGTGCAGCAGGGGCCGCCCCCTTGGACTTTAAAGGCAGAAATAGGAGTGATGGCGTAGGTAAAAGGCAGCAGAGTGCCACTTTTATTAAGGCAGTCTGCTGCCTTTTACCTACTCCATTACTCCTATTTCTGCCTTTAAAGTCCAAGGGGGCGGCCCCTGCTGCACTTGTTGCATGTTTCCTCTCCATGTTTTAAGGATGTTGGCAGTCCCATACACTCAATTCCCATAAACCAGGGCTCGACAAACCCCGGTCGCCAGGGCGCCATGGCGACTAGAATTGGGGTCCTGGCGCCTGGGGCGACACAGCTGGGGTATCCTGTCTTCCTGCGGACCCCGACTCCGCCGTGCGATCGAATCGGGCCGCGCCGGCCAGTAATTTAGGCTGCGGCTTTGCGGCCTTCTGAAGCACTAATATGTAATATGGCGCCATCTGGTGGTGGCCGTTGATATTGCAACACCTCTAACATTGCTAATGCAATGTTAATGGAGCTTCAAAGCCCTGCCTGTTTCTCACTGCCCGCCTATCTCCTTCCTAAAGTGGAGTAGAGAAGGAAGTGATTGCAGGCTAGACATGTGCACAACAAAAAAATTTGTTTTTTTTCGTTTCGTTTTTTTCGTTTCCATTGATTCGTAACGATTCGTACATTCGTAAGTCGTCGGTGTTCGTATTCGCAACGATTCGTACATTCGTAAGAGTTATTTTTTCGTTGATTCGTTTCGTTTTTTTTTTTTTAATTTTCGGACGCATTCGTATTTATTCGTACATTCGTAACATTCGTAGATTCGTAATCGGAGCATAATTCATAATTTTATGTAATGTGTATGCAATTATTACATTTTAATAATTTACGAATCGAAAAAAAAAAGTTACGAATGGAAAAAAAGTTACGAATGTACGAATTTTTTTGTTCAATAGAGATACGGAAATTGCAAATCGAAAAAAAAAAAGAAAAAATTTACGAATCGAAAAAAAAAGTTACGAATGTACGAATTTTTTTGTTCAATCCATTCAAAGCACGTTAAGCAGCACCATTGTAAGGGACACGGAAAATTACCAATTCAAAAAAAAAAAAAGTTACGAATGTACGAATTTTTTCGTTCGTTTTTCCTTTTTTCGTATTTTCTTCATTATCGTTGTTTCTAATTAGTTTTTTTTGGGATTTTCGTTGTTTTTCGGATTCGTTCGATTCGAACGATTCGTTCGATTCGAACGATTCGTTATTCGGATTCGTACGATTCGAAAACGAAAAAAAACGAAACGAATTGCACATTCGTAAGTCGTTTTTCTTAAAATTAAAAATGTATTTGTAATCTCCCTGCTTGGTCCCTTTCACACAGGCTGCCTGATCAGGTTCGCCTGTCAGTTTTTCAGGCGGACCTGATCAGACCCTTAGGCCCCTTTTCCACACGAAGCGTTTTTCAGGCGCTACAGCACTAAAAATAGCGCCTGAAAAAAGCGGGTCCTTTCACTCCAGTGTGAAAGCCCGAGGGCTTTCACACTGGAGCGGTGCGCTAGCAGGACGGTAAATAAAAGTCATGCTAGCAGCATCTTTGGAGCGGTAAAGGAGCGGTGTATTCACCGCTCCTACCCATTGAAATCAATGTGACAGCGAGGCAATACCGCTGGCAAAGCGCCGCTTGCGGGGGGTTTTAACCCTTTTTCGTCGTCGTCCGCACCGACGCCCACTAAAAAAAACCTGGCTCCTAACTTTTTTAGCTGGCTCCTAGAGTCCAAGCAAAATTGTCAAGCCCTGCCATAAACAATGTAAGAGAAATAACCTTAACTTCAGCCCCAGAAGGTTTACCCCCTTCATGACCTGGCAATTTTTGGCGATACCGCACTATTACTTTAACGGACAATTGCGCTGTCGTGCGACGCTGCAGCCAAATATTTGATCACCTCAAAAAGCAACAATTTTTTAAGAAAAAAATTATTTTTTTGCTTTCTGCTATAAAACATTCCCAATAAAAAAAATTAAAAAAATAAAATAGGCCAATATGTATTCTGCCACACACACACACACACATATATATATTAGGGGTGCAACGGATCAAAAAACTCACGGATCGGATCGATCCTCGGATCAGGAGTCACGGATCGGATCATTTTTCGGATCAGCAAATAATAATTGAATTTGCAAAAACCTGTGAAAATTCCGCCACCATATAGTCCCCACTGTAATATCCACGTCATCTCCCCCACTGTAATATCCACGTCATCTCCCCCACTGTAATATCCACATCCTCTCCCCCACTGTAATATCCACATCCTCTCCCCCACTGTAATATCCACATCCTCTCCCCCACTGTAATATCCACGTCATCTCCCCCACTGTAATATCCACGTCATCTCCCCCACTGTAATATCCACATCCTCTCCCCCACTGTAATATCCACATCCTCTCCCCCACTGTTATATTAGGTATCGCAGAGTATTGGCTGGCTATCGCAGAGTATTGGCTGGCTATCGCAGAGTATTGGCTGGCTATCGCAGAGTATTGGCTGGCTATCGCAGAGTATTGGCTGGCTATCGCAGAGTATTGGCTGGCTATCGCAGAGTATTGCAGAGTATTGGCTGGGTAATGCAGAGTATATGCAGGGTATGTTTACAAGTGATCGCTCCGTCATTTGACGGAGCGATCACATTGTAAACAGTGGCCGGGTGTACCAAGATGGCCGCCGCTCCGGATCTAGGCCGAAGCCTCGGCCTTTCCTAAGGCCGCTGGGTGTACCAAGATGGCCGCCACAGCTCCGGAGCTAGGCCGAAGCCGCGGCCTTTCCTGAGGCCGCGGATCGCGGGGTGTGCCGATCCGAACGGGGTGACCCGTTCGGATCACGGATCGGCGACGATCCGTTGCACCCCTAATATATATATCTATATCTATATGCACCCCTAATATATATATAATATTATAATATAAAAAAAAATAAATACCCAATAAGCGTATCATGATTTTTTTTTTTTTTTTTTTTTGCGCAAAAGTTATTGCGTCTACAAACTATGGGATATTTTTTATAGCATTTTAATTTCTTTTTTACTAGTAAAAATCAGCAATTTTTAGAGGGACTGTGATATTGTGGCATACAAATCGAACACTTAACTGACACGTTTCTCACTTTTTTGGGAACCAGTGACATCATTACAGTGATCAGTGCTAAAAAATATGCACTTGCTGTACTAGTGACACTGGCAGGAAAGGGGTTAACACCAGGGGTGATCAAAGGTTTAAGTGTCCTTAAGCGGTGCAGTTTTGTAACGGGGGGGGTGGGGTGGGGTGTACTCACTGGATGAACAGAGATCTGTATTCCTGTTTAGGAACACAAGATCTCTGTTCATCCCTGACAGGACTGCAACCTGCCTTGTTTACATTGGCAGATCATTGTTCTGCCTCTCCGGGGAGCAGTTGCCGGTGTACGCCGGACCTGCTGTCTCCCCCCTGGCCAAGCAGCGCACCCCTGCTGGCTATTGCACGAAATTACATACAGGTCTGTCGTTTTGCACAATAGTCGGCCTGCCGCAGTATATATAAGTGGTTAATATGACAAATACAAAAATCTTGATTTTTTTTTCCCAAGGAACTTCGAAAATCTCTCAATGCGTCTTACTAAATACCTTGAACTGTCTCCTTTCCATAAAGGGGTCATTTGGGGGCTGTTTGTACTTTCCTGGGCTGACAGTGTCAAGAAATGATAGGCCATCAGTACATCAGGTGTGATCAATTTTCAATGATTGGCACCATAGCTTGTAGACTCTATAACCTTCACAAACACCGAATAATATACACTGATTTGGTTTTTTTTAACAATGAAATGTAGCAGTATATATTTTGGTTTAGTTATAAAGGAAAATGTCTAATTTAAATAATAAGTAATCCATGCCGCCCATCAGTGCCATCTTATGTCCCCATCAGTACTGACTTATCTGTCTCCACCAGTGCAGCCTATCAGTGCCCACCAGTGCCGCCTCATCAGCGCATATCAATGAAGCAGAAAAATTACCTGTTTACAAAATTGTATAACAAACTATTTAAACATGATTTTTTTTTTTCTTCAAAATTTTCCATCTTTTTTTTTTTTGCTTAGCAAAAAATAAAAACCCCAGCTGTGATTAAATACCACCAAAAGAAAGATCTATTTGTGGGAAAAAAATGATAAAAATGTAATTTGGGTACAGTGTTGTATGACCGCGCAATTGTCATTCAAAATGCGTCAGCGCCAAAAGCTGAAAATTGGTCTGGGCAGGAGGGGGGTTTAAGTGCTCAGTAAGCGAAGTGGTTAAATACCACCAAAAGAAAGCTCTATTTGTGTGAAGAAAAATGACAAAAAATGCATATGGGTAGTGTTGCATGACTGAGTTATTGTCATTCAAAGTGAGTGCTAATTTTTTGTCCTTTCTTCACACAAATAGAGCTTTCTTTTGGTGGTATTTAACCACTTTGCTTACTGAGCACTTAAACCTCCCTCCTGCCCAGACCAGACCAATTTTCAGCTTTCGGCGCTGATGCACTTTGAATGACAATTGCGCGGTCATACAACACTGTACCTGAAGATGAAATTTGACTTGGGAAGTGCTTAGTGGTTAAAGGTGGTATAGTCATATTTCTAGGCCTGCTTCTTTTAATCACTATTCTAGCCATAAACCTTTTTATATAAATAGAAAGGAATATGGCATGTTATTGATTATATTATAGCAATGGTAATGTAACCTTTTATGATGCCGTAACTGTTTTGGAGTGTTGCTAATCTCTAGCCCAGGGGTAGGCAACCTTTTGGCCCCTTTCACACCTAAGCGTTTTTCATGCGGTGCAGCGCTAAAGATAGCGCCTGTTCACCGCATGAAAAAATCCTGCCCCTTTAACTCCAGTGTGAAAGCCGGCGGGCTTTCACACTGGAGCGGTGCGCTAGCAGGATGACAAAAAAGTCCTGCTAGCAGCATCTTTGGAGCGGGATAGGAGCAGTGTGTTCACCGCTCCTTCCCATTGATTAGAATGGGACACCGCGGTGAAACCGCGGCAATACCGCCGCAAAGCGCTGCTACTGCGGCGCTCTGCGGGGGGGTGTTTAACCCTTTTTCGGCCGCTAGCGGGGGGTAAAACCGCACCGCGAGCGGCCGAAAACCGTAGTGAAAACAACGGTAAAGCAGCGCTAAATATAGCGCTGCTTTACCGTCACCGCCCCAGTGTGAAAGGGGCCTTTGTGAGTGTGTGCCAAAAAATATTTTCAAAGCAATTGAGAGTGCAGATTTTATAAAAATGTTTTTTAAAGTAAATGCTGTAAACTACTTGAGTAGTAGTGAGAAATTAACATCCTGCACTCACACCTCATATCATCTGCCCCAATTCATGCACCTTCACACCTCAGATCACTGTCCCCCTGCTCATCTGCCCCACCACTCTAACCCCCTGCACATATGCCCCGCCCCTGTAACCCCCTGCACATCTGCCCCACCACTGTAACCCCCTGCACATCTGCCCCGCCCCTGTACCCTCTTCTAATCTATGATATGCAGAGTGGTGAAAGGAAGCATTGATAAGACACATCTACCTGTCCTGGCACACTCATCCTGCTGATCCACCACTCCCATCAGCCCACGTGCTTGTATAGGATGTATATGATGTAGGTGATGTCACATTCAAGCGTCTGGAATGGATGCGCAAGGACGATCTCAGGTCAGGGGTATTTTCTGAAAGCAGTGGGCCTGTGTGCAGGATCATAAGTTGGGCCCCTGCAGCTGAGAAAAAGTGCACCACAGCAAAAGTTTGGTGTGATTTTCATTGCACTGAATACTGGGTGTGGCTTAAAGGGACACAGAGTGCCGGGGTTCAGTAGTAAGTGACGCAAAGGTGCAGGAATAATTTAAACAAAGTTCCCAGAAAGAAACTCAACGGTAATTCCATAGTAAGTGACGCAAAGGTGCAGGAATAATTTAAACTTCCCAGAAAGAAACTCAACGGTAATTCCATAAACTGTCATCTGATTGGGGTTTTCTCAATCGGAGAAACACCTTCTTTCTGAGATTGGTAGTGGCAACCAAGCGAGTCATCTTCCTCCCAGATGGTGGACGGGGCTAGCAGGACTGTGATTGGCTTTAGCAGTGGCCAATGACAGTCCGCTTCCTCCTGGAAACAGGGACCACCCCCTTAGCAGAACTGCACCCAGTCTCTCCCCCATCACAAAAGCTGACAATTGCAGCTACAGCAAAGTTAGAAAACCAAACAATGTGTCCCATCTTTTTCAATGTGTGGGGGCACAGTGCCCCCCCCCCCCCCTCAGTGCAGGTGCCGTGTGGGGAATTCGTAAATTTGGAATGCATTGGTGTCTCACTGACACTTCCCTGCGCTGCTGGGGAGTCAGTCGAGTGCTGGCAAAAGAGGCTTTGTGTGCCGGGGTTTGCCCCTGCTCTAGCCTGATCTAGGTCATGTTAAAATGTTTGTTTTTATGTTTGTTGATGCCAATATCGGAGCAAAACAAAATGGTTTTAGTAATTTTTTAAATTACAAGCAATATTTTGTTTTAATTGTTTTCAGATTGCGGTCGAAAAGATAATGTAGTAAAGGAGATGCCGGCGCCAGATCATGATTTTGCATATCCAGTTTTGCCAATATTGAAAAATAGAGAAGAGGTAAATTACTTTTCCAATTGACTGATTATTTTGTACATATCTAGGGGGGGGGGCGGCCTTTGAGTATTTTCCTTTCTTATTTGTACAGCAAAGGACACAGAATCTTAAGTTTTTCAGTACGAAGGGTTTTTCCTGTTAAGACCCCTTTCATACTCCAGCGTGAAAGCCTGAGGGCTTTCACACTGGGGCGGTGCCCTCACAGGACGCTCAAAAAAAGTCCTGCAAGCAGCTTCTTTGAGGTGCTTTAGGAGTGGTGTATACACCACTTCTAAAGCTCCCCTGCCCATTGAAATCAATGGGCAGCACCATCAATGCGGCGCTTTGCAGGTGCTTTTAACCCTTTTTCGGCTGCTAGCGGAGGTTAAAAGCCTCCAGCTAGCGGGCGAAAAGCACAGCTTTACTGCCGACACCCTGGCGGCTCAGTGTGGTGCCCTAAGAGTATTTGATTAGGATTCCTGACCTCACCCTAGCTTTGCAGCTTTTTTATGTAGCTTCTAAAATGGTTGACTGTTTGGCTGAGCTGCAGCAGCCTGTAATGTTTTTGGTCACTGGATCCTGCAGTGGTGCCTTGTGTTGAGTTTGCAGCCGAGTACTATACATGTCCAGGGTTGTGGTCTTCTAGCAGTAGAGCTGTGTCCCTAGAGATCCCTTCGGGGATGCCAGCCAGGATGGGTTTGATCCATTATAACCTGCCCCAATTGCTATGGTAAGTGCTTGTGGAGGAATCGGATTCTTCAGCTCAAATGCTTCTCAGCCAAACCCATGATAAAATGCCTCGAGGACCTGCCCTTTGAGGGCAAATGCCATCTCTGGTCCCTTCTTGGGTACATAAGTCAAGAAAATCACATGAGTTAAAGGTACTTTTTCCTCCCCCAGAAGGAGAAGGCTTGTGTTTCTGCAGGTAGACTCCTTAAACTAGGAAAAGTTCCTTTCATCTTAGAGCTGCACGATTCTGGCTAAAATGAGAATCACTTTTTCTTTGCTTAGAATAATGATCACGATTATTGCGGCTTAACCTCTTTCACATTATGCAAAAAAAAATCATCTAACTTTACTGTTTAGTTTCTTTTAAATTAATTGAAGTGTTTTTTTTTTTTTTTTTTCTCGTCAAAAATTGCATTTGAAAGGCCGCTGTGCGTATGTAGTGTGACATAAAATATTACGACAACTCCCTTTGTATTCTCTAGGGTCTTTGCTAAAAAAAAAAATATTATGTTTGGGGGTCCTAAGTTTTCTAGCAGAAAATACAGATTTTTTACTTGTAAGCAATAAATGTCAGAAAAAGGCTTAGTCTTTAAAGTGTTAGTAAACCCAGTAATGTGAAAATAGTTCATCCGCCCCTCCACATTGCCATCAGCTTATAAATCTTCTTTTTACATTAAGATGGTGCCACTATATACCTTTTTTATGATGATTATCATTATTCTTGGATGATCTGTATACCACGCTTACATGATAAACTGCAGTTTCTCCAGTACAGGGGGTCCCCGGGTTACAAACAAGATAGGGACTGTAGGTTTGTTCTTAAGTTGAATCTGTAAGTCGGAACAGGTACATTTTTTAAGTGTAGCTCCAGCCAAAAAATCTATTTTTAAGCTTTTTGGAGAACATTGGGAAGGGTTATCACCCCTGTAACATTTGTTTTGCTGTCTGTGCCCCTGTTCAGAAGATTTCACCTAACCTTCTGTCCCAACGAAAATTGGATTTTGAAAATTTGGGGTTGTTAGGGAAACATGGACTGGTGATAAAGCATCAGTGGAGACACCTTTTTCCCATATTAACTCTTACAGGAGTGAATTTCCCTTCCTAGGGGTAGATTTCCTCTCACTTCCTGTTGTCTCCCTCCGTTTGTAAGTAGGAGTCGTTTGTAAGTCGAATGTTTGTAAGTCGGGGACCCCCTGTACTGAGTTCAGGTAGGAGATTTCCACTACAGCCTGTATACATGCCCACGTGTGATGCCAATATGTGACCTGGCTAGCTCTGAGAACAAGTAAATGTTTTCTTCAGCATAAAAGACACAACTGAGCATGTGCAGGTCGACTACCCTGCCTGTTAGCTGGCCTTCCCCAGATAGACCGTGCAGGAGGGAGAGAATCTATGCATACAGGATAAAACAGCCTTTTTACACAAATCAGAGGATTAACCCCTTATTAAGGCTTATATGTAGGTGCTGGAAATATTTCCAAAACCTGCACGGTTTAGGAGATATTTACAATATACGCTTGTGCCGACTTAGAAAGGGCACGATCTAGAGGGATTGTGCCATGACTGGCGGCTCCCGCGCGCATGCTTAGTAACACTTTAAGTGGCTAAGCGGACCTCATTAACAGACAGAAGTTCTTCCCTTTGATCTAAAAACAAAATGTTACAATGTTTATCTTCATCTCCCAGTGCTGAGTAATGTTGTTAAACATTTGCCAGCTATTTGTTTGACAGCTCTGAGCAGAGAACGCTCTGCACTTGTTACATAGAATCAGGGAAATGCCGGATTAGGATCGTGAGGGGAGGGGGTGAATCGATTTTTTTTTTTTGCGCTTAATTGTGCAGCTCTATCTCTTATGCCACATACACACGGCCGGAATTTCCGATGGAAACAGTCCGATGGGAGCTTTTCATCGGATTTTCTGACTGTGTATGCCCATCGGTCTTTTTCTGTCGGCATTTCTGATGGCCTTTAAATTGAGAGCATGTTCTTAATTTTTCCGACGGAAAAACTTTATATCGGAAATTCCAATCGTGTGCATGCAATTCCGACACGCAAAATTCCGACGCATGCTCTGAAGCATTAAACTTCCCTTTTATAGTGCCGTCAAACGTGTTGTCGCTGTGTTATTGACCGTCCGGAATTTGGTGTGACCGTGTAGGCAAAACTGTTTGAGCGGAATTCCAATGGGAAAACCATCAGATTTTTTTCCGACGAGAATTCCGAATTGAGATCGCGATTATTTTACGATTAATCGTGCAGCTCTAGTTTAATGGTCTGCTTTGGGAACTGGGTTCTGTATTCGATGCTCACCTTGGTACGTGGTGCAATGAGTGAGTTAGCCTCAGGGTGTGATTCAGGTTCAGGGCTGTGGTTCTTTTATTTGGAACCCAGAATCTTGAGTCCAATTCAGAGGTATGTCCACCATGACAGGCTAAGCCTGTACTTTGGACTGGGCCATTGACACGGTAGACAATGTTTCCATGTGCCTTTTACTCTGTGCTGGCTATACTTTTCTGGGATCATTACTTGGATTTGTATGGCACACAACAGTATCTTTTTATTTATTATCCTACAAGACACCACAGTGCTAAGCACACAAGCGCTTTTGAAAGCACAAGTTATGTGGTAATCTACACTTTTAATGGTTTCTCCCTAGCTTTTGTTTCACTTATTTTGCTTTATAAATAAAGGTATTGCGACATTTATCTATCATCTATAGCTATCAATTTGAGAAGCCCCCTCCCCCCTTTTCTTTCTTCCTCACTACCAAAAGTTTGTTTCTGGCTAGTGATGTAGTGCCTATAAGCTTCCTAATACACAATTACGGCCACCATCTTCCAAAGACTACACAAGCAGTCTGTCAATTGCTCATTTATGGAAATTGGGCCATTGCTAACTTTAGGGCGGGGGCTGATCTGCGATATCGCATCCGCCTGGTGGAATGTGCTCCAAAATAGTAAGCGAGCAATTCATGCTGGGTTACAGGAGAGAAACTTTTATTGCCTGTGTGTAAGATAGTCTATCATTTTAACCACTTAAAGTGGTGTTTCCACCAAAATTACAACATTATCAACATAAAATCTGACAAAAAAAAAGTTCACTTACCTATTTCTCCCTGTTGCTAGGTGGTCCCACAAAATCTGCCTCTTCCTCAGCCCGGGCTAGAAATGTGACTTCCCCTCGGCCCAGATGACTGTGCTGCGTATCACGATGTGCGGCGCCGTTCGCGCATGCGCAGTGGCTGCCCGGCTGTGAAGCCACAGCCGGGTGCCCACAGTAGGGATGCCGGGGCCACGAGCGGAGTGGGGAACGAGGGGGGGGGGGGGCATCGCTCTCCCGCATCGCTGGACCCTGGGATAGGTAAGTGTCCGATTTCTAAGTCAGCAGCTGCAGTATTTGTAGCTGCTGACTTTAAAAAAAAAAAAAAAATTTGATGGGCACACCTCCTTTAAGGCTTTTTTCTGGCACCTTTTTGTTTACACATAACCATTTTATTTTTATTTTATTTTTTATTAATTTATTTTTGCTAGAAAAATACTTAACCCCCAATTATTATATATTTAAGCAGAGGCCCTAGAGAATAAATTGGTGGGTTTTGCAATTTGTCACATGGCATTTGCGCAGTGGTTTTTCATACACGTTAAAAAATACACTTTTTACAATACCGTTTTTTAAAATTTTGATACAAACCCAATACATAACACAATTTTTGTAAAATATAAAATGTTATGTTGAAATTATAGAGCCCAAAGAGGTCACATTTTAACCACTTCAGTCCCTACATGACCAGGCCATTTTGTTGTGATATGGCACGGTGTTACTTTAACTGTCAATTGCGCAGACGTGTGACGTTGTACCCAAATAAAATTGATCCCCCCTTTTCCCCACAAATAGAGCTTTCTTTTGGTGGTATTTGATCAGATCTGTGTTTTTTATTTTTTGTGCCATAAACAAAAAAAGGCCTACAATTTAAAAAAAATAAATAAAAAAAAATAAAGGAACTTTCTGCTAAAAAAAATCCAATAAAAATGCAATTTAGTCATCAATTTAGGCCAGTATGTATTCTGCTACATATTTTTGGTAAAGCGTATTTTGATCTTGCGCAAAAGTTGTGTCTGCAAACTATGGGATATTTTTCTGCCGGTTTTTATTATTTTACTAGTTATAGTGACTGACTGCGACATTGCGGTGGACAAATTGGACGCCTGACATTTTTGACACTTTTGGGAACTCATGACTTTATTACAGCGACCAGTGCTAAAAACATGCACTGTTACTGTACTAATGACACTGGGATGGAGTTAACGCGATGCGCAATCAAAGGGTTAAGTGTGTCCCTAAGAGTTGCTTGTTAACTGTGTGGGGGGGATGGACTGACTGGAAGAACAAAGAGCTGTGTTTCTGCTTAGCAGGAACACACAAAAATCACTATGTTCTCCCCTGTCAGAATGGCGATCTGCCTTGTTTACATAGGCAGATTGCTGTTCTACCTCTGGAGAATGATCGGCGGCTCCCAGCGGACATCGAGTCCGCCGAACCCGCTGATTGGCTCCCCCTCTGGCCAATCAAGCGTGCGCATGCCCCCACTGTCTATTCCTCAAAATGACGTAAGGTATGTTTCGTGCAATAGAGCTGCCCTGCCGCAGTATATCTGTGGTAGACAGTCTTTAGGTGGTTAAAATTGTTCACGCCCGTGCTGCGCCGTAAATTTTACTCTCCATAGATGGATTTTTCAAAAGCCCTTTACAGGTTTCCACTTTAGATTTACAGAGGGGGTCTGGTGTTAGAAGTGTCCTTACGTCCAGGTTCCTGGCTTGAACAGAAATCCTCTATGGCACTGGTGGCTTCCTGAAACAGGCACTCCCTGATCTATCCTTTTTGAAGTGCCTACCCCAGGTGTTGCAGAGGATAGAGTGGGAGGGCCTGATCTTCCACCCTTAGTTACAGTTGCTGGCTTTAACCATTTGCTGTCGTAGCCGTTTTTTGCGGGTTTTTTTTTTCTCTCCCTCAATTCGCCTTGGAGAGAGCGTAGCTCCGCCTTCTTCACAGGAAACGCATGCAGCCTTTAAATCCCTCCTCTTCCACCATGGCCTCAGTTATTGTGTTTCCTCCGCCATTGTGGAAGCATGTGCCTGGAACCAGGGAGCTGCGCTCTCTCCAAGGTTTGGAGTGTCAGGCTTACCTTTTGCTTTTTGGCTTTAGCAAGCATCACAGCATCCCCCCAGGGCCGGGGGTGTCCCGTGTCCCCCGTCTCTCCATCTCAAGGGAGTTGGGGCCCCCTCAGGAGGTGCGGCGTTTCTGTACCCGGATTCCGCTTTTTTTCTTGGCTCCAGAGGTTACTTCACTCGGACCCTGCAGCATGGACTGGGTGCCTCACTGTTAATACTGGTTGGGTTTTTTCTGTCGCCTCTCTAGCTTGGTGATGGGTCTGCTAGACACTAGTGTTTGGTATTTTTAGGGACACTAGGTTTAGTTAAAATTGATTGTCGTTACAGGAAAAAAGCGTTAGGAAAAACTAAACATGTAAATCCACCAAGCCAGAGGAAATGTCCTTCTTGCTACAACCCCCTTAGAAATTCGTGGCAGAAGACGATGTGCAGATTCTGTATTAAAGACCTGGTAGAGGAAGAAACGTCCCAGCAATACAAGGACTTATTCTCCTCTGTAAGGGAACTTACAAACTCGCTGAGTTCCGTCAAGTCCATATTGGTATAGAACCCAGCAGCTCAGGTTGAGCCCCAGAATCCACCACCTAGTCCAAAAGCATCCTCATCCAGACCAGTGGAGACTGATGACTCAGGTGATGAAGGGGGAAGTACTCTTCTCTCACTCAGGGACTTGGAGGAGGAGCAAGAAGATGGCGGAACCTCTCGGTACAAGCTATCCCTAGAGGAAGTGGATGACCTCTTAAGAGCAATCTACACTACTATTGAAACTCAGGAAGAAAAGGTACAACTGTTAGTACACAACAAAATGTACCAGGGTCTGGATGAAACTAAACAGAGTGTTTCCAGTTCATAGGGTCCTATCAAAGTCAGTCAAGAAAGAATGGAAGGCCCCCGAGAGAGGCCCTTTTTTCTCCAAGACCCTTAGGAGAAGGTTTCCCTTCGACGATAAGAGTCTGAGGTATGGAATAAGAAACCACGGGTAGATGCCGCATTCTTGCAGGTTTCCAGACGCACAGACCTTGCGTTTGAGGACATGGGGGTGCTTAAGGATGCGATGGATAAGAAGACAGACTCCCTCCTTAAAAAAGCTTGGGATTCAACGTCAGTCAACCTCAAACCTTATTAAAAGTCAGCAGCTGCAGTATTTGTGGCTGCTGACTTTAAAAAAATTTTTTTTAGGGGGCACCCCACTTTAAGTTTCACGACAAATCTAACTTTACCATTCAGGGCCACTTTAAATTTCGATAGGGGGGCATGTGGGGCAAATCTGAGAGCTGTCATGCATTCACGCAGTTACCTTCTCTGCATCCCACATGCTAGAAAAACATGAATATGAACGTTTTTCATGCCTTACATGCACTAACCTCATTATGTTTGCAAGTTACATTTGAATTCATGTTTTTTGTTTATTTTTAAACTGGTTGTTTAAAAAAAATTTTTGTCATTGCAGCTGATCGCTCTAATTGAGTACAATTCAGTGGTAATTATACAGGGTGCCACTGGCAGTGGTAAAAGCACTCAGCTGCCCCAGTACATCCTTGATCACCACATGCAAAATTCCAATTACTGTAACATTGTGGTGACTCAGCCGAGAAAAATAGCTGCATGTAGTATTGCCACATGGATTAGCAAAGAGAGAAAATGTCCTCTAAGTGGCTTAATCGGTTATCAGGTAAGTTTCAAAGCATAAATTAAATTATAAACAGAAAATTTTAATTGTATTTGTGTTTTTTTGTTATGTTTTTATGCGCTTTTAAAATCTTTGGGTTCATTTTAAAGAAGTGTGGCATAGCAAAAAAAATGAACATGCATCCCCATCTCCCCTGCCCCAAACTGAGCGATCATATGACTGCTGATCACTCATTTTTCGATCTTCATTGAGCAGAGAGCGGCAGCGTGCTGAGAGGCTAATCTAGCTGTCAGTCTAGTCTGCTAGAGCATCTAGGTGGATCCCGTCATTACAGTTTGGATCCTATCTGCAGCCTGATCAGCGCCCATCTGCAGCCTCGCCATTGCAGCCTGATCAGCCTCGCCATTGACCATCAATGCAGCCTGATCAGGCTGCAATAGTGAGGTTGCTTATGGGCGCCGCCAGTCACGACACTCGCTACTGAAGAAACCACATGGGGGGGGCGGTGGCTTCTTCACAGCGCATGCGGCCCAGCTCATCCGTCCACTGCGCCTCAAAGGTCCAAGGAACCGATTTAGCCAACAGAATGTTAACCCCCTTGGACTTGGAGATAGGAGAGACACTGTGGTATGCCGTGGGGAAGGCCCCCATTGGTCAGTTTAGGGATTCGATCACTGCGAAAGAGCGTTTCCTGTAAAAAAGCGACTTGGGTCTTACCCTTCCGCAATCCAGCTAGAAGCTGAGAGCATTTTTCTCGGGTGCTAAGGCCACGCACATTGAAGGAAGTGACCTTAAGGAGACCCATGGTTTCGTCTGACCAGAATGTGGGCACGATAGTATATGGAGAACTACCCCAGCCAGGGCGTCTACCCTAGGCGAGAGGCAGAGAATATAACTAGAAGTAAGGACACTGAAAGGAGAAGAGAGAAGGGGTGGGAGGATAGGGAAGAAAGGACAGGAGAGATAATGTCAATAGTGTGAATGAACTAGGGACCCCTACTCAGCGCAGAAAATGCCCAAGTGGGAGTCAACCCTAATTGGGGGTGGTAAGAGCGGTGGAAGTTGCCCAGAGTGGGCAGCTAAAGTTTAGAAAAAAAAACACATTTGGAGATACACAGGATAAGAACAGCGAGAAACTTAGTGTAGTGAAATAAATGGGCAAGCCAAAAGAATATATAAAACTGAGAACGGAAACCACAATAATTAATTATAAAGAACCAACTGAGACCATGCTGTGATTGTGCACCAGGGGGCGGCATCTAGAATGGTACAAAAGTCAGGCACTTAATAAAGATAAACATGTGCATAGCCTCATCACCAAGCCCCGGGACACCAAGACAGAGGGCCCGAATGTGAACATATATAAACCATGTAAAAAGATACCGGTGCATGCCAAGTGACCTGCAAGATTATCATCTTTACACTAAAGATGCATCTACTGAATTCCAGACAGGATCCGTCCCCCCTTCAAGCAAAGTAGAAACATAAACTGGTGAGGTCCAGTGGGGGGGCGGGAAGGGGAATGAGCAAAGAGAAGGCCTATGTTTGCCTGGAGACATCAGGGTAGATCCAAATCGGAGCTCTGTCAGTCAGTGGGGCCCTTGGACCATGCCAAGCATAGGATCTCCTCTTTAATGGTGAAAAAAATGGACCCCGCAGAGCGCGTCTTGTGGCATGTCTGAAGAAGCAGGGCCTTGGGAGAAGTAGGGAGGTTCCTTGGGGCCTGGTACTCAGTGGACCCTGTCCAGCTCTGAAGTAGGAGGTTTGCTCAGAATAGCTGCCACTGTGGTGCATAGGTCTGGGCCCAGGGTGGCCTTCGGGATGCCGCGGAGTTGCAGATTGTTGCGCCTGCTGCGATTTTCTGTCATCCAGCTGCAGTTGAACCTCAGCAAGATGGCGGCGAAAGGCCTGCTGCTCCATCTCCAGGGTGTTGATGCGGACATCAGTAGCATTTGTGGACGATTTTAAGTCAGTCACCCGCTCCTCCACAATGTCCACCTGCTGGCGAGAATCATGGAGCTCCTGTGTAAGGGAATTTTCAATTGATGCTGCCATGGCCTGAAGGTCTTGTTTGGTAGGCAGGCCTACAACAATGTCCCGGAGTGCCACCTCTGGGTGGCCGCATGTCCCCATCATGCTTTCCGAAACAGGCTGTGAATCTGAGCGGGGCAGGTCTTGGTATAGTATAGAGGAGAGTGGCTGATCCACAGAAAGGTGAGAGTCCTCAGCCGCTGCAGCCCCCTGCATCTTACTGCTATTGTGAGCAGTGGTGGTACTCGCTGGGGTGACTTGCGGCATCTTAGTTTGAGCTCCGGGAGATGATCTAGCGTGTTGCCACAGAAAATAGTGACCTCGGGTCCCCTCAGTTCCCCAGTGGTCAGCCAGTGTTTACGATCCCCCGGCATAAAGCAAGCCTGTTTACCAGCGTGTGTTTACGGTCACCCAGCCTGTTCGATCCATTTGTGCATCGCCTGTGCACAGCCTTCTTCAGATCACCCCACAGATTTTAATTCGGATTCACGTCTAGGCTCTGGCTGGGCCATTCCAAAACTTTAATCTTCTGGTAAAGCCATTCCTTTGTTAAAGGGGTTGTTTTTTCACCTTAATGCATCTTATGCGTTAAGGGAAAAAACTGTCACTGACCGGCCCCCTGTTTTACTCACCTGAGCTCTGTAATTCCCACGCAGGAGACTCGCTTTTCCCCTCTGCCTGTTGTCTCGGCTCTTGATTGGATAGATTGATAGCAGCGCAGCCATTGGCTCCCACTGCTGTAAATCAAATACAATGTGGGCATCGGGGGGCTGGGCCGAGACGGCATTCTGCATCTATGGATGCAAATGGTGGACTCGGGAGCGCACTCGCAAGGTAACCACCCCCGCGAATTGTAGGGGGTTATACGATGAAGGGGGAGCTACCAGCGCTGCCGGAGGACCCCAGAAGTCGAGGATCGGGGCCACTCTGTGCAAAACGAACTGCACAGTGGAAGTATGACATGTTTACAATCAATTTAATTTGGATGCTGAAAGACGAAGTTCCTCATGTTCAGCTTTCTAGCAGAAGCCTGAATGTTTAATGCCAATATTGACTGGTATTTAGAACTGTTCATAATTCCCTCTACCTTGCCGAAGGCTTCTCTTCCAGCTGAATAAAACAGCCCCAAAGCATGATGGTGCCGCCACCATGCTTCACTGTGGGTATGGTATTCTTTTGGTGATGTGCAGTGGTGTTTTTGCTATAAACATATTTTGGAATTATAGCCAAAAAGTTCATCAGGCTACTGGCTTCATCAGACCATAACACATTTTCCCACATGCTTTTGGGAGACTTCAGATGTGTTTTTGCAAAAATTTTGCCGGGCTTGGATGATTTTCCTAGGTAGGAAAAGGCTTCCCTGTCTTGCCAATCTACCCCATAGCCCAAACATGAGGAATACGGGAGATTATTGTCACATGACCACACAGCTAGTACTTGCCATATATTCCTGCAGCTCCTTTAATGTTGCTGTAGGCCTCTTGGCAGCCTCCCTGACCAGTTTTCTTGTCTTTTCATCAATTTTGGAGTGTTTGGTAATGTCATTGTTGTGCCATATTTTCTCCACTTAATGACTGTCTTCACTTTGTTCCATGGTATATCTAATGCGTTGGAGATTCTTTTTTACCCTTCTCCTGACTGATACCTTTTAACAATGAGTTCCCTTTGATGCTTTGTAAGCTCTCTCCGGACTTGGCGTTTTCTATAGGATGCTACTAAGAAAATGTCAGAAAAGACCTACTAGAACAGCTGATCTTTGGGGTTAATCAGAGGCACTTTAAATGATTGCTTAATTCTGAACATGGCTGCCTCCCCAGTTATATGAGGGTGTGCGCACTTATGCAACCACATAAAAGATTTTAGTTTGTTTTTCAACTGAGTTGTACAGTTTAATAGATCACATTAAAAGGTGGATAAAGAAATCGTCTAAAATGATGTGCATCTTTGTCTTTTTTTTTACATTGCAGAAACCTGGCATTTTAACCGGGGTGTGCAGACTTTTTATATCCATTGTACCTCGTTTGT
This sequence comes from Lithobates sylvaticus, assembly GCA_028564925.1. Classification (NCBI taxonomy): domain Eukaryota; kingdom Metazoa; phylum Chordata; class Amphibia; order Anura; family Ranidae; genus Lithobates; species Lithobates sylvaticus. The sequence continues at coordinate 77,614,811 of CM053038.1, forward strand.
CTCACATCATTTGAGTAGAAAGATTTCAGGTGATTCTGATCGCCTGGACCTGGCCCAGGTACTCTGACATTATAAGCAAGCTGACAAACTACCCTGGAATCCTTCTGGACTAACCAGACTACATTATCTGATTTTCCATCCTTTACAGTCGCTGGCTTTAACGGCCCCAGACATCCTTTTTTCCTAAGGTTTTTTTTTCTTCACTGTATCTCAACCAGGACAGAGTTGCCATCTTTCCGTCTTAAGACTCAGACAATGGGGGACGACCAGGCTTTTCATACCTTTGATGTATGAAGTTCATGGTTTTAAGTGCCTCTTTGTGCTTCCTAAAGACCAGGAAAGGGACAGGCAGCTTCAAAATGTTCTTTTTTGAGATGGACATGGCGGCTCTTTTTTCCTAAAGCGGAGTTCCGACAAAATATATATATATTTTTTTAAAAGTCAACAGCTACAAACACTGCAGCTGCTGACTTTTAAAATATGGACACCTACCTGTCTAGGATGCCCGCGATGTCGGCACCCGAAGCTGATCTATCGCCATCTTCGGTAAGTGAATCAGGAACTTCACGGTTTCCTACTGCGCATGCGCAATCCAGATGGTCCCTGCTGTCTCTGTGACCTGTGTGTTTCCCAGCAGACATCGGGGGGGGGGGGGGGGGGAGTGGCATAGATACCCGCAGATGCTATCTATGCCCGGAAGTGGGTGCAAATGCCTGTATTATACAGGTATCTGCACCCCCTCCCCCACTGAAAGGTACCAAATGTGACACCGGAGGAGGGAAGGGTTCCGAAAAGCAGAGGTTCCATTTTTGTGTGAACCTCCGCTTTAAGCCTATGGCCTAAAAAGAGAAGTTCCACTATTTTTGGTAATGATTTATGGTACCAGGCCTGTTGGTACCTCCTGGGCTGTTCATCATATGGCTTTGTTCGCTCAAGCTTGCAAAGCTGCTTCCTCATCATTTAAAAATTTATGTTTTAACCTCCTTGGCGGTAATCCTGAGTCTGGCCCGGGTTGAGTTTTTTTCTACCAGGAGCGGTAACCCCGAGCCAGACTCGGGCTCGCATTGCAGGATACAGGGGGAAGTTACTTACCCTTTTCTCTGGATCCTGCGATGTCTCCCCACTGTGTGAGCGAGCCGTCCGCTCGCTCGATTCACACAGTGCCCGAGTGCCGCTGATCTCCGTTCCCTGCGACGTTCCGACGTACAGGAGCGGAGATCGGCGCCAAATTCAAAAAAGTTTTAAAAACACAAAACACATACAGTACTGTAATCTTACAGATTACAGTACTGTATACAAAAAATACACATCCCCTTTGTCCCTAGTGGTCTGCCCAGTGCCCTGCATGTCATTTTATATAATAAAAAGATTTTTTTTCTGCCTGGAAACTGGAGATTGTCCATAGCAACCAAAAAAGTGTCCCTTTATGTCCAAAGTGGTTTTAGACCAGCTAGAAAACACCGATAAAAATTAGAATCACAATTTATCATCAAACAATAAATTTAATGACAGCGACTATTCTGCAACTGAGCAAATTTCAGTGTTTTTGATTTGATTACATTATTGAATCATTTTTATATATATTTTTATTATAATTTATGATTTTGTGTTTCAAACTTTATCATACCCGGGATGTCTACTAGACTCTGGTTTGGACAGATTTAAGTGAGTTATTCATAAGAATTGCATGCCTACAATATAAAAACATCAAATTTCCATGCAAAATAATTGTACCGCTTTCAGCACTAAATTCCGGACAGAATCACACCGCCAGGGAGGTTAAATGAAATGTTACTGCCATGTGGACAGTAGAGCATCTGTGGATGCCATCTTTGCTTGGTGCATTTTTGCAGGCGGCTTTTTAAGGTTTTAACCATTTTAGTTGTTTGGGGCCAATAAACTTTTTGCCTTATTGCCCTCCCCTCATATTCAGTGCCTTGGGACATCCCAATCATAATGGAGATGGATACTTGGTGTCCTGAGATGTATGATCAAGAGTACTGTTTTTTTTTACTTTACCTGTAAAAATCCTTTTCTTGGAGTACATCACAGGACACCGGGATCCTGCCCCTCAGCCTTTGTAGTTTATATCTTGCTGCAAAAGCTGAAGCTTTGCCTAAGCAGGGAGGAGGGGTTATGCCTAAGAGGGGTTTGTCTTTTTTTTTTTTGCCCAGTGTCCAACTATCTGAAGGTAGCAGAATAACCCTATTGTGATGAAGATGACTGGTGTCCTTTTGATGTACAAGAAAAGGATTTTACAGGTAAACCATAAATTCAATTTTTGCAAATAGAAATGCTTATGTATGTGCTTTGTTTTGGCAAAACTTTGATTTTGTTTTTTCATATAAAAACACCAACTTGTGATGCAATTTATTGTGTTTTTAGGTAGGGTTGGAGAAGAAAGCCACGTCAGACACGCGTTTGATCTATATGACAACTGGTGTTCTTCTGCAGAAAATAGTTGGTGCAAAGAGCCTGACTGAATTTACTCACATTTTCATTGATGAGGTAAGTTTTTTTGTTAACCACTTTCAGACCAGACCATTTTGCTGGCTTTAACTGACAATTGCACGGTCGTGCGACGTGGCTCCCAACCGCCGTGTGATTGCGGCGCATGCGATGGCATGGCGGCATTCTTAAAGGGGCGTACCTGTTGTACGCCCTTATGCCTGTTCGTGCCATTCTGCTGACGTACATAGCCGTGCGCCGGTCAGAAAGTTGTTAATGTCAAATGCTAATTATCCAAGTGCTCATGTTGCTATAAACTTTTCCCTCAGATAGAATCAGACAAGTAGTGTGCTCCTAATTTTGTAGGTTTTGTGATCCTTATGCAAAGTTTCATCAAAAAACTTTTTTCTTTTTCGTTCCTTGACAGACAAAGCGCTTCCTTATTCAGAACCATAGGGTTATACCGCCGCCCACAGGAGTAGGACACCAGGCAGAAAAAAGACTTGGCTATGCCTATGGGCAGTCCTAGGGGGTATATATCCTCCTCTCTGCTTTAGGCCTTCAGTTTTTTTTTCCTCCTGCCTAGTCAGGAGTAAGGACCTAGTTCCCTGCTGGGGTCTGTATCTCCCCCCACCCCCCAGGGCCAGCAAGCGCGCAGACCACAGCTTGGCACTGCACTAGATTGGCTGTGACATAGCCCCACTGGCCGGCGAGTTAAACTTCTCGTGAGGTTGCATACAACCATGTCTCGGCCTGATTCGCAGCATTCCTCCTGGCCGACTGCCCCACCCCATTTCGATTGGGAGGTGGTTCTGTCTGGAGTGGTGCCCGCCCAGTTCCTGGTATGGTGAGTACATTTCTCTCCTTGGATGGGTTTTGGGGTGGACGCGTGCCCTTCCCTGGGTCGGTCAGAACTGCGGTTCAACTCCTTTTCTTCGACCCCTGCTCCCTGGGGTTGATGCTATTCGGGGGTCCTCCTGGTGATCTTCCCTTGCATCCTGAAAGAAAACGCTCTGGTGGGAGTGTATATATCCTCAGTGGGATTTTTAAATAGGGTTGCCAACACTTAATAAAGAAGTAAGGAAGTTGCTAAAAAAAGGTTTTATTGAAAAAACTAATTCCATTTAAAATCAATCTATGTAACCATTTTGAACAACATACACATAGGACATCATTGAAACCAACTCTATTGAACATCTGTATAACAATAGAAATAACCCAACGTTTCGAGGTATGATTTGCAATAAACCTCTTCTTCAGGGGTAGTTTTTGTTGGTTGTATCGATGAACAGGTCTGCAATAAGATAATAAAGCACAAAAGGAGTAAAAAGGAAACTTAAACAAACAAAGAAAAAATACAATAAGTATAAGTGATACATGGTAGTCCGCAAGAATCATCATATCGATCAGTGTATAATGCGCACTAATTCCCTCGCATCCTGCACCCCCTCCATCCTCCCACTCCCATATGGGATAGTGCGGTGGTTGGTGTTAGGGGCTTGTGTCATGCCTGTTACTGATGTGGGGGGCCAGCGCTCCCGATAGCTGTGCTTACCGGCTGGGGGGGTGGGGCGGCGCTTGATGCCTCTGGAGGTCTGTTGCCCGGATCACCTCTCCTCATGTACCTCCTGGGTCCTTGAGAGCCTCATGAGCGCAGCCATTTTGCTGTAGCCGGTGCCATTTTCTTAGTGTCTGCATGCTTTGCTATGGCTGGCGGCCATGATATGGTGGTCTGGTGTGCTCATGGAGTGGTGGCCATTACTATGAAACCCTGGATGGCGTTTTAGTGGTGGGAGATCCTCCTTTTTACCCTGGTGCTGACTCGTGGGTGGTTCTTCCTAAGATGCCACATGTGAGTAGTGCTATTCCTGAGGCAGCTGGTGCTACGCTGGTGGAGTGGAGTCATTGGGGTCCCTTCCTCTCTGCTGCAGGCTTTGGGGTGTCTCATAGCAGTGCTCGCACTTGATGTGGTGGGTCCACCTTCATTCTCTATGGAGTCTCGGGAGCAGTTTTCCCCACCTGACCACCTCTGAGGCTGCAGGTCCCTCAGGGTCCCAGACATCCTTTTGGTGCACTGACGGTGGTCCTAGAGTCCTTTGTTTCCCTGGTGAATGTGACTTTTGGGTGGCGGACTAGCGAGAAGCGCCCCCGCCCTCCCCTGCCCCTTGTTTGGTTAGATCCTAAATCTGACTCGGCCGCCGTGGACGTGGCCAACCCTGCAGGGTTTGCAGCCGTGCTCCCTGACTTCTCAGATAGTGTGGATAATTCCTCCACACCTGTGGCTGCACATGAGAAGGGGCTGGTAGATGCACTGATTGCGTTTGTGCAGGAAAATAAAAAAAATGGAGACCCCCTGTACTCCCAATGGAGTCTGCCAGCATATTCTAATGTTAAGAAAAAAAAACAATGCCAGCCCCTTATCATACACTGCTGCTTCTTTGTCACTGTCGTAAATCAAAGCTTCTAAATACCTCAGAAGGAGGGCCAGAAGAGGTGTGGCGGCCTGCCTGACACCCCCTCTGTGTGGCACTTGTGGCGGACCTCCCGAACCCATAAGCCCCCCCCCCCCCCTCCCCCCGGTTGGTTAAAAAAAATATTGGTGTCTAAGACGCACGCACGGTGTGCCCTCTATTTTCAGGTGGAAAAAGTGCATGTTATACACGATAAATACGTTAGGTTAATGGTCATTTTGTGTAAAGAAAATGGTTGCTATGAATATAAGAAAATTGCTATTGCCAATATAGTGTGTGTTTTTTGTGTTAGGAAGGAGCATTTTACTGTATATATAATTGTAACCTTTCAAGTTCAAGTGTGTGTCCTTTTTTTTTTTTTTTTTTTTCTCGGTTCTCTAATTTCTAAAGTAAATTATAGACTGTAGTACTAGTACAGGGGGTCCCCGAGTTACGAACTAGTTAGGGACTACCCGCCTGTTCGGAAGTCGAAAATGTGCGTAAGTCGGTCGCGCATGCGCAGACCGACAAATACGGACATTTCCGATGTTCCGTCTAATGCCGTTCTGCGCGTGCGCGGCAAATTACGGACATTTCCGAAGTTTGCCGGCATTTTCTGAGGCTCCGTATGGCCGCGCATGCGCAGAACGGCCCGGAGGACGGCGGAAAATGGCGGAGGGTCCCCGCAGCGCCCCGTTCGTAAGGGGATGTTCGTAGGTCGGGCGTTCGTAAGTCGGTGAAAAATCAAGCGCCTGCCACCAATTTCCCCATCCGTCTTTCAGGACAGCACCATAGAGAGACCCTGGCTCCTCCCCTTTCAGGAAACACCGCCTTAGATTTAGAATTTAAGCTCCCACCGTCCTGCCAGTCCCTCAGTTATGGTGTTTCCTCCGGTGGGGAGACACCGCTATGGAGCCAAGGGCTGAATAGCCATGGAGGCTAAGGCCGATCGTTTCCAGAGGAGGGGGGGGGACCAGGGTCTCTCTGCCTCTCTCATCCTACCTTGCGGTCCGTGAGGCTGGGGAAGCCTAAAGACTGGGCTGTCATTTTCTCACGCACCTCCGGCTTCTCTTGGCGAAACTGCAAGCCGGAGGGTTCCGCTCTTCTCCAGTCCAGGGGGACGCCAGCGGAAGCACAGGAGGCCGCCATGTTCGGCGTGGAGCTCAGTGCGCCGGGTCGGATGGCGGGTGACGTCATTTCCGGCGGGGGTCAGTGCTTCCGTTTGACCCGCGGCTTCCGGTTCCGGCCGCGGGATTTGAAAAGCGGAACTGGCGTTCTGGCTGGTGCTGCCTCATTTTTTGCCTGTAGCGACAGCGTTCGGAGGCGAAGGCACCACCGATCCTCAGCGGGAAATGTCGGAAGCAGAGGCTTCCCGAACGGCTCCTGGAGATGCCTGCACCAGCCACTCTAAGGTAAGTGGAACCCTGGGGTGGTGTTCCCTTACTGGATAACCTGTAAGCTCCACAGGTGTGTTTGTCTCCCTTGGTGGTGGGGAAGATGGGGGGTAACTAGGACCCTGGTGGTGGTGGTCACAGTTATAGCACCCCTGGTGGCCCTCTGTGTGTATTGCTGGTGGTTAAGGGGAGTCTGACTGCTCTCTTTCATGTTTGTCTTTTTTCAGAGCAAGTCTGCTGAGAAAACCAAATCGCCCCACAATTCAAAGAGAAAATGCCCTTCGTGCAGAACCACAATGGGGGAATCGTGGTCCAAAGCACTCTGTAGGGAATGTATAGAGGGGCTAGTGAGGGAGCAGTCAGCGGAGCAAAGTACGGAGTTAGCTGTGTCCGTCAAGGAACTATCGAGCACCGTACAATCTTTTAAAATGCTCTTCTCTAGTTTTCAATTTCCGCAGACTCAGGTTAACCCTCCACCAGCACAGCAGAGTGTTACGCCAAGCCTAACGGATGCTCCCTCGGCGAGTGGTGAGAATCCGGGGGGTTCTAGAGAAGAGATTGAGGAGGAGCCAGATAGCATTGCTTCTGGTTCCCAAGGGGAATCCGAGGGAGAGGAGGTGGATGGCGAGTCCACGAGAGCCTCTCGCTACAAGCTTTCTCTGGAGGAAGTGGAAGAGCTTTTAGGAGCTATTCACACCACTTTGGGAATCCAGGAAGAAAGAAAAAAGCTGTCGCTCCATGACCAAATGTACAGGGGCTTAGGGGAACAGAAAAAGAAAGTGTTTCCGGTCCATGAGGTACTGGTCGACGCCATTAAAAAAGAATGGCAAGACCCGGAAAGGAAACCATTCTTTTCGAGGAGTTTGAAAAGGAGGTTTCCTTTTGCAGAGGAGGAAACTCTAGTATGGAATAAAATTCCTAAACTAGATGCGGCCTTCTCGCAGGTCTCTAGGCACACCGACCTTGCCTTTGAAGATATGGGAGCCCTCCCAGATCCTATGGATAAAAGGATGGACTCTCTATTGAAAAAATCCTGGGATTCATCAATAGGCAACCTCAAACCCGCCATGGCGTCCACAGTGGTGGCACGAAACATGGAGTACTGGTTGACGCAAATTAAGGCACACATTGAAGCAGGAACTCCTAAGGAAACAATCATGTCTTCCTTTCCTATGCTCCTCAATGGAGTAGCTTATCTGGCTGACGCCTCAGCGGAGTCAGTAAGGATGTCAGCAAGGTCAGCAGCCTTGTCCAACTCAGCAAGGCGGGCTCTTTGGCTTAAGACGTGGCAGGGAGATAGCGCGTCAAAAGTCAAGCTCTGCGGTATTCCCCTCACAGGGGACTTGTTGTTCGGTCCTGGCTTGGAGGCCGTCTTGGATAGGACGGCCGACAGGAAAAAGGCCTTTCCTATCAAAAAGATGTTTGCGGAAGCCAAAAGGAGGGTTCAACCCAGGAGGAAGTTTGAACCTCCTAAAAATGAGCAACAGAAAAAAGTTTGGGGACAGAAGGGCAAAGGGCGTGGGGGAGCTATTTTTCGCCCTCCTGAACAGCCCAAAAAGTCCAAATGACGGAACCAGGGTGGGAGGAAGACTGGGGTACTTCCTCCCACAGTGGGAGTTGATCACCTCCAACCATTTTATTTTGGAGATTATAAGGAGGGGTTACAGGTTGGAGTTTTCAAAACCCCCACCTCTCAGGCTTCTGGTCACCACGCTACCAAGATGTGCAGAAAAGGCTTCAGCTCTTCTTTCCTCTCTACAGGAGGAACAAGAGGTGGTAACCCGAGTCCCGGTGGAAGAGACAGGCAGGGGCTTCTATTCCCACATCTTTGTGGTCCGCAAACCATCGGGAAAGTTCAGACTAATCCTGAACTTGAAGCCCCTGAACGTCTCGGTTACATACAGGAAGTTCCGAATGGACTCGATCTACTCGGTGAAAGCACTTCTTCCCCAGAATTGCTTCATGGCGTCCATAGACCTGAAGGATGCCTATCTGCACATCCCCATAGCAGAGGGGTACCAGAAGTTCCTCAGGTTGGCGGTGAAGACCCCAGAAGGGATAGTGCATCTACAATTCAGGGCTCTTCCCTTCGGGCTATCTTCTTCCCCCCGTATATTCACCAAAGTCATGGTGGAGGTTCTGGCCTTCTTGCGACTCAGAAACATTGCAATAGTCGCATATCTAGACGATCTGCTCCTATTTGCTTCTTCCCCAGAGCAGCTGTCCAGAGATCTGCAGGTAACAAGGGACATCCTCGAAAATCTAGGATGGCTCTTGAACCTGGAAAAATCCAGCCTGATCCCATCTCAGAAAATCATCTTCCTGGGCTACAGGTTGGATTCAACAAAACAAAAAGTTTTTCTTCCGGAAGAAAAAATCCAGAAGGTAGACAGGGCGATGTTGTTCTTGCAGGGCAATCAACAGGTCTCAATAAGGAAAGCCATGTCAGCTCTAGGGCTACTGACATCCTCGCTCCCAGCAGTACAGTGGGCAGGGCTGCATTTTCGCCCCTTACAACTGTTCATCCTGGGAATTTGGGACCACAGTCAGAGTTCCCTGGACGCCCTGATAGAGGTGCCAATTCAGGTAAAAAGGTCACTCTGGTGGTGGAGAAAAGGGGCCAATCTGTCTCAGGGTTTGGAATGGGTCCTCCCGGTATCCAAAACCATCACGACCGATGCAAGCGGCACAGGTTGGGGAGCACATCTAGATTCCCGGATGGTTCAGGGCACCTGGCTAAGGCAAGAGGCAAGGGAATCCTCAAACTGGAGGGAGCTGAAAGCCATAGAGTTGGCACTCAGAGCCTTTCAGGAAGAACTCCAGGGTCAACACGTGAGAGTCAGGTCAGACAACTCCTCTGCAGTAGCATACCTCAACAGGCAGGGAGGTACCAAAAGCAGGTCTCTGTGGAACTTGACAAGCAGCATTCTCAGGTGGGCCGAGGCAAATATTCTGTCCCTGTCGGCGGTACATCTAAAAGGGGATCAAAATCAGGTTGCGGATTTTCTCAGCAGGAAAAAGCTGAGAGAAGGCGACTGGATTTTGAACCAGGATGTCTTCAAGGCAATTACCCAGAGGTGGGGGGATGCCTTGTATAGACCTCTTCGCCTCAAGGGAAAACAGAAAGACAGATCTCTTCTTCTCCCTGAGCAGATGGGACGGAGCACTTGGAGTGGACGCACTGGCTCAGAGCTGGGAGTTCTCCAAGTGCTATGCCTTCCCCCCTCCCGTACTAATCCCAGCAGTACTGAGGAAGTTACAGTTGGAGAGCACAACTCTCATTCTGATAGCACCTCATTGGCCCAGGAGGCCGTGGTTTTCCATCTTGAAGAGTCTGGCAGTGGAACCCCCTTGGATTCTGCCATTCCAGGAAGATCTTCTGTCCCAGGGTCCAATCTGTTGTCCTCAGGTGGAGCGGTGGAACCTGGCTGCTTGGCTACTGAGGAGGAATTGCTGAAGGGCAAGGGGTTCTCATATCGTTTAGTATCGACCCTACTAAGTTGCAGAAAAAGGGAGACGCAAGCTATCTACCTGAAAGTGTGGAAACGCTTCAATAGATGGTGCGCGGATAGTTCCTTCGACACAAGCAGTCCTGTAGCGGTACTGGAATTTCTGCAAGCGGGGGGCAGACAAGGGGTTCGCTGTTAGCACACTGAAAGGACAGGTGTCTGCTTTGAGTGTGTTTTTGGAGAAACGGTTAGCATTGGATCCCTGGATATCTAGGTTTTTTAAAGCTCTAAACAGGCAGAGGCCAGTAAGAGTATCCTCTTTTCCAGTATGGGATCTTTCTTTGGTGTTACAAGCCCTCACCGGTGAACCATTTGAACCGTTGGAGGCTTGTACGTTGAGGTCGATCACCCTCAAAACGGTGTTTTTGGTGGCGATCACCACGGCAAGAAGAGTAAGTGAACTCGAAGCCCTTTCAATTAGGGCACCTTTTTTTCAGATATTTCCAGATCGGGTGGTTTTTAGAACTGATCCGGCATTTTTGCCTAAAGTGGCCTCAAGTTTTCATAGAGGCCAGGAAATAATTTTGCCTACCTTCTGTGTAAACCCTGTGAGGGAACAGGAACGCACATTTCATAAGTTGGACGTTAGGAGGTGCGTCCTCCAGTACTTGGAGAGTACAAAGGACTATAGGAAGTCTGATTCCTTTTTTGTATTATTTTCAGGAGCTAAAAAAGGGTCTAGAGCCTCTAGACGGACGATAGCCAGATGGATTAGGTTAGCCATCAGACAGGCTTATGTAGCGGGGGGAGTGGAGCCCCCGGACGGTATTAGAGCGCATTCCACCAGGGCAGTGGCGACTTCGCAGGCTGAGTGGGCTGGTGCTTCTCCAGAGCAGATCTGTAGGGCGGCAACGTGGTCCAGCTTTGATACGTTCGTAAGGCACTACAGGTTGGACTTGCTGTCAGCGAAGGACCAAGCCTTTGGGCGTAAAGTTCTGCAGGCAGTAGTCCCACCCTAAGGTAAGGTGCTCGCTTATCCTCTCTATGGTGCTGTCCTGAAAGACGGATGGGGAAAAATGGAGTTACTTACCGGTAACATCCTTTTCCGGGAGTCTTTCAGGACAGCACAAGTTACCCACCCTATTTTGTTGGACATGGAAGAAGTCATCGCATGAGACCGTCAGGTAAGAGATGTAAGTTATTATGACGTGTTCTTGTGTCTCCCCAGCTGGCCGGAGGTACTCTTGAAGAACTGAGGGACTGGCAGGACGGTGGGAGCTTAAATTCTAAATCTAAGGCGGTGTTTCCTGAAAGGGGAGGAGCCAGGGTCTCTCTATGGTGCTGTCCTGAAAGACTCCCGGAAAAGGATGTTACCGGTAAGTAACTCCATTTTTCAGCTAGTTCCCGGCCATCTGTTGACTGCCACCAAATTCAGCTAGTCCCTGGCCTGTCGTCACCTTCCGCCAGATGCGGCTTGTCACTTGCCGCATGAGGGCGGAACAGCTGTGATGTCATCTGTTCGCCGGTCGCAACGCTGAGTGCGGCCTTTGCGGCCCGGCTGCAAATAGGTTATGGTCTGGGGGTTGGACTCCTGCGCTTCATGACCAGGGCATTTTTTGCTATCCAGCGTTGATAATTTAACTGGCAATTGCTTGGTTATGCAACACTGTATGCAGATGAAACCTTTATATTTTTTTTATCACAAATGGAGCTTTCTTTTGGTGGTGTTTAATTACAACTGAGTTTTTTTTCCTATTAAAAACCCCCCCCAAAAAAGTGAAATAAAAACAAAGTCTTAGTATGTTAAAACATTTTACAAACCATCTTCATAAATTTAAGGCAAAAAGTAATCTGCTACATTTTTCTCTGGTAAAAATAACCCAACATGGTCTATCTTTAGTCCATAGGAAAGTGAGTCTACTAACTATGGTATTATTATATAGTTGAAAATTGATCAATCCTGATGGCTTTTCTCATTTTACGAAGCCCTAAAATGCCAGCACAGCGCAAATATCCCCCAAATTACCCCTTTTTTGAAAGTTGACCGTCCAAGGTATTTAGTAAAAGGCATGGAGGTTTATTTTTTATTTTTTTGACGTTGTGATCTTTTCTTACAATTTATTAGAATTTTTTTATTTTTTTTCACTACTGTCACCAGTGCAGTTCACCTTGTCTTATGACTGGTGTGACAGTAATCAGGGATACTGACTGGTGGCAATATGTGATCAGGGATTTTATTTTAAACTGTTCTTGCTTATAACCGTGATGATCACTGTTATAAGCAATAGTTTTAGCTGTCATGGCTTTTATTCAAGACGGCTTGCTTACTATTGTGATTGGCTACAGCATATCACATGGTACAGGGTGATGTAATTGGCCCAGATATGTGATAGCTGCGAGCCACTTATAGAATTGCAATAGTAAGCAGAACAGTCATAAATGGAAGTTATGGGTGTCGCTGAGCTTGTAGCTACTGCCTTCTCCCAGTAAAAGTACTGTGAGCAGGTCTGTAACTGGTTAGGGATTCTGTAGGTGTCTACGTCGTCGTACAGTTCTGAAAATGGTTCTGTAACACATATTTTTATACAAAGTTACGGGGAGGAGAAATTCAATTGTTTTTTTTTTTTTTTTTTTTTATATTCCTGATGCAAGCTAGTGATAACATCTGTTGTAAGAAGCAAGGTATCAGTTTACTGTGGTTGTTAAAAAGTTAAAGTATTTTCCTGTGAAAATGTATATTCTTAAATTGAAACTTTGTCGCTGATCATTTTTTTTTTTTTTGTTAATGGTTTTCAAACCCATCTCCTAATATGATGGCACATTAATTTTATGATGAATGGTAGCATAAGCAGGGGATTATTTACTACCAAAGAAGATAATCTAGGGAAGAGGGGTTTTATTATTAAATTGACAGATCCATGGATTGCATACAAAATAGATAAACCGCTAAAAGCAGGACAGATTGGATGGTATAGAAGTGGTGCACGCAGTAACACTGGTTTGCTCACAAAATATAACTGGTGCATTTCAAGATAAAAAATTGCACATAGATATTAAAGGGGGGGTGGTATGTCTAAATACTTTTAAAAAGCTAATGATGGCATGGAAAATTCAGGTCATTTTGAAACTGGTGGCAGCAACGCGTGTCTAAAAACGGTTGGGACCGGGCAACAAAAAGCTGGCAAAGTGATACTAACAAGGGATGCCTGAAAGACCATTTTACAACGAATTAGGTTAAGTGGCAACAGGTATGTAACATGGCTATAAAAAGAGCATCTTAGGGTCAGTGTCTCAGAAGGAATGATGGGTAGAGGTTCACCAATCTGAAAAGCTAAATTGTAAAACCATTTCAGAGTAATGTTCCTTAACCGCTCTTCCCGACTTCTACACGCCAGTGTATATCGGCAGAATGGCACTGGTGCACAAAAGGGCGTACCCGCACATCCCTTCGATATCGCGCGCCTGCGGCGGATCCCTGGACTCTATATCCGCTGGTGGTCGAGAGGCAAAACGGGGGAAATGTAAACAAGGCATTTCCCTGTTCTGCCTAGTGACATGACAGGGATCCACTGCTGTCACACAGTTCCCTTTGTACAGAGCCCTATGTTTTGTCAGCACAGGGCTTTGGGCTGAGATTTGACAGCCGATCAGGTCCCAGCCATGAATCATTGGCCTGGATCTGCTTACAGACTCCTTCAGTGTCAAAGGCAGTATTTGCTTTTTTATTTTTTTTATTCGCCAATGCACTCCACCACTTACAGGCAGTGAGCTCTGTGTGGCGATGTCTCTCATTTCAATAAAGATAATTTACTTTTTTTTCTTCCCTATAAACTGAATGCAATGTATCTACAGACCACCAGTGGCTGTGTTCTAGCGCAGATGTTGGTGCGATTTGGCTGGGACGTATGCAAACTTATGAATACACCATGGGTAATAGGCTCATACCTTCAGGACGTTGGCAAGCTTTTGAGGGCATGTACCCCTGGGGTGCCTCATCTATAACTACTACACTTTTAGGAGTGTGTTTTTTTTTTTTTTTTTTGTACCTGCAGGTGATAGACTTTCGCTAGTTTTATTTTTATTTTTATTTTTTTTCTTCTTTACGAGTGTCTTCTAATGTTAACACAGAAGCGGTGTATCTAGATTGCAACCACATTAACCACTTGCCACCCATATAACTTGTACAGTGGCAAGGTGGCACTGCTGCCCCAGATCACGTACCTAAGCTGTGATCCGACACTTGGGGTGCCCATGCATGTGTGACTATACACAGCAGAAGCTGATCTGTGGGTACCGCTGACTCCATGTCCACCGACACCTGTCGATCATCCAGCAGAAAAGCAGTCTGCCTATGTAAACAAGGCAGGTTGCCATTCTGTCAGTAGCGAAGGCATGTTTACGGTGTTCCTGCAAAGCAGGGACATGGATCAATGTCTTCCCCTAGTAAAAGCATCTTTCACAGTACACTAAAACACTGGTCAGGGACACAGTTAACTCTTTGAGTGCTCCTGCCCAGCCAGTGTCTTTACTACAGTGACAGTGCATATTTTTAGCAACAAGAAAGAAATACTGCACTAGATAAAAGAAAACTAAAATAAAAAAGCTGCAGCAAAAACCATCAAATATCACTATGCTGAAAATATATAAAAAATTGCTGCGCTAAAGAAAATATAAAAAATACACTCCATATAGCCAAGTGATATAATGAAATATTGAAATGTCCCAAAACATGTATCAAAAAATGTGTCCGTGTATATATTCAGTGAACTCATAAAATGTTGCAATGAAAAGAAATATTTGCATATTTTTTATCACGGATCACTGTGTCACTGGTCGCTCAAAAGTGTCACTGTCCAACTGTCTGCCGCAATATTGCAGTCCCGCTATAAGTCGCTAATCGCTGCCATTACTAGTTAAAAAAATAAAATATATAAAAGTATCCCATAGTTTGTAGACGCTATAATTTTAGCGCAAACCAATCAATATACACTTATTGGGGTTTTCAAATTTTTTATTTTTTTTTACCAAAAATATGTAGCAGAATACATATTGACTTAAATGCATGAAGAATTTTTTTTTTTATCAATTTTATTGAATATGTTTATAGCACAAAAAATAAAAACTGCAGCACGAAAAGCTCTATTTGTGGAAAAAAGGACATTTTATTTGTGTATAGCGTTGCAGAACCGCACAATTACCTGTTAAAGTAACGCAGTGCCGTATGTCAAAAAATTACCTGGTCATGAAGGGGGGTATATCTTCCAGAGGTCAGGTGGACTCCACGCACTCAGGACAACCTGTAATGTTGCTTCAGGCATTGGATCATGCATGTGGTGTTCACTATGGCATCTGGTGCATTGCATTGAGTTTGTGGCAGGGTGCTATACAGATTCATGGCTGTGGTCTATAGCTATGAATCCCAGTCCCTGAAGGCCCCTAATATGCCTACTGTGATGGATGAAGCCTGGACTTTAATCACTTAATGACCGCAATACGTACTGTAAGCCTGGGGTTATGGCTGAGGCCATCAGCCGTAACCCCAGTATTCTTTCTCATAAAGGTAATACATTTGCTGATTAGCTGCTGGATTGCTTTTAAAAAGCAGCTGGGAGAGGCCGCCTGTACCTCCCCCTCCCGCCGCTCACCGGTGTTTCTCTGGCTTACCGTTCTTATTTGCATGCCTGGGAAACTATCCCAACAGTTTTCGTGGCTGGTCAGAGGTGAGAAGAGACTGATCACCTCTATGATCTAGGATGACTGGAGCAAAGTCATGATGTCATGTCATTTCTGGTCTAGGGCAGAAGGAAACCATTAAAAAAAATTAAAGCCACCCCCCCCCCCCCCCCACAGAAGAGAACACATTCATAAGTTGTGCACACATATGTAAACTGTGTTGGTACCTTGATTGCCTTGAACGTTGGAGTGAGAGAAATAATTCTAGCACGAGACCTCCTCTGTAAAAAGCGTTGCCTGTGAAGATTTTTAAGTATCTGTCGCCATTCCACCAACGTGCATATTTTAAAGCGTGACCTGTTAGGGATCTATTTACTCAGTGAAACACCATCTTTTAGATCTTGCTAAAAATAGTTTAATTCATTTTAATGCAGAGAAATATATAAAATACATTTACTTTTCCCAAAACATTGCTTTTGAAAAACCGATGCGCAAATACCATGTGAATAAAAATATTGCAACAATCGCAATTTTATTCTCTAGGGTCTCTGCTAAAAAAATGTTTGGGGGTTTCTAAGTAATTTTCTAGCAAACAATGCTAATTTTTACTTGTAAGCAAAAAGTGTCAGAAAAGGCTTAGTCCTTAAGTGGATATGTACAGTCCAGCATCATGAAGGGGTAAGACAGGGTCACCCTTTATCTCTAACCATTAACCGTGAAAAAATGGGGCTATGTTTGTAATGTATTCAGTTCAGTGTAAACCTTTCAACCTGGGTGCTATCATTTACTCTTGGGTGGGTGACCAAGGGTTACATCACACCACTGGTGGCACACATTTTTTAACTTTACTTCTGCCTAAAGTCCTAAGGTATTCAGATGTTTTCCCCTGCCTTTTTGCCGTGAGATTTTATTGCATGACGGTCTACACTTGGGTTATCGTGTACTCCTTCCGGACACACTTACCTTATACCCCGCACTCTACTCCGTGAATACCTTGCAGCATAATGCCCTCATTTAGAATGATGGTGGAGACCAGGTGAAAGGGAACCAGTTCTAAACAGACAAACCTTTGACATACCAAAGTCCCATGCAGCACTCGGCATCAGTGACCATGTGTCCCTTGCAGCCAGGAAGGACTTTGTCTCGGCATCAAATTCTAGCTCTATTTCAGGATCTCGACAAGTGGCCTACTTGACAAAAGTATAATTTTTTTTTTTTTTCCTGTAACAATTCCTTTGCCCAATTATGGGTGGGGTCTAAGCACTGACATCATGAACAATTACCTACACCTGTACCTATTGAAGATGTTTGTTCTTTTAAAGATTCTGCTGACTGAATATTTGAGATGCTCCTAAACTTTTAAATGCTTTATCATAGCAACTCTTCAACCCATTAAATCCGCTCTAGCTGGTATGTATTTCAAACTACAGTCACTGGACTAGGACAGTGAATAACCTACATGACCTTGTATTACAGGATCATGCTGTTGAAGGGAAATTTCCACAACTCTGCATTCTGCTCTTCTTTTCTGTGTAGATGTCCTGATGTTATGAGACAATTATCTGTAAAAGGCCCCTCACACGCATGCCTTCTCAAGGAAGATGTTTTTGGTGAGGCACTTGACCAATTCATCAGATATCACATGTAGGCAAGTTTAGTTTCCTCAGAAGGTGACGTAGTTGCATAGTAAGTCAGGTTAAAAAAAGACACAAGTCCATCTAGTTAAACCACAAAAAAAATACAATCCCATGTACACAAACCTATACCCACAGTTGATCCAGAGGAAGGCAAAAAACCCCAGCAAAGCATGATCCAATTTGCTACTGCAGGGATTACAATTCTTTCCTGACCCCCCAAACAAAACACCCCTTCTCAGGATCTCCTAACTCTTCAAAGCAGAGCATCTCCATGCTCTACTGAGGCTTCAGTGTCAACACCTCTTTTTAGCCTGCCCTTTTGGCACAATGCTTGGCCCTCAAAGGCCACCAAGCCTTCGCCAAAGTCCTCTTTACAATCCTAAGAAAGGGGGATGGATGTTGCAGTTCTCCTTTTATTGGTCACAGATGTCTCATACCTGTCGGTTCAATCGTTTGTTTCAAAAAGGATATGTGAGAGTTCACAACTCTACTGCTCCTCTGCTTTGCTTTCAAATCAACCACAAACTTTAAACCCTTCTCAGGGAGTTGTTACACCAGTATTACCTCTGTACAGCTTCAAAGGATTCTTAGTACCAAAGCTCAACAGTGGTATCTTTTATCATACATTTAATATCCCTAAATTCCTTTACTTTCCCAAATTTTACATGCCATCCTAAAGGTCAGTTATTGTTTACATTCAAGATGCCTAACTCCAGGTTCCCATTTACCCACCATCTGTGATTTCTTCAATTTGCGGTGCCAGACAGCCACTGGTTTGCCACATTGCCTTTTTGCCTGTCCTCTGCTCCCAGGTTGTTTGGAAAAATGTTGGCACCTTTGTGTACCCTTTTCAGAATTAGGATTTCTTGTCACAAGCTTCTCATGAAGAATTCCTCTTGCAACTTTCCACAAATGTCAAGACAATTCAGCTGCTTCAGGCCTTTGGCTTGGTGATCACCTTCAACAAATCTATTCTCCAGTCTTTCCTATGCCTAGAATGTTTGGGTCTGGTCCTGGCTACATTCTAGGCAAGTCTTTCTTCCAGAAAGAGCTTGTTAATGACGAAATCTAAACAATCCTGCTTACAGTTCATACTATATACAGAATGAATGTTGTAAAACTGTTATGCAAAATGGACGCTCTTGTGCTTAACAATAGCTTTTTTTTTTCTTTGTCATCATCATGTCAGTTGGATGTGTCTGTACATCCTGTAAAGAGCCCTTCCTCATTATTTATGACAAGGGTTGAATTACACCCTAGTCTGTGCTTTTTTTCAAATACCGTTTCAGTGTTTCATCTTAAAGAGGATGGCCACCTTAACAAAAAATATTAAAAGTCAGCAGCTACAAATACTGCAGCTGCTGACTTTTAATAAATGGACACTTACCTGTTCCAGGTTCCAGCGATGTCGGCAGCAGATGACGAGCAATCTCTCGTCTCTCGGCTGCCCCCGCGGCCATCCTCTGTCAGGGAATCAGGAAGTGAAGCGTTGCGGCTTCACTGCCTGTTTCCCTACTGCGCATGCACGAGTTGCACGTCTTTACTGGTCCCCGTTGTGTCCTGGGAACTGCGTTTCCCAGGACGCAACGGGGGGGGGGGGGGGGTTGCCACCTGCGGCTAGCTAGTCCCAGAAGTGGGTGCAGATACCTGGATTATACAGGTATCTGCACCCCCCTGAAAGGTGCCAATTGTGGCACCGGAGGGGGGGGGGAGGAATCCGATGAGCGGAAGTTTCACTTTAGGGTGGAACTCTGCTTTAATAAGGACATTTTGTTTTCTTATAGCTTACACCTATGCATTACAGTCTACATAGCCTGAGCATAGTCTAATAGTGCAACTGAAAGCTTCGGCTTTCATTAGACAAATTACAAGAGTCTATGCTTAAAATCCAAAAACCTTCTCCAGCACTGTTCTGTGCCCACTGGAGTAGCCTGGGACTTTAGGCACAAATACGGTTTTCCAATTCGGTAAGGCCACCACCTGATCTTCTGTTCACACTTTTCACACTTTTTCAAAGTTTTACCAGGTTGAAGTCCAATTTTCTGCGAGTGTAGTTTTTGGTAACAAGGTTCTTGCAATAGCACTCTGAACCTATGCCTTTTACCCCCGACACATAATTTCCCAGGAGCATAGGAGAGGGAGGAAGTGACGAGGAGCTCCGCCGACCAGGAAGTGGCAGATTAGGAGGACTACATAGCAACAGGGCGTTTCTGGTAAGTATAAAACATTGTTTTTTTCCTCCCGAATGTTTCTTTATAGGTTAAAAGGAGTCTGTTAATGGGGAAAAAAAATTTCAGGGAGGCACTCTGCTTTAAATGGTCCATCTGGCACCAACGTGCACTGTGCGCACATTCATTGCTGTTCGCGTGGATGGGAAGGGATGCACTGATAAAGCAAATGCCAAAGATTATCGGCAGAAAATATGGTTATCTGCGCTCTGCCGCAAAAAGACACATTATATCCATTTTTAATTAAAACTGTCCATTTCGGTTTCTGGGCCAAGTGTATCCTGAATTTTCCATAATTTAAATTTCGATGCACCACTAGTTTCTTTGCAGAGCTACACCAGATTTAGAACTCTACAGTTTTAGTAAATCGGCCCAAATATTACACAGTAGTGTTTTTTTTTATTTTTTACAACTTCTATTTATTTTTTAAAGGGGTTGTAAAGCCTTATTTTTTACCTTAATGCATTCTATGCATTAAGGTGAAAAACCTTCTGTAGTGCTGCAGCCCCCCAGTGCCCCCGTTTTACTTGCCTGAACCCGGTTTTCTTCCCGGGAACGAGTCTTGTGTCCTGAATGGATAGATTGATAGCAGTGCAGCCATTGTCTCCCACTGCTGTCAATCAAATCTAATGACGCGGGCGCCAGGGGGTGTCTTTGCTTTATGGTGTCCCATAGGACAATGCGGGGAGGAGCTACTAGCGCCGCTGAGGGACCCCAGAAGAGGAGGATCGGGGGCACTCTGTGCAAAACTAACTGCACAGTTAAGGAAAGTATCACATGTTTGTTTTAAAAAAACACGAGGGTTTAGTAACCCTTTAATTTAACATAATCCTTTTTATGATGTCCATGGAGGGATCATGCTCTTGGTACTGCTTTGCTACACAACTTGCATGCTAGTACTGGGAGGGGTTATGGGAGGGGTTATCCTGGCCTACATCTTTTTTTATTTTTTGCCCAATCCTCCTGCAGTTAGCAGTATAACCCATAGGTGAAAGACATTTGGGGATTTATTAAAACTGTAGAGTGCAAAATCTGGCGCAGCTCTGCATGGTAGCCAATCGGCGTCAGGTTTATTTTTTTTGTCAAAGATTACAAGCTGAATTTGGAATCTAATTGGCTATCATGCACAGCTGCACCAGATTTTGCGCACTCCAGGTTTAGTAAATAAGCCCCATGGTGTTCCTCAATAGATTTCTCAGAAAATAATTTACAATGAGTGCCTAAGTCCCCTTTTTTAAGTTATTGGACAGATCATTTAAAAAAATGCTGTTGATTTTTATATTCAACTATCCAAAAGGGAGTAAGTTTATTCATTTTGGGTTTTATTTGCGTATATTTATTTTAGATGGTGGCTACAATCCCAGTATTTTAACACGTGTTTTCAGACTTTAATTTGGTTTTTTTTCCCAGCATATGTTTAGGTTGCCATACTTTTCTAACATATCTTATATTTAATGTCATTTTAATTCAGCTCTGTCTGGTTTTGGTTGATGGCTGTAATTGCAAATATATTGCCTTTTTTTTTTTTGCGCGCGCTTATGAAGTCTGTATGCTCAAGTTGTAAAACCTACTTGCTTACCCCTTCCTCCTCTACATGTTTCCTTCTGGCGTTTCATATTGTCTTTACTGAAATGTCAGCGGAGGCCTGACCTTTTGGTTGCATTGGAACAGGTATTTTCAGCGCTGAAATGCCTCAGAGGAATAAAATGACTTGACTAATTTTGTCTGAACTCCTAATTTTTTTGTATAGTACAAACTTTGTCTATAACTCTAATGCTGGTTTTTAGGAATGTAGTGCAAGTTATTTTAATATGTCTAATTTCAGAAGAAAAAAAAAGCTACCGTATATACTCGAGTATAGGCCGTCCCGAGTATAAGCCGAGGCCCCTAAATCACTACAAAAAAATGGGGAAACGTATTGACCCGTGTATAAGCCGAGGGGCAAAAATGCAGCAGCTACTGTAAGTGGAAAAAGGGTCAGCAATGCCCATCTGCATGTCCCATGTACAGACCCCCGTGTCCGTATTGCAGCCCGTGTCCCCATTGCACCCTACCTGTGCCGATCCGCGGGTCCGGGGTCCTGTGTCCGGGGTCCGTGCAGCCGATGAGGTCCCGCTCTGTCCCCCCACAGTGTGTACGGCGACATTACAAATTTAAAAGCCGCGCCTCCTCCTCCTCCTCGTCCGTGATAGGAGGAACACTTTTTTCCCAGCAGTCAGTGTGCAGTGTTCCGCCTATCACGGACATTCTCTCATCCTCGTCCATGAGATGAGAATGACAGAACATCCGTGATAGGCGGAACACTGTACTGCTGGGAAAATTAGTGTCCGCCTATCACGGACGGGCGGGAGCAGGCGGCGCAGCTTTTGAACACTGCCGTCTGTCTGCATGACAAGCTGTTCATGTAGGCAGACGGCGGTGACTCGAATATAAGCCGAGGGGTGGACTTTTAGACCTAAAAAAGGGTCTGAAAATCTCAGCTTATATTCGAGTATATACGGTACTTCTATTCTGTATGGCTCAGTGGTTTGACAATTCAGGATTTTAGCAAGTTTTTATGACCACTTTGGTCTTGTTTTACACCATAACACAGGCCTCGACAAACCCCGGTCGCCCGGGCGCAATTGCGCCTAGAATTGGGGTCCTGGCGCCTGGGGCGACACAGCTGCGGTACCGTGTGAACCTGTGGACACCGACCCCCGCCGCGCCGGCCAGAAATTTAGGCCGCGGCTTTGCGACCTTCTGAAATCCTTCTATGGCGCCATCTTGTGGTGGCCGTTGGTATTGCAACACCTCTAACAATGCTAATGCAATGTTAACCACTGGGCACTTTTCAGCTTTCAGTGCTCACACTTTGAATGACAATTTCTCAGTCATGCAACACTGTACCCGAATGAATTTTTTGTCCTTTTTTTCACACAAATAGAGCTTTCTTTTGGTGGTATTTAATCACCGCTGGGTTTTTTATTTTTTGCACTATAAATCAAAAAATACTGAAAATTCGGTAAAAAAAAAATTCTTTGTTTCTATTAAAATTTATTGGCAGAGTATTGCGGTGTATTGCACAGTGCTGGCAGTGTAGCTGTCACTGACCAGCGCTGTGGGCACTACACATCCAGCCCACAGCGCTGGTCCCATCTCTCCCCCTCTCAGCTTCTCCCCTCTCACTGTACCGATTGATACAGAGAGGGGAGGGAGAAACCGGCGTCATGACGTGACGCCGGTTTGTGTACATGTAATAGCACCGTCATTTGACAGAGCGATCATGTGGCGCCGGGTTCTCGGGACCTGGCGGTCACGGATGTTCCCGAGGAGCAAGGTTCTGGGAGGACGTCCTACGGTGCCCAGTGCCACCTGTCAGTCGCTGTAAAAAAATATGGCTAGTGCTCCTAACTCTTTACTTGGCCTTGCTGTAAAGGATAAACTATGTTCATTAACCTGCATTTGGCTGGTGCTATTGCTAGATAACATCCATCCTTGATGAATCCCAGGCTTCATATAACCATGGAAGATATATCGTTGGCTAGCTTATGCTTCCTTCGAATCTTGTACGGTTCAGGAGCGACTGGCCGAGATTTGATCCATGTATGGACAGGCTGAATGTACCCAGGTTGAACGATTTTGGTACAACCAGCCTGTCGGATTTGACATGCAATCATTGCTTGCATGTTATAGCCACTAACAATAATCACAGTTCTCTGAGTAGGGAGGGATTCCCCTGTCAACATGGTCTGTGTTGATGGGGGAATTAAGCAATTTTCTTTCCTGCAACCTGTGGCTGGCCTTAGATTTTACTAAGTCCTTTTTTGTTTCCCTTTGTACCCTAATCTTAGGAAGTACCTTTTTTGTCTTGTACTTCTCATGTCAGATACTTGCTGGTTAAGAGTTTCACTGCCTATAATTGAAAATACCCATATGCATGGTTGCTGTGGGTGTGAAGGAAACAAGTGTTAAAGTGATTGTAAACCTTGTAAAACAACCCATTCAGTTTAAAATAGAAATTAAAGGAAAACATTTTTTATAAGTAGTCACCTTCCCCTCTGTTCTCAGCTGCATAAGATAAGACCTGAGGAGAGGAGAAGCAACAGCACACTGATCTTCCCAGTAAATGGCTTTGGGGGGGGCAGTTTTTATTAGGAAAACAGATGGACTGGTAGGAACACCAGGGAGTTCACACAAAGGAAGCAATACAAAGAACAAGATACATGTACATATTACAGCAGACGCATATCAGGAATATAAAATGTTGGGGTAACACACACTTTAAATCTGCTATGCTGGAGTATTGTCTCTTAGGTTCCAAGGAGATCTAGTTCTAGCTTTTATGCACTAACTTATTTTTTTTGTTTCATTGTTCAGGTCCATGAGCGCACAGAAGAAATGGACTTTCTCCTGATGATTGTTCGCAGACTCTTGCGCACTAATTCGCGAATGGTTAAGGTAAGCAGTATGTGGGGTTCACATGTTTTTGGCAGGAAGGGGGGGTAGCACCACCTATGTGCTGCATTAAACCTTTGGATTTATTGCCAAAGGTTAAAAACTCACAAGAATAAAATGGTAAACATTCTTATCGTATAGTTTAGTGTCCACCATTTGTCTCTGTCCTGCAGGAGCCGCCGGGGATCTGGACTGCTGGGGATTGTGGAAGGAAGAAAACTAGGAAATCAACACCGATACAAGCCTTTAGAAGGAGCAGGGAGCTCCGAGCCTGTACGTCCCTCACCTCCTCTTCCTCTCCTGGTAAAGTCACGTCCACTGGTGCAATCCACGCTGGTTGGCATTGACTTCTTGGTTTCCATCAGGGCGTCTATTCCTCCTTCCATGATCCCCAGTGGTCCAGACCCCAGGTGACTACTGCAGCACAGAGAGGAGTGGTGGATACTACACTATACGATGAGAATGTTTTTCTATTTTTTTATTCTTGTCAGTGTTTTTACCCTTTGACAATAAATTCTATGGTTTAATGCTGTACCCTTCTTTTTTTTTTTTTTTTCTTTCAGCTTTGTTTAGAGAAAGGCAGGATAGTTGGTGTATCATAATTTGGGGGTGAATTTCAGGCAATGGTTAGACATGTTTCTATGGATTTAGTCAGTCTTTAAAACAAACCATCACTGAGCCTTTGTAGGCACTGTAAAGCAGTTAATCCTCAGATAAATTCATAGCAGAAGCACTGAAGCCATCTAGTTCTCTCTCAGCAGCTCTAAGGCTTCATGTACACTTGAACTACTTTGACATCCCCCCACGGAAAAACACAATTTTGCAATTTTTGACACCGGCGGTCAAAACTTTCCTATTCTGAACGTGAATCTTCCGTAGTTGAAGGAGGTTGAACCTCCCCTAAGCACAGCAGCTCCCAAAATATTCTAAAAGCCTATGTGTGCATGGACACAGGTTTTTATGGAGTTTTTGCATTTAGGAGCTTTGGCAAAAAACACCAAAAGCTCCTACACTCAATTTTACGAGCTGCTAGTGTACATAGAGCCTAAGGCTTCCTGTTCCATTAGTGATTTGACAGCCTTTCAGTCTGCCTACTTTGAACAGATGTTTTGAAAGAGAGCAATGTGTAGGCCTAACATTGCTGGTAATTTGCTCTGTCAAAATCTGCTTAACCACTTCAATACTGGGCACTTTCACCCCCTACCTGCCCAGGCCAATTTTCAGCTTTCAGCGCTGTCACACTTTGATAGAATATTGCGCGATCATGCAACACTGTACCCAAATAAAAACTCAACTTTTTGGCGCGTGCCCCCTATGCCGACGGAAAGCGGAGGATGTCGCATGACGTCCCCCTGGGATAAGAGATCCCCTCTGCGGACGTAACATGACTATGGGCAGGATGTGAAGTGGTTAAGGTGCATTTTCTTATTTTATTTACTCGGAACAGATCCCACTTTCTAGGGGTCCTTTTGCACTGTTGCTCTTTTACTGGGCTAAAACACCTTTCCAGTGCGACCAAAGCGCAGGAAAATGATTACCCTTTAAATCCTATGTTACTATTCACATTGCTGTTCTGCATTTTAAAAAGTCCTGCATGCTGCATCTTTGATGCACTTGTCAAAAGTGCACCAAAAAGCACCTTCTATTTATTTCTATAGGAAATGCAAAAAAATGAATCAAACGCACTGTGGGGCCTTTTTGAGTCGCATGCCCAGGTTTCACATGCTGGGAGACGGGAATCCAAAAAATTTACCAAAAACACGTAAAAAAAAAAAAAAATGCGATTATGCTTTATTTTTATTTTTTTTTAAACTCAAACCTCATTCTTAAGCACACAAGTGTGGAAGGGCCCTAAAATGTAGTATGGGTTTATGATGAAAAATTTGCCCTTTTCCACTCCACTATCGTCACCAGTAGGGAGGGAGAGTGCGAAAGAATTAAACATTTCAGCTCTCACTGGAACAGGATTAGAGGG
The DNA here is from genome assembly GCA_028564925.1 of Lithobates sylvaticus. Taxonomy (NCBI): domain Eukaryota; kingdom Metazoa; phylum Chordata; class Amphibia; order Anura; family Ranidae; genus Lithobates; species Lithobates sylvaticus. Next base: position 77,640,502 of record CM053038.1, read on the forward strand.
GACATTTTTCAATGGGGACATAGTTATTGTGACAATTGACATAAGCTTTCTCCTGTTTGTAGAAATTGCCACTTATTTTTTGTTTTCTCAAGGATATGGAGTTTAGTGAAATATCCTTGATAGGAACACAGGCAGACTACAGTAAAGATTATATCCTTATCCACTAAAGATGGTTTAGGCTACAGTAAAACTTTTAAGTCCGGATATTTGATATTGTAAATCTGGCTGGTTTAAGATTATTGCATAGATTTGAAGCCTACTGTTCAGATCTGTGCATCCTGTGAGTTGTAAAGCCCAATTCTGGCCTGGCCAAAAATAAAAAATTATTACTTTTCACTTTGCATTCAAACAGGTAAGGTCATATGGTGATATTATGACCATGCCCAATAAAATTGTGCCAACGTCCCGCAGGTAATTGTAAGTGCATATACCGTATTTATCGGCGTATAACACGCACTTTTTTCCCCTTAAAATCAGGGGGAAATCGTGAGTGCGTGTTATACGCCGATACCCGCCGATCTCCCGCTGATTTTTTCTTCTGTTAGCGAGCGGAGCCGATTTTCCGAAAGCCGCGTGTATTTTCGGCTATTTTCGGCTCCTCTCGCAGTTCCGCCCACCTCCACTGATTGCGAGAGGAGCCGAGCGCCGACAACATAAAGAAATCCAAGTTTGGCTATTTTCGGCTCCTCTCGCAGTCCCGCCCCTGTCTGCGAGCAGAGCCGAGACTAGCCGAACTCGGATTCCTGTATGTTGTCAGCGCTCGGCTCCTCTCGCAATCAGTGGAGGTGGGCGGAACTGCGAGAGGAGCCGAAAATACACGCGGCTTTCGTAATGTCACGCGGCGCTCGTCCTCCCACTCGGCGCCAAATTTAAATGGGCAACGCTCCAAATATACAGGGCAATGCTGCAAATGTACTGGGCAAGCCTGCAAAGGCACTGGGCAAGGCTGTACTGGGCAAGGCTTCAACAGCACTGGGCAAGGCTGCACTGGGCAAGGCTGCACTGGCACTGGGCAAGGCTGCACTGGCACTGGGCAAGGCTGCACTGGCACTGGGCAAGGCTGCAAATGCACTGGGCAAGGCTGCACTGGGCAAGGATGGACAGGGCTGCACTGGGCAAAGCTGCAAGGATGGACAAGGCTGCAGATGGACACTGGACAAGGCTGCAATGATGGGCATTTAAATGTAAGTTTTTTTCCTTAATATTCCCTCCTAAACTTGGGGTGCGTGTTATACGCCGGCGCGTGTTATACGCCGGCGCGTGTTATACGCCGATAAATACGGTACTACAAAATATTTAAAAAAAAGGGCATTTTATTTAAAAAAAAAAAAAAAATATATATATATATATATATATATATATATATCTATATCTATCTCTCTCTATCTCTATCTATCGAATCGCGATAAATCAGCGATTACATATGCTCAATGTATATTTAGTAAAGTAGTAAACAACATCAGACCTTCTTATTAGCAAGACAACACCCAAACAGTAAGATGTATTAATCTTGATAATATCAGTAGACACATATAAGAAGTATACAAAACCAGACATTCTATTATAATCACTGGCATAAATAGTGTATATAGAAAATAGAACTAGGTCCTGTAGATCTGGGGTGATGCTGATGCGGAGGTCCGTTTTTTCTTGTCAAAGGATTTAGCTCGACATGTTACGCGCTTTTAAAGTTAGCGCTTCCTCAGGAGCGATTGATTCTATGGTAATACATATCACAATAAGTTTTTACAAATTTAACAACATATAATAACTAGCACATTTTTACATATGAAAAGAAAAGAGAAACAGTATTATTTTATTATAGTATGGAGTGTCTGGACTCATGCCCAAACAGAACCGTGAACACTGCACAGACACTCCATACTATAATAAAATAATACTGTTTCTCTCTTATCTTTTCATATGTAAAAATGTGCTAGTTATTATATGTTGTTAAATTTGTAAAAACATATTGTGATATGTATTACCATAGAATCAATCGCTCCTGAGGAAGCGCTAATACAGATCACAATACGTTTTTACAAATTTAACAACATATAATAACTAGCACATTTTTACATATGAAAAGAAAAGAGATTATATGTTATTATATGTTGTTAAATTTGTAAAAACTTATTGTGATATGTATTACCATAGAATCAATCGCTCCTGAGGAAGCGCTAACTTTAAAAGCGCGGAACATGTCGAGCTAAATCCTTTGACAAGAAAAAACGGACCTACGCATCAGCATCACCCCAGATCTACAGGACCTAGTTCTATTATCTATATACACTATTTATGCCAGTGATTAGTATAGAATATCTGGTTTTGTATACTTCTTATAGGTGTCTACTTATATTATCAAGATTAATACATCTTACTGTTTGGGTGTTTTGCTGATAAGAAGGTCTGATGTTTACTACTTTACTAAATATACTTTGAGCATATGTAATCGCTGCTTTATCACGATTCGATATATATTTTTAATAAAATACCCTTTTTTTGATATTTTGTAGTATATGTTCTTTTGTGCCTATAAAGTCCAGTTGATTGGTAGTCACTACTGTCTAGGAGGAAGCTTGTGGGACCGTGGAGTAAGGCACATAATACTTTTGTTACAGCCTCCCTACACAAACTAGCATTAGATCTTGCATATACAGGGTGCAGTAATTTTATTGTTAGGCTAGCCCTAAGTTCGACTTTAAAATGACTTGTGTGTAAAGCAATAGATGAGGATTGGACACTGGAAAATAAAACTGTAGGTCAGCCCAGGATAAATGCCTTCATCCTAACATGGCTGTGAACTTAGGCCATAGATGGTGCGATTTTCTTTCCTACAACCACAGGTCAACTTTACCTATAAAGGTTAGTATCCAGTTATATGTTGCACATTTAGGAAAGAATCCAGGCCTTTTGTTAACCACTTTCAGACCGGACCAATTTTCAGCCAAAGACCAGGCCCCTTTTTGCGATTCGGCACTGTGTCGCTTTAACTTTCAATTGCGCGGTCGTGCGACGTGGCTCCAAACAAAATTGACGTCCTTTTTTCCCCCCACAAATAGAGCTTTCTTTTGGTGGTATTTGATCGCCCCTGCGGTTTTAATTTTTTGCGCTATAAACAAAAAAGAGCGACAATTTTGAAAAAAAAAATGCATTATTTTTTATTTTTTGCTATAATAAATATCCCCCAAAAATATATATTAAAATTTTTTCCCTCAGTTTAGGCCGATACGTATTCTACATATTTTTGGTAAAAAAAATCGCAATAAGCGATTGGTTTGCGCAGAAGTTATAGCGTTTACAAGATAGGGGATAGTTTTATAGCTTTTTCATTAATATTTTTTTTTTTTAATTAGTAATGGCGGCGATCAGCGATTTTTTATTGTGACTGTGACATTATGGCGGACACATAGGACATTTTTGACACATTTTTGGGACCATTGTCATTTATACAGCAATCAATGCTATTTAAATGCATTGATTCCTGTATAAATGACACTGGCAGTGAAGGGGTTAACCACAAGGGGGCAGTGTAGGGGTTAAGTATGCCTAGGGGGTGTGTTTCTTACTGTGGGGGGTGTGGCTGTCAGCTAGTGAATGCTGATCTCTGCTCCAATCACAGGGAGCAGAGAGCGGCGTCACTAGTTGCTAGGCAGAACGGGGAGATGCTGTCTATTTCCGCATCTCCCCGTTCTGCCCTCCCATGAGACGATCGCGGGTGTCCCCGCGGCGATCGAGTCCACGGGACCCGCGACCAGCCATACGGGGGTCCCGACCAGCAGGGGAGCGCGCCGCTCCCAGCGTGCTCCCGATGGCATGGACGGCATCAAGGAGGGACTTATATATACGCCCCCCTTCCTGTCCGTGCCATTCTGCCAACCTATATCGTCGTGCGCCGGTCGGGAACCGGTTAAAGTAATCAACTGAGCTGGCCAGAACCACCTCTGGAGGGAGTCTATTCCACATTTTCATAGCTCTTACTCTGAAGAAACCTTAACGTATTTGGAGATGATCTTTTTCCTCTAGACGTAAAAGAGTGCCCCCTTGTCCTCTGTGATGACCTTAAAGCGAATAACAACACCAAATTCACTATATGGACCACTTGTGTATTGGTACCTGTTGATCATATCCCCCCTTTAGCTCCTCTTCTCAAGCGGTAATAGATTAAGTTCCTCTAATCTTTCCTCATAGCTGAGCTCCTCCATGCCTCTTATTAGTTTGGTTGCCCTTCTCTGCGCTTTCTCCAGTTACCTGATATCCTTTCTGAGAACTGGTGCCCAAAACTGATCAGCATATTCCAGATGCGGTCTTTCTAATGATTTGTACAGGGGCATAATGATATCTCTCTCTCTGGAGTCCATACCTCTCAATACAAGAATGGACTATGCTCACTTTTGAAACCGCAGCTTGGCATTGCATGCTATTTTTGAGCTTGTGAACTTTGAAAACCCCCAGATCCTTCTCCACTACGGATTCCCCCAGTTGTACTCCCCTTAGTATGTACGATGCATGCATATTCTTAGCCTCTAAGTGCATAATTTTACATTTATCAACATTTAACCTCATTTGCCACTTAGTTGCCCAATTAGACATTGAGGTCGGCTTGTAAATTGGTTATTCCACTGCATAGCTTAGTGTCATCTGCAAAGACAGAAATTTTACTTTTAATCTCAGACCCTATTTAATTTATAAAGATATTAAAAAGTAAGGGTCCCAGCACCGAACCTTGGGGTACATCACTTATAATCTTAGACCATTCAGAGTAAGAGTCATTAACCACTACTCTCTAAATTCTGTCTTTTAGCCAGTTGTATATCCATTTACAAACTGCTCTTTCCAAGCCTGTAGATTTTAACTTACCCATGAGCCGTGTGTGGGGAACTGTCAAACACTTTTGCAAAATCCAGGTATACCTCGTCCACAGCCACCCCTGTGTCCAAGGTTTTACTTACCACCTCATAAATAGAAATCAGGTTTGTTTGATCGGTCAACTTTGTACATTCAGTGTGCCCATACACTGTTCCTGTTGAACTGGCTGAGATTCAAACAGTCTTTGGCTGGCCTTGGCTTGTTAAACCTTGACTGATTGGACAGTCACTTAGATCTTACCACTGCTGAGGTTGACCACAAGGTCTGGGGCTCAAAGTCTACCAAATCTTCAGAAACCTTCCACTGCATGAGGGTGTGGGGTGGTATCCAAGGGCTACAAGATGGAGTTTCTGTCCATTTCACCCTCTCATTTCTAACCTTCTATGGCAATGCACATATTGGCAAATTTCCTTCAAGCAACATCAGGTCTTTTGGATCAAGGTGTCCTTATCCTAGTTCCTGTGGCAAAATAGCTTCACATTTTTTTACTTTAACCTTTCGCCTTTCCTAAAACCAAAGCGAGCATCTGTGTCATTCTCTGCTGCAGAAAAGTGCTTGACTCGAGTATAAGCCGAGGGGGGCATTTTCAGCACAAAAAAATGTGCTGAGAAACTCGGCTTATACTCGCGTATAAACGGTATGCCCTTGGATTGCTGTATAAAGAGGAGACCTAAGTTAAAAAATTATTTCCAAAGCCCCATTTTTGAAGGGTGAAATGCATACATGGCCAGGTGACCGAGACAAATGCCTTCTTGATGTCCAGGGAAAGGAGGCATGTTGGGATCTTTTTTAAAAAAAATTTAAAATTTTATTTTTTAGCTGCGTGGATAAGTAATAGTGTTCTTCTAATATCTCCAGCCTGACGCTAAGGTATAAAACCTGTTTGGTCACAGTGGATTAGCTTACCTATAATGGTGTTTAGTTGCCAAAATTTTGGCCAATAATTTTAAGGTCTGTTTAGAAGGGATATAGGACGGTAATTGGTCCAAGAGGTGGAGTCTGATTTTAGGTTTGGGAAGCATGGATATTAGAGGTTAACGTATCTGTTCTAAATGAGTGTCCAGCTAACAAAGAATTGAAGGCTCTGGTTAACATTGGCCTGAGACTATGCGTAAATTGTTAAAAAATATGTTGCGGAAACCCATCAAGGCCCAGTCTTTTATGAAGCTTCAATTCTTTAATAGCATTTTAAACTTCTAGAGTAGTTATGCAATTTTCGAGTAAATCATGCTGTTCTTGTGTCAAGGTAGGAAGTTTTATATCAGAGAATAGATTATCTGCTTTAATCCTATCAAAATTTGGAGCAGGGAGGGAGGCGACTCGCGCATGAGCAGTAGGGAACCGGGCAGTGAAGCCACAACGCTTTACTTCCTGATTCCCTGACAGAGGATGGCGGCGGGGGCAGCCGAGAGACGAGCGATCGCTCGCCATCTTCTGCCGACATCGCTGGGACCTGGAGTATTTGTAGCTGCTGACTTTTTTAATATTTTTCGTGCAGGTGGACTCCCTCTTTAAGGCTGCGCACCATATGAGTATTAGGTTTATTAGCTTTAAGGTATTGAATATGTTGACGTTTTCATAATAGTTTATCCGCTGAATGAATCAGTCAGAAAGAGATTTAGATCAAGTCGGGCTTTATCCAATTTAGTATGATTATTGGCATTTGGGTGAGATTGAAAAGCCATGTGGCTCACATTAAAGGCAGCCTCCAATTTTGTGAACATGATCTTATGTTCTCTTTTGAGGGCTTTGTGGGCTTCCCTTAATGTAAGGGCGGAGATTTGCCCGTATCATTGACTGAGAGGTATTCAGAAAGAGCTGTTTCATTTAATAAGCGATGAGATGGATGAGTCAGCATAGAATCATTGATGCACCAGGTGGTATCGTGTGATCTAGGAATTGGAGAGGCCAGGGTGGTAAAAACTACACAATGGTCTGTCCATGAATACAGTATCATTTTACAAAGAAATAATCTCGGGGAGCATACTAGAAGGGGTAAGGATGTGAGCTATGCGTGAAAAGGAGTTATGTGGATAAGAATAGTGCGTGAAGTGTCTACTCGTTGGGTTAAGTTCCCGCCAAGTGTCTACCAAATTATGTGTAGTGAATGTGTGAGGAGCAATGCCTCATGGGACATGTAGTCCTGGGCAGGAAGTGAGTGGATCTTAAACAGAAGTTTTTTTTACCTTGCTATAGGGGCTTGCTATACTATAATTTGCAGCTTGCTATTGGGGCACTCTAAAGGCAGGAGGAGCCAGAAGCATCAGCGGGGGGACCCCAGAAGAGAAGAATTAGGGCTGCTCTGTGCAAAACCATTACACAGAGCAGGTAAGTATAACATGTTTTTTTTTTTTTTTTAATTAAATTAAAGAAATTTATATTATAAAAATTTAATTACTTTAAAGACTGTGCAGGGAAGATCAGCATCTGAACCCAGAGAAGGTGGAGGCTGATAGACTGGAGGTAATTGCAGGCATTACTATTACATTTAACCACTTCAGCCCCGGACCATTTGGCAGCCAAAGGACCAGAGGTCTTTTTTCAATTTCGCACTGCACTGCTTTAACTGGTAATTGCGCGGTCATGCAATGTTGTACCCAAACGAAATTGGCGTCCTTTTCTTCCCACAAATAGAGCTTTATTTTGATGGTATTTGATTGCCTCTGTGATTTTTATTTTTTGCGCTATAAACGGAAAAAGACTGCAAATTTTGAAAAAAAAAGATATTTTCTACTTTTTGTTATAAGAAAAATCCAATAAACTCAATTTTAATCAAACATTTGGGCCAAAATGTATTTAGCCACATGTCTTTAGTAAAAAAAATGCCAATAAGCGTATATTTATTGGTTTGCGCAAAAGTTATAGCGTCTACAAACTAGAGTACATTTTCTGGAATTTACACCGCTTTTAATTTATGACTGCCTATCTCATTTCTTGAGGTGCTAAAATGGCAGGGAAGTACAAAACCCCCCCAAATGACCCCATTTTGGAAAGTAGACACCCCAAGCTATTTGCTGAGAGGCATGTTGAGCCCATTGAATATTTTTTTTTTTTAGTCCCAAGTGATTGAATAAAGACAAAAAAAAAAAAAAAAATGTTTTCAAAAAGTTGTCACTAAATGATATATTGCTCACACATGCCATGGTTATATGTGGAATTGCACCCCAAAATACATTTAGCTGCTTCTCCTGAGTATGGGGATACCACATGTGTGGGACTTTTTGGGAGCCTAGCCGCGTACGGGGCCCCGAAACCCAAGCACCGCCTTCAGGATTTCTAAGGGTGCAAATTTTTGATTTCACTCCTCACTACCTATCACAGTTTCGAAGGCCATAAAATGCCAAAAATAGCACAAAACCCCCCCAAATGACCCCATTTTGGAAAGTAGACACCCCAAGCTATTTGCTGAGAGGCATGTTGAGCCCATTGAATATTTTTTTTTTTAGTCCAAAGTGATTGAATAAAGACAAAAAATAAAAAATAAAAAAAAAATAAAAAAAAGTTGTCACTAAATGATATATTGCTCACACATGCCATAGTTATATGTGGAATTGCACCCCAAAATACATTTTGCTGCTTCTCCTGAGTATGGGGATACCACATATGTGGGACTTTTTGGGAGCCTAGCCGCGTACGGGGCCCCGAAACCCAAGCACCGTCTTCAGGATTTCTAAGGGTGCAAATTTTTGATTTCACTCCTCACTACCTATCACAGTTTCGAAGGCCATAAAATGCCAAAATAGCACAAAACCCCCCCAAATGACCCCATTTTGGAAAGTAGACACCCCAAGCTATTTGCTGAGAGGCATGGTGAGTATTTTACAGCTCTCATTTGTTTTTGAAAATGAAGAAAGTAAAGAAAAAAAAATATTTTTTTTCTTTTTTCAATTTTCAAAACTTTGTGACAAAAAGCGAGATCTGCAAAATACTCACCATACCTCTCAGCAAATAGCTTGGGGTGTCTACTTTCCAAAATGGGGTCATTTTGGGGGGTTTTATGCCATCTGGGCATTCCATGGCCTCCGAAACTGTGATTGGCAGTGAGAAGTGAAATAAAAAAATTACACCCTTAGAAAGCCTGAAGGCGGTGCTTGGTTTTTGGGGTGACGTACGCGGCTAGGCTCCCAAAAAGTCCCACACATGTGGTATCCCCGTACTCAGGAGAAGCAACAGAATGTATTTTGGGGTGTATTTCCACATATGCCCATGGCATGTTTGAGCAATATATCATTTAGTGACAACTTTTTGTAAAAAAAATATATATATATATTTTTTTCATTATTCAATCTCTTGGGACAAAAAAAAAAAAAAATTTAATGGGCTCAACATTGCTCTCAGCAAATAGCTTGGGGTGTCTACTTTCCAAAATGGGGTCATTTGGGGGGGGGGGGGGGGGGGTTTGAACTATCCAGGCATTTTATGCACAACATTTAGAAGCCTATGTCACACGTCACCCACTCTTCTAACCACTTGTAGACAAAGCCTTTTCTGACACTTTTTGTTTACATGAAAACATATTTTTTTTTTTTTTTTGCAAGAAAATTACGTTGAACCCCCAAACACTATATATATTGTTAAAGCAAAGGCCCTACAGATTAAAATGGTGGGTGTTGCATTTTTTTTTCCACACAGTATTTGCGCAGCGATTTTTCAAACGCATTTTTTGTGGAAAAAATACACTTTTTTTTATTTTAATGCACTAAAACACACTACATTGCTCAAATTTTTGATGAAATAAAAAATATGATCTTAGGCCGAGTACATGGATACCAAACAGGACATGCTTTGAAATTGCGCACAAACACGCAGTGGCGACAAACTACATACATTTTTAAAAGCCTTTAAAAGCCTTTACATGATACCACATTAGATTCACGGAGGAGGTCTACTGCTAAAATTACTGCCCTCGATCTGACCTTCGCGGTGATACCTCACATGCATGGTGCAATTGCTGTTTACGTATGACGCCAGACCAACGATTGTGTTCGCCTTTGCGCAAGAGAAGGGGGGGCAGGGGTGCTTTTTTTTATTTATTTAGCTTTTTTATTTTATTTTAAAACTGTTCCCTCCATTTTTTTCTTTTGTTATCATTTTTATTGTTATCTCAGGGAATGTAAATATCCCCTATGATAGCAATAGGCAGTGACAGGTACTCTTTTTTTGAAAAAATTGGGGTCTGTTAGACCCTAGATCTTTCCTCTGCCCTCAAAGCATCTGACCACACCAAGATCGGTGTGATAAAACGCTTTCCCAATTTCCCAATGGCGCGGTTTATATCCGGGAGGGGGGACATTCCCTCCCACTGCTTGTAAAAGCAGTCTAGAGGCTAATTACCCGCTAGAATTGCTTTTACATGAAAGCCGATCACTGGCTGAAAAAGAATGATACCAAGATGATACCTAAACCTGCAGGCATCATTCTGGTATAACCATTCAAAGTCCAGCAACATACTGGACATATATTGTAATCTTTATTTTTCATGCAGCCTCTTGGCTGAACGAAAAAAAGAGATTGATTGGTGGGTATGCCCACCATTAGAATACCTCCCTTCATCCACCCACTTCTAATGATGGGCATACATGCACCATTTATATATGCCGAAGCATGGGGGCATCCTCCCACAAAAGTTATGCCATGTACACACGGTTGCACTTTTCCACGGGGCAAGGCTCCGTCGGAATTTCGACCGTATGTACGCAGCATTAGGAGCCAATCGCTCCCCCCCCCCTGCTGCCCCCATGCTTCGGCATATATGCTCTTTTTTTTAACTGTGGTGGTGAAATCACCTCCTACAGTGTTGGAGTCGCGTCTTTATGTATCGTGGGAGCAAACACTGTTGCTGTCAAGATAAATAAATCCGCGCTGCAACTGAATGGCGCACCTGAAAACAAAAAAATGGTTAACACTAAAACACAGTAAACAAAATTACATACCTGAAAAGCAAGCATGATAAAACATAATAAAACATTGCAGAATAGAATGGAGTAAAAAAAGAGCAACAATAGAGAGAGAACAATAAAACGACAACTATTTTTTTATTTTTTTGAGATTTACAGGTAAAAAAGCTCCTGACTGTTAGCGACTGAATCAAAACGCTACCACAAAAAAACTGTTAGCGATCGCAGGGATCAGGCCTGACTCTGCGAACGCTGCAGTTATGTGTGCTTAGTGTTTTCTAAATGACAGTGATCGATCAATACTGCACTTGGGTGGGCTGGGCTGGGCGGAGGGGGAAAACGCAGGTGCTAGCAGGTATCTGGGCTGATGCCGCTAACAATGCGTTTTTTTGGAAACCTAAACTGCTGGGACGCTAGTATAGATCTGATCAGATCAGATATTGATCTGTTCAGATACTGTACCACTAAGGGAGGTGTATGCTTTGTGCGTGGGTGTTTGCGGTGCTGGCACTAACCTGGGGCGACGCAGACCTTATTTGACCCTAAAACCTAATTGATATCACCCGCCGGGCGATCAGGGGGTTAAACCGTTATTGGGTAATAAATGGCGGGTGCCCTGACAGTATAAAAAACAAACTATCTAACCAGCGTCACCCGTAACAGTTATACGGTGATCACTGGTGAAAGGGTTAACTAGGGGCAATCAGGGGTTAAAACCTTTATTAGGTATTATATGGGGGTACCTGACGCTATATAAAAACCTGACGGGGAACCTAAATAACTAACTGGCTAACCAGCGTCACCAGTGACAGTTATACTGTGATCACTGGTGAAAGAGTTAACTCTAGGGGCAATCAGGGGGTTAAAACCTTTATTTAGGTTGTAATATGGGGGTACCTGACCTATAAACCTATTTATGAACCTATATAAACCTGGCGGTTACCTAAAAAAAAAACTGGCTACCTAGCGGCACCAGTGACACTTATGCAGCGATTAGAAAAACGATCGCTTAGTGACACTGGCAAAAGGGGGTGAAAGGGTTAACTAGGGGCAATCAGGGGGCTAAAACCTTTATTTAGGTTGTAATATGGGGGTACCTGACCTATAAACCTATTTATGAACCTATATAAACATGGCGGTTAACCTAAAAAAAAAACTGGTTACCTAGCGACACTAATGCAGCGATCAGAAAAACGATCGCTTAGTGACACTGGCAAAAGGGGGTGAAAGGGTTAACTAGGGGCAATCAGGGGGTTAAAACCTTTATTAGGTAATATATGGGGGTACCTGACACTATATAAAAACCTGACGGGGAACCTAAATAACGAAATAACTAACTGGCTAACCAGCGTCACCAGTGACAGTTATACTGTGATCACTGGTGAAAGGGTTAACTCTAGGGGCAATCAGGGGGTTAAAACCTTTATTTAGGTTGTAATATGGGGGTACCTGACCTATAAACCTATTTATGAACCTATATAAACATGGCGGTTACCTAAAAAAAAAAAATGGTTACCTAGCGACAGCAGTGACACTAATACAGCGATCAGAAAAACGATCGCTTAGTGACACTGGCAAAAGGGGGTGAAAGGGTTACCTGGGGGGCAATCAAGGGGTTAAACCTTTATTAGGGGGGGGTGGGGGGCTACCTTGGACCTAAAACTAACTGCCCTGACAGTTATTACAGTCACACTGACACTAAATGCAGTGATCAGTAAATAAATGATCACTGCAATTAGTGACACTGTGACTGGGGGGGGGGGGGAGGGGGTGATCTGGGGGTGACAGGGGGGTGTTTTGTGTGCCTATGTGTACTGGTGTCAGTGTACTGTTGGTGCACTAACCTGTGTGTGTTGACTCCTCGGCGTTCCGGTCACATAGACCGGCGCACCGAGTGTGACATCACTTCCTCTGCCTGTGTTTTGATTGACACAGACAGAGGAAGCATCTGATTCGCCAGGAGCGATCGCGAGGGGGTGGCCAGAAACCACTGGCCGTCCCCTCATCCCGGATCGCTCCTGAAGCGATCCCGACCGTCCCCGCCGGCCGGGGGGGGTCCGATCGGACCCCCCACGCGCCTGAAGAATGGCACGTACAGGTACGTGGTTCTGCCTGTACGTGCCATTCTGCCGACGTATATCTACATGGGGCGGTCGGGAAGTGGTTAAAGTAAACTTTTACATGGAGGCAAGCCACACTACGTGGGAGCAGGGCAAATTACACGAGGGCAGGGCACATTACGCAGGAGCAGGGCACATCACCTGCGCCCCAGTGTGAAAGGGGTCTAAATAAAAAAATGTGATCTCTGAGTCTGATGTTTACCAGATTCAACCTTCAATAGTATATACAGTATATCTCTTCTGTCTGTTATTAGAGTGGATTAGAGATTTTGCTCCCTAATCATATAGTTCAGGGGTCTCAAATTGGCGGCCGTCCAGCTGTTGCAAAACTACAAGTCCCATCATGCCTCTGCCTGTGGGAGTCATGCTTGTAACTGTCAGCCTTGCAATGCCTCATGGGACTTGTAGTTTTGCAACAGTTGGAGGCCGCCAGTTTGAGACCCCTGATATAGTTGGTTATTTATATTTACTACTGCATATAGATTTTTAAGAATAAATTTGCCTTTTTTTTAAACGTTGCATATTAAATTATACACCACACTTTAGGGTTATTATCCGATTAATCGAAACAATAATCGGCCAACTAATCGATTGTGAAAATAATCGTTAGTTGCAGCCCTAATGCTAAGTGCAAGTACCTAGAGATAATGTGAACGTAATTAGTATATGATGAACCTAACTTAAGTAACTGCTTGTACAGGTGTCATTGGCTGCTCTACAGCTTGGGGCAGCAGGTTTGTAGATTGAAAGGTGGTTTTAAAGGGCTGGCAGCCTGTGCAATGTTGGTTAGATTTCTGACGGTGAAACTGCCAATGGCATATGCAAGCCTGAAATGGACCAAACTCTAGTTTTTTGGTAGCATCTTTAAATGAAACAGACCCAGTTGTGTCACATTGTGCATGTTGTGTTTGTTTTTTTAAGAAACTACCATATGTTAGTTTGGGTATAGCTAGTTTTAAAATTACCCTGGTTAGTATTGTAAGTAAATCCATGTTTCCCCTTAGGCTAGATGGCATTCATCTGTGACCAGTGTAATGTGTTGTGATTAAGATTTTTCTCATGTTCACTTGAATTAATTTCTAAATTTTGCCCTGGGCTAGTGGAAATCTAAAATGGTTTGCAATGAATTGAGCTCTGGCTGAAGCACCATGTAAATTCTGGATTCCTATTATTGCCAATATCTTGTATGCTAACATTTTTGACAGGGAAACTGGTTTGTCGGTATGTAAATTATCAAGAGAATTGTATTTTCTGATAGGGACGGTACATTAATTGTCTGCGGTCTAAACATTGGCCAGAGTATGTGTAGATATGAATTTGGGGTAGGGACTTTAGAATGTAAGCTTCTTGAGGGCAGCGGTTATTGTGAATGTACAATGTGTAAAGCGCTGCGTAAATTGTCGGCACTATGCAAGTACCTTAAATTCGGTAAATTTAAATTAGTTTCTATCTTTATTATTTAATTTTATTTTGCTCAACATGAACTCTCCTATCTGTGTATTAGTAAAATGCTTTACCTCCAGGAAAAAAAAAAAAAAATTCAAAGCACAGCCATTTTTCAAGTGTTTTTTGTGCATTTAAGTTAAATGCATGTTTTATGCCCGAGGATTCGTTAAATCCCCTAAACATTTTTCTCAGTCGAGACCCCAGAGAATTTGTTGGCATTCTAAAGTGTACACACCTTTCTGGTTGCTATAAGAGCTTGGGAGTGTGTGTGTGTAAACCCCCCACTGGTGATAACGTAAGCATTGTCAGTGGCAATTGAAGGGTGAAAACATGCAAACTTTTCCCACTTCAGCGCAAAGGTTTTTTTTTTTTTTTTTTTTTTTTTCCACCTCAGCGAACATTAAAGAGACTTTTATTCAACTTAACGTTCATTTTCGTCTCTTTCTTTAAGTCACATCATTTGTGGTGTTTATCTTTTCATTTATAAATTTATTGCATATAATTTTCCATCTCCCCCTTCCCATTGCCTCCAGGCTTCCGAGGCATTTGAAATTTGTCTCTATCATCCTATTATCTACCACCGAACTGTGTAGTAATTTTAAAACGTCACTTTCTGTGCACTGCAACGTGTCCCTTAATCGTTTTCCCATTTTTTGATGTAAGGCGGGTCCTCCAAGTCGTCACCCTCTGATTGAATTTTGTATATCCACCCTATGTTCTTCCTTGAATTAACCTTTAGACAGAACTTTTCTAGTGGTCTGTACTGCTCTTTGTCCCTTAATGGATGGGGTAATTTTTCAGTAAAGTGACTCAATTGGAGGACCCGCCAGAAATCTAATTTCATTAAACCCGTGTCCTTATTTAGTGCATGATACGTTTTAATTTTGCCTTGGTGTATTATGTCCTTTAGTTGTGCATTCTCTTTTTTAAGCCAATTTCCCCCCACTTCCTTTTTACCCGGTGCAAAAAAATAATTTTGCTTCAAATATATTAATGGGGATTTGTTTGTCCATTTTTTTTGTGCGTGAATCCGATCCCAAATTTTTAGTGCTGTATGTGTGATTTCATGTGTCCCTAATCCCATGCGCCTATAGTGTGGAGGGTTCCAAATTATTCGTCCCAACTGTGTGCCGCTCATTTATTTTTCTAAACTAACCCATCTTTTTTCATTCGCCTCTTTTGCCCACTCTATTACCCGAGTGAGAGCAATCGCATTTTGGTATTTTTGAAAATCCGGTACCGCTAGGCCTCCTTGTTTCTTGCTCCTACTTAATACATTAAATGCTATTCTCGGTCTTTGGTTTTTCCAGATGTACTTAGAGATTAACCTTTTCAATGTTTTTAAATATATTTGTGGGAGTGATATAGGTAGCATTTGGAGCTTATAGAGTATTTTTGGGGCCAGAACCATCTTAGTCACGTTGATCCTGCCAATCCAGGAGAGGGAGGTTATTGAAAGTTTTTTAATTTCGTCTAATAAGGGAATGAAATTAGTATTATATAATTTTCCATCTCCCCCTTCCCATTGCCTCCAGGCTTCCGAACATGAGTCCCCAGTCTACCCTGTCGAATGCTTTTTCAGCGTCCATTGACAGGAGTAGACCTGGGGACCCACCGTCTTCCAACACTCAGAGTAAAAGGAGGGAACGCGCCCCATTGTCCCTCCCCTCTCTCCCCGGGACAGAACCGACCTGGTCCGGTATCCGCGTTCAGGAGAGCTATAGGTCTGTAATTTGAGCAGAGTGTACTATCCTTACCCTCCTTCAGGATCAAAGTTATTGAGGCCTGCAATAACACCTTCACCGGACCATTTTTCTATGCTGCACTACTTTGACAATTGCGTGGGCATGCAACACTGTACGCAAACTAAATTTTATATAGTTTTTTTACCACACAAATAGAGCTTTCTTTTGGTGGTATTTGATCACCTCTGTGTTTTTTTGTTATATAAATAAAAAAGACTGACAATTTTCAAGAGAACAGTTTTTTTCTTTCTGGTTTAACCACTTGCCTACCAGGCCAATTCTGGCATTCCTCTCCTACATGTAAACATCATCTTTTTTTTGCTTGAAAATTACGCAGAACCCCCAAACATTATATAGATAGATAGATTTTATATATACCGTATTTATCGGCGTATAACACGCGCCGGCGTATAACACGCACCCCAAGTTTAGGAGGGAATATTAAGGAAAAAAACTTTTAGGAGGGAAGTTTAAGGAAAAAAACTTACATTTAAATGCCCATCATTGCAGCCTTGTCCAGTGTCCATCTGCAGCCTTGTCCGTCATTGCAGCCTTGCCCAGTGACTTTGCAGCCTTGCCCAGTGCCTTTGCAGCCTTGCCGAGTGCAGCCTTGCCCAGTGCCTTTGCAGCCTTGCCCAGTGAAGCATTGATTTAAAATTGGCGCAGAGTGGAGAGGATGAGCGCCGCTTTTTTATGTTGTCGGCGCTCGGCTCCTCTCGCAATCAGTGGAGGTGGGTGGGATGCGAGAGGAGCCGAGACTAGCCGAAAATAGACGCGGCTTTCGGTATATCGGCTCCGCTCGCTCCCTTCTCAAAAATCAGCGGGGGATCGGCGTATAACACGCATCCACGATTTTCCCCTGATTTTAAACATTGTAAATACGGTATGTATATAATCTCAGGGCTCGACAAAACCCGGGCGCCACAGCTGGGGGGTATCCAGTCTCCGTGCCCCCCCCCCCCCCGCCAGTAATGAGGCCACGGCTTTGCGGCATATTTGCACTACTAGGGTTCCTTCTGGAATCTGGCGCCCTCTTGTGGTGGCCGTTGGTATGACAAGACAACCAGCAATGTTTAATGGAGCTTCCCCTGCCAGTTTTCACTGCCCGCCCATCTCCTTCCCAAAGTGGAGAAGAGAAGGAAGTGATTGCGGGCGTCATCTGGTGCCTTTTGCCTAATGGTGAGTGTGAAGTGGCTGGTTTAAACAGCTTGATAGAGCCTCTTTTTTTTTTTAGTAATAGCTTTTATTTTTAATTACATTTTTTTAAAGTAAAAAATTAATTTTTTTCTTAATTAAAATGAATGTATTTGTCATCTCCCTGCTTGTCCCCTTTCACAAGGGCTGTCAGATCAGGTTTACCTGTCAGTTTTTCAGGCGGAACTGATCCTACAAGGCAGGAAATAAACACTTGGTGTCACATCAGAAAATATATTTATTACCTACACAAGTTAAATGCCTATATATGCTTGGTTCTAGTCATCTTTCTGTGTAAATTTAAGATTGGTTAATTTTTTTATTAAAAATAAAGCTTTGTCGTCCTTAACCGCTTCCCGACCGCCGCATGTAAATATACGTCGGCAGAATGGCACGGCTAGGCAAAAGCACGTATATATACACACGTGCTCTTTGATTGCCTAGCCATGGGGTCGCGCGCCAGCGCGCTCGCGACCGGGTCGGGAGCTCCGTGACCACGGCCGCGGGACCAGCGGACCTGATCACCGCTGGTGTCCCGCGATCGGGTCACAGAGCTGAAGAACGGGGAGAGGTCTGTGTGAACAAACCTCTCCCCGCGCTTCCTACACTGACTGTCA
Organism: Lithobates sylvaticus; assembly: GCA_028564925.1. Classification (NCBI taxonomy): domain Eukaryota; kingdom Metazoa; phylum Chordata; class Amphibia; order Anura; family Ranidae; genus Lithobates; species Lithobates sylvaticus. The sequence continues at coordinate 77,658,390 of CM053038.1, forward strand.
CTGATCCGGCTGTTCCCTGTCATCGGGAACGCCGATCAGTGACGTCAGACATCAGCCACGCCCCCTACTGTACAAAAAAAAAACACAACGCGTCACACTAACTCCTCCCCGCCCCCTAGTGGTTAACTCCTTCACTGCCACTGTCATTTACATAGGAATCAGTGCATTTAAATAGCACTGATTTCTGTGTAAATGACAATGGTCCCAAAAATGTCCGATGTGTCCGCCATAATGTCGCAGTCACAATAAAAATCGCTGATCGCCGCCATTACTAGTAAAAAAAAAAATATTAATAAAAAATGCTATAAAACTATCCCCTATTTTGCAAACGCTATAACTTTTGCGCAAACCAATCAATCGCTAAGTGTGATTTTTTTTATTTTTTTTTATTTTTTAACCAAAAATATGTTGAAGAATACTTATCAAACTGAGGGGAAAAAATTTTTATTTATTTTTTGGGGATATTTATTATAGCAAAAAGTAAAAAATATTGAATTTTTTTCAAAATTGTCGCTCTATTTTTGTTTATAGCGCAAAAAATAAAAACCGCAGGGGCGATCAAATACCACCAAAAGAAAGCTCTTTGTGGGAAAAAAAGGACGCCAATTTTGTTTGGGAGCCACGTCGCACGACCGCGCAATTGTCAGTTAAAGCGACGCAGTGCCGAATCGCAAAAAGGGGCCTGGTCCTTTGGCTGCAAATTGGTCTGGGGCTGAAGTGGTTAAAAAAAAAAAAAAAAACCTGGCTCCTAACTTTTTTTTAGCTGGCACCTAGATTCCAATCAAATTTGTGAAGCCCTGATATATACAATATATTTTTTTAGCAGAGACCTTGGGGAGTAAAATGGTGGTTGTTCCAACTTTTTATCTTGCACAGTATTTGCGCAGTAAAGTTATCCCAATTTGTTTGCATAATGTGAAAGATGTTATGCCGAGTAAATGGATTCCCAACATGTCACGCTTTGAAGTTGTGCACACTTCGGTACTTAAAAATCCCCATAGGTGACGCTTTAAACAATTTTACAGGTTACCTGTTTAGAATTAGAGGAAGTCTATCGCTAGAATTATTGCTCACTCGAACGATCGCGACAATACCTTGTGCGGTTTGAACTCCGTTTTACATATGCGGGCGCGACCTACGTATGCTTTCACTTCTGCGAGCGGGGACAGGGGCGCTTTAAATTTTTTTTATTATTTATTTCTCTATTTTGATTCTTTTTTTTTTTACATTTACTATTTTTTTTTTTGAGGGCTTTTATTCCTATTACAAGGAATGTAAACATCCCTTGTAATAGGAATAGGGCATGACAGGTAATCTTTACAGCAAGATCTGGGGTCTAGAAGTCCCCAGATCTTGCCTCTAGGCTGGGAAGCCTGAAATTATATAAAAGAATAAAAAATCTCGACTTCTCAGCTGAGGCAGCAGCATATTTTCAAATGCAGAGGCCATGATCAACTTCTGGCGTCAGCCGATTCCAGCTTGCCGATCGAAGCACTGAAGGGCACCGCCTATAAGAACTATAAAGCAGATGAACAGCCATTATGACTGTTATGGTGCAGGGAATCGCCAGCTGTAAAAGAAGATATCTGAAGGATGCCTGTTAACGGCAGATAGCACCACTCAAAGTCTCTGCAACGACATATGACAGCGGGCGGTAAGTGGTTAAAACCCATCTCATAAAAATTTTAATCCGATAAATTTTGGACAAAATGTTTTCTGCTACATGTCTTTGGAAAACAAAAGTCACATGTCTGGTGATCACTTTGATCTGCTCGGAGCGGACTGCAACAACTGTCAGTAAAATCTCTCAACCACACACTAAGGCTGCATTCACACCTGAGCGTAGCTTTTCAGGCAGAAAATCATGCGAATTGCAGCGTTTTTGCTACGTTTTTTACTGCGATTCGCTGCGTTTTTTGCCGCAAATTTTGTGCAGAGCAAAAGGCCACCAATGTAAACAGAATAAAAACGCCCAAATCTGCCCAATTCGCGCAACAAAAAAGGGTCCGGAACTTGTTTGAGCTTCAGGCGTAGGGCTTCAGGTGTTTTGGAGTTCTCCATAGAGAATAATGTATTTTTCCCCCCCTCTAGCGTTTTGTAGCTTCAGGCTTCAAGCTACAAAGCGCTCAGGTGTGAATGCAGCCTGAAAGATTGAGGCAGCTGTTGGTCAGTCATCTGGGTGGCTCTTGACAATATTGTCAGGCTCTTTTCAGAACCTTGGGGAGACTGCCATGTCAGCTGATAGCCAGCAGTTGTCTGCTGTCAGCTGACTCTAGGTCACAGTAGATCGAAAGTCCATCATGTGACCTATTAAAGATGTATTTGTTCATAATAGCTTTGGCTAGGCTTCCATTCTTAAGGTGTCATTTGTGATGTTAGTGTTATATATGAAACTTTAGTGCAACCATAACGATAAACTATCGCCATCCCATGCTATACACCAATGTCACAAAGTTTTGTACTTTGCTGTCACATGGACATTGAAGATATGGAGAATATTTTGCTCATGCAGAGATTAAGCTGGGACATCTGGACTGCAGAATATAATGACCAGTAATATTGCCCTTTTAGCACACAGCTCGTTAAATATGGCTGTGCAGCATCAAACAGTGTTGTTGTGTTTCTACATATTGTTGATGCCCTACATGTATAACACTATACAGAAATATGATATAATATAGTAAACTGTTTAAAGGCTCTGTATTTACAGGGTCCAAATTTTTTAGCATTTTTTATATTTTTTGCTGAGGGGGTTAATACTGCAGGTTTACAAGTGGGTTGTCCTAGTCTTGCATATTGTGTTCCTGTACCAACCAAACCACCATGGTTTGCTAGATCTTGGTGACCATCTGCATACATTCAACAGTTTTTTTTACATTGGATACAATAAGAATTCTTGCTTTTGCAAGAGGTTATTCTCTTCCTGCAGGCATTCAGATCATGTGACCACTGATTGGCAGTCACATGATCGGAAAACCCCTGATCGCAAGTATGCATCAGGAGCTTTCTCTGGTACCCACCAGTTACTGTGATGGGTGCACAAAGTAATGTTTGCTTCCCAAGACTCTCAAGGCTGTGGTTATCCGTGTGTGTGTGTGTTCCTTTTTTTCTACCACAATTTTTCCCTCAGCTCAACTTTTCATTATTATGCTCGGATACAGCACTCTGTGAACATCCGGCTTCTTTAGCAAATACCTTTTGTGACTTATCCTCATTGTCGAGGGTGTCAGTGACTGTCTTCGGGACAAATGCAAAGTCAGTTTTTCCCCTTTTCTTGCTTAACCTACCGATCCAGACCGAGAGACCATTTAAAGGCTCGGGAAACCTTTACAGGTGTTTTGAGTTGACTGATTAGAATGTGACACCATGGGGTTAATTTACTAAAGGCAAATCCACTCTGCACTACAAGAGCACTGCAAGTGCACGTTGAATTGGAGTCACTGTAGATCTGAGGGGACGATCTGAAATCAGGGGAAACTGCTGATTTTATCATCCAATCATGTACAAGCAAAATTGCTGTTTTTTATTTTCTTTGCATGTCCCCAATGGATCTACAACGACTGCACTTCCAAGTGCACTTGTAGTGCAAAGTGGATTTGCCTTTAGTAATCAACCCCAATGAGTCTACAATATTGAACTTTTTCACAATATTCTTATTTTCTGAGATATTAAATTTTCGGGTTTTCACCAGCTGTAAGCCATTATCAAAATTAAAAGAAAAATGCTTGAAATATATCACTCTGTTTAAGGAATCTTTTATAATGAGTTTCACTTTTTGAATTTAATTACTAAATAACTTTTTGATATTCAAATTTTTGAGATGCACCTATATGCATTTTATCGGTTTGTAGCTGGGAACAAGATTGTGCTCAACCCTATTGGTTGGGTAATTTTTTATTTTTTTTTGTATAGCTTTGTATTCTGTTGCATAAATAAAACTGCATGTATAAAAAACGTTTTTTTCTTTGACAGGTGGTTTTGATGTCTGCTACTATAAACTGCAGAGAGTTTGCAGATTATTTTGCCACACCAGTCCTCAACAAATTGGTCCCAGCATACATTTTCAATGTTGAAGGAAAGCCATATGATATTGAGGTGTTTTACCTCAATGATTTGAAGCATATTCCTGGGCATAAGGTAGGCATGCATAGCACTTTAACAGATGGTCATTTGGGGAATGGTGGTGGGGTTATGGTTAAAATAGTATTAAACCCTTTGCATTCTGCTTAAAATGACAGATGGCACGAGAATTTTTAGGGTCCATGCACACTGGTTTTTAAAATAAAAAATGCAAGTTCTCATGACAGAAAACTTAACACATCCCAGATGGGTTTTCTTTCCTGCCTCTAAAATCTGAGTTTAAAATATGTCTCTAAACCTCCTAATGTGCATGGACACATAGGATAACATTGAGCTGCTTCTGCAGGCAAAAGACCTGCGGAAGCAGCGTTTTTAAGCCCAGTGTGCATGGACCCTTATTCTGTTCTGACATGTATTCTCAGCTCCAAAAAGTACTTTCTATCGCTCTCGACTTTCTCCAAAATCACTCCACCCCCCCTCCAAACAAGTGTGTGTGTGACTGTGTAGCTCCAAAAAGTACTTTCTATCGCTCTCGACTTTCTCCAAAATCACTCCACCCCCCCTCCAAACAAGTGTGTGTGTGACTGTGTGTGTGTGTGTGACTGTGTGTGTGTGTGTGTGACTGTGTGTGTGTGTGTGTGACTGTGTGTGTGTGACTGTGTGTGTGTGTGACTGTGTGTGTGTGTGACTGTGTGTGTGTGTGGAAAGAACCAGAGAAACCCAGTAAGGAATTGCTTTAATAAGAAATGGTTTACAAGCTCATTACTGCTGAATTCCAGGAGTTCAGCATCTTTGTAAAAAGGGCAGGCATAATAAGTCTAGTGAGGTGCCTGCCATCCCCTGGACTTTTCTCTATTTTTATATCTGACCGGTTTATGGCTCTCCCGAAGGATACATTCAGGGGTATTTTTTTTAAATTTGGATGGTTATGGAGGACAAGAATATAGCTTGTCACGTTAACACTTTAAGCAAAATAAAATAAACCTCACCAGTAAACCATTTTTTAAAACTCTTACCACCGACACTTGCAGTTTACAACTTTTGAATTCTGCTACCTCCTGATTTTCCGTGCTGCTTCCCTAAACTTTGTTCCTCAAAGGAAAGTTTGAGTATAGCTATAGACAAAACTTTTTTCTAATTGACAGACAGCCTTCTTTATTCAGAACCATAAAGTTATATCGCCCCCTCCAGGAGTAGGATACTAGGCAGAAAAAAGACTTGGCTACAACCATGGGCAGTCCTAGGTGATATACACCCCTCTCTGCTATACTTCTTCATTTTTTTTCTGCCTAGTCAGGAGTAAGGACCTAGTTCCCTGCTGGGTTCTCTTGTCTTCATTGACAGACACAGCACACGCCCCTCTATGAAGTTTTAATTTTTTTTTTAAATAACTTGTCAGGGTGTGTGTGTGTGTGTGTGTGTGTGTGTGTGTGTGTGTGACCCCCCCTTTTTAAGGAGTATTACTTTTTTCTTGTACACCATTATCATGGAGTGATTTTGATAGAAGTTCACAAATTTTTGGTTGTCACAAAAACATGAATAGAGGGGAGATCATCCAATGGTACTATTACTGGTGACCCTAGTGCAAACAGGGATTCCCATTTTCATTTCCTCTCACTCCCTGTTTTGACAATGGCACTGGAAGTGGGGAAGAAAAAAAAGCTTTGTTACACTTTGCATAGTTTAGGCCAAGTTCTACAAAGTTAAAATAACCGCGTATGACAGTTTCCAGGCAACAATATCATTTCTGTTAGTTTTAACTTGTTTTGTTTTTTCTCTGACCCCTAACCTGATTTCTGGCATTGCTTTGGGACATCCCTTTGGCCACAGTCTACTGAGCCAACTGTCCTCTACGCCTCGTTCACACCATTCGTGCATAAAAACTGCACATGAGACATGAGTTTACATAATTTTTCATGCACATTTTAGTGACATGTTGACATCAGATTTTATGCGCGTCAGTGATTTGCCATATTCGCATTACAATGTTTGTCATGTAGTATTTTTTTATTTTTTTATTTTTTTTTCCCCCTGTGCAAAAAACTGCATATACATTACAGATTCCTGCACAAAAAAAACTGCATGTGATGCCAGTGCTATGGTGTGAATGGGGCGCATACCTTTTTTTTTTTTTTTTTGAAATCTTACAGATCTTGTGCAGAAACACTGACATCTCTCTGGCTTAAATGGACAAAAGAGAAAATCATGTACTTGCTCTAAAATCCTTTTCTGAGTTGTGAAGATGGTGTTAAGTTGGCCTTTTAAGGAAGGACATCAACGCCAATTAGCTTTCATCATCTTTATATGGTTTATTAAGAATATTCCATGTCATTGGACCACAGTTTAAAACCGTGTGGTAGTCACATATCGGCAACATTGTCTTTTTTTATACACATATTCTTGGCAATCTAAAATATGGCCGCATATCAAATGGGATTTTCCTAACTGACCTTTAAAATCTTCTTGATCATATCACATGTCAGCATGTACTCATCGCTTATATCTTAGCCAGGTCTTTGTTTTAAGCACCATAATTATGATTACACAAATAACTCTTTAGATAAAGTGCTGTGTAATCAGTTATTTAAAGTGTCAATGACTTTCAGAATTTCCGAAACCGTATGTCTCCTAGCCAACATTTCTCGGAATATTACTTCTTTAGCCAAACTACTCTCTTTCCCAGAACATGGAACACAGGGTCAGTTCTAGTTGAAACCCCCTAATTCCAAGTACTAGGAGAACACGGGTCAAGAATTCAGAAAGATACATGTTGTGTATGATGATGGATATTTAGGGCGGCACAGTGGTGTAGTGGGTAGCACTCTCACCTAGCAGTAAGAAGGGTCGCTGGTTCGAATCCCAACCACGACACTACCTGCCTGGAGTTCGCATATTCTCCCTGTGCCTGCGTGGGTTTCCTCCAGGTACTCCGGTTTCCTCCCACAATCCAAACACATGCAGGTAGGTTAATTGGCTTCTGTCCAAAAATTGGCCCTAGTATATGAATGGGGACCTTGGATTGTGGGCTCCTTGAGGGTAGGGACCGATGTGAGTGTGCAATGTACAGGGATAGGGACAATTGTAGACACTCACTCAGGTTGAACTGGATGGACTGATGTCTTTATTCAACCTTACTATCTATGAAACTATATTTGGTAAAAGCTACATCATTGTAAATCCTTTGATACATACAGGAGAAATCTTGAACAAATATCAAGTTTTAAAGCAATATATTCTTTAAATATGATATCTTCATGTTTGAGTCAAATTATCAATAGGGGGTTGGGTCATTAGAAGGGGGCCCTCACCCCTAGGTCGTGGTTTTTTTTTTTTCCTTTTATCAATTGCCCTCCTCCTGCAGGTGGTGCAGTACTCATTGGTCACGATCTACTGATTTGGCTGTGTCCTTAAAATAACTTGGAGAAATGTACATAAATCTTTCTCTGGATGGCTCACAGTGCATCTTAAAAATTCTGAATAGAATTTTGTCAATCAGCATGGCTACCTTGTGAGTTGAAAAGTACGTTTTAAACTGGAAATTTGTTAGATCAGAGCATCAGAAAACACAACAAGCATATATACCAACTCTGTTCTTTTTACCGAAGATGGTCAGTTTCAGTAAGTGCTTTTTTTAGTATGGCAAATATGAACTCAAATCCCATTTCACCTTGGTTTTACTTTGCGCTTCCTACCCCAATTGTTAGCAAAAACTTTTTGGCCACCTTTTTCATAGCCTGTGATTGAAGTTTGCTAGTGTGTTAGACCCCTTTCACACTGAGGCGTTTTTCAGGCGCTACAGCGCTTAAAGCGCCTGTATAGCACCTGGAAAAAAAAACGGCCCCATTTACTCCAGTGTAAAGGCCGGAGAGCTTTCACACTGGAGCTGTGTGCTAGCAGGACCGTCAAAGTCCTGCTAGCAGCATCTTTGGAGCGGTGTATACACCGCTCCTAAACTGCTCCTACCCATTGAAATCAGTGGGACCGCCGGCAAAGCAGCTGTTAGCGGGGGTTTAAACCGCACCGCTAGCGGCCGCACACCACCGCTAAAATGACGGTAAAGCAGCGCTAAATATAGCGCTGCTTTACCGCCGATGCGGCTCCTGCCCCAGTGTGAAAGGGGCCTTAAGGTTTGCTAGATGATCTTTTATCTTATATTTGCAGGTGTGTTTTCAATGTTAACCTAGATATTCATGTGATGTAGTTGTAATATAACACATTTTTATTTGTACTGTTAGTTGGATGCTGCAGCTCAGACATTTGATGAACCAGCGATTAGCAAGGAAATGTTTGACATTGCAACAACTTTGATACAGCTCTTTGATGACATGGAGAAAGAGGAGAGGTAAGTTCAAAAGGTTGAATTTTCATATTAATCTTAGAAATTCAAAAGTGTTGGCTAAGAACTGAAAATAATTCACCTCCTTACGTTCAGGTATTTACTGCTGTGTATCACTCACTGTGGCGATTCACCCTTTGTCCTAGTACTCCTTGTCCCAATATAGAGGGATTAGGATATTCAAAAAGGTAGTCCAGCAGTGAAATCTATTCAGCAACAATAAAGAGGGCAAGTGTCCAATATCCTCAAAATTTTGTTGTGTCCATAGGACATGAAACAAACATCATCGTGCAGCCCTAGACGCAGGAAAAGTGTTTATAGTCCCTGGATTATAGTCTCGTACCTTTTCAGTGATTGGATACTGGCAAAGCTTTCAAGGACATCCCCCACAGTCCAGAGTTTTTTTGCCAGTCTCCTAAGGTGTTTGTACTCTTCAAGAAAGTCACTCTTGGCTTTATTAATCCTTTTATTTTTCAGTTTTTTTCAGCTCCTCGTTGCAGTCTAAAATCCTAACTAGAAGCAGTGTATCTGGAGCGGCACAACCTCTGTAAACCTTGGGAGCTGTCCCCGGACCCCAACTGGAGAGGGGGGGAGGGCTGTAATGTTGCTTTGGGCACTGGAAGCTGCATTTGGCTCTCATAGCGTATAGGCAGCTGCAGGGTGCTTTAAAGGTCTAGGGCCATGGTTCTTGTGTAACGTGGTCTATGAAGATCCCTTCGGGGTATGCTGACTGTGATAGGTGACGCCCTGACTTTATACACAGTACAACATTTTGGACAGGTATTATAGGGTCACCCTGTATGTTTTCCAGACTGTTAATCACCACAGCAATATTTTAATTGTGTTCACTGTAAACTTTTCGAATTTGATGTTAATCACTTAGAGCTCAGGTGTATGTGTTTTACATCACATTACAGCCCGCACATTTTTACCCTACAGCCCTTTTCCCTACAGGGTGCCCTGTGTCGTGGTTCTGGCATTCTCCTTCTGGACATGCTTACTTTATAATCTATGTCCTATTCCGTGACTACCCATAAGTAATTACTCTCGTAAGTAGTTATGGCTGAGACCAGGGGAAAGGGAGCCACTACAATACCACAGGTGAAAATTCGCTCTGCTGAAGGCCCGTATAACACTCATCCGCAGAGTAACAAAGCGTGCCTTGAACTTGAGCAGGAATTGGTTCGAAAGCTATTTTCAGCATCTGATTCTAGCTCTATTTCATGCACACAAGCAGCACCCCTACCAGAGTGGGATTCTGGTATAACTGCCATAGAAAAGGTAGATGCATAACTTTAAAACCTACATTCAGCATTCTTTTGGTGCAAGACTAGGGCCACAGCAAGTCTTCCACAAAAGCCTCATCCCAATGACTGGGTACCCTCCCTTTTTAAGAGTGGGAGGACATCTTTTTAGATTGCATATCTCTCTCTGGGTCTTGGATGTCCCAGAATAATGGGTTTCAGCCATAGTTTTAAAGGTGTACAAAATAGTTTAAAACCCTACACTGCTTTATCTCAGATCAACAAATATCTGCCCAAGGAGAATCAGATGTACAGAATACCCTTGACCATCTCTTGCCCCAGGAAGTCGTTGTGCTAGTACCTTTTCAATGAAGGTTTAAAGGATTATTTTCAAACCTGTTTAAACCCAATGGGAGTATTCATACTGTTCTTGACTTAAGCTCCTAGGACAAACGCCATCAAATTCCAAAATTTCATATGAAATCTGCAAGGGTGGTTGTTTCTCTGAGACTAGGGAAATGGCTTGGATGTCAGTGGAGGCCATTTATCTGCATGTTCCCATTAATCAAGCTCATCTGTGCTCTGTGTTTAAGTATTGATTTCGGGGTGGACCTCCCTTCATTGCATATCCCAGCATGGGATCCTTTGAAGTGAGTTTGTGTGCCACACTGAGGCTTGAATCCCATTGTACACAAAAGCCTGGGCCCCATCTTGTCTGGTCTTAGATATATGTTAAGATAATATCTTCTGGCCTATACAATCTAAATGATAAATATTCCTAATTACAATATTTTACAGCCATTAATGGAGATTTCACATAAACTCATAAGGCAACACCTAGCATAGCTGTGAAATCTTGCATGTCCTGGATTTTGTGTTCTTTTGTATACCAGAGCTTTCGTCGGCCAGATAATGTCTCCAGTAGAGGTCAATACAGGCATTAGTGGCACTTAGAAGTTGAATAGTAAAGGAAGCCTTGTCAAGTGTAGCAGACAAGCTCGCCGGCTTGTCATGCAGGTCAACAGCTGTAAGTTGTTTAATTGTATCAGCAATGTGTCAACCCTTGCCAAAACTACTGTTTTTTGCTGCAGCGCCAACATGAGCTAAATACCTGGGGAGAGATGCAGTGAAGCATGGTGGGGACCCTGTACCATCTGGTGAAGATTTTGTAACCACTCCCCTAATCCCCCTTGTGGAGATGGAGGCTTTTTGGATAAAATGCTGAATTTTCTTTCTCCTTAGCTGTGAGTTGTAAGCCTAGATCAGATTCCCATTTGGTGGGGAAGGATGTCGCAAAGGGTGGATCAAGGAAGCATAAATCTGAGAGAGGAAATGACATACAGGATCCCCTTTTGACATAAGGTTTTAAATCCTGTGAGTCTCCGTCCGAGAAGCAACTGTTTTGACTATTTCTACAACCTCACTTATTCACTTAATGATAAAAAAAAATTAGTGATCGCAACCTTTGTCTATATAAGAATCTAGCCAATTCCGTTTGCGGCTATTGACAATCAAATTAATAACAAATGATAACTGTGCTAAAAAATAAAGATCTAGCACTCTTAGGTCCACTTTAAAGAACTGCAGTCTACTTGCATAATTTGTAATAAAAACATCTTTGCCTTTTTGAAGCTTCCCTCCAACCACGTTGCATATTATTTTATATATATACCGTATTTGCCGGCGTATAAGACGACCGGGCGTATAAGACGACCCCCTATTTTTCCAGTGAAAACTTAGGTTTTGGGCTATATGCGCCGTATAAGACTACCCCCTTCTGAGGCAACACCATTAAAAAAATAAATCAGACTTAACATCAGATTTAAACACAGTAATTTTAATGAACCATTAGAAACATAAAAAACAAAAAAAAACATCAGACTTAACAACAGATTAGATTTAAACACGGTCATTTTGGTTGACTTTCTGGTACTTAAAATCCTTCAAAATCCTCTTCATGTTCATCCTCTGACATCATAAGTTCATCAATGACATCTTGTGGTACATTTGTTAGACAATCATCATATCGATCCAATTCCACATCAGATGGTGTGTCTTCAGCTTCGGCTTCCTCTTCATCTTGCCACAAGTCGTCGTCCTCCATACCATCCAATGAATTTGATATGCCACACTTCTTGAAAGACTTGATTACTTTTTCTGCATCAATATCATTCCAGGCTTTTATGACAAAGTTGCATCCAACTGTGGAGCACGCATGTTTCCTCCTTTTGTGAATGACTTTTCGCCGCTAACCATCCACTCATTCCACTGTTCTCGAATGCGGTCTTTAAATGGCTTGTTTAGGCACACATCCAGTGGCTGTACCAACGATGTCAATCCTCCAGGAATAACCGCTGCATCTGTGTTTAGTCTTTTCAGCCTTTCCTTTGTGCTGGGAGTTAAATGAGCCCTGAACATATCCCACACCAGTAGGCTACGTTCTCGACGAAGTCCACCTGGTCGTCTACTCCATACATTTTCAAGCCATAGCTTTACCCCTTCTTCATCCATCCAGCCTTTTTCATTCACATGAACAAAACAACCAACAGGGAACTTGAGTTTTGGCATTGTCTTTCTTTTGAAAATAACCATGGGTCTTAGTTTGGCACCATCAGCTGTACATGCTAGTACCACTGTAAAACTGGACTTCTCATGTCCTGTTGTTTTAATTAACACAGTTTTGGCACCTTTTGAATTGACTGTTTTATTTCCAATCATGTCGAAATTCATAGGAGTTTCATCCATATTTGCGATCTGACTTAACGCATAGCCATGTTTCTTGCGCTGTTCTATAACATATCGATGGAAATTACTCACTTTGCGGTCGAGATCTGCAGGTAATTTTTGTGCAATTTTGGTCTTTTGCCTCAGTACCAGATCATGCCTTTCTAAGAACCTAGAACACCAGGATATAGTGGCCTTAAATCCTTCGCTGTGATCTGGGTTAGATTTGGCCCACTGAAGTGCAAAAATCCATATGCTGTTTCGTGTCACTACAAACCCATTGTGACGATGCTCATGCACCATGTCTGCTACATGCTTCTCGAGTTCTGGCCAATGTGGGGTGCCTCTTCTTAATGCACACTTAGCCCTTGGCATACACTTTAAAGCATCTTCCTTTGCTTTCCAGTCTCGGACCATCTTTTCCGTTACTCCATATTCTCTTGCAGCAGCGCAGTTATTATGCTCCTTGGCAAAGTTTACAACCTTGAGCTTAAAACTGGCTTCATGTTTCCTTCTCCTTGTTGGAGCCATGCTGGGGCCCGGACTATCAGCCATTTCACACTACAGGAAATCTGAAATCTGTCAGGTATTTTAATCTGTCAGGTACAGTATACTGTATATGATGGTACAGTATGATGGTTTGTTACTGCAAGCTTGTAAAGTTGTCACTTGCTCACTGGTAAAACTCTGTAGGAATTCTGTAAAACTCTGTATGATGCTGTAAATTAATGTACAGTATTGTTATATTTACACCAGGTCCGGTAGAAATCACTACTACAGTACAGTATTGTTATATTTACACTGTATATCCTGCTTGGATTGGCAGGGGTTGTTGTCCAATCCAAGCAGGCTTAACAGGCTCTAATACAGAGTGCATCACCCGCCAGGATTGGCTGAGCGGCGCACACTGTATGACACAGGACACTGAACACAAGGCGGCCTCTTCACCCAGGACCGAGCGCTCGGCGGGCTTTAAATTACATCAGGCGGCCTCTTCACCAGCTAAGCAGCAACCCGGCGGACTTTACAACTATATGGCGGCCTCCTCACCAGGTACTGAGCACCCGGAATTCGTCTTGCGGCCTCATCACCCGGCGTATAAGACGACCCCCGGTTTTTGGCTCTGTAATTCGGGTGTAAAAGGTCGTCTTATACGCCGGCAAATACGGTACTTGCCAAATATGCTGCAGAAATCTCTTTCCACTAAGTTTGGCTGAAGCCATTTTAACTGTGGGCAGCTGAAGCTGCTGCCTGTTCACTTTCTGGATTTACACAGACATACAAAGGCACACCTTCAGCCCTGCAGCTCTCATTGGCCCTCTTATGACCTATCCCCCCTCCCTTCCTGGCAAACTCACGAGAGAGAGCTGGGCATGATGTCGTAAACCTAGGCTTTTTACCAGACAAGAAACGGGAAGTGAGCTGTATAAGGTATTTACTGGCAGAATAAAAATGTTTACTATCCAAAGTTAAAACGAAGTGCAGAAGATTTAATAGATGGAAAGCTGAAAAACAAATACTGAAGTTCTGCTTTGTCTCCAGCTGTAATTTATGATCAAAAATATTGGAAGGGCCTGCATTAAGTAGAGGACTCAAAAACCGTGATTAGGATTGTCACGAATCGAACAAAGGGTTCCAGAGTTAGACTGAACATGAGAGGGGGAACCCCAGTCGCATCCCGTTGGAGATGGAGAAGAAGTCGGATCTGGTGTCATTGACTTTCACAGCCACAGAGGGAAGTGAGTAGAAAGCCGAAATCCAATGGAGCATGGAAGTCCCAAGGTGAATATTGTAAAGGTACACGTCTTTCTTCTTGTATTCTAAATGCCTAGGCCAGGAATTGGTAGGAGCGGAGATCCCAGTTCACCGGTGGTTAACACATATACACATACACGGGTTTGTAAGTGGAAATGGTTACAAAATTTAATAGACAATACGTTCCTCTTTTATGGGAAATGCAGAGGGAGGGGACAGCTTTCCCAAAAACCAATCAGACTGAAATATGGAATATGGGGCAAAGGTCAGTCACGTGCTGGTGGTTAGCTTGCAACAGGAAATATAAGGCAAAGTTTAGAGTATGACAGTTAGTTCTGTTAACTGTACACACCTGCTGATTTGACCACAAGAAAACTCCTAAGTCACTCCATATCCTTTGGTGAAGTACAGAGTTAGAAAACCACATAACAGCTGCGTCCTGCTGATATGTCAACACTGGTCAAACCGTTTTTCTAAGAAATATACTTACACCAGCTTTGTTTAAAAGCTGAAAGTTAAGCATATTTATTTCAACCCCTATCAAAATGGTATATCATTATAAGTAGCCCCCTTATAATCCTCTCTTTGATCATTCTGATTCAACATAATGATCATATCTAATGTCCTCAAAATTCACTATTCTTCTTCTTCTTCACTTGTCCTGATGATGGAAAGATTCTGTTTAGTTTCCAGGTAAAATCATCGTGTCCTCCAGGGAGATTTGTCCTATGCCTTCCTGAATATCTTGTAGATTTTGTTGTTGTCTTGAAGGGAGTGTATCCTCGGTTACTGTTAGGGGCTCTGGAGTTGGGGGGAGCTGGGGACACTTCTTCAGTCGGCTGGCGTGGATCCAGGTGTTGCCTAGGTCCGTCAGTACCGCGGTCCTGGATACCTTTTCCACCTTCCACGGTCCGGAGTAGATTGGTCCAATTCTTTTCCTGTGAGCCAGCTGCTTAATCAGTACTTTGTCCCCTGGGATGAAGGGGTGGGTTGGTTCTGTTGAAAGAGGAAAAAAGGTGACAGAAACTTGTTCATTTATTTCATGAAGCATACTTACCAGACTTTTCACGTACACTTCCTGTTGGGAATAAACGTTAATGTCAGAATTTGGGTCTAATGGGGTAATTCTATATTTGCAGGGATTCCCATTAGAATTTCAAAAGGGGACATCCTGTCCTAGAATGGGGGGTGGTTCTTATCTGAAAAAGGACAGAAGGTAAGTGTTCCAACCAACCTTTTAGAGTACCTCCTGTAGCCTTTTTTAATTTGTCTTTGATGTTCCTGTTCATTCTCTCTACTACTCCTGCACTCTGGGGATGATAGGGAATATGTAGTTTCCATTGCATCCCCAGAGATTTGGCTACAACTTGGGTCACTGAGGAACTAAATGCGGGTCCTCTGTCGGACCATGGTTGTGGGTATCCCGAACCTACAGATCCAATAATTTAACAAGCATCTCGCTGCTATATTTGCGGTTTCTCCGGTACAGGGAATTGCCTCAACCCAAGCTGACCATTTGTCAACGATTACGCAGAGGCACCTCAAGTTTCCCTTTTGCTTTGGTAGGTGTGTGAAGTCTATTTGTAAATCTGTTAATGGTCCCAAGGGTGGAGGTAGATGGCCATGTAGGCCATGTCTTTTTCCTTGAACATTGTTCTGGGCACAAGTTAAGCAGCTTCTAGTTAGAAGCTTAGTTTGTTTTTGTAAATTATTTGTGCAAAAAGATTTTGAATATATATTTACAAGAGGGGCGGGTCCTATGTGTCCTGGGCCATGGAGGTAGGATAAAATTAGGATACAATTAGCTTCAGGTATACCCAGGATCTTCCCCTCTTTTGTCCAAAGACCTTCAGAGTCTTTGGTCAAACCTTCATTTGCCCAGAAATGGACATCTGTATCTGTGGCCATTGACTGCATTTGGGCCACAACAGTTTTGAAATCAGGGGATGAGAAGTGCTCTTTAAAGAAGATTGTGGTAGGGGCTGGTGAATTGGGTGAACTGGCAGCAGCCTTTTTTGCTTCTCTGTCTGCGAAAGCATTTCCTTTTGATACTATACTATTGTCTGATGAGTGGGCTTTTACTTTTATAACAGCAACCTTTTTAGGGAGCAGAATTGCTTGCAGTAGATTAAGGATCTGCTCTGAATTAGCTATCTGTTTGTTGTCTGCTGTTTTAAATCCTCTATTGGCCCATATCACACCAAAATCATGTACCACTCCAAATGCATATCTGCTGTCTGTATAAATGTTGACTTCCTTGTTTGTGAACAGAATACAGGCTCTGGTCAGAGCTTCTAGTTCTGCTACTTGAGCAGAAACAGGGGGCAATGGTTTTGCCTCTAGTACTGTATGTGGCAGCTGAACTACAGCATAGCCAGTTAAAAATGTAGAGTCAGAGGGACGGGAACAACTACCATCTACAAAAACATTTTCGGCATTTATAATTGGAATGTCAGAAAGATCAGGTCTTGGTGAAGTGACTTGTTCCACTTTTTCTACACAATTATGTGTGTGATCAGGTTCGTGTGGTAAACGTAACATGGAATGTAGTAAACGTACAACTGGATTGCTATTCGGAACATATTTAAGTACCAAGTTGTCAGTATTTAACAAAGTGATCTCGTATCCACTGAGTCTTTGGGAAGTCATGTGTTGTGTGTTCATATTCTGTATGAGGTGGGTAACTGAATGAGTGGTGTACAGTGTCATTTTGTGTCCCAATACTATTTTGTTGGCATCTTGTGCAGACATGGCACAGGCAGCGACATTCTGAAGACAGGACGGCATGCCCTGGACTTGGATAGGGAGTTTTCTAGATAAATATGACACTGGGCGATACCCTGAGCCATGAGATTGCGCAAGTACTGCAGCAAAAGATTTTCCTGAAACTACACAGTACAACTGGAAGGCTTTACCATAATCTACCAATCCCAGGGCGGGGGCGGTGGACAAACTCTTAATAAGAGCATCAAAAGCATTTTTTTCTGTCTTCTGTCCAGTCTATCAATTTAGGGGCGTTTGACCCGGCAGCCTCTCGTAGGATACTATCATAATGAGAACAGTCAGGAATCCACTGGCGGCAATATACAATTGCGCCCAGAAATGACAACAAAGCTGCTTTGTCTTTTGGAGGACTGAGAGCTTGTAAGGCTGCGGCACGTTTGGGGGACACTAGCCTGGTCCCCTTGTCCAGAATACATCCTAGGTATTCTACTTGTGGTAGACACCACTGTATTTTTTTCCTTGAGGCTAGGTGGCCGGCTTCGGCCAGATGTTCTAACAGTAATGTTGAATTGACCGCACAATCTTCAGCAGAACGACTGCACAAGAGCAAGTCGTCCACATACTGTATTAGTACCGACCCATGCTCGGAAGTCCAAGACTTGACGGTCTCGTTGAGTACCATGGAGAAGGCGGCGGGGCTGTCTACATACCCTTGCGGTAAACGCGACCAAGTTAACTGGCCCGCGCCGGCCCATGAGAAGGCAAATATAGGCTGAGCCTCTTCGGCAATAGGGATGCTAAAAAAAAATGCGTTTGCCAAATCAATCACTGTGTAGCATAGGGAATCTGCAGGTATGCATGAAAAAATGAATGTTATATCAGATACCAAGGGCGGGAGACGTAATTGGGGAGTGTAGGGTGTGCAGTTGATAAATCCTACGCTACCTTTGTTTTCTGCCCAGATTTTGTGAGTCTCTAAAGTAGCGGGCAGTAACATAAAGAATCCTTTATGTGTGTGTCGTTTAGGACCAGTCAGGTCACAGAAAGGGGAACTTGCAGTTAGTGACCCTTCTTTGTCAAATTTAATAGTGATACTTAAACTGGACAACAGGTCCCTTCCCATAAAGGATACAGGACAAGAGGTCAACACAGCAAAAGATTGATCGCACAAATGTTGCCCCTCGGGAGTGGTTACAGGTAATGGTGGAGTGATGGGATGGGTAACAGGGGTCCCATTTATACCAATAGAGTTTACTTGCGAGGACATGAGGTTCTAGTGAGGGATATAATTGGAGGCGAGGACCAGGCTCTCCTGAGTCCATTTTTACAGTGACATAAGGTGGAGGGGGTTCAAAGGTAGGGGCGGATACATTTGTTTTAACTGCAGGAGTCTTTTTAGCATATTTCTTTCTATAATCTTTTAAACATTTGCTCCATGAGTGATAACAATCTTTCATGTATTGAGGGTCATTAGATTTACCCGGGGGGTAGGAATGCTTATGCGTCTGACAAATTTTGCTAACTTTCTTCCAATCTTCCTCTGAACAAGGACCTTGTGGTCCCGGATCATGAATACCTAACTGGTGGCATCTTTCCTGGACTTGAGCCCAGAAAGGTTCCACCTGTGGTCCAGGTAGATTGTTTTTAATATATTCATACGGGCACGGGATCCCTATGTCTGATCCTGGGGTGGCCGCAGAATTCCCCATCTAACAAAGTGGGCAGGGTATGCCTAGTATGTGGGCACAAGTGATAACAACCCGTTTGGGTAATCACTTGTTGTCGAACAATTGGGTAGTCTGCTTGGTCCGTTAAATCAGATGGACTAATGGGACTGTGAAGGTTTACCCTTAGTACTCGATTTATGGTTCCTTTCTTTGTGGCGGGATATATTCCTCTTACCCCTAATCTACAAGAATAGCCCCCTGGTCTATTGGTTAATAGAACCCACCTATTTTCTATTTTAAAAAACAGTAATCCTATGGTACAATGTGGACAAGATAGAGCTATATCGCTACAATCAGGTTCTTCGTATTCCGAAGTCATTAAACTCTTATACTTTATACAACATACAATTCTTTAAAATTTTTAGGCACTTACGCTGTTCTGTGGAAAAAGAAGTCTCACATATACATATATATATATATCTTAAACAAAACTTTATACTTATTTCTATAGGTCTTATACTGTAAATCTTATGAACAGAATTATTTTAAATGATCATTATAAAACCATACATTTGTTCAATTTTATAGTGCACTTTTTGTTTCTCAAAAAACTTAATGGGCGTCCGCTCAACCAAACCTTTTATCACGGGCGTAATCTGCTACTTCCCGGTGATTAAAATAATAATCTCTTTTACAATAGTTTTTTTATAGTCAGACCAACCTAGTCAGACCCTCTTTAAATAGCCAAACAACCTACGTAACTACCTGCGTGTCCTTTTAACCTCCCGGGGGACCAGCCTAGTCCTCCGCGAAGGCACAACAACCTAACCTCCCGGGGGACCAGCCTAGTCCTCCGCGAAGGCACAATAACCTCTTTAAACTAAATTCGTGGCGATTATCTGGACAGCGTAAGCATTTACACCTATTCACCTTAAAGGGTAAAAAGGGCAAAATCACTTACCTGTCACAAGACATCCCACTTCTGAACACCAGTTGTAAAGGTACACGTCTTTCTTCTTGTATTCTAAATGCCTAGGCCAGGAATTGGTAGGAGCGGAGATCCCAGTTCACCGGTGGTTAACACATATACACATACACGGGTTTGTAAGTGGAAATGGTTACAAAATTTAATAGACAATACGTTCCTCTTTTATGGGAAATGCAGAGGGAGGGGACAGCTTTCCCAAAAACCAATCAGACTTATACACATGTGCATACATTAACAACTTCTTGTCACGTGACAGTCTTCAGTTGAAATATGGAATATGGGGCAAAGGTCAGTCACGTGCTGGTGGTTAGCTTGCAACAGGAAATATAAGGCAAAGTTTAGAGTATGACAGTTAGTTCTGTTAACTGTACACACCTGCTGATTTGACCACAAGAAAACTCCTAAGTCACTCCATATCCTTTGGTGAAGTACAGAGTTAGAAAACCACATAACAGCTGCGTCCTGCTGATATGTCAACACTGGTCAAACCGTTTTTCTAAGAAATATACTTACACCAGCTTTGTTTAAAAGCTGAAAGTTAAGCATATTTATTTCAACCCCTATCAAAATGGTATATCATTATAAGTAGCCCCCTTATAAATATGTTCCAGGGTCGCCGCATGAAGCGCTAGTAGACCCCGTCCAATGCTTTTTCTTAATCTGCGGAGAGCAGAATAAGCGCACCCTTCGAAGTATTGGTGGCAAGGATTAAGTAGAGGACTCATATTATCTCAAGTTTCGTGGAGAGAAATAAATACCTGCCTGGTCTGTGTATCAGCTGAGGGATATGCAGAAGTGGCACGTTGGCAAGGACTTTCGCCAACCACTTCAGGTCAGTGTTTAGCAATTCTAACGGCCGATAGCTGCCACACCTAAGCCAGATCCTTGCCTTCCTTGTGGACCAAGGACATATAGTCCCTAAGGTTGTCTGTGTGCATGGAATTCCCTTTCACAAGAGAGTCCAGTGCAGTCGCCAAGTAGGGAGCGAGCAGGTCAAAAAAGGTCTTATAGTAGGATTCCGTCTTCGGTTTAGAAAATGGGAAATCCGAAAATGGAAAAAGTGTGGCACAACGGTAAACCTACCAAGACATGGCTGTCCACCTAAACTGACAGGCCGCGCAAGGAGGACATTAATCAGAGAAGCAGCCAAGAGGCCTATGGTAACTCTGGAGGTGCTGCAGAGATCCACATCTTAGGTGGGTAAATCTGTCCACAGGAAAACTATTAGTCGTGCACTCCACAAATTTGGCCTTTATGGAAGAGTGGCAAGAAGAGAGCCATTGTTGAAAGCCAAAGTCATGTTTGCGAGAAGCCATGTGGGGGACACAGCAGAAATTTGGAAGAAGGTGCTCTGGTTAGATGAGAATAAAATTGAACTTTTTGGTCTAAAATCAAAATGCTATGTGTGGCGGAAAACACTTCACATCACCCTGAACACACCATACTCAACGTGAAACATTGTGGCAACATCATGTGCGAATGCTTTCCTTCAGTAGGGACAGGGAAGCTTGTCAGAGTTGATCGGAAGATGGATGGAGCCAAATATAGTCGGCAAAAGACTTGAGACTTGGGCGAAGGTTCACCTTCCTGCAGGACAACAACACTAAACATACAGCCAAAGCTATAATGGAATTTTTTAGATCAAAGCATATTCATGTGTTAGACTGGCCCAGTCAAAGTCCAGTCCCAAATCCAATTGAGATTCTGTGGCAAGACTTGAAAATTACTTTTCACAAACGCTCCATCAAATCTGACAGAGCTTGAGCTATTTTGCAAAGAGGAATGGGCAAAAATGTCACTCTCTAGTTGTGCAAAGCTGTTGGAGACATCCCCAAAAAGACTTGCAGCTGTAATTGCAGCGAAAGTTGGTTCTACAAAGTATTGACTCAGAAGGGCTGAATACAAATGAACTCCACACCAATAAAAGAAATTTTCATTTTTGGTTGTAACATGACCAAATGTGGAAAATTTCAAATCTCAATCCTCATATCGTTACCAGTGCACAATGCAGTCTAAGGCCCCTTTCACACGAGGCGGAGTCCGCCTCTGTCCGCCGGCTCAGCAGGGGGATTTCTCCGTTGATCTCCGCTGAGCCGGCGGATGATAAGTCCCTCTCTGCTCACTGAGTGGGGAGGGGCTTGTCCAGCGCCGCTGGTCTCTATGGAGAGATCAGATGAAAACGGACAGCGTGTCCGTTTTCATCAGATCTCACCCGATCCGATCCACCAGCGACGGATTTGGACGTAGAGCCATCTGTCTGCTTTTGGCGGATCGGACCGGGTCGGATCTCAGCGGACATGTCTCCGCTGACATCCGTCGCTCCATAAACCAGCATGGAGCGCCCGTTCAGGTTCGCTGTCAAAACTGACAGGCGGATCTGAACGGACCATTTGTGTGCAAGGGGCATTAAGCCTGTCTGTTATCTTAAATGGGGAGGGTAAGGATGGAGGAGCAGGGCAGTACCTTGTCATTCTAGCTTTTGCGGATGTGTTTCTATTCCTTCAGGCAGCTTTGGAGACACAGCTCTGATCCCTGCAAGCAATGGTGTCTCCACAGAATGCTGCAAGAAAAAGGAGCCACCCTGAAACCGGAAACCTTGGCCAGTGGTCATAGCATCAACTTTTACAGCAAATTAGGCAGAGCAGAGTAAGAGGAAAAAAAATGCATAGTAAGTAGCTAAATCAGCAGCTGAATGTGCTTAATAAAAACAAGGTTTTAATAGCACTTTAAGCGTACTGTCAGATGTGAAAGCCAAGCTCTGGGATTTTGGAGGTTGGAGGTCTTGACAAAACAGCTGTATATCGAGGAGATTAACTGCCTTTGCTTGAAAGCTTGTTCTATTGTCAGAGCTGTTAGAAAAGCTTCCCTTCTATAAAGCTTTCTGCTCTACATCTTCAATGTTGCATAACACGTGTGTCCCTTTTCTGCAAGTCAAACTGGCAAGCATTCCGTGCTCTCCCAGTTAAAGGATTAATAAATGGTTTCCTTTGCAAGATGTTTAAAGCTAAAAACCAACATCAAAATTTGATTTAATGGGAGAGCCCAAGTTATCTGGACATGTTACTGTATTTTACAAAGAATGCAGTTGCTAACCTACTGTTTCAATACCGTGTTCAAAAAGTATTAAAAATAAAAATAAATTGAAATCAAGAATATGAAAGTGCTCAGTGCTTGTTCCGTGCCTTAATCAACTAATTCAAAGTGCTTTGTGCATGTAAATATCATGGGTCACTGTCACGTGATAAATGGCGTTGTGTGTACTAATTGCAAAGTGTAGTGCTTCTACTGTTACTATCAAAGTGATTTCACCAGTAACCCATCTTCACTGCCGTCATCAGCCCCCACAGCTGTAACATACAACCCAATGTTGTGGTACAAAAAGTATATAATACTGAGTGTAAACTATAGCCACTAAACTTTTCAAAAGAAAAATAATCACATCAATTTTGAAGTTGTGTACAATTGTTAAAACAAGGTATAAGTCCGTGACAACACCACTTGTGCTTGTTTAAACTTTAAATTTCCATAGTGCAGATTTCTTCCATTGTGACCGTCACCAACTATGTAATGGATCACTTACCAAACCTTGGTAAGTCTAGGGCATGCGGTTACTTTAGGATAACCAATCCTATCAGTGTCCCCCTTTTTCTCTCAGTTCCTGATACAGGTGGTTTAAGGATAGACTCCACAGATAGACTCCGCAGGTTCCCCAGAAAATGAGATACTAAACAAGGGGCTTCTGATGGTGAAGTACGTTTTTGAAAAGCTTTTATTTAAAATAAATATCATAAAAACTCACATGGTCCGGTGCCGTAGCTGGCACTAAGCATATCCAGCCTTGTGTTTAAAATAATGTTCCTTTTGGTTGGCGTGTGTCCTGAACCCTCTTCCTGGTGTGAGATCCCTCTCCCGGAAGTGACTCGATCGCGTGTGATTACCCAGCAGCCTCTACGCGTTTCGCAAAAGGTTTGCGTCATCAGGAAGCTTCCTGATGACGCAAAACCTTTTGCGAAACGCGTAGAGGTGACTATATTGCATAAAACTGCAGCTTACTGTATTTTACAGCCCACGGTTAGAATAGGGTCAAACCAATATTGCGTGGCACGACAAGTGTAAACTCAGTATGTGGTGTTTTATGCACAGAAAACTAAATTGGGGGAGACTTCAACCTTACCCAGATGTTCACGAGTTGAGCATGTTTGATCAGCAAGGTATTGAGTAAAGGAGGAGGTAATGAAATCTGCAAGTTTTTGGAGCCATTTGTGTGCTTGCGCTGTATATCTGCAGGCAACCTGTTTTCTTAATAAGTCTCTTAAAGGGTATTTTACATGGGCGGCCATGGGATAGTAACAACAAGCGCTTGATCTGCAGTTTTGATTCAGTCACCCACCTAAATTATTTTATTACAGCTAGATGGGTCTGTACACATGCTGCTGCTTTAGTGAAATATTAGGGGTCTAAACAGACCCCTGACATCTCCCTTTTGAGACAGGAAAAGGGACTGAGGACACAGATTCCCCAGTCACTTTCTCAGCAGCCCCAGCTGCACTGAAGATGAATGGACAAGAGATGGCTTGTCTCCATAAAAGGAGACACCGTAAACACCATTTACTCTGCTTAGTAATGAATGGGACAGTTGGTGATCACTGACTCTGTGCCTTCAGAAAAGGAAGGAGCTGGTAAATGACAAATTTACCAGCTCCTTCCTACGCTCTCCATCCTGACATATCTGGGATGGAGGGGGACCGGAGAAGCCCGGAAGACATGGAGGACACGATAGTCAGGGATTATCAATGCGACGGTGGGGGGGGGGGGGGGGGGGGGTTACAAGCATTGATTCCCCTGTATAGATTTCAATAAAGGGTCTGAAAGCCGGTTCGGCAAAGTGGCTGTTAGCTGCTTTATTGGAATCAGGTCAAGCATGCTCAGTATCAGTGCAACCCTACTTGGTGATCGGCTTTTATTTATGTAAAACGTTTCTCAAAAGAAGACCTTTTTTGCTATAACTGCGTAAAAATGTTAGCTGGAGTTTAGATTAAATTTCTTGGTGTCTAAATTTGCTAAGCCATCTAACACTCAACTCCCCCCAATTAACAATGATGTCCAAAGGAGTGTCTGTTACACTTTCATCCAGGGTGATAATAGAGGAAGAGTGTTAATAGCCAAGACCACCAAGTGAAAACCGAGGGAAAAGCCTTATAAAAAACGAATGCAGCGACCACATCGGATTGGTAAACTGCAGTGTTACATTTTTGATTATGGGTTTATTACTGCTTTAAATCACCCTAAAGTTAATTTTGGTAGATTTTAGACCTTTTTAAAGTTTTAGCAGTTTGGTATTTGATCTCATAATTATATTGTGCATTTCATATTTCTGCAGGCAAAAACCAGGCTTCACCAAATCGGGAACAGAATCAAACAGCGTTTTGGTGTTCTTGCCAGGTAAATAGATTTTATTTTCATCCCTTTACTTCGTTAACTTAAAGTGGAGTGCCACACCAAAAAAAAAAAAAAAATGAATGTGCGTAAAAAAATTATTTTTTTTATACTCACTTCTAAATGCCTGTTGCTAGGAGGTCCCTTGTAGTCTGGGCTCCTGACGTCACTTCCCACAATTAAAATGCCGACGCCGCCGAGCGGAGGGGGGAGACCAGCGTGGCTTTGATGCCCTGCATCGCTGGACCCTGGAACAGGTAAGTGTCTGATTATTAAAAGTCAGTAGCTGCAGTATTTGTAGCTGCTGACTTACCGTATTTATCAGCGTATAACACCCACCCCAAGTTTATGAGGGAATATTACGGAAAAAAACTTTTAGGAGGGAAGTTTAAGGAAAAAAACTTAGATTTAAATGCCCATCATTGCAGCCTTGTCCAGTGTCCATCTGCAGCCTTGTCCATCTGCAGCCTTGTCCATCTGCAGCCCTGTCCATCTGCAGCCCTGTCCATCTGCAGCCCTGTCCATCTGCAGCCCTGTCCATCTGCAGCCCTGTCCATCTGCAGCCCTGTCCATCATTGCAGCCCTGTCCATCTGCAGCCCTGTCCATCATTGCAGCCTTGCCCAGTGCCTGTGCAGCCTTGCCCATTTAAAATTGGCGCCGAGTGGAGAGGACGAGCGCCGCTTGACATATCGAAAGCCGCATGTAGAAATCCGAGTTCGGCTAGTTTCGACTGCGAGAGTAGCCGAAAATACACGCGGCTTTCGGAATATCGGCTCCGCTCGCTCCCCAAAAAAGAAAATCAGCGGGAGATCGGCGGGGATTGGCGTATAACACGCACCCACGATTTTCCCCTGATTTTAATGGGAAAAAAGTGCGTATTATACGCCGATAAATACGGTAACATTTTTTATTTTTATGAGAACTCCACTTTAAATTTCAATATTGATGCATCTGTTTTGGACACTTTAGGTTATTAGTTCACCGATTTACTAATGAGGTACCATGAGATAATGAGGTGTTAAACAACTCCTACCTTGTTGCCAGTGATTTCCCCTTAATTGCAGAAATATGATGGTACTTTCATTCCTCTCTAAAAAGTGTGCAGATTCTGGAGCTTTATTTTTTTATTTGGAATTATGATTTTGGATTAATGTCCAAGTTCAGTGTGTAACTTTAGCATGCAATTTGAAGAACTCTATTTTCTACCAGTACTGTGACTGAAATTTTAGCAGCCCCTGGGCACACTGGAACACTTTTGCTTGCCTAAGCTAGCCATACATGGATTGAAATTCAGCCAGTTCAATGGCTGCAGACAAAGGCTGTGAGTGCTGATTAGTGTGTTCTGGTGGGGGAAGTCCCCCTGTCAGAACACAATAGCACAGCAGGGGAGATTGTTGTACTAACATTGCTTGTGTTAGTACAGCTGGGTTGAAAGAATAAAATGTTAGTGTGTACCAGTCTTAAAGATTATTTTGTCTACCCTATTAAAGGAAAGATGTCTATACTTAACCTCTTGCTGACCAGCTGCCATCTTACTGCTGCAGGTTGGTACGGCTGCGCAACACCGTTACGCGTGGTCGGCGGCTGCAATGTCTGCTGGCGACCTGCGATTGCTCCTCAGAGGCAGAGCAGGGATTGGTCAATTTAAATAAACAGATCCCTGTTCTGTCAGGGAAGTAGAGAGAGATCTGCTGTTCCTAGTAATCAGGAACAGCGATCTCTCTCTAATCCCTGTCAGTCCATTCCCCCCACAGTTAGAAACCCCTCCGTAGGGAGCGCTTAACCCCTTGATTGCCCCCCCCCCCCCCTAGTGTTAACCCCTTCCCTGCCAGTGACATTTATACAGTAATCAGTGGCTATTTATAGCACTGATCGCTGTATAAATGTCACTGATCCCAAAAAAGGGTCACAAGTGTCCGATCTGTCCGCCGCAATGTTGTAGTCCTGCTAAAAATCGCTGATCACCGTCATTAGATTGAAAAAAATTTAATTGGCATAAATATATCCCCTATTTTGTAGATGCTAGATTTTGCGCAAACCAATCAATATACGCTTATTGCAATATTTTTTGTATATATATATAAAAAAATAAAAATAAAATGTGGCATACATATTGGTCTAAACCAGGCATGTCCAAAGTCTGGCCCGCGGGCCAATCACAGCCTGCGTTCCTGTTTTGAATGGCCCGTCTGGTTAGCTGGACATGTATATCTTTTGTGGCCCCCAACAATCTCCCAGTGCCGGGGCCACAAAAGATATGTATCTGGCTGCCTTGGAGGGGACGGGGAGGAGGTGGGACGAGTGCCGTACACACAGGAGAATTTCTTGTTTACATGGCAGCCTCTGTAATAGGAAGTCTTATCTTCAGCGCTGCCATTGGACGACTGTTCTGTCCATCAAAGGAGGCGGGACTTTCTATTAAAGAGGCCGATGAGAAAACAGGAGTTTTTCCTGTATCTAATCTTTTGGCACTAGTCCCGCCCCCTCCCTGTCACCTCCGAGGCTGCAGATTGATGGGCATCAGTCAGGCTGCACTGATTGCAATGGTGAGTTTGAATTCCTGGCCATGGTGGGGGCCTCATTCCTGGCCATGGTGGGGCTGCATTCCTGGCAATACTGGGTGCTGCTGTATTCATGGAAAAGGTGGGGCTGCCACGCCCCTTCCCACCGTAACGCTTCACTTCCTGATTCCCTTACCGAGAATGGCGGCAGCAGCCGAGACCCGATCGATTGCTCGGCTTCGGCTGCCGACATCGCTGGACTCAAGGAAAAGTCAGTATTTGTAGCTGCTGTCTTTTAATATACGCCAATAAATACGGTATATCCCAATAAAGACGCCTGAGCTAATTTCTTTACTCACACAAAGCCACAAAGGCAAGAGAATTCTTGTTGGGCAGTGTATTAGTGCTCGAACTAACACACTGACCGAATTTTAATGGTTCAAAAAATGTCAGGCAAAAGTCGGCCCTCACGCATGTTCACTTCATCAAATCTGGCCCTCTTTGAAAAAAGTTTGGACACCCCTGGCCTAAACTGATGAAGAAATTTAGTTTTTTACATTTTTTTGGGGATATTTATTATAGCAAAAAGTAAAAAATATTGGGGTTTCTTCAAAATTGTCAATATTTTTGTTAGTAGCGCAAAAATCTAAACCGCAGCAGTGCTCAAATACCACCAAAAGAAAGTTCTATTTGTGGGGGAAAAAAGGACATACATTTTGTGTACAATGTTACACGACCGCGCAATTGTCAGTTTAAGCGACACAGTGCCGAATCGCAAAAAATGGCTTGGTCAGGAAGTGGGTAAATCCTGGTGCTGAAGTGGTTAAATATTCCGCTGCTGCAGTCAAGTCGCATGGTCAGGTCCCAGCATCAGCTTCATTGTAGAGGAGGGACAACGGATGCTCTATAGTACCTGACATCATAGCCCAGGCTCTGCAGCTGTTGTCACTGCCTCTCCTCTACACTGAAGCTGGCGCTGGGACTCGCTCATGTG
Source organism: Lithobates sylvaticus (assembly GCA_028564925.1). Lineage (NCBI taxonomy): Eukaryota > Metazoa > Chordata > Amphibia > Anura > Ranidae > Lithobates > Lithobates sylvaticus. The sequence goes on from CM053038.1 coordinate 77,686,840, forward strand.
ACTGGACCAGAGCAGCTTCAGAATAGGTAATTAGAGAGAACTTTTATTTTACAGGGAATATTTTTATATATTTTTTTATTCTTTATTTGCGAAATAATACATTATTACAACTGTAATCATACTTGGTTACAAAGGGCAGAACTTGTTGCATTTACAATATCTGTGCGTCTCGACTTTCCAGAGCATAAGAAGATTATAACATTTTTCTTCCCTGGGTCGAGACTACTATGTTCCCATTCTGGGATAACAGTCTCGTTAGTATGAAGCTCCTTGTGTCCCTTGTGGTGGTATTTTTGGTTCATTAGCAAGTATGGGGTGATAATTGATGTCAACTCATGAGTCAACGTTCCTTTAACCACTTTCAGACCGGACCAATTTGCAGCCAAAGGACCAGGCCCCTTTTTGCGATTCGGCACTGCGTCGCTTTAACTGACAATTGCGCGGTCGTGCGACGTGGCTCCCAAACAAAATTGACGTCCTTTTTTTCCAACAAATAGAGCTTTCTTTTGGTGGTATTTGATCGCCCCTGCGGTTTTTATTTTTTGCGCTATAAACAAAAATAGAGCGACAATTTTGAAAAAAATGCATTATTTTTTATTTTTTGCTATAATAAATATCCCCCAAAAATATATAAAAAACATTTTTTTTCCTCAGTTTAGGCCGATATGTATTCTTCTACATATTTTTGGTAAAAAAAATCGCAATAAGCGATTATTGATCGGTTTGCGCAGAAGTTATAGCGTTTACAAGATACGGGATAGTTTTATAGCATTTTTATTAATAATTTTTTATTATTATTAATGGCGGAGATCTGCGATTTTTTTTGTGACTGCGACATTATGGCGGACACATCGGACATTTTTGACACATTTTTGGGACCATTGTCATTTTTACAGCAATTAATGCATTTAAATGCATTGATTTCTGTATAAATGACACTGGCAGTTTAGGAGTTAACCACAAGGTGGCAGTGTAGGGTTAAGTAGGCCTAGGGGTGTTTTTTTTTACTGTGGGGGGGGCGTGGCTGTCAGCTAGTGAATGCTGATCTCTGCTCCAATCACAGGGAGCAGAGATCGGCGTCACTAGTTGCTAGGCAGAACGGGGAGATGCTGTTATCTCGGCATCTCCCCGTTCAGCCGCTCCGTGAGACGATCGCGGGAGTCCCCGCGGCGATCGAGTCCGCGGGGACCGCGGCCGGACTCACGGGGGTCCCGACCGGCGCGGGAGCGCGCCGCTCCCGGCGCGCTCCCGATGGCACGGACAGGCTAAAGGAGGGACGTATATATACGCCCTCCTGCCTGTACGTGCCATTCTGACGACGTATATCGTCGTGCGCCGGTCGGCAAGTGGTTAAAGAGATAGATAGAGAAAGAAATGGGAAGGTAAAGTAAGTTAGATGGGGAAGGAGATAGGAAAGGGGTAGACTACAGCAGGGAGGGTAGGTCCAGGGGGCAAGGGGAAGGGGGGAGAGGGGGGGGATTTGCCCATCCTCCAGCCCTCCCCACCTGTGTCGCCACATCAGACAAGGGGTCACTGAGCCCCCCCCATTTATGTGTTCAAGCTCGCATATTCCTCTGAGTAGTAAAATTCAAGCCAATAGTACAATTTTTTGAGGAACTGTTCCCTGAGGCCCCTATCCGTGGCCACAAGGTCTTCCATTCTCTGCTACCCGCGTCAACCATACCGCCACTCCCGGAGGCTCCGTCTGTTTCCAGAAAAGGGGGATGCAACTTTTTGCTGCCGTGATCAGTGCTGGAAGGATGGATTTCCTGTATGTCTTGCTTGATATGTCATTGTGGTGTATTAAAAAGAGCTCAGGGGTCTTGGGTAGTTTCCGCTCTGAACTTTTGTATAATGCGATGTATCTCAGTCCAGTATGGGGTCAAAAGCCTGCAGGACCAGAAGATGTGAAGGAGGCTGCCTGCCTCCTCGCCACACCTCCAACAACATTGCAGGGAATATTAAATAGTCTTAGAAATGGGATGGTAGTAGATTTAGGCTTAAATAGAATTTGACTGAAGTTTCACTTTAAAGCCCAACTCTAGGATGAATGGAACCCATCCCCCTCGGTTTTCTTGCTACGTTAATAAAAACCTCTCTAAACCCTGTTTTCTCTTAACCTGAACCTCTGGTCAGTTATTCAGCACTGGGTCTTTCTCCTCAATATTTACTTCCCGGGGAGGTCCCTGTTGCGTATGTCCACATCACTGTTTATATGAAGTAGACAATTCCCATTGGCTGGCCAATGAAGGGCCTGTTAGGATCCTGAAGAAAGAGTTAGACAAATGGGATGGAATGATGGGGACCAACCACAGAGGCTTACAAACAGTGCTGGATTAGCGGTTTCTGCAAGAGGAAGCTGCATCAGTGTCAGTCCTTTATTGGTAGGGGATTCAGGTGAGCATAATGGACTTTTAACTTTAATCGGGAAGCATGTGTTAGAGGAGGGTTGGGTAAAAGGATGGGCAAAAATACATTTTCCCCCCAGTATTCCAGGTCAGCCGTTGAGTTGCATAGTTACAAAGGTTAGGTTGAAAAAAGAGACAAGTCCATCAAGTCCAACCTATGTGTGTTATTTTATGTCAGTATTACATTGTATATCCCTGTATGTTGCGGTTGTTCAGCTGCTTATCTAATAGTTTCTTGAAACTACTGATGGTCCCCACTGAGACCACCGCATGTGGAAGAGAATTCCACATCCTTGCCGCTCTTACAGTAAAAAAAACCCTCTACACAGTTTAAGGTTAAACCTCTTTTCTTAATGAATGGCCACGTGTCTTATTCAACTCCCTTCCGCAGAAAAGTTTGATCCCTATTGTGGAGTCACCAGTATGTTATTTGTAAATTTGAAATCGTATCCCCTCTCAAGCGTCTCTTCTCCAGAGAGAGTAAGTTCAGTGCTTGCAACCTTTCTTCATAACTAATATCATCCAGTTCCTTTATTAGTATTGTGGCCGTTCTCTGTACTTGCTTCATTTCCAGTACATCCTTCCTGAGGACTGGTGCTCAGAACTGGACAGCATACTCCAGGTGTGATATATAAAAGTAATATTCCCGCGCTAAAAATGGTAAAATGTGGTAGATAACTATGTGAGGTGCAGCGAACACCGAAAGGGTTAAAACAATACCCAGTGAGAGAAATGGAGAAAATCAATGAATGGTGTCGCGCTCCTAGACTGATGTCAGTATAAAAAAATCGCATACAGTCGCTGTTGTGTGAAAACAGTGAACAGGGAGTGATATGCAGATTTAAAGTGACTGAGTGCAACACGAGCTAAACCATCAGTAAAACAATCAAATGCATAAATTGCAGTAAGCTGAGACCAGCTGTAGAGCAACAATCAATGTAAACAGTACATAGATTATATGTGTGCAAGTGTATACATATGCAGTGACTAATGTGCAAAAAAAACACGTGATGAAAACACACTAAGGTGCATAAATAAATTGCTATATAGAACACAAGGGTGAATGAATAAAGTGACTCTACAGACAAGTAAAATCACTAGATCACTAATAAACCAAAATAAGGGTGATGATCAGTGGTTCATGGTTAAAAGTATATATTATAACCATAAGGTGCGTAACAAAGGGATGAAGGGAGTAGTGAAAACCAATAAAATATTGGTGAGTGTGCTAGTGGTGGGTGCTGCTAGCAATGACGACCAATGTAAACAATGGTATTATAAAGTAGCGACAAACAGGAGTGATCGGGATAGTGACAAATACAGGTGCAATTGTAATGTGATAGAAAGATCGACAATTACAACACAAAATGAGTGGCAGTCCATATAATATTAAGCTCTATAGAAAACGTAGAGCTGGTGATGGCAAGTGTGATCCAATCTGGGCTGCACTAAAGTGCCGAGTGCCAGATGGGGGTAAGTGATGGTGGATGAGCTTCCCAGGGTGATGGTAGTGCTGGGGTCTTCGGTGCTAATGACACCCGTGGGTAACCTTCCTAATTACCTTTTTACTGCAAGGTAAGCAGCATGTATGCAGGTGCCAGGATGATGGACTCTCTCTGGGGGGTACTTCAGGGGCCTCTCGGGGGGATGTGGCTCAGGGGTCTCTTGCACGGTGCTCCTCTCCTGTCCAGAATGTGTGGAGCCTATATGATGGTTGCTACCTGGTACTCAGGACCAGGTTCCGCTCAGCATGTGCCAGGATATAGTGTGTGTGGAGATGGGAGAGAATAACACAAAGGGAGCCGTATAGTGTAGTATTCGTGGAAACAAATGAGTCAGCTTTAATATATAAAGAAGGTACTCACATTGACAATGATATCGCAGTGTAAATTCAAAAACGAGCGCCGAGCTCGTGGCCAGTGCGTCACTTCCGGGGTCCGTATCCTACGCGTGTCGTCACCGTCACGTGACGGTGACGGTGACGACACGCGTAGGATACGGACCCCGGAAGTGACGCACTGGCCACGAGCTCGGCGCTCGTTTTTGAATTTACACTGCGATATCACGAATACTACACTATACGGCTCCCTTTGTGTTATTCTCTCCCATCTCCACACACACTATATCCTGGCACATGCTGAGCGGAACCTGGTCCTGAGTACCAGGTAGCAACCATCATATAGGCTCCACACATTCTGGACAGGAGAGGAGCACCGTGCAAGAGACCCCTGAGCCACATCCCCCCGAGAGGCCCCTGAAGTACCCCCCAGAGAGAGTCCATCATCCTGGCACCTGCATACATGCTGCTTACCTTGCAGTAAAAAGGTAATTAGGAAGGTTACCCACGGGTGTCATTAGCACCGAAGACCCCAGCACTACCATCACCCTGGGAAGCTCATCCACCATCACTTACCCCCATCTGGCACTCGGCACTTTAGTGCAGCCCAGATTGGATCACACTTGCCATCACCAGCTCTACGTTTTCTATAGAGCTTAATATTATATGGACTGCCACTCATTTTGTGTTGTAATTGTCGATCTTTCTATCACATTACAATTGCACCTGTATTTGTCACTATCCCGATCACTCCTGTTTGTCGCTACTTTATAATACCATTGTTTACATTGGTCGTCATTGCTAGCAGCACCCACCACTAGCACACTCACCAATATTTTATTGGTTTTCACTACTCCCTTCATCCCTTTGTTACGCACCTTATGGTTATAATATATACTTTTAACCATGAACCACTGATCATCACCCTTATTTTGGTTTATTAGTGATCTAGTGATTTTACTTGTCTGTAGAGTCACTTTATTCATTCACCCTTGTGTTCTATATAGCAATTTATTTATGCACCTTAGTGTGTTTTCATCACGTGTTTTTTTTGCACATTAGTCACTGCATATGTATACACTTGCACACATATAATCTATGTACTGTTTACATTGATTGTTGCTCTACAGCTGGTCTCAGCTTACTGCAATTTATGCATTTGATAGTTTTACTGATGGTTTAGCTCGTGTTGCACTCAGTCACTTTAAATCTGCATATCACTCCCTGTTCACTGTTTTCACACAACAGCGACTGTATGCGATTTTTTTATACTGACATCAGTCTAGGAGCGCGACACCATTCATTGATTTTCTCCATACTCCAGGTGTGGCCCGAGTCTTGTAGAGCGGGAGAATTATTGTTTTATCTCTGGAGTTAATCCCCTTTTTAATGCATGCCAATATTCAGTGTGCTTTGTTAGCAGCAGCTTGGCATTGCATGCCATTGCTGAGCCTATCATCTACTAGGACCCCTAGGTCCTTTTCCATCCTTGGTTCCCTCAGTGGTTCTCCCCCCCAATGTATAGATTGCATTCAGATTTTTGCCACCCAAATGCATTATTTTTAATTTTTCCTCATTAAACCTCATTTGCCATGTAGTTGCCCACCCCGTTAATTTGTTCAGATCTACTTGCAAGGTTTCCACATCCTGCAAAGAAGTTATTGCCCTGCTTAGCTTCATATCATCCGCAAATACAGAGCTTGCGCTGTTCACCCCATCATTCCAATGTGTTTATGAATAAATTAAATAGGATTGGTCCCAGGATAGAACCCTGGGGAACCCCACTTTCCACCCTGACCATTCCGAGTATTCCCCATTTATCACCACCCTCTGATCTCGCCCCTGTAGCCAGTTACAGCCAGAGAGTTGTAGCTCCTTCTCCCAAATCATGAAATGCATTGCTCGTTTCTTTTCAAGGTGGCCCCTCAGGTCCCTGGTCAGTCTTAATGTTTCCTCCACCCGGAGGAGACATGTTGCCTGTGGGACCGCCTGAGGCTGAACCTGGGGCATGGGTCTTATGGCTGCAGCAGAGAGAGAGGTGTACGAACCTCTGGGCTGTGGGGGTGTGTGTGTGCCCCTAAAGCTCTCTTTTTGTTTGGGAGGACGGGTGTTCAGCCACAGGCAAACCCTCCTTGGCAGCGGGCGGGAGGTCTTCCTGATCCTTTCTCTCTCTGAGCCCAGGTGAGGAGAGAGGATGTGGGACAGCACCCCTTTGGCGTCTCTGGCGGGAGGACTGGGAGGGCATGTGCCAAAGGCCGCTTGACCCGGAAGACGTCGGTGTGTCATTTTCGGGGTGGAATGACATCATTGCCGTGCTCCAGGGAGCTGGTCTGACCACTAAAAGGTGCAGGGAGAAGGGCTGGCCGGCTGGTGCGGTTTCACATGGAGTGGCTGCAGGGGCACATGGAAGCAGCACAGGAGAAGCGAGGATGCAAAAGGAGGATGAGCTACCATTTCCCCAGGCACCAGCGGGATACAGGTAGGCACCTGGGGGTGTCCTTTTGGTGTCCAGTCAGTGGGACCAGCAGCTAGTAGTGCTTGTCACACTGGGTGTGCACTCCTTCATGGCTTGTTGGGTGTCTCTTCTCACCGACATGGGTGCCTGTGTTTGTGTTTTGGTAGGCCAAGCCTCTTAAAGAGCCAATGCCCATTCCCTAGGAATGCATTAAGATTAAAAAAAAACTTCTGCCTTTACAACGCCATTAATTTGTGTGTGCATTGCAGTGGAACACCAAGTGTGAAAAAGGCCAAAAATCTAATCCTGTAGCTAGCTAATGTTGTACACAATATAATCACAGTTGAATTTTATAGTTTTTCCCCTCTTATCAGATCTTCTTTCCTTACTCATAGTTGTTTTAATCTGAACTGATTGAGGTTTGTGCAGGCTTTTTAGTGTGATAAAAAAAAATGACTAACGCTTTGTCATAGGGGTAATCTGACATTTGCCTCGCTGCATTCATCAGTCGGCTTTAGAGCCTGAGAGAAGGAACAAGGTTTCTGACCAGTTTTATTGGGCGTGTTTATGGGTGAGTTGAATCGTGCTCTAATTGTACATTATTCAGGACACTGAGCAGCCTTTTAGGTGAAGTTGTTGAGGGTAATGATTTGGCTGAGGCAGAAAGCACACAAACCACAGAGCAGTACTGTATGCACTGACAAATGTATGCGTAGCCTGCAGTGCCTTGCAAAATGTCCTTCCTGTCAGTCATTTAATTTATCAAGGCCTCTCAGCCCTTAGGTTTATATATGTCACAACTAATTTGTTGAAGATAATGTAAATAACATGCAATTATTCCTTTTTCTCTCTTCCTATTGTGTGCTGCTTTTTTCTACAAGGCTCTTTTCATGTGCACGCACTGCAGCGCCTTTATGGGCTTTTAATTGATCAGGTCTGTAGCTGCTTGTATGCACGTTTTATTATTTGCCTTCAGCCTAGGTGTGCACATTTTAACCACTTCAGCTCACCAGGCCATTTTTTGTGATCTGGCACGGTTACTTTCAGGCCTCATGCACACTGAACGTTTTTGGACCTTTTTACAGCAACTATTTTTGGCTTCAGGTGTTTTTTTTTTTTTTTTTTCTATAGTCCATAAACTCCCCATCATGTTATCCTATGTGTCCATGCACACATAGGCAGTGTTTGGCTGGGGCGTTTTTTGGTTTAAAAAAAAAAAACTAGTGGGTACTGAGATGAGTTGAGTTTTTCAGCTGTCAAACGTGTGCACGAGGCCTCACTGACAATTGCATGGTTGTGTGACATTTTTGAAAAAAAAAAAAAAAATAGAGCTTTCTTTTGGTTCTATTTCATCACCTCTGTGGGGTTTTGTTTGCGCTAAAAACAAACTAATGACGATTTTGCCAACATAATATTTTTTTACTTTCTGCAAGAAAACATCCAATAAAAACATTTTAAAAATCGATTTGTTCTTCAATTTAGGTCAAAAATCTATTCTGCTACATGTTTTGTTAAAAAAAAAAAAATCTCGAAAGTGTTAATTGATTGGTTTGCGCAACAGTTATAGCGTCTACAATCTATGGGACGTATTTATGGAGTTTTTATATTTTCACTAGTAATGTCGGCGATCAGCGACTTGCAGCGGGACTGCGATATTGCGGTGGACAAATTGGGCACTGACACTTTTTTGAGGACCAGTGACGCTATCACTGTCACTGTACTAATGACGCTGGCTGGTAAGGGGTTAACATTAGATGTGCTCAAAGGGTTAACTGTGTGCCTAGTTGGTGTTTTCTTACTGTGGGGGCGGTACTCTTACTAGGGAAGGCATGGGTCCATGCTCCTGCTTTGCAGAACACACGATCCATGCCTTCCTTACTGAAAGAACGGCAAACTGCCTTGTTTACATAGGAAGACTGCCGTTCTGCCTTTTTACCAAATGATCAGTGGGTGCCGGCGGAGATCGTATTCACAGAACATGCTAATCGGCTCTCGCTGTTTAGAATCACAGCGGGAGCCAGCCCCTGGCAAAACACTTGCTTGCCCGCTACCCGGATTGTGTGTGTGTGTATATAAGTTATCCTGCGCAGCAGGCACCCTGTAGCAGTAAAGCTACTATAGAGCGGTCAGCAACTGGTTAATGACATTATCTTGATTCTTAATTTTTAGAAGTGTGTAAATCTTCTGAATGTAGGTAAAGTATTTATTTTGAAAGACAAGATGTAATTTTAAAGAGAAACTCTGCCAGGGTCATGAAACCGGCAGTTGCTACCCCAATGATAACCTTAAGTACCTTGAAGGTGGTAGTGTACTGAGCCCCCCACTCCTCGTACCTTGCCCAGGTCTGCTACAGTGTTGTTAATGTGGTATTTTTTCATATTTACTGGGGAAGACCAAAGGTTGGCTGGTGAATGATGTTAATCACTGCCTATTCTCCCTAGATCTTATCTATTTTATGCTTCTTTTGTTCCTCTTAAACCCCTTTCACACTGCAGGCGTTTTTCAGGCGCTACGGCGCTAAAAATAGCACCTGCATAGCGCCGGGTAAAAAACGTCTCCATTCACTCCACTGTGAAAGCCCGAGAGCTTTCACACTGGAGCGGTGTGCTGGCAGGGCATCAGAAAAAGTCCTGCAAGCAGCTTCTTTGGAGCGGTGAACTCACCGCTCCTCCCCATTGAAATCAATGGGGCAGCGCTGCGATACTGTCGGCAAAACGCCGCTCCGGCGGCCTTTTGCAGGCGGCTTTAACCCCTTTTCGCTGAATAGCGCAGATAAAACAATGGTAAAAATAGCGCCACCTTACCGCTGACGCCCTAGGCGGCTCATGTGAAAGGGGTCTTAAACAAAGCAGCCCAAGCAGTAATGTGACCTCCTTGCAGCTCTTAAGGGGTGGCATGGGTTTTAATACTTAACGGTAGCAGGCTTCAGTTAACAGGTATTGCTCATATTCAGTAGCCTGTTTGTGACATAAACTCATTGTCACAGATGGAAATGCAAGTTATTTTGGGCTATAAGACTGCAAATTGAATTGCTGCTGGGAGTCTTGGTTTTAAATTGGGGATGTGGCCAATGGTGGTAAAGTGGGTACCAGAACAAGGGACCCGACCAACATGTGTGTTCTTCTGAAATCAGCCAGCACTCTTGCAGGTTCTTGTGTGGACTCCGTTTCCTGGTCTGACGATGGGTAACCACTTTAACACATACACGAATTCATGAATTCACGGCTTCCACCAGAGATGTCAGGAACACAGGCGATTAGCCAACAAGGGCCAGCACCTTGTTTGCTGGAGTAGAAATGAGGGGCAGCTTATTCTGTGGGAGTAAAGCCAGCTGTGAAACAGTTGTCTCAACCTGTGGTTCTTACAGTGCATCCGGAAAGTATTCGGTGCTTCACTTTTTCCACATTTTGTTATGCTACAGCTAATTCCAAAATTAATTAAATTCATTATTTTCCTCAAAATTTTACAAACCATACCCCATGACAATGTGTGAGCCCATTGATGCTACTTTGAAATCGCCCCCACTTCACTTGAAGTAGCGCCATTTCAAAGTAGCAAGGTCAGCGTGATTTTAGGTGCTACTTGATGAAAATCTGTGTGGCTTCATCCACAGATGTCTAAGTCGATCGAACCTGAAATCGGCAAAAGTAGGGCAGGAACTACTTTTGCATATCAGTGCGGCGCCCCAAAATCTGTGTAGCACCGATTGGAACAGTGTCATTGCCTCCAATAGGCTGTGACTTGTCAAGCGATTTGATTTCTCAAATTTCATGAAAAATCGCTCCAATGTGAACTCACAGCCTTTGCCATGACACTCAAAATTTGAGCTAGGTGCATCCTGCTTCCACTGATCATCCTTGAGGTGTTTGTGCAACTTTATCAGAGTCCACCTGTGGTAAATTCATTTGATTATACATGATTTATAAAGTCACACACTTGTTTATAGAAGGTCCCACAGTTAACAGTGCATGTCAGAGCACAAACCAAGCCATGGAATTGTCTGTAACCCTCCGAAACAGGATTGTATTGAAGCACAGATCTGGGAAAGGGTACAGAAACATTTCTGCAGTTCCCGAAGAGCACAGTGGTGTTCATCATCCATAAATGGAAGAAGTTTGGAACCACTAGGACTCTTCCTAGAGTGGGCCATCTGGCCAAACTAAGCGATTGGGGGAGAAGGGCCTTAGGGGGGTGACCAAGAACCCAATGGTCACTCTGACAGAGCGCCAGCGTTTCTCTGTGGAGACAGGAGAACCTTGCAGAAGAACAAAATCTCTACAGCACTCCACCAATCAGGTCTGTATGGTAGACTGGCCAGATGGAAGCCACGCCTCAGTAAAAGGAACATGATAGTCCACCAGTTTTCTAAAAGGCACCTGAAGGACTCTCCGACCATAAGAAACAAAATTCTCTGGTCTGATGAAACAAAGATTGAACTCTTTGGCCTAAATGGCAAGCTGGAGGAATCCAGGCAATGCTTGTCACCTGTCCAATACCATCCCTATAGTGAAGCATGGTGGTGGCAGCAGCATCATGCTGTGGGGACGTTTTTCAGTGGCAGGAAATAGGAGACTAGTCAAGATCGAGGTAAATATGAATGCAGCAATGTACAGAGACATCCTTGATGGAAAACTGCTCCAGAGCACAGGACAACGACCCTAAGCACACAGCCAAGATAACAAAGGAGTGGCTACGAGACAACGCTGTAAATGTCCTTGTGTGGCCCAGCCAGAGCCCATGCTTGAATGCTACTGAACATCTCTGGAGAGATCTGAAAATGGCTGTGCATCAAATCTCCCCTTCCAATTTGATGGAGCTTGAGAGGTCCTGCAAAGAAGTGTGCCAAGCTTGTAGCATTATACTCAGTCTTGAGGGCTGTAATTGGTGCCAAAGGTGCTTCAACAAAGTACTGAGTAAAGGCTGTGAATACTTATGTACATCTCCCTCTACTGCCCTCGCATGCAGGGAGATCATTGGTTAGCATCTGTTCAACCGGCTACAGATTGGGACCACGATGCAGATTACTGTAATGCCTCAATCCACACTGAACTTATACCTGTAACTTCCTTGTCCCTTTTGTGAGGGCAGGGAGGGATCTGTGAGAGCCTCCCTCCCACCTCCCTGTGACAGCGGGCAGGGGTTCCTCTCCCCACACACGCTGTCACAATTTTAAATTTTTTCAGTTTCCTGTGAATTAATGCTTATAAGTAGCGCCAACTGACGTCTTGTAGTTCTCAATAAACTACGAGTGCTCTGGTGAGCGCACTCGTAGTACATTGATCTTCCTGCTCTCAGGTAACCTGCCTGCCCATAAGAGGTATGAGCAGACCACTATCCTGAGAGTGCTGGAGCCTGAGATTGCACCTGTGATCTGCTGAGAATTTATAAGGTGTGTTCCAGGCAAATACAATATTTGCCATGTGAAATACTTGTAAAACTTGCAGGTCTTGTCCTTTTGTGATGGTAAAATGAGAACCAGAAGTCTAACAAGCTTGTCTTTCTCTCTGCTGTCTGTCAACATGATTGCAGCCCTACTGCCTGGCTGCGTGTGCTGCTTCCCATTCCTCAACTGGTAGCTCTGCTGTACAAGGCATTGCAACAGGCTGGTAACAGGTCAAATTTAGGTACTTTACACTGCTTTCATTTAAACAAATGAATTCAATGATGTATTAGTGCAGATGTTTTTTTATTTTCTTTTATATCTGTCTGGAGTTCAGTTTTAAAGTGTTACTAAACCCACGACAGTAAAATCAGTCTGTATATGCAGTAAAGCATGTTCGTTATACTCACTGTGGAACTTAAGGGGTTAATCCTCTGCATTGTTTAAAAAGGCTGTTTGATCCTGTATGCACAGAACCTCTCATTGTCTCCAAAACATGTACGCATAAGACAGTTACTGGAGTCAGGCTGCACATGCTCAGTTTGGTGTTTATTGGTATAGTTTTTTATTTTTACTTGGGAGAATGCATGTGATCGGCACAAGGCCATTCAATGCTTCCCAGACAGTCAGGGGTCCAGCATCCTTATAGGACAGACAGTGCAGTATGGAGACTCCTACAAGCTTTAAACAGGCACTGATAAAAGTCACAAGACTGCTATATACTGCTGATGAGAAAGGGTATTTAGCCATTTATATTTACTAAAATAATTGATTTTCCATGTTCTGTGTACCGTGGGAGACCAGATATAGCGAATGCAGGGTCCTGGGTTTAGTAACACTTTTAATCCGCTCAAATTGTTTTGCCACCAAATCGTTGGTATGCTTCATACTTGTGCCGTTTCGCTGATAGTCCTATGAAATGGAATCTTCAGTCTCTTAACCCTTAAATTTAGGGTTGCACTGATACTTAAAACCGATACCTACTGGTTCGGTATTTTCAGCTATCAGGCTTCTTCCGCTCACAACTGAATTATACACAAAAGAATGCAGCAATTATCGGTTAAGGAGCGGGGCTGCCGTGTCTTTAACTGATGAATCATTCATCTGTCAGCGGGGGGGGACTCTGCTAAATGATGAATGTAAACAAAACCAAGGACAGCTGCCGCTAGCCATCAGTAGTGGTACAGGAGCATTCAATAACTCGCATAAGGTAAGGTGCACTTCACTGCCAGGTCGAATGGATGGATGGCTTAGCCCCTGGATCTCCTGAGGGGTCTTGACAAGGGATGGGGAGACCTGAAGGAGACATGCTCATAGGCCAGGGGAGACCCACACAGACTCAGATGGGGCCTCAAATGCTGGCGGAAGTGCTCCGCAAAAGATACACAGTGAGGGCACCGTAAATCTGGAGACCATGCAGCCATAAAAAGGCTGTTGGACACCGATTTAGCTATAATCCAAACCGGGAAGCATGCCGACTCAGTCCAGTACTACATGACTGTGACCTGAAGGGATGAAACACCAAAACATGTAGTCCTGGACCGAATCGGCATCCTCAGTTTGGATTATAGTTATCTTGTGTCTAACGGCTTTTTTTCTTGCTGCATGGGCTCCAGCTTTCAGGTGCCCTCACAGTGTGTATCTTTTGCGGAGCACTTCCACCTGCATTTGACGCCCCCTCAGAGTCTGTGCGGGTCTCCTTCGGCCTATGAACCGGCTTTGTCCCTTGTCAAGACCCCTCGGGAGATCCAGGGAATGAGCCATCCAGCAATTCAACCTGGCAGTGAAGTGCACCTTACCATATATGTGAGTTATTGAACGCTCCTGTACATCTCCACCGTTTATTTGCTTCAAGCGACTATTATTACTATGCACACAATTTATCTGACCGTGATGATGATTTTTATCAACAATTAATTGTATAACTGCTTTGGATTTCATGGATTTCTTCTTGTTTCCACTACTTTAGAACAGCACTCCCCTTTTTATGTTTTAGTACCTTCTCATTGGTCTTATGAGTTGGGGAACAGTGGCCAGTGTTGTATGGACCGCAGGGGGAGGGGGACATGGGATGGTGGAGATGGGACTGGAGAAAGAGGACAACTTAGGATGACAGCATGGACCTCCTAGATTTGGGGCCAGTGGTGCTGAGTGTTGGGAGTGCTTTGGTTCTTCATCACTTGGTCTCATCCAGGTGGTAATATTACACCGCACACTGATAGATCGAGACTCCCCTCCCTGTTCCTCCTCCTCCTCCTCATCTTGATCTCTCTAAATGCCAAAAATAGTTATTGGTACTTGTTGCTAAAAACAAAAGTGGCATTGGTGCATCCCTACGTAACCACTTGGCTAACTGGCGAATTTCAGCACTTCTCTCCTACATGTAAAAATGATCCCCTAAACATTATTTATTTATATTTATATATATATATATATAAAATTATATTATATTTTTTTTTCTAGAGACCTTGGGGAACAAAATGGCAGTCATGGTAACTTTTTATGTCGCACTGTATTTGCACAGCAATTTTTCAAACGCAATTTCTTTTTTTTGGGAAAAAAATAATTCTTTCATGAATAAAGAAAAATATAAAACCGTAAAGTTAGCCCGATTTTTTTTTTTTGTATAATGTGACAGATACACTGAGTAAATAGATACCTCACATGTCATACTTTAAAATTGCGCAAACTTGTGGTATGGCGCCAAACTTCAGTACTTTTTAAAAATGTTTGTGATCACTTGATCCTATTACAAGGAATTTAAACATCCCTTCTAATGGGAATGGTGCGTGACAGGTTCTCTTTATGGAGAGATGTGGGGTCTTTAAGACCCCACATCTCTCCTCTAGGCAGGAAAGGCTGAGATCAAAAAATAAAATTAACGATCCCAGCCTTTCCTGCCGCGTCCTCGACTTTACTTCTGCCGGACCGGATGTGACGTTAGAACATCGCGCCCTGGCCGCCTGAGAGTCATACAGATTGACGGGGACCATCTGTCCCTCCGGTTTTCTCGGACTTCCTTCTGCCACTGGCGGATTCCTTCTCCCGGTCCCTGATTGCACGGGAGAGCCCCAAGAAGCACAGGAGGGCGGGTGACATCACCTCCCGTCGCGGGTAAAAATGATCAAGTGGCTGAACTGCCACCATGATCGTTCTTATGGAGTAGGGAACCGTCGGCTGAAAAAAACAATATCTGGATGATGCCTGTAGCTTAGCCTACGGTCGGCAAGTGGTTAAATTAGTAATCTGTCACTTTCATATTGTATTCGGTAGATTATATGGAATCAATTTGAATGGCTAATTACTACATTTACATCTCCGAAAATAAAGGTTTTCACAGATGCTGCCGCTATCCTTTTACTAGAGATTAATTTTTTTTATTGTAATACCAAACATCCAGTTTTACCATTTTAAAAACCTGTGTAAATGTTATGACATTGTTTTGTATTTTTACAGGCATATTTGAAATCAACTATATGCATGAGCTGTTCACAAGCATGGTTCATAAAAGGTACATTTATTTATTTAATTTTTTGAGCATCCGTGTCATTTGCTGTCACTGATCCAAATGTAGATTGTGAATTCTATAGGACAGTTGGATATTTGTTCTCTGTCCTGATTTTCTGTTGCCTACAGCTACCATTCCATATAAGCATCCACATGTTATGCCCTTCACATTGAGATGCTCAATCATATCTATTTTTAGACTCTTATTGCAGGGGATATGGAATGTAAGAAGTGTTGGCCATGTTAGCAGTAACTGTGATTACCTCCTTTGATTCCAGGTTACATGTTTATCCCCTGCATTCAAGCATCACTCTGGATGAACAGAACATGGTTTTCATGGCTCCAGTTATGGGCTACAGAAAGGTATTACATGTGTAGCACTAACCCCCGAAGGAGCTGCTGGTTTTATTTGGGCTTACTGTTACCTCACCTGCCCGTAGCTGCGTCTTGGGGATCCCGTGGAAAGTGACCCCAAGAATTTTAAAACTGACATTGAATCCTCTTTTGGGTTATTTATTTAGAACAAAGACAGAGTCTCTCAATAAAGGGCAGAAGGGGTAGGAGTGCGTTCAGGCACATGACATTGCGGGTTCAAGTTCTCTTTGGTGATCTAGAAGACAATAGTTCCTCTTGATAGATCTAGCCACCACTGGATAAGTCCCTCTCACTGGACCTAGCAGCCGGTGTAGTATTTAACACAGTCTCTGCCACAGACGTGTGAATTTAAGCGTTAGTGTTACTGAGAGATTGAAGAATAATTCCATACAATAGCAGTCTCTTTCAGCCGAACCGGCGATACTGTAGGAAGTGTGATCTGGGTTGCGTCCTTCAACTAAGTCTCCAGGCTCCTCCAGAGAAACCAGCCTTGCGCACGGTCTTCTCCTGAAAGAGTCCTCCCCTGGATCCTCCAGTTGCTTGGCCTCTCCCTTCAGATGAGACGGCACCGGACCATCCCTGGATCAATAGGCTCCAAGATCCGCTTGGGCCTATCCTCGCAGTTGCGCTACCTCGGGCCAGCCAGCCCCGAGACACAGGATGCATAGTCCCGCACCACAGGTCTGGAGGGCCATGGGACTGGGTCAGGAGGACCACCAGAACTAAAAAGACAGAAAATTAAAAACCCCGCCAACATGGCGTCGGTACCTTAAATACAACCCCCCAGCAATCACAGCAGGAAAACACTCCCACTGGGCTGGTTCAGAGAGATAAATGGTATTCAATGCATCCAGCTAGACTGCGTCTCTACGGTCAAGGAGAACCCAGTGCAACCCAGCTGGACTGGTACAGAAACCAGTAATTTAGAGAAATTAGCCTGAAGCCCAACTATTGCTTCAGGCAACTTAATTTTTGAAAAACAATAGCGCTACACATGGTTAAAATAGTCTGAACTGTGGTTGCGATGTCGATGCAGGAGCCTGAAGGTGTATTTTGAATGAGAACACAATGAGTAGTTGCCCCCTTACACAGTGGCTATTTTTGACATGGCTTTCAAATATTTACTTTCTCTTTCATTTCTTTTTTTCCTAATGCTTTTTATGTACAGGCTTCCCATTGGTTATAGGTATTTTTTTCCCTTGCCCCATTAATGGCACATTTTTGTTTTTGGTGTAGAGCTTTTCCAACTAATATGAATAACAAAGCTTTCCTGTGTGTCCATAATGTGATTCTAAAGGCCAGACGTTTTTTACCCTAACCACTTGAGCTCTGGATGGTTTTACCCCCTTAATGACTAGGCCATTTTTTTACTATTTGGCATTGCACTTTTTTACCTGGCAATTGCAGTCATGCAACACTGTAAATTAAACTAATATCCATTTAGTTTTTTAGTTTTTTACACAGAAGGAGCTTTCTTTTGGTGGTTATGTGCGTATTGGGTATAAATCCCATGCAAGTAAGACTTTAAAGGATGAAGAGCTGACACTGAGCGGGGCACACAAATGTTGATATAAAAATTATTTTAATTGGTACAAATTGTTAAAAATTAAATACAGATAATCACATCTTTTATTGTAAACAATAGCATAACATGATGTATGACATTGATACAGTAGTATATCCAATTATTAAATTAAAAGAACCTCATTATCACATTATGCCAAATAGTCAATACATTTCTCAAATATTTATTTCTTTACATAACATATGAAATAACACATTGCCAAGGTTCTCATAATTTTCATCAGTATGCAGCACAATGCACTTCCACAGGCTCAGCGTATAACAAAACTGCCGTCCAACCCACTGATCCTTAGTAAAATAACCAGGACCCTAGTCTGGCGGACACTGGATCGTGTAATTATGGATAAGGCGGAGAAGCTATCCAACCCCAAGTACTGTGAAGGAAGCTAAGTATGTATATTCTATAAGTATTTCAATATTTTAGCAACCAACACTAACTATGTTCAGCGGGGCAAAAAAGTATTTAGTCAGCCACCAATTGTGTAAGTTCTCCCACTTAAAAATATGAGAGGCCTGCAATTGTCTTCATAGGTATACCTCAACTATGAGACACAAAATGTGGAAACAAATCCTGACAATCACATTGTCTGTCTGATTTTTTTAATGAATTTATTTGCAAATTATGGTGGGAAAATAAGTATTTGGTCACCTACAAACGAGCAAGATTTCTGACTCTCACAGACCTGTATCTTCTTCTTTAAGAGGCTCCTCTGTCCTCCACTCATTACCTGTATTAATGGCACCTGTTTAAACTTGTTATCAGTATAAAAGTCACCTGTCCACAACCTCAAACAGTCACACTCCAAACTCCACTATGATGAAGACCAAAGAGCTGTCGAAGGACACCAGAAACAAAATTGTAGACCTGCACCAGGCTGGGAAGACTGAATCTGCAATAGTCAAGCAGCTTGGTGTAAATAAATCAACTGTGGGGAGCAATAAATTTGAAAATGGAAGACCTACAAGACCACTGATAATCTCCCTCGATCTGGGGCTCTGCGCAAGATCTAACCCCGTGGGGTCAAAATGATCACAAGAACTGTGCCCCTCATCTTTTTAAGTGGGAGAACTTGCACAATTGGTGGCTGAATAAATACTTTTTTGCCCCACTGTGCCTACTATTAGATGTATTATAATGGGCGGGGGACAAATACGCATCACAGAAGTATTCCTCCAAGGTAAACCATTCATATACAAGTAATATTGGCCATAATAGAAATGGTAAGGGAAAGGTTATTTTTTCATATGGTGGCAGGGATCTCGCTGCATATCCCCAACCAATATAAAAGACATATTCCACAACACATACCCATCCACTTGGTCATTTACAAATATCCCTCTGGCAGTATCCAAGGGATAATGCCTAACTCCCCTGAAGCTCAAACTAATTTCAACCAAGATTACAATACCACCTCCCATAGGTTCCAACCATTACCTCCCACCCTCGTCACAGTACATGTATAGTGCCAATCGATCAGATTCCTCATTGTTATATCCACAAATCATTCACATACTCCAGTAGTGTCATCATCATTACCTTTTCAGACGAGTAGTTTGTCAGCCTTTTGCGCATCACAGCATACAGCGCCGGGAAGACACCTTCAGGAGAGTTGGGCATTATCCCTTGTGTCCCATTATCCCAGTGTCAGATCTGCATCCTTTAAAATCCTACTCCCATGGGATTTATTCCCAATACGCACATATTCTCTAATTTCAGGATGTGGCTGCAGTAGCTGTCCCTAGTACTGGTAACATATCTTTTAAATACTTTATTTTGGTGGTATTTTATCACCACTGGATCATTTTATTTTTTATAATATAAACCTAAAAAGACCAAAAATGTTAAATATATTTTTTATTTTCTGTTTTAAAACCTAATTGCTTCATAAATTTAGGCCAAATTGTCGTCGGTAGAAACTAAATCCAATAAGTGTATATTGGTTTGTGTGAAAGTCAGTGTCCACAAACTATGGGGTGTGTGTGTGTGTGTGTGTGTGTATATATATATATATATATATATATATATATATATATATATATATAAGTATAGATATATATATATATATATATATATATAAACACACACTTAAATTTGATTGTTAAAATTATTATTATAACAGCAATGTTTTCCACTGTTATGAATGGGCAGTGTGCTTCTAAACTGGAGCAGGCACAATGATGTACATGTACGTGATTGTGCTTGAACGTGCCGCCCCGCTACGGTATAATTACGAGATTATGGGATCAAGTGGTTAATGCATTTCCTGCATAGAGGTTAACAATATCCCAGTAGTTGTCGCACCCACCCAGCCCCATAAGTACTTTACCATCTCGACTGAAGAGGTTCTGGTCCCTGTTCCTCTCCTCACAGGACTCTACAGAGAAGGGAGTGGGGGGCAAGGCGGAGGCTATGGGCTCACACAGCCTGGCTCTGAAACGAGCTTGCAGGTGTGCTCCCTTAGCAAGCTACTTGCTATGGGGACGCACGATGAGTAGGACCCAAGAGCGCCAGCGAGAGACCCCAGAAGGAGGTGGTTTGGGGCCACTCTGTGCAATCCAATTGCACAGAGCAGGTACGCAGACCATGTTTGTTCTAAACAAAAAAAAAAAAAAAAAAAAAGCCGTTAAAGTGCAAGTTCACCTTTACAGAAAATCTTTAAGATGAACTTACACTGGACCCCCTCCCCATCCCACAGTCCCGATGTATCTGAATCCGGCGCTCTCCTGCTAGGAGACATCGGGTTGCAGCTTCACCGGTCCAAGGGATTTAAATTTGCGCAACTTTTTCTCTTCTCCCCCACTGACGGGTTCTGATTAGTCAGGGCTATCCATGTGATGGCACTGACCAATTAAAATGCCTCCTATACGTACCTTTGCGAGGTACGTTTAGGAGATTAAGTCGCGGGGGATTTCAAATCTCTGGACCAGTGAAGCGAAGACCTAATGTCTCGTAGCGGGTGATCGCCAGCTTCAGGTACAGCGGGACCAGGGGGGATGGGGAGTAGGGGTGTGCATCTTCACTGATCTGATATTTCGATTATCCTGTCAACGATATTGCTTTTAATTTTTTTCCAAAATTTTCACTTTTGTTCATAGCGCAAAAAATAAAAACCGCAGAGGTGATCAAATGCCACCAAAAGAAAGCCCTATTTGTGGGGAAAAAAGGACATTAGTTTTGTTTGGGTACAACGTTGCACGACCGCAATTGTCAGCTAAAGCGACGCAGTGCCGAATCGCAAAAAATGCTCTGGTTAGGAAGGGGGTAAAATCTTCAGAGGCTGAAGTGGTTAAAGGATTCAATACAGCAGGTTTCTCATTGGGCTCTCTTGTCTTTACATATGCGCAGACTTTTGTGGCTTAACCACTTCAGCCCCGAAGGATTTACCCCCTTCCAGACCAGAGCACTTTTTACAATTTGGCACTGCGTCGCTTTAACTGCTAATTGCGCGGTCATGCAATGTTGTACCACAAATAGAGCTTTCTTTTGATGTTATATGATCACCTCTGCGGTTTTTATTTTTTGCGCTATGAACGGAAAAAGACAGAAATTTTGAAAAAAAAGATTATTTTGTACTTTTTGTTTTAAAAAAAAAAAAAATCCAATAAACAATTTTAGTCATACATTTAGGCCACAATGTATTCAGCCACATGTCTTTTGGTAAAAAAAAAAAAATGTCAATAAGCGTATATTGGTTTGCGCAAAAGTTAGTGTCTTCAAACTAGGGTATATTTTCTGGAATTTACACAGCTTTTAGTTTGACTGCCTATCTCATTGTTTGAGGTTCTAAAATGGCAGGGCAGTACAAACCCCCCCCCCCCCCCCAAATGACCCCATTTTGGAAAGTAGACACCCCAAGGAAATTGAGGCATGTTGAGCTCATTGAATATTAAATTTTTTTGTCCCAAGTGATTGAATAATGACCAAAAAAAAAATGTACAAAATACATTTTGCTGCTTCTCCTGAGTACGGGAATACTGCATGTGTGGGACTTTTTGGGAGCCTAGCCACGTACGGGGCCCCGAAAACCAATCACCGCCTTCAGTATTTCTAAGTGCGTAATTTGATTTCACTCCTCACTACCTATCACAGTTTTGAAGGCCATAAAATGCCAAGATGGCACAAAACCCCTCCAAATGACCCCATTTTGGAAAGTAGACACCCCAAGCTATTTTCTGCGAGGCATGTTGAGTCCATCGAATATTTTATATTTTGCACAAGTTGCAGGAAAATTACAAACTTTTTTTTTTTTGCACAAAATTGTCACTAAATGATATATTGCTCACACATGACCATGGGCATATGTGGAATTGCACCCCAAAATACATTCTGCTGCTTCTCCTGAGTACGGGGATATCACATGTGTGGGACTTTTTGTGAGCCTAGCATATGGGGCCCTGAAAACCAAGCACCGCCTTTAGGATTTCTAAGGGCGTAAATTTTTGATTTCACTCCTCACTACCTATCAGTTTTGAAGGCCATAAAATGCTAAGATGGCACAAAACCCCCCCAAATGACCCCCATTTTGGATAGTAGACATTTGCTGAGAGGCATGGTGAGTATTTTGCAGCTCTTATTTGTTTTGAAAATGAAGACTGTCCAATGTTCTTATCTCCTCGGGCACGCTTAAGCCTAAACTGGTGGTTGCAGGATCAGAACATGCGAAAGGGAAAATCCTTCCTCCCGGTAACTTGGAGAGTATTGACTACAGATGCCAGTCTCTCAGGCTGGGGAGTGCCCCTAGAGCAAAAAATAAAAACTGCTGGGGCGATCAAATACCACCAAAAGAAAAGCTCTATTTGTGGGAAAAAAAGGACGTCACTTTTGTTTGGGAGCACCGTCGCACGACCGCGCAATTGTCAGTTAAAGCGACGCAGTGCCGAATCGCAAAAAGGGGCCTTGTCCTTTTGGCTGCAAATTGGTCCGGTCTGAAAGTGGTTAAAAAGCATAACAGTCTGGAATACTTATATTGCTTGGTGTGATGCCAAAAAATGACTTCCTCGGAAATACCTGAAAAGGATTTTACGATCCTCTTTATTTCATCAATTTTGCGAGGTTTGGATCCTTCTGTCAAGCTTTGTGCCACCCCCACCCTCATTTTCATGACTTACTGTCAGAAAAGTAGGGTTAGCTTTCTGCAATGAACTTATAGCATTTAAAACCTCATTGTAGTTTCCCTAGGAAACGTTTCCTTAGAGAAACATGAAAGATGCCCTTCCAGATATTTATTTCTTACAGGCTCTCCCCTTGATTTCACTACCATGAACCACTAATCTAGAGCAACTGAAGCTGGTCTTCTCTTCCCCATATGTTCCTATTAAAACATTGAGGCAACCAATCATATAAATGGGCCAATTGAATTGAAGCAGAGCTTTGCTTGTTTTGAGTGGCTAGGCATTAGAGAGTATACAGGGTAATAACGGCTTGCATGGCGTTAGGGTATAGTAATCGTAGTGAAATGTGATGTAGGGGATTTGTTTGCTCTTAACTTCATTTGGTTATTTTTTTTTAAACTGTGTTGTATTTTCCTCATTTTGAGTTTGTGTTAAGTATGTTAAATCCACACTTGTCATTGTGCATTCAAAAATATATTAAATGGGGCTCATATCTGATTTCTGCTTTTGTTTGCATTAACAGATAATTTTGTCAACGAACATTGCTGAGAGCTCCATCACTGTACCGGATGTGAGATATGGTAAATCATTCAACTGGGGGTGATAAAGCCTTTCAAATTTTTATTTTTATTTTGTTCTTGTACTGTGGTGATCTATTCTAAAACATTCTCACTGCAGTTTCTTTGTCTTTAACATACAAAAAAAGTGATATAACAGGTTGCCAGTACAATGAAGCTACATGGAGGGCTTCATTCACATTCATGTGGTTGGTGATGTATATGCGAGTGGTATATATTTCTGGCATCTTGGGCCTCATGCCAACGGACGTTTTTTACAGCCGCTTTTAGGAGCGTTTTACACAGCTTAAAAACTTCTCTCCGTGTTAGCCTATGGCCTCATGCCCACTCAGGCGTTTAGGAGCTGTAAGTGGCATAGGCATTTTTAAGCTCCAAACAAAACCCAGGACCAGTGCGTTCTGAGGCTCCAGCGCTAGAGCTCTAAAAATGCTGGTAAAAGGTGTTAAATGCGATTTAATAAGGCTAAACTAGATATACACTGCGTTAAGCCTCGTCCGGCGTTTCTCTGTATTCAAAATCAGTGGTTCCCTATGGGAGTCCATTGATTTGAATAGAAGTCGCAGCAGAAGTTGGATCAAGAGATCAGACTTGTGTGCTGAGAATCTTGAAAGGAAACCCCGCCAAAATGTAAAAAAAAAAAAATTTGCGTGAGGTTCCTCCCCAAGACGATACAAGACACTTTGGTCTGGTATGGATCTTAAGGGAACCCCCAAGCCAAAAAAGAGCAAGCGCCCCCTCCTGAACCTTACCAGGCCACTTGCCCTCATCATGGGGGGTGGGTGCTTCAGGGCAGGGGGGCCCTGCGCCCCCACCCCAAAACACCTTGTCCCCATGTTGATGAGGACTAGGGCCTCCTTCCCGTCAACCCTTGCCCGGTGGTTGTTGGGTGAATGCGGGTGGAGACTTATCCGAATCCCCCTTTTAACAAAATGTGTGGGTCCCCAAATCCCAGCCCCCCACCCTAGATGAATGAGTATGGGGTACATCGACCCCTACCCATTCACCTTAAAAAAAAGTGTCAAAAATAAGCACACTACACAGTCTTTCAAAGTATTTATTTTTATTAAGGCAGTTCCGGCGTCTTCTTCCCCTCTGCCGACTTCTGGGTCTTCTCCCTCTTTTCTTCTTCCAATGTTGACTCGATCTCCCGGTGTAGTGAATGAATGACTTGTATAGCGCAACCTATGCGAACTGAATCGCCTCAGGGCGCTTATTGCCACTGGTGTCCATCTGTGGTATAGTGCGGTCCTTGCCCTGTGGGGTCCTGACACGCTTACAAACACATACAACATACACATATTTGGGCAATTATATCGACAGGATCTAATTAACCTACCAGCATGTCTTTGGAGTGTGGGAGGAAACCGGAGTACCCAGAGGAAACCCACGCAGGCACAGGGAGAACATGCAAACTCCAGGCAGAAGGTGTCATGGTCGGGATTTGAACCAGCGACCCTATTACTGCTAGGTGAAAGTGCTAACCACTACACCACTGTGCTGCCACTGTGCTGTAGTGCTGGGTCTGCCGTGTGTAATGACTTATTAGACTTAGTTCTCAAATGCTAGATGAAGCTAGAAGGTGTTTGAACTGTTTAGTTTTGACTGTCTGTAATTTCTTCTATTATATTTGCACTATGCTTCTGTATCAGGCGTATTCATGCTGGTTGCATAAGCTAATTGGTATTCATTGAAAGGTATATGGGTGAATTGGCGCTTCTAATTGATAATGTGCCAAAATTCAATAAAGATTCATTTGAAAATGCTATAAAGTGTACTGTCTCTTCAAAACAATCCTATATAAGTGCAAATATGTTATCGGTGCAAACACAATTTTTTTTTTTTTTAAACAACTTTTTTTTTATTTTTATATTAAAGACATTTACATCGTCAAACAGCATTTAACATCCCATCTTGTGTATACAAAACCAGTTCTAGTACAAGTATATTCCCCCTACTTAGTCTAGCACCCCCTATTCTCCCACCCCCTTAATCCCCTCCCCCTCCCCTTGGTCAAGCCCTAGTTTACTATATCATCAACCTATATATCTCAATCCCAATACCCCCAAAGCCCCCCCCCCCCACCGGCGCCCCCAAGCGAGCTTGCAAGAGGCAAGGAGAGAGGCGGCAGGGAAGGAGAAAAAAGGAGGGAGCAGGAAAGAAAAAAAGCAAAAAAAAAAGAAAGAGAAGAAGGGACAAGAATCGAACCTAAAATAGTACCTCAGTAAGTGAAAATAAAAGAGTAAAGCTAAAGTATCACTCTCTATCTACGGGAGTTGTCGTCCAAGATCCCCATACCATTAGGAATTTCCCATGGTTGCCCTGTTTAGTGAAAAATACTCTCATTACCAATTATTGTGTTCATATTTCTATGCCATTCCTCTAGTGTCGGGGGGTAGTTGCGACTGCCAATGCTGAGCAATCAGCTTTCTGGCTTGAAATAGGGCCCTTAAAACAGAGTCGATGATATTATTTGGAACCCTCTCTCTCTCCAAGAGACCCAGAAGGCAGGTTTTGGCCGTTGCCTCTAGATTTAGCCTCAAGATTTCATTAATTTCCTCAATGATCTTTGTCCAATATCTAAACAGCTTCGGACACTTCCAAAGCATGTGAATGAAATCTCCAGCTAGGCCGCATCTAGGGCATCGGTCATTGTCCCCGCCATCCCAGGTTAAACATTTTCCTAGGAGTATAATACACTCTGTATAATAAATAGAGATGTGACATCTTATGTGATGGGGAGATTGAGACCTGTTTTACTTGACTGATAACACGATCCCATTCTTCTGCTGACAATGGGCCCACCTCCCTCTCCCATATTTCCCTAATCTTAGTTGGTCCACTACACTCCCTTGTTTTATCCCCCAGTTTGGCATACAACCCGGAAATTATCCCTTTAGTTGGTTCCGAGGACACAACTTGCGCCAGCGTGGTTATCTGTATCCAATGCGGTACTTGAGATCTAAATTGGGTCTGAGCTGCATGCCTTACCTGGAGATATTTGTAGAAAGTGCTATTAGGGAGGGAAAATTCCTGTTTCCATGCAGCGAATGTTTTCAAATTATCCCCAGCATATATTTGGCTTACTCGAGTAAGACCCTGATTTTCCCAATCCCTAGACTTAGTAATTTTAGCTAGCTCTTCTAGGTTGTTATTAAACCATAAAGGGGCTAGCTCTGATATACCCTGGTATCCAAACATGGCCTTAGCTATTTGCCAGAGCTTTATTATTAATTTTAGAGTTGGACAGCATGTAGCAAAAGAACTAGCCTCAAGGGCTTCTATAAGTGTGTTATGCGGGCAGCCTATCAGCAACAGGCTTACACCTGGATCCCTAGAGAACCCCCCCCCCCCCCCCCCTGCTAGGTGCTGTAGCTGGGACGCCACAAAGTACCGTCTGGGGTGCGGGATCGCTAATCCGCCCTCCTCGAGCAGGAGCAAGAGCGTAGTAAGGGCAATCCTAGGTTGTCCTTTTTCCCAGATCAAGTCTCTGAAAAGGGAATCCATCTTCCTAAACCACTTCTGCCCGATCCATAAGTGGGCATTATGGAGCAAGTACAGAATCTGGGGCAACCATATAATTTTGCCACCGAAAGGGGGAGACGGCTCAACACCTCAGCCTTGTGTTTGTGTTTTAAAAGTATTGGGGCTAGATTGTACTTAAGGAACAAGTTTATATCTCTAGTGATCCATATCCCAAGGTACTTCAATTTGTCGACTATTTTGAAAGAAAAGTTGTCAAATATTGTATCACCTGGAATTGGGTCTATTGGCAGAAGGGCCGACTTATCCCAACTGATTGTCAATCCAGAGATATTACCAAACTCGCCCATCATTTTTATTGCTGCTTTAACCACTTCAGCCCCGGACCAATTGGCAGCCAAAGGACCAGGCCCCTTTTTGCGATTCGGCACTGCGTCGATTTAACTGACAATTGCGCGGTCGTGCGACGTGGCTTCCAAACAAAATTGGCGTCCTTTTTTCCCCACAAATAGAGCTTTCTTTTGGTGGTATTTGATTGCCCCTGCGGTTTTTATTTTTTGCGCTATAAACAAAAATAGAGCGACAATTTTGAAAAAAATGCAACTTTTTTTGCTATAAGAAATATCCCCAAAAAAATATAAAAAAAACATTTTTTTTTCTCAGTTTAGGCCGATACGTATTCTTCTACATATTTTTGGTAAAAAAAAATCGCAATTAGCGATTATTGATTGGTTTGCGCAAAAGTTATAGCGTTTACAAAATAGGGGATAGTTTTATAGCATTTTTATTAATATTTTTTTTTTTTACTAGTAATGGCGGCGATCAGCGATTTTTTTTTTTTGTTGTGACTGACATTATGGCGGACACATCGGACATTTTTGACACATTTTTGGGACCATTGTCATTTATACAGCAATCAATGCTATTTAAATGCATTGATTCCTGTATAAATGACAGTTGTAGTGAAAGAGTTAACCACTAGGGGGAGGGGAGGGTTTATGGGCTGTGACGTGTGTTTTTTTTACATTAGGGGGCGGGGCTGACATCTGACATCATTGATCGGCTTTCCTGTTTACAGGGAACAGCCAATCAATGACAGGCAGAGTAGGAAGCGCGGGGAGAGGTTTGTTTACACATACCTCTCCCCGTTCTTCAGCTCTGTAACCCGATCGCGGGACACCAGCGGCGATCGGGTCCGCTGGTCCCGCGGCCAGGGTCGCAGAGCTCCCGACCGGGTCGCGAGCGCGACCCATGGGCAGGCAATTAAAGGGGACGTATAGGTACGTGCTTTTGCCTGCCCGTGCCATTCTGTAGACGTATATCTACATGAGGTGGTCAGGAAGCGGTTAAGTGAAGAATGAACATCTCCTAAGTAAAACAGGACGTCGTCAGCAAATAGTGCTATCTTCTCTTCGACTAGCCCTCGCCTAAATCCACATATATCCCCATTGGCTCTAACGGCAATGGCTCTATTGCCAGAGCAAAAAGAAGAGGAGACGGGACACCCCTGTCTCGTTCCTCTTTCCAGATTGAAAAAATCAGAATGTTCATTGTTCTTGTTCATAGGTTCTGCGTATATTAGTGCTGGTTGACCTTGTCGGGATAAACCCAGACTGGTCAGGGTGAACTAAATTATGCACGCAGCCAAAACTTTAGCCAGAATTTTTACATCTGTGCATAACAAAGAAATCAAGCGGTATGAAGAGGGGTCCATGGGGTCTTTTCCCTCCTTCGGGATGACAACAATAGTCGCCTCCGTCATCGAAGCTGGAAGAGACCCCATGGAATGCACCTGGCTCAAGGTCTTAAGCAATTCTGGGAGTAAAATTTCGCCATATCTTTTATAAATGTATGTTTATTAAGGATTTTTTCATAACAGAACAGGAAAAAACAAACAAACACGATACAGAGAAGCATCACTGTCATCTTATGCGAAGGAAAAAAAAAAAATAGCATCGTTTAGTGGATGATATATGTAGTATATTTATCACTACAATATAGTCTGAGGAGGGAAGAAGAAAGAAGAGTAAAGTAAGGGGGAGAAGGTACACCATGGATCTTGGTACAGCAATTGTATATTCAAAGAATATGTAATAGCAGGTAGGCTGATCACTTGCGCATGAAGTGATTAGTTACCTAAAGGACATTCGATAGTATTTTCGGATAGTGATTCAGGATTAAATGAGGATTTGTCCCAAGGATCCCATATCTTTGAGAATTGAGGCAGGGAGTCCTGAGTCATCGCTGTCATATGTTCCATTCTGCGCATCTGCGCTATAGCTAAGATCAGTTGGGATTGTGTGGGAGGGTCGGAGGATAACCAATGGGTAGGTATTACTCTCTTGGCAGCCAAGAGAATATGACATCAACTTCTTGGCATGTTTAGATATTCCCGGGACTGGGAAACCTAACAAGTAATGAGCCGGATCCTTTGGGAAGACCATCTTCAACACAGATTGAAGCACTGACTGGACCGAGGACCAGAATGGCAAAATTAATGGGCATTCCCAGAAGATATGGTAGTGTGTTCCCACATCCCGTAGACATCTCCAGCATTTTTGGGATACAGAGGGATCATATTTATGTATAACCTCCTATACCAGAACATGAGGACCTTATAGGCTGTCTCTCTCTGCTCCACGCATCTGGAAACCTTAGATGTAGAAGTCCAGATCTCGTTCCATTGAGGGAGGGATATAGGGGATGGGAGTGCCTTGGCCCATCTCCGCATATATACTTGAGAGTCTAATGTGGGGAGTTTTGAGTCATGAAGTATCTTATATATAGAGGATATGAGGCCCGGCTGATATGGGCCTTGGGTACATAAAACTTCAAAGGCATTGGGTTTTTCTAAGGTCATGGCAGGTGATACGGATTGGAAGTAGTGCTTAAATTGAAGATAAGAAAAAAAAAAAAAAAGCTTTTTGGGTATGTCAAATTTTGTTTTGGATATCTTGAAAGGGGAGTAGCTTGCGGGTCACAGGATGCACTATGTGACGGAGCTGAAAAATGCCCGCCTAAGACCACGGATACATGTTATAGGAAAGGCTGTCTGGATTCGGGGTAAAAATAATGTTCAAGAGAGGTGGGCATGAAGAAGAGAGAGAGAACTTCTTGTTACATTTTTTCCAGATAGAAAGAGTAAACAGCATTGGTCCTAGGCATACATGTCTGAGCTGAGATATGGAAGAGGTCAGGTCGGACCAGAGCATTGAACAAGGATGTACAGGGCTAGTAACACTTATTTCCAGTTCCGACCATCTACTTGTTGCAAAGCGCAATGACCATGAGACGGTTGCTGTGAGATGGGTAGCATAGTAGTATTTACTAATATCGGGTGCTCCCAACCCTCCTTGGGAGCGCGGAGCAAATACCACTGAGTTAGCAATCGCCATATCTTTTATAGATCTCAATTGGTAATCCGTCCGGGCCAGGTGACTTTAAATTTGGCATACCAGCCACAGCATCGGCCTCCATTAATTGCAGTTCCAACTCTGACAACTCTATCAACATCTATCTGAGATTTATATAGAGAACTATAGTAGTCACTAAATGTTTTCGTTATAATCGTCGAGTCCGAAGAAATGACTCCCTGTATGGTCCTCACAGCCAAGACCGTTGAGGGGGGCATATTTACTTTAACCAACAGGGACAACATACGACCCACCTTCTCCCCTTCGCCGTAATTTAATTGTCTCTGGAATATACGTTTATCCTCATTGATCCTAGTGCTGACTGTCTTATAATCTTGCTGTTTCTCTAACCATTTTTTTGGGGTTTCCGGGTTTGGGTTAAAAATATATTTTTGTTCTGCCAACGTTACAGCCTTTTTAGCTTCCCCTTCCCTTTCTCGCGTCTTACTTTTGATTCTAGCAACTTGCTGAATTAGGAGGCCCCTGAAATGTGCTTTTAAAGAGTCCCAAACCACCCCCACTGGAGCCGTGTCAGTATTTATGCTAATAAATTCTTTTAGGGCCATCTTTAATTGACTGTCGATTAACTCCAACCAAGCTGGATCTATTTTCCATTCCCTGTAATAAGGCTTTCTTCCCATATTCAATGTCAAGGTCAGAGGCAAGTGGTCCGATATCCTCCTTGGACAATAATCTATTGCTCCTATGAGGGGGTAGGGGGGTCAGAATTAACAAAGGCCATATCAAGTCTAGATAAGGTCGAAAAAGAGGCTGAAAAGCAAGAATATTGCCTTTCCAGCGGGTGCCGTACTCTCCAGGCTTCACTTAGCCCCGTTTCTTGTAGAAACTGGGCTAACCTACCTTCTTCCCCTGTGGTTACTTGATACGGGGTAGGAAACCTATCAATATCTGATTAATAGATTAGATTTATCAAGTACCTCATAATCCCCCATCGCGATCACCGGAATCCCAGCCTTGTCTATAATAAATGCAATTAATTTGTATAAAATCTCCAGTTTGAATGGTGGTGGAACATAGATATTTGCTAGAACATATGGTTTATTTTCCAATAAGCAGTGTAAAAAAACGTAGCGACCCTTTGAGTCTATTTGTGCTTTATAGCATGAAAATACTATTCCCCTACCTATCAGGATACTCGCACCTCTTGAGTAGGAGGAGTATACAGAGTGGTACTGGGCCTGCCATTTCTGACCACGGAGCAGAGGCACCGTATCGTCCACGAGATGTGTCTCCTGGAGGCATGCCTACCCTCCAAGAGCGACAAGACCAAGGCTCGCTTGGCCGGGTCCCCCAGACCCCGAACATTCCAAGAAAACAGGTCAAGCTTCTTCACCTGCATCTAGGCTTCATATAGATATGAGCCACCTCGTATGAAAAATAGCTATCAGAAAAAATGTTGGAACCGCCGGAAAATTCCGACAGGTATAGCTAAACAAACAATTCCTAGACGAGACAGATAGGAGAGAAAGGAAATAAAAAGAAATGTAAAGAGCAAAGACATAAAAAGAACACGGGAGGGGTGGGGAAGAGCCCCAGAACCCTGGTGATCAAACCCCTCCCCCCTCCGGTCCTGCCAATAGAATACATGACTACAATTCCTTCTTAACTCGTGCATTCCAACGTGAATAAGTGAAACACCATACTCGCTAAAGTGAAGATAATGTTACAAAAAGAGAAATAATAAGCGCAAGTCCTTGATAAACCAATCATCCTTACTTGAAATAACTTGTTACCCCTATATGTATACTTCCCTCTAATCTTAAATTTAATTGAATTTCCTTTTAGTGACTCATGCATAGTGATCCCTAAGCTCCCTGCCCCCGCCTCCTCCCCAGCCCATCAGAGCATCCCCTAACAGGTGCGCTCGTGACCTTCTCAACTCCCTCTCTTCTTACATCAGAAACTCTCTTCATTAAAGTGATTAGTGCAAGTTTAAGAAAAACTAGGGGGCCAGGCTGCCCCCACCCACACATACCTACATACATTTATTCTTCCCCATTACCCATGGGCTCTCTCTATTCCCCCCCCCCCCCCCCTCCATGTTATATCTCATGGTTATGTAGTCATAATTTCATATCGCACCCTACGGAGAAGAGAAAAAAAAAAAGGGGGGGGAAGGGGGAACCCCCCCCCCCCCATGCTCCCCCCAAGAAAGGAGGGGGGAGAAGTATTGACAAATGATACTTCCCACCATCTATTCCTGCCTCTCCTGCCCTCTAGTATGCATA
Organism: Lithobates sylvaticus; assembly: GCA_028564925.1. Taxonomy (NCBI): domain Eukaryota; kingdom Metazoa; phylum Chordata; class Amphibia; order Anura; family Ranidae; genus Lithobates; species Lithobates sylvaticus. The sequence continues at coordinate 77,719,218 of CM053038.1, forward strand.
CAACCATATACGTATATCAGTTCTTACAAACATTAATACAATATCGTCCTTCCTCTCCCCTCTCCCAAAAAAGCAGGGGAGGAGAGAGGAAGAAGGATAACGGGGGGGGGGGGGGAAACCCCATCTCTCTCTCCTTAAAAATCTTTTATTCTCCTCGAACCATTGCAGTGCTTCAGTAGGGGAATTGGGGAAAAAAAAAGTCTTGCCAACTGCTATCACTCTCAGCCGGGCCGGATATAATAGAGCGTAGTCTATTTTGTAGTTAATCATACAGCGCTTAATCGGAATGAATTCAGCTCTGCGTTTCTGCAGGTCCGGCGAGAAGTCCGGGTAAAATGACACTCTAGCGCTTTGAAACCTAATTTCTCCCAACTCTCTGGCCCTCCGCATCAAAGACACCTTATCGTTTATAATTGAGGATTTTGAGTAGTAGTCTCCCACGTGCTGGTTTCTTGAAATAGTGCGGTGTGCCCGTTCAATAACAAATAAAGGGCTAAAAGAGGACCCCCCAAAGATCTCCCCGAACCAGTCCTCCAAGAACTTAATTAAATTAGGGCCTTAACTACGTTCAGGTAGGCCTATTATTCTAATATTATTTCTGCGATTTCTGTTTTCCATTTCGTCAAGTTTAGCAACATGTGCGTTTATAGTGTTTTTAAGCCATTGAATTTCACGCTTTGCTGGGATCAGTTCGTCTTCTATTGAGCTTACTCGCTCTTCCACTTCTACTATTCTTTGTGTTGTTTTGCTTAACTCTTGATTTATGGAGACTAATTCATCCTTAATACTCCTTAGTTGATTATCAAAGTTGGAGATTCAATTTTTACAGTCATTTATTGCATTTAGTACCTCTCTTAGTGTGGGTTCTCTCTCCATGACTTCCAAGGTAATAGCAGAGGCAGTAGTTAGCGTAAGAGTTGAGGGGCAGCTATCCTCTACCATTAGCTTAGTTGAAGACGTTTTGGACCCCCCTGATCCCTTATTTATAGATTTTTTTTTTTAATGGCTGAGGGGGTAGATGAGTTGGAAGCAGTGCCTCCCTGACTCTTTCTATCTGATGCAGAATTTTTTTGATCCTTAACCTGCAAAGTTGATTGGCTGGTTGGTTGGTGAGAGTTCAATTAGTAGGGGAGGCTGGTGCTGATGCTGGTACTGAATGTGCAAATTTCTCCAATTTAGTGGCAGCAGCAGTTGCGACCTTAATGTTTGTCTTTTGCAGCACGTGTATTTTGTGGCGCTTCCTGGGGTAGGTGCTCCTCTGGCAGCCTTTTTCTCGACATAGCGATCTTGCTAAGCAGGGTAGAGTTCTCCCCCCCCCCTCTCACTTTCCCCAAATATGGGGGATATAGCGGGTTCCTAAGCCACGGATAATTTATCGTTTAGTAATGGCACCCTTTTTTAGCATATTGTCCGTTTGTATTTTATCAAACCCCTGCTATATATAGGGGAAAAAATAGCTTGGTACAAAAAAAAGAAGGAGCAATATATCAACCGGGCACAGGCTACAAACAGCTTAGCAGAGCGGTTCAGTCCTGCAGATCTAATCTTTCTAGAAGCAGGCACCGACAGACCGAACCCAATCCCTATTTGGTTCTGGGTACCCGCGTCCCAGAAAGGAAACTGGAAATTTAGGCGACTACCGTACGGGGCTCCACAGTGCCAGGGAGCATAGCATGTGACTATCTATTCTCATCTAGTAGGATTTAGATAGTGGTAGAACGCTTTTGTTCCTGTTTCACCTAGAGCAGTGCCTGTAAATCTCCAATTTTCCTGTGAGGGAAGTGATAGCTGAGTGTGGGGTAAGCAATAGGCGGTGGGCAGACAGAATAGAGAAGGCCTAAATCGCCAGTGATTTGCTGAGATACTTGAATGCTTAATTGCTTCTGTCCTAGCAGTTAATCCTGCCAGCGCCAAGTGCAGGTGCTAAACCCGGGTAGTATAGCACTATTGGATCTAGGCTCCACAGTCCAGATGATAGTATGTCATATAACCGTCAATCTTAAAATAGCGGGCTTGTGGCACAATGTTTGCAGAAAAAGACTTTTTCACCTCTCTTCCTCCTCCTTTACAGAGACGTTTTTTTAGGGTTCTGGCTATGGCTCCGTGGATGTAGCACTAGTATAAGCCCCCTCACCCCTCAGGTCCACTCTGGGTTTCCTTACTGAATCTCCTCACTACACTCCGTCCAGGTAGCTGGGTTGCTCATAATCACGTATGCGGCAGGAAGAGGGAGAGGAAAGAAAAGGGCTTTATAATCCAACTAATATTGAATGTACTATTCACACTTGCCCAAGTCCTTTTAAAAGTCCAGAAGAAATACAATGAGGTTACTCTCTACTGTTTTTATAGTCATACAAATAAGTGCGCTTATATCCTCCTGTTTGTACTACCCCCGTGCCTAGGTCCACTGCATTGATGCCTCCGTGCGAGCGTATCACCCCCGCTGTTGCCCGTGCGATCCCACTGGGTGGTCAGGTGATTCCGGCCCTAATCTCGCGAGGTTTAGCTGCGCTTTAGCAAGGTACCTGGACACGGACCGTCACTCAGCCTTTCCCAACCGCTCACAGCCGCTCAATAGGCAAGCACCGCCTCCTTTCCTGTCGCTCCGTATCTGGCAATAGCACCGCCAGCCGGCCAATCCAGTCAGAGGATCCCGATCACAGCCACCGGGCATCGGCTCCAGTCAGGTCCGTACACGCGCCTCCAGGTGTCATGGTTCCAGTAGAGAGATCAGGAGAGAGCCCACGCACATCCTCACTCCTTCACTACATACTCCATACTCTCACATCCGGTCACGCCCCGCAAACACAATTTTTAAAGTGTTCTAGTGCTGATCAATGAAAGTGTCAAGTGTGGCCATTTCTTCAAAAGTTCCAAAGTGCATAAATCCGCAAAAAATCAACACCAACGTTTCAACTGAAAATTCATAAAACATCCACTTAAGTTCATAAAACGTGCTGGTAAAGTGAGAAAATTTGTAATCAGGGAAATTGGTGACTTCACACTTGCCCCTGGACACTTCTGGTTTGGAGTTTGTGGTCTGTGGAATGCAAGGCGTCCCACCCCATCTTTTTTTTTTTTTTTTAAATGTATTTATTTTGGCCGTGTGCTACAATACATCACTAGTGACAGTGCTTTTAAAAAAAATAACCTTTATTTAGCCCTGGTTCACATTGAAATCTACTTTGAAATCGTGCTACTTAACTTGTAGTAGAACGATTTCAAAGTAGCAAGGTCAGTGCGATTTCAGGTGCTACTTGATAGACATCTGTGCATAGTCCCGCCCTACGCGTTTCGTCAATAGGGATGTCATCTGGAGCGGTATAGCCCAGCTCCAGGTGACGTCCCATTGACGAAACGCGTAGGGCGGGATGATACAGCATCATTGCATCACTTCCAGTTTCGAGCCGTAGAGCGTAAATAGCTCTGGTTTCCTGTTTGTAAACACTGTTTTCGCTTTTAATGTTTTTTATTAAATGTGAGTACCCATCAGTATTAATACATTTTTGGATATTTGTACGATATCACACTATGGAGTCTTTCCTCTCTACGTGTGGGCAACATCTAAGAGGTTAACAGCTAGGAGACCACTTACATCAGACAAGGAGGCACTTGGAGAACACAGGACAGGTAGTTTCCTCCCACTCCACAGGCTACACAGTGGCTCATACTGTGAAGGTGAAATACCTCCTTGTGGGGTGAATAATATCTGTGAGTGCGTTTCTTATGGGGCACTGTTTTCCAAGAAGCACCGAACAATTTGAAGGCGCACATTGTCACTTTATTGGACTTTTTTATACACCAGGGTTTAAGGACGGTATTTGCACATTTATGAATCCAGTTTCACAGCAACAATATATACCAATCATATTTGTTGGATTTTTTTGCACAGAAATGTCACTTTGAATTGCAGGTTTTGCACAGGATTGTGTTGTATATGTATTATATATAAGCGGGTTAGGAAGTTTACACAGTTGGATTTTTGTGAATATACAAATATTTATTTTATGCACTTTTAGTCACTTTTTGCACTAAATGCACCTGTGACACACACCCAAGTATTTAGAGATGGTAGGTCACCTCTTAATAAGAGCAGCACCGTACCTATCCCCTCTTTTTCACATATATTTGTATAGGTCGTGGAGTTTGGGGGGGTTAGAATTTCGGAGTAGGTGGCATAAAATTCAAGTGGCAGGCCATCTGATCATGGGGCCTTAGATGTGGTCAGGCATGAGATAGCTGTGAAAATGTCATCTTCGGTAATGGGGGCTTCCAAGAGTTCCATTTGGTCATCACATAGTCTAGGAAATTTGACTCCCGACAGGTAGTCCCTGGTATCCTGTATAGTTTGTGACCTGGGAGGTGTACGGCTGAATTTCCCAAATTTTTCTGTCACTTGTTCAGGGTCAGTGATGTAATTCCCTTCCAGATTGGTCAACGATACTACCACCTGGGGGTGAGTCTAAATGGGCTAGGTACGCAGGTAGTTTGCCTGATCTTTCTCCACATTCAAACACCATTTGTTTACAGAAAAAGATGGTTGGCTTTTTCAATATGTAATTGTGAGACCTGGCGTGTCTGAAATTTGAGGTTATTAGCGGTGCTGGGCAAGGTGCTTCTATGGAACGGTTCCTCCAGTATCTGTAGGTGTTCTGTAGCTTGTTGGACAACAATTTTTGATGACCTTTTGAGCCTTTTAATGCGTGTGCATAGCAGTGAGCGGGCGTGCATTTTGAACGTCTCCCACACCATCCCATACGAGGCCGAATCCATATTGGCTGTAAAATAGTATTGCAGTTCTGCAGTTATGTCATCCTGATCCTGCAGACTGTCAGACAGAATGGATTCAGCCTCCAAGTTAGAGTGGAAGGAGGCCTTCAATAGCTGGATCGTAATCCAGTAGGGTGCGTGATCCGAGAAAATTTTAGGTGCGAAACCCACATCTCCCAGTTTCGGTATCGGGGTCATTGAAAGTAAGATGAAGTCAATTTGTGACATTGTGTTGGGAGTGGCTGAGAAACACGAGAAGGCTTTAGTTGCCGGGTGTTTGTGTCAACCAGGGCGAAGTCAATTAGCATACGATGCAGTCTGGTATGTGCGTGGGGGATCCAGAGTGGGATCTAATGTATTCATTTGGTCCAGTGCGAGGGATTAGGGTCATATTAAAGTCTCCCATCCACACCACCAGCACTGAGGGTTATTGTGACATAAAAGCAAGGCCCTCTTTAACTACATTTGTGTTGTATGTGGGAGTGACATAGCAGGCCAGTATTAAGATGGGAGATCCATTAATAGTGGAGTGTAATGCATATCTGCCCTGCTGGTCTGTCTGGAGTAAGACTAACTCAAATGGGACTCTTTTGGCAACTAGGACAGATACCCCCCTGGAATACGAAGTGTGGGTTGCGTGGTAAGCCCATCCAACCCATGGCTTTTTAAGGGAGAATTGCAGCTGACCCGTGACATGAGTTTCAACCAGCATAATGACGTCAGCCCGCTGGGATTTTAGGAATGTCAGTGTGGCTGTGCGTTTGATCTTATTGCGCAAGCCTCTAACATTCCACGTGAGGCACTTCAGGGAACTCATGGCGGATAAAGTGCTTGTGTCCTAGGATGTAATTGGATGTGGACCAGCAGAGCTAGGCATGTCAGGCAGAACAATAAAATGTGCAAAACAATATCTATAGTATGTACATGTCATTAACATGGTACCATTTGCATATGTCAATCATTGTAACCATGTTGATAGAAAACCATTTCCCATCCCTCTTAGTCCATTGCCTCCCCAACCGGCATGGACATATAACCCCTTAACCAGGTATCAACAGAAGACATCCAATGTTGAGAACCCATTGGAGGCGAGCAGCTTGGTTTCAGAACATAGATACCCATAACTAAGTTCAAAAAGAAAAAAACAGTCAAGCAGGGGGGGGGGGAAAGAAAAAATTCACATAGACCCTAGGGGGGCGACTTCTTCGGTGAAAAGTGCATGGGGTGTAGGAGCCATAAAAGTGCGACACAATTACGGCTGTGCAGGGGGGGGGGGGGGGGGCACTTGCCGGCAGGGTAGTGGGTAAAACAGGGCATAAAACCTTGATAACGTTCAGTACAGTATCTTTGGTATACTTCACTTTGGTGTGAAGACAGAAGGGGTCCCGGGACCATGAATCCTGGGTATTACCTTAAAACGTAAGGCATGCTGCGAGCACTGGTTAAGTGAGAAGAATATCCCCATTGTCCTGAGATGGTCATATTTGCAAGACCCATAGCGGGCCGAGTGAGCAGGGTTAAAATGGGCAGTAATAGGGTGCAATAAGGAGCGGGGAGACAAAAGATAGTACTCAGAGCGTGTAGGCAAAGAGACATGATTAGTCACGGTGATCCCTCTGGTCTATCCAGGTGGATGCCAGATCTGGGTCCTCAAAAAATTGGACCCAGCCATCACATTCCACGCGTAGCCTTGCAGGGTATAGCCTACTTAAGGTGCAGGGTGCGAAGTTGCCGTTTAACATCATGGAACCTGGACCGTTGTCGTTGCACCTTGGAGAAATCCAGAAATATGGCCACGTGTGATGATGTGGGGGATGTTACCCTTTTCTCTGGTCAGGCGGAGGATCTTGTCTCGGCCCTTAAAATTCAGGAATTTCGCGGTCAGGGTACGTGGTGGGGCTCCTTGGGGTGGGGGACATGCATGGATGCGGTGTGCCCGCTCCACCGCGAACACAGAAAACGCATCCCTGCCAAAGGTGGATGTCCGGAGGATTTCAAGAATGCTTGCCGGGACAGTGCCTTCTGCAGACTCTGGGAGACCAATGAAGCGGAGGTTACACCTTCGGAGGCGATTCTCCATGTCGTCCTGCCTTGCACTTATCTATTGCAGCTGGTGACATACATCGTCTGTAGTGTGCTGGAGGGGATAGAAAATGTCCTCCGCTCTGCTGATATGGGTCTCGGTCTCTGCCACGCGGTTCCGGAGGGTAGTTATGTCTTGTCTGAGGGACACGTCTATTTTCAACTCTTCATTTTTCGTGGTGAGTGTGCTCTGGCACAGGGCAATGGCATCAAGTACCTTGTTAGTGGCCGCCGCGGCTTGCTCCGTGTCCGACGAGGCGCCATTTTCGGCCTGTGCCTCCTTTTCCAGCCGGCGGTATTTGGCGAGTTTGTCAGAGGCCTTTTTCGGCTGGGACATGGTCCTAAGGTGGTCGGGATAGGATATATGGTCGGGAAGTATTGGTCAAGATTGAGGCAGGATATTGTGTGCAGGAGTATTGGCAAGCTGAGCTCGCTGCATGCGTCCTAATCCATTGCTCTCCAGGCCATGCCCCTGGGGTTTTTATTTTTTGCGCTATAAACAAAAAAAGAACGACAATTTTGAAAATAAAAACACATTTTTTTGCTATAATATCCCAATTTAAAAAATAAATTTCTTCCTCGGTTTAGGCCGATAAATATTCTACATATTTTTGGTAAAAACATTTGCAATAAGTGTATATTGATTTGAACAAAAGGTATAGCGCCTACAAAATAGGGGATAGATTTATGGCATTTTTATTATTTTCTTCTTTTTTTTTTTTTTACTAGTAATGGCGATCTGCGATTTTTTTTTGTCAGGACTTTGATATTGCGGCGGACAGATCAGACACTTCTGACACTATTTTGGGAAATTATACAGCAATCACTGGCAGGGAAAGGGTTAACACTAGGGGGCGATCAAGGGGTTAAATGTGTTACCTAGGGAGTGATTCTAACTCTGACCGATCAGTGTTTTCTATATACATGGAACACACGATCTGTCTCCTCCCCACTGACAGGACGTGGATCGGTGTGTTTAAACGCACCGATCCACGTCCCTGCTCTGACAAGCAATCGTGGGTGTCCCACGGACATTGTGGCCGCCAGGCACGCACTTTGGCTCCCGACGTGGCTTTCGCGCACCCCCACTAGTTGGCTGGGAAGCAGAGGACGTCATATGACGGCCACCTTGCATCTGTCATTGCTATACGCGGGATGGGAATTGATTAAATATTGATTTTTCATGCATTTTCTGTTGAAACTAGATTTTTTGCTGATTTATGCACTTTGGAGCCTTTGAAGAAATGGACACACGTTGGATACTTTTTCGTTGATCAGCACTAGAACACTTTAAAATTGTTTGCACAGACAACACATTTGCACTTGTAGATGATGTTTTAAAGAGACAGTACACTTTATAGACTTTTCAAATGAATCTTTATTGAATTTTGTCACCTTGTTATCACTTAGCGCCAATTCACCCATATATACCTTTTATCTCTCACACCTGTGAGTACAGCTGCGGTGGGCTACAGCTAATTTATTTTCCTGGTGTGGAACACTATTTCTTTTTATATCTAATTGGTATTAATACTTTTCGATGTTTTCCTTTCCTGGCCAAATCAATAAGCACTGCAGATTTCTTTAATTTCTGATACTTCTGGGAGTGTCGGAAAATTTTTGTAGCAGACAGCCTGCTGAGGGTGTCGCTGTAAGAATATAGCGTCCAGCAGGGGGGTTTCCATTATCTGCCTCATTTATGTGGATGGAAGAATTTTTTTTTTTTTTTCATTTAGCTGTCTGGCTGAATGAAAAAAAAAAAAAACATGGCCAGATTTTTAGTGACAACGGTGAGTTAGATCAAGGATAATAAACCTCCACATGCCAGCTATTATGGGACTACAAATCCCATGAGAACCTGCATGGTGAAATCGCCACAGGTTTTGTCACAGCTGGAGTGCCAGGTTTTCCTTTGAATCTTAACACGGCAGATAACTGCTCGTGTACCAGTTGTAGTGTGGTAGATGCTATTATTCAGACTCCTGGTTGACATCAGGGCAAGGAGATGGGAGGTATTGAGCCGTGCAGGCTATCTGATACAAAAAAACACGACTCTCCTAAAAATTTGCATGTTTGTAAAACCTACAGCTGATAAAAGGCATAATAAATTGCTAATGCATGTACAGCATCAGTAAGTGCTAATTATCTTTTTAATAGATACACCTGTCTGATAAGTGGTAATGTTTTTGCATTGTTTTTTACATGCTCTTTAACTTCTTGCTGACTGTGTAATGCATAAATGCGGCAGCACAAAAAGTGGGCCCAAATGCGCAGTTACCACACGTGTGTCCACAGTGACCTGGCGTGTTTTGTAGCGTGTTCAGTTTTGCGCTCCCAGTACATTGACCAAGCTGTTCCAGCTCCTTGTCAGGAGCCAGCGGTATGGGTTCCCTATCATGTGACAGCTGCGAATGCGAATCATAGCAGTTATGATTAGAGAAAATGCATTGCCTCATGAGCATTACAGGGCCACTAGGGTTACTTGCTAATTGACATGCCGGAAATGTGTTTTAATATGGAATTAGGATAACATCCATATTCCACTTCCACCTTTGCTTTACCAAAACCAAGAGTTATTCTTGTGTTTTAATGTATCCCAATTTCTAATTTTCACTATCTGTTTATTTTACAGTGATTGATTTTTGTTTGACTAAAATGCTAATGTGTGATGAAGAGACAAACTACCAGAGCCTGAGACTGAGCTGGGCATCCAAAACAAACTGTGATCAGAGAAAAGGTGCTTTGGGCAAAAACATAGGAAATGGAACTGAATGTGCAATAACCGTTGTTGGAAGTATTCTTTTATGTTGGTAGCACTCTACATTATACATGCTTTGATTAGCAAAATGTTGGGTCATCATACATTTTGAATGGCACTACCATGTACCAAACAATTCAGAAAAAGTCTGTTGAGGTGAATTGACAGCACATTCAAATGAATAGGCTTTCTCAGCACCATGCATTTTAACACTGCATTGGAAAGAAAGCATGGATGGGAAGTGGCCTTGTTTGTATTAAAAAAGCAAGAGGAATCAGCAAACCCAGATCATGTCTTGTCACAGTCCTGTGACCAGACACAATCCTGCAAATCGCCAAAATGAATGTTTGTGGTGGGTCTACTTTCCATGCAATGTGGAAAGGTGTATGTGAATCCCCAGAAGGGTCGAAAAGTTTTTTCCAGTGCTTTCACATATTTTAACTTTATGCTAGCTGAAGTTCCCGTTTCACAAAAAAAGCCTATAAAAAAAGTATTTAAATCTTTTTTTTTTTTTTTTTTTTTTTATATTTTTTATTTAAAGGTATGCGACATACAATGAAAAGATAACTTCACAGAAAATGGGATATAAACAGTTACATACATATGATCAGTTGTTAGTGATGTCTGAATGAGTGATGAGTATTCTGATGATAGTAGAACAAGTACAACTCTGTAAGTATGCAAGGTTCCCGGACACCTAGGAGGTGGGAGATTATGGCTGCACCTTGTCGGGTCAACACATCACTTATGTTACAATAGGTATTAGCCTTGGTACCCTTGGAGAGTTTGGGTATCCAAAAATGGGGGAAGCGAATCATGCAGTGATCAGTTGGGGTCGAAACATACCAGATTTTGAGATTAAATGGGAGAAAGTGGGAATAGGAGAAAAGGTAAGGAAAGAGAGAAATTTGGGGGAAGAAATGGGGGGGAAGGGAAGGTGGGGGTGGGGGGGTAATTATGGGAGAGGTGGAGATGTTGGGAAATCCACCTAGGGAGCAGGGGCCACTCTCGGCTCATCGAGCCGTTAGATGGCAATGGTTTGGGATAAGAGCCTCTGATAGTCAAGACGGCCATGCTATATGTCGCGGAGGTATTCTTCCGAAAAGCGATACTGGGTCCAATAAAACCATCTGGTCTTATGTTCCTCAGATTTATCCCGGATCGTGGCAGTCAGGTCTTCCATTCGCTCAATGTCATTAACCCTTACGAACCACTGGGCCACTGTGGGAGCCGATTGCTGCTTCCACTGACTTGGGATGCAAGCTCTAGCAGCATTGAGGAGGTGTTTAAGTAAGGATTTGTGGTACCGCTTGCTTGACATGGGAGTTAGATTGAGGAGCACAGCAGCAGGATCGTTGGTTAGGGAGATGTCTGTGAACTTGTGAATGAGTCGTAGGACGGGTTGCCAAAAAGTTTGTAACTTAGGGCATTCCCAAAAAATGTGAAGAATAGTGCCGGCTTGTTGCTCACAGCGCCAGCAACGGTCAGATTGACCGGGGAATATTTTGGCCAGCACCGATGGTGTGCGATACCAGCGTGTGATCAACTTGTAGGAAATTTCCTGATATTTGCTGCAAAGTGATGATTTGTGGGCAAAAAAGAGTATGCGTTCCTTCTGTGGAGTGGTAAATGTGGTTTGTAAATCTCTTTCCCATTTGGCTAAGCAGGGAGGTTCTGTGGAAGCTTGTATGTCTGTCAGAGTTTTGTAGGACCTAGAAAGGGTACCGCGAATTGGGCCATCGAGCAGACAAAGTTCTTCGAAGGAATGGAGTTGACGCGAGAAGAGCGAATGTTTGGGTAGGGAGCCGAGAAAATGTGATAGCTGTCTGGTTCTCCAGCTATCCAACGCGATGGGTGCCTGTTCTACAATTGAGGTCTCTGTGGGGATCCAGCCTGTGGGTCTTAGGAATTGGGATGCTCTTAGAAGCCCTTTCGGGGCTTGTCCGGTAAAGGCCGGGTCTGACAAACCCGGGGGAAATCCAGGATGCCCAATGATTGGGGTCATGGGAGAGGGAAAGTTAGTCAAGGAGGAAAGGCGGAAGAATCTTTCCATCTCGGTGAGTGAGGGGCCAGTCAGTGGGTGAGTAGTGACATGTGGTTCTAACTGCCTGCCCGCCCATGGCAGACCAGCCAGTGGGGCCCGTGCCATCTCCTGCTCTAGTGTAACCCAAAGTTTCAATTCCCCGTGGCGGCACCAGTCCACTACCCGTGTCATGTGCGTCGCTGTGTAGTAAAGAGCAGGGTCAGGAAAGCCGATACCTCCCCTCAACTTCGGCCGTAGTAGCATCGCCCTACCAATCCGTGGATGTTTACCACGCCAGAGGAACTTAATAAATGTTGAGCGGACCGCATGAAAGAAAGTCTGGGGTATCTTGATAGGTAAGGCTTGAAGCAAATATAGGAGTCGTGGCATTGCGTTCATCTTTAATACATTACAGCGGCCAAACCATGACAGGGCGAGGGGGTCCCATCTCTTGAGGTCCGTAGTAAGCGTGGTTAAAATAGGTTGAAAATTTAGGGAGAAGATATCCTTGGGGTTTGCAGGTATTCTGGTGCCCAAGTACTGAATAGATCGGGTAGCCCATTTAAACGGGAAGAAAGGTCGTAAACCTGTCAGTGTACGGTCTGGTATGGAAATGTTCAAAGCTTCCGACTTTTGGAGATTGACTTTAAAGTTGGATAAAGTACCATAGCGTTTAAAGTCTTGTAGCAATGAAGGCAGGGACGTTATAGGTTTGGTAATGAAAAATAATAGATCGTCCGCGTACGCCGCTACTTTGTGTTCATAGTGGTCAGAATGGACACCACTGATATTAGGGTTGTCTTTTATATGGCGAATAAAAGGCTCTAGGGAGAGAACAAATAGAAGAGGGGAAAGTGGGCATCCCTGCCTAGTACCGTTGGAGATCGTAAAAGTGTCAGAGTTCATCCCATTCACCCGGACAGTGGCTGTAGGGTTGGAGTAGAGAGCGGAGATCCAGTCCAAGATAGATCTCGGCATTCCAAACGAACCCAGCACTTCCCTGAGAAACACCCAGTCCACCCTATCAAATGCCTTTTCGGCATCGGTGGACAGGAGTAAGAGGGGGGTGCTTGATCTCTTCGCCTTCTCTATGATGTTTAATGTCCTGATAGTGTTGTCTCTTGCTTCTCTTGTCTGTATGAAGCCCACCTGGTCAAGCGCAACCAAGCGCTGCATTAAGCTGTTGAGCCTGGAAGCTATGATTTTCGTGAGAAGTTTGATGTCACAGTTTAAAAGAGAAATGGGCCTGTAACTGGAACACAGTAACGGGTCCTTTCCTGGCTTGGGGAGTACAGAGATAGAGGCCTGCAACATATCTGGGGGGACGCTATGCCCTTCCAGAATGGCGTTGAAGGCTGTAATGAATTGGGGGGCTAGATGTGTCTGAAAAGTTTTGTAGTACAGAAGCGTAAAGCCATCTGGCCCAGGGGCCTTCCCCGGCTGTGTATCTGCTATGGCTGCTGTAAGCTCTTCTATGTGGAGAGGTTGGGATAATTGTTCTTGTTCGGCCTCCGTAAGAGAAGGAAGTTTGGCTTCCTGAAGGTATTCCTGTATATTTGAAATGGAGGGGGCAGAGGGATTAGCTGCATGTGCTGGGTCTAAGTTATAAAGCTTTGAGTAGTAGTCTCGAAAGGCAGCTGCGAGTTCTGGAGAAGCATGTATCTTGGACCCTGCGGGGTTCAAGAGGGCAGGAATGTACGATTGTGCTCGTTTTGCCCTCAATGCGTTGGCCAGCAAGCGGCCACATTTGTCTCCATACTCATAGAAGGAGCGGCGTGCCTTGAGCAGAACATGTTTGGCCTTATAGAGAGAATGTTCTCTAATCGCCTCTCTAGTTCGAAGCAATTCTGCTTCTGATGTGCAGTCGGGCCGGGCTTTGTGTTGCTTCTCCTGGATGTGAAGTTTTCCTAAAAGATCCGTCAGAGTTTTGGCGCGGCGTTGCTTGGCCGCATGGCCAATTTTTATGAGGATCCCCCTAATGTAACATTTGTGTGCTGCCCACATAGAGAGAGGGTTAGACACGGAACCCGTATTATTTGCAAAGTAGGAGCGAAGTTCTCTGCTGATCTCTGCTACCGTTTCTGGATCTTTAAGGAGTGTTTCATTCAGGCGCCAAAATGGCGTCTTTGGGTGTGAATGTGGGGGTGTGAGTTCCAGGAGAACTGGAGCATGATCAGAAAGTGTTATCTGGCCAATTTCTGCTTTGGAGGCTATGGGAATTGTAGAGTGTTGTATTAGGAAAAAGTCGATCCTGGAATAGGATCCGTGCGTGGGAGAGTAGAAGGAAAAATCTCGTTCTTGAGGATGAAAAATTCTCCAAACGTCCACCAGTTGGTGATCATGTAGTAGATCTTTAAGGGTTCGTCTTGCTCCTTGGGGTAAGGAGGATGATTGAGCCGATGAGTCTTTAGACGGATCTAGGGTGAGGTTAAAGTCGCCCCCTAAGATGAGAGTACCCTCGCAGAAGGACTCCAGTGTTGTTAGGAAAGTTCCCAGAACCTGAACTTGATTCGTGTTGGGTAAGTAAAAGTTCGCAAGGGTAAATGTGTGAGAATCGATTTTACCCTTCAGAAGCAGAAACCTGCCCTCGTGATCTCGGAGTTCGTCCAGAAACTGCCAGTTTAAAGATTTGGATATTAGGATACTTGTCCCTTTGGATTTAGAGGAATTAGATGGGCTATGGTAAGCCACCGGAAAGTGCCTGTTAGTAATCCTCGGGACCTTGTCCACCTGGAAATGAGTCTCTTGGAGAAAGACTATGTGCGCCCTGTTTCTCCAGAGTTCGGACAGGCAGCTGGATCGCTTTTCAGGAGAATTCAGTCCTTTAATATTCCATGAAAGGAATTTAAGAGCCATAATGGCGGAGTGCCTGCTCCCTAGGTGGGGGAGGGGGGGTACGGAGGGGGAGGGGAGAGGGGAGGGGAGAGGGGAAGATGGAAGCGGGAAATAGGGGGGAGGTTAGATAGCAAAGAGAAGTTGGAGAGTAGGATAAGAAAACGGTAAAAAGGGGTCTATCAAGAGATGATACTCCGTAAAGGAGAGCTACTGCCACCAGGGCAGAGTGTTCCTATTGCGTGAGGTGGTAAGGCACAGTCAAACGAGGAGCCCCGACCATCGGGACCCCTGCAGCAACGTCGATAAATGAGCGGTATAACAGCACCAGCATGTAAGATAATACCAACATGTAAGATAATACATTCAACTTAAGTCCCATGTAGGGAAACCATATATAGAACATGAGAACAAGCGAATTGATAACAGAAAAGGTAACAGTTAACGGTTCTCTAAGGCACCAGATTCAGGTCTTGCATAACTAGTGGCCTGCGGTAAAGTACAAGGGTTAACCTCTTAACGTCTCCAGGTGAGCGCCATGGGCACCCTGGCATTCTGACCAGGACTTTTTTTGTCTCCTCATGGTCTCTCCCTCCCCTACTTTGGTGACCGAGGCCCAGTTGGGGAGAGACTCGAATATTCCCTTGCAATAGCTAAAAGCGTCTCCCCAAGTGGGTCCCATCGTAGGTGGCCATCACGTGTGGGCATGAAGCCCATTGAGGTGACCAGTGGGCCTCTGAGAAGGAAGGTGAACCGCCCAGATGCTTTCGGGAGTACGGGTACGGTAAGAAAAAAAAAAAATTCTGATCCGGGGTAGCCCGTGTCTTGTAGGAAAATAACCGGAACAAAAATACAACGTCCCCTGGATTGCTACTCGGTCTCCCCTAAAATTGGTGCCATGTCTTCCACTAATGGAGTACCTAGAAAGTGAATGCCTCCTGGAGACGTTGTACAATACTATTCCCTATCCCCACTGTAAGGCAGGTGGGCGGAGGCAGTGTGGAAACGTAAGGCCGTCGCCAATCTACGAACCGAGCCCCCCAGATCTCCTTTCACCCCCCAAGAAAAAAATAAAAAATCAAAATAAAAAAAAAAAAAAAAAAAAAATTAAAAAAAATTACACTTACTTACAAATCAAAAATCAAAAACAGCCCCAGATAGCCAGTAACACAGTACAGTAATATAATACAGTGGTGAGACGGACCCTTTGCTACAACTGTACCAGTGAATATATACCCCACTGCCCGGATCATTGGAGAAGTCCTCAGTTTCCCTCTGTCTTCATATGGTGGGTCCGATAACTGTGCTCTGGGCTGAAACAACAAAAGCAAAAAAAAAAAAAAAAAAAAAAAAAAAAGAAAATGGGAGGGAGGGGGAAGAGTGAAAGTCAACCCCTCTTACAGGATTTTTCCCCCCTGACTCTGGGGTAGCATAGGATACTCTGTTTGTATGGGAAGGTCTGTGGGGTGTTCTTTCGGGGTGAGCGGGTTTTCCTCAGGGTAGATCAGGTCATTGTGGAGAACTAGTGAGCTCCGGTAAAACTGACTGAGAGGTGGTTGGGCCTTCTATGTAAGAGGGGGCATCCGAGTGCTTAGTTCCAGAGAAAAAATAAAAATAAAAAAATCAAAGATCTGGATCGCGGGGAGCCTGTGGTGGGCCTCTCTGTGAACGTCGTCCGGACCGGGGTATTTAAATCTTTTCATCTTAATTTTTTTTTGTGATGTGATTATACTGTGTATGTTTTATAATGTTGCAATGTCTTAAATCTTTCAAAGGTCGAGCAGGACGTGTTTCTAAAGGCTATTGCTACAGGCTTGTGCTGAAGGACTTCTGGAATAATTTCATACCTGAGAATGTTGTTCCAGAGATTTTGGTATGATTATATTGTTTCAGTGTAGCAGCAAAGAACTGTACTGTATGCCATAAAAAAAGTAATTAAAATACTTGACTAGCTAAAGAGAAGATGCAAAGAGGTTATGGTTCATTTGTTAGCCAGAATGTCAAAATGGCAAATGTTTTTTTTTTCTTTCTTTTTGTAAATCATTTTCAACAAAAAAACAAATACATGTACAATGACAAGATTTGAAACCCAACAGAAAACAGCGATTCTTGTGTGTACAAAGGTTAACCTCTTCACGCAAATCGCAGTACCTGTACGTCTAAATACCGTTCTAGCAGCAGCTAGCTGCCATAACCCTGCTATTTTCAGGAACGGACCGTTTCTCTTTCACAAAAAAGTGGTGTCTGCGAAAGATTCGCCACAAGATCTCTTTTATTGGTGGTGGTAGAGGCCCCCCTCTCGCTGTGCTCCAGTCGTCAACGCCGCTTACCGGAGCCGCCAGTAGCGGCGGAAACTATCGCATCCGCTCCCCTCACTGCCTGGATGAGTGAGGGAAAGATGGCCCCAGCTCGGCTCCATAGCATTGGAGGGCGGAAGCGACATCAAACCTCAAGGTTTTTTTTTTTTTTTTTTTTTTTTTTTACCATTTTAGTGTTAATATGAGATGTAAGGTCTTTTTGACCCCAGAACTCACATTTAAGAGGTCCTGTCATGCTATTTTTTCTATTACAAGGGATGTTTAAATTCCTTGTAATAGGAATAAAAGTGAACCAATTTTTTTTTTTTTTTTTTTTAAAAGGCAAAATAAATAAGATTTATTTTTTAAATGTCCCGCCCCGCCGAGCTCACGCGCAGAAACGAACGCATACGTAAGTTGTGCCCGCACATGAAAACGGTATTCAAACCACACATGTGAGGTATCCCTGTGATCGCTAAAGCGAGAGCAATAATTTTAGCACTAGACCTCCTCTGTAACTCAACTGGTTACCTGTAGAAATTTTTAAATGTCACCAATGGAGATTAACCACTTAAGCCCCACCTCCTGTACATATACGTCGGCACTTTGAAGAAGGATATCTCGGTAACGGCAGCAGCTGCTGCCACAACCGAGAGATCCATCTTTACAGGAGGCGGTTCTGTTTATGATAATGGTGGTCTCGCGGCGGGTTTGCCGCGAGATCGCGTTATCGCCGGCGGGAGAGGTGCCACCTGCTCTCCCGCGCCTTCCGCCGCTTACTGGAGACGTCGGTAGCGGCGGAGGCGATCCGGTCCAGCACACTGCTGGGTATGGAGACGAGTGAGGCTAAGATGGCCACCACTCGTCTCTATACCATAGGAGGGCGGAAGCGACGTCAAAACTTCACTTCCGCCCATACCTCTTAACCACTTGCCGACCGCCCCATGTAGATATACGTCGGCAGAATGGCACGTACAGGCAGAACCACGTACCTGTACGTGCCATTCTTTAGGCGGTTGGGGGGTCCGATCGGACCCCCCTCCGCCGGCGGGGACGGTCGGCATCGCTTCAGGAGCGATCCGGGACGAGGGGACGGCCAGTGGTTTCTGGCCACCCCCTCGCGATCGCTCCTGGCGAATGAAAAGCTTCCCCTTCCTGTCTATTGTATAGACAGGAAGGCGGAAGTGATGTCACGCTCGGTGCGCCGGTCTATGTGACCGGAGACGCCGAGCGGCGAACATGTTAAGGTTAGTGCACAACACTACACTGACACCAGTACAGTTAGGCACACAAAACACCCCCCTGTCACCCCCTGATCACCCCCCAGATCACCCCCTCCCCCCCCAGTCACAGTGTCACTAATTGCAGTGATCATTTATTTACTGATCACTGCATTTAGTGTCAGTGTGACTGTAATAACTGTCAGGGCAGTTAGTTTTAGGTCCTAGGTAGCCCCCTACCCCCCCCTAATAAAGGTTTAACCCCCTGATTGCCCCTAGTTAACCCCTTCACCCCCTTTTGCCAGTGTCACTAAGCGATCGTTTTTCTGATCGCTGCATTGTGTCGCTAGGTAACCATTTTTTTTTTATTTTAACCGCCATGTTTTATATAGGTTCATAAATAGTTTTATAGGTCAGGTACCCCCATATTACAACCTAAATAAAGGTTTTAACCCCCTGATTGCCCCTAGAGTTAACCCTTTCACCAGTAATCACCGTATAACTGTCACTGGTGACGCTGGTTAGCCAGTTAGTTATTTCGTTATTTAGGTTCCCCGTCAGGTTTTTATATAGCGTCAGGTACCCCCATATATTGCCTAATAAAGGTTTAACCCCCTGATTGCCCCTAGTTAACCCTTTCACCCCCTTTTGCCAGTGTCACTAAGCGATCGTTTTTCTGATCGCTGCATTAGTGTCGCTAGGTAACCAGTTTTTTTTTAGGTTAACCGCCATGTTTATATAGGTTCATAAATAGGTTTATAGGTCAGGTACCCCCATATTACAACCTAAATAAAGGTTTTAACCCCCTGATTGCCCCTAGAGTTAACCCTTTCACCAGTGATCACTGTATAACTGTCACTGGTGACGCTGGTTAGCCAGTTAGTTATTTCGTTATTTAGGTTCCCCGTCAGGTTTTTATATAGCGTCAGGTACCCCCATATATTACCTAATAAAGGTTTAACCCCCTGATTGCCCCTAGTTAACCCTTTCACCCCCTTTTGCCAGTGTCACTAAGCGATCGTTTTTCTGATCCCTGCATTAGTGTCGCTAGGTAACCAGTTTTTTTTTGTATTACTGTTACGGGTGACGCTGGTTAGTTAGCTTGTTTTTTATACTGTCAGGGCACCCGCCATTTATTACCCAATAACGGTTTAACCCCCTGATCGCCCGGCGGGTGATATCAATTAGGTTTTAGGGTCAAATAAGGTCTGCGTCGCCCCAGGTTAGTGCCAGTACCGCAAACACCCACGCGCAAAGCATACACCTCCCTTAGTGGTATAGTATCTGAACAGATCAATATCTGATCTGATCAGATCTATACTAGCGTCCCAGCAGTTTAGGGTTCCAAAAAAACGCATTGTTAGCGGGATCAGCCCAGATACCTGCTAGCACCTGCGTTTTCCCCCTCCGCCCAGCCCAGCCCAGCCCACCCAAGTGCAGTATCGATCGATCACTGTCACTTACAAAACACTAAGCACACATAACTGCAGTGTTCGCAGAGTCAGGCCTGATCCCTGCGATCGCTAACATTTTTTTTTGTGGTAGCGTTTTGATTCAGTCGCTAACAGTCAGGAGCTTTTTTACCTGTGAATCTCAAAAAAATAAAAAAAACAAAAATAGTTGTCGTTTTATTGTTCTCTCTCTCTCTCTATTGTTGCTCTTTTTTTACTCCATTCTATTCTGCAATGTTTTATTATGTTTTATCATGTTTTATCATGCTTGCTTTTCAGGTATGTAATTTTGTTTACTGTGTTTTAGTGTTAAGCATTTTTTTGTTTTCAGGTGCGCCATTCAGTTGCAGCGCGGATTTATTTATCTTGACAGCAACAGCGTTTGCTCCCACGATACATAAAGCCGCGACTCCAACGCTGTAGGAGGTGATTTCACCACCACAGTTAAAAAAAAGAGCATATATGCCGAAGCATGGGGCAGCAGGGGGCGGGGAGGAGCGATTGGCTCCTAATGCCACGTACATACGGTCGAAATTCCGACCGTGTGTACACGGCATAACTTTTGCGGGAGGATGCCCCCATGCATCGGCATATATAAATGGTGCATGTATGCCCATCATTAGAAGTGGGTGGATGAAGGGAGGTATTCTAATGGTGGGCATACCCACCAATCAATCTCTTTTTTTCGTTCAGCCAAGAGGCTGCATGAAAAAAAAAAAGATTACAATATATGTCCAGTATGTTGCTGGACTTTGAATGGTTATACCAGAATGATGCCTGCAGGTTTAGGTATCATCTTGGTATCATTCTTTTCAGCCAGTGATCGGCTTTCATGTAAAAGCAATTCTAGCGGGTAATTAGCCTCTAGACTGCTTTTACAAGCAGTAGGAGGGAATGTCCCCCTCCCGGATATAAACCGCGCCATTGGGAAATTGGGAAAGCATTTTATCACACCAATCTTGGTGTGGTCAGATGCTTTGAGGGCAGAGGAAAGATCTAGGGTCTAATAGACCCCAATTTTTTCAAAAAAAGAGTACCTGTCACTGCCTATTGCTATCATAGGGGATATTTACATTCCCTGAGATAACAATAAAAATCATAACAAAGAAAAAAAATGGAAGGAACAGTTTAAAAATAGAATAAAAAAGCTAAATAAATAAAAAAAAACTAAAAAAAAAAAAAAAGCACCCCTGCCCCCCCTTCTCTTGCGCAAAGGCGTACACAAGCGTTGGTCTGGCGTCATATGTAAACAGCAATTGCAGCATGCATGTGAGGTATCACCGCGAAGGTCAGATCGAGGGCAGTAATTTTAGCAGTAGACCTCCTCCGTGAATCTAATGTGGTATCATGTAAAGGCTTTTAAAGGCTTTTAAAAATGTATGTAGTTTGTCGCCACTGCGTGTTTGTGCGCAATTTTAAAGCATGTCGTGTTTGGTATCCATGTACTCGGCCTAAGATCATATTTTTTATTTCATCAAAAATTTGAGCAATATAGTGTGTTTTAGTGCATTAAAATAAAAAAAAGTGTATTTTTTCCACAAAAAATGCGTTTGAAAAATCGCTGCGCAAATACTGTGTGGAAAAAAAAAATGCAACACCCACCATTTTAATCTGTAGGGCCTTTGCTTTAACAATATATATAGTGTTTGGGGGTTCAACGTAATTTTCTTGCAAAAAAAAAATATGTTTTCATGTAAACAAAAAGTGTCAGAAAGGGCTTTGTCTACAAGTGGTTAGAAGAGTGGGTGACGTGTGACATAGGCTTCTAAATGTTGTGCATAAAATGCCAGGACAGTTCAAACCCCCCCCAAATGACCCCATTTTGGAAAGTAGACACCCCAAGCTATTTGCTGAGAGCAATGTTGAGCCCATTAAATATTTTTTTTTTTTGTCCCAAGAGATTGAATAATGAAAAAAAAAAAATATATATATTTTTTTTACAAAAAGTTGTCACTAAATGATATATTGCTCAAACATGTCATGGGCATATGTGGAAATACACCCCAAAATACATTCTGTTGCTTCTCCTGAGTACGGGGATACCACATGTGTGGGACTTTTTGGGAGCCTAGCTGCGTACGGAACCCCAAAAACCAAGCACCGCCTTCAGGCTTTCTAAGGGAGTAATTTTTTTATTTCACTTCTCACTGCCAATCACAGTTTCGGAGGCCATGGAATGCCCAGATGGCATAAAACCCCCCAAAATGACCCCATTTTGGAAAGTAGACACCCCAAGCTATTTGCTGAGAGGTATTGTGAGTATTTTGCAGATGTCGCTTTTTGTCACAAAGTTTTGAAAATTGAAAAAAGAAAAAAAAAAATTTTTTTTCTTTACTTTCTTCATTTTCAAAAACAAATGAGAGCTGTAAAATACTCACCATGCCTCTCAACAAATAGCTTGGGGTGTCTACTTTCCAAAATGGGGTCATTTGGGGGGGTTTTGTGCTATTTTGGCATTTTATGGCCTTCGAAACTGTGATAGGTAGTGAGGAGTGAAATCAAAAATTTGCACCCTTAGAAATCCTGAAGGCGGTGCTTGGGTTTCGGGGCCCCGTACGCGGCTAGGCTCCCAAAAAGTCCCACACATGTGGTATCCCCATACTCAGGAGAAGCAGCAAAATGTATTTTGGGGTGCAATTCCACATATAACTATGGCATGTGTGAGCAATATATCATTTAGTGACAACTTTTTGAAGAAAAAAAAAAAAATTATTTTTTATTTTTGTCTTTATTCAATCACTTGGGACTAAAAAAAAAAATATTCAATGGGCTCAACATGCCTCTCAGCAAATAGCTTGGGGTGTCTACTTTCCAAAATGGGGTCATTTGGGGGGGTTTTGTACTTCTCTGCCATTTTAGCACCTCAAGAAATGAAATAGGCAGTCATAAATTAAAAGCGGTGTAAATTCCAGAAAATGTACTCGCTATTGTAGACGCTATAACTTTTGCGCAAACCAATAAATATACGCTTATTGGCATTTTTTTTACTAAAGACATGTGGCTGAATACATTTTGGCCCAAATGTTTGACTAAAATTGAGTTTATTAGATTTTTTTTATAACAAAAAGTAGAAAATCTCTTTTTTTTTCAAAATTTTCGCTCTTTTTCCGTTTATATCGCAAAAAATAAAAATCACAGAGGCAATCAAATACCATCAAAAGAAAGCTCTATTTGTGGGAAGAAAAGGACGCAAATTTCGTTTCGTTACAAAATTGCATGACCGCACAATTACCAGTTAAAGTAGTGCAGTGCGAAATTGAAAAAAGACCTCTGGTCCTTAAGCTGACAATTGGTCCGGGGCTGAAGTGGTTAAAGGATCATTTTTTTTCAATGTCATTTTATTTTATTTTTAAATTGCATTTAAGTCGAAATATGAGATCTGAGGACTTTTTTGACCCCAGATCTCATATTTAAGAGGACCTGTCATGCTTTTTTCTATTACAAGGGATGTTTACATAATAAATTTAAGTAAAATAAATAAGAAAAAATAATAATAATTTTTTTTTAAAACCACCCCCCCCCCCCATCCCGATGAGCTCGCACGCAGAATCGAACGCATACGTGAGTAGCGCCTGCATATGAAAATGGTAGTCAAACCACACATGTGAGGTATCGCCGCGATCGGTAGAGCGAGAACAATAATTCTAGCCCTAGACCTCTGTAACTCAAAACATGCAACCTGTAGATTTTTTTAAATGTCGCTTATGGAGATTTTTGAGGGTAAAAGTTTGACGCCATTCCACGAGCGGGCGCAATTTTGAAGCATGACATGTTGGGTATCAATTTACTCTGCGTAACATTATCTTTCGCAATATTAAAAAAATTGGGCTAATTTTACTGTTGTCTTATTTTTTTATTCAAAAAAGTGATTTTTTTTCCCCCAAAAAAGTGCGCTTGTAAGACCGCTGCACAAATACGGTGTGTGAAAAAAAGCATTGCAATGACCGCCATTTTATTCTCTAGGGTGTTGGAAAAAAAAAACAATATATAATGTTTGGGGGTTCCAAGTAATTTTCTAGCATAAAAAAAAAAAAAAACAGTTTTAAACATGTAAACACCGAGTCTGAAAAACAGGCTTGGTCCTTAAGTGGTTAAGTGCCAAAGTTTGTCGCAGTTCCACGAGCAGGGGTGACATGTTGGGTAGCAATTTACTTGGCGTAACATTTCACAATATAGAAGGAAATTGTGCTAATTTTATTGTTTTTTTTATTTTTTAACCAAAATATTGCACTTGTAAGACTGCTGCGCTAATACGGTGTGACATAGTATTGTTATGACCGCTATTTTATTCTCTAGGGCAGGGGTAGGTCACCTCGGCCCTCCAGCTGTGGTAAAACTACAAGTCCCACGGGACATTACAAGACCCTGACAATCACAGGCATATCTCCTAGAGGCAGTGGCATGATGGGATTTGTAGTTTTCACTACAGCTGGAATGCCGAGGTTGCCTACCCCTGCCCTACAGTGCCTGAAAAAAAAAATGATATATATATATATATATATATATATATATATATATATATATATATATATATATATATATATATATATATATATATATATATATATATATATATGTATATATATATATATATATATATAAATGTTTGGGGGTTCCAAGTAATTTTCTAGGGAAAAAAAAAAACAAAAGCTGATTTTAACTTGTAAACCAAAAATCTCAAAACATGAGATCGGTGAATTTTTTTTTACCGATCTCATGCTTTCCAGCCTGGAGGAGAGAGGTGGGGTCTTATTGACCCCGCATCTCTCCATAAAGGATGTTTACATTCCTTGTAATAGGAATAAAAGTGATCCAAAAAATTTTTTTTTAAAAAAGTGTAAAAATAATAAGAAATAAGTAAAATTAAAAAAAAAAAAAAAAATTTAAAATGCCCCTGTCCCCGGTAGCTCGCGCTCAGAAGCAAACGCACACGTAAGTCCCGCCCACATATGTAAACGCCGCTCAAACCACACATGTGAGGTATTGCCGCGTGCGTTAGAGTGCGTGCAACAATTCTAGCACTAGACCACCTCTGTAGCTCTAAACTGGTAACCTGTAAAAAAATTGAAAGCGTCGCCTATGGAGAATAAGTACCAAAGTTTGGCGCCATTCCATGATTGTGCGCAATTTTAAAGCGTGACATGTTAGGTATCTATTTACTCGGCGTAACAACATCTTTCATATTATAAAAAAAAATTGGGCTAACTTTACTGTTTTTTGTTATTTTTTAATTCATGAAACCGTTTTTTTTCCCAAAAAAAAGGCGTTTGAAAAATTATTGCGCAAATACCGTGTGAGATAAAAAGTTGCAATGACCGCCATTTTATTCCCTAGGGTGTCTGCTAAATAAACATACATATAATGTTTGGGGGTTCTGAGTAATTTTCTAGCAAAAAAATGATGATGTTTACGTGAAGCAGAATAGGCCAGAATAGGCCCGGTATTGAAGTGGTTAATTAAGGTCCTTCATTCCACCCTGATGCAGCCTCTTGCTTTAATGGCATGGCTGTTTAAACCCAGGTTTTAAATGACAGAGGGGTTACTCAGTCTGTGATGCTTACCTTGCTGAAGGCAGGAAAAGTTGCTTTCAGGGACATATTTCATACTCCGGAATAGTACTGCTCCTGGTATAAGCACAGTCACCATAGCATCTCATAATTTTTCCTCCCTTTGTGTCAAGATCACTAAAACAACCATCAATACCTCACTTCAAGCCAGGCTGCTAGGTTTCATCCTGGACTCTAACCCCTCCTTTCATTCCCAACTTCAGTCACTGTCCAAATCTTGCTGCATTTAGACCCCTTTCACACTGAGCTGCCCCCGGCGTCAGTGGTGAAGCGGTGCTATTTTTAGCGCCACTTTACCATCGTTTTAGCAGTGCTATTCGAACGCTAGCAGGGCGGCTTTAACCCCCACTAGTGGCCGAAAAAGGGGTTAAATCCGCCTGCATAATGCCGATACAGCAGCGCTTTGCCGGCGGTATAGCAGCGTGCCCCTTTGTTTTCAATGGGCAGGGGCGCTTTAGGAGCAGTGAGTTCACCGCTCCAAAGAAGCTGCTGGCAGGACTTATTCTGAGGCCCTGCCAGTGCACCGCTCCAGAGTGAATGGAGCCATTGTTTCAGGGCGCTTTACAGGCGCTATTTTTAACGCTATAGCACCTGCAAAGCACCTCAGTGTGAAAGGGGTCTTAACTCTGCGACATTTCGAAAATTTCCAAATTACATCTCCAAGCTACTCATTCATATGCTTTACTATCTTTAATCTCCGCTACTTCAGTTCATGCATTGTTAGACTAAAGAGAGAAGAGTTTATATAGAAGGTAGGCTATTACTAATGCTTGCTCAATCCAATATTTATAAATAATATAAAAAAAAGCCATCCACGAACAGATTAGCTGTGGAATCAAAGCTAAAAAGGATGGATTCCCCTTTTAGAACATCCGTGCCAGATCATTTGTCTGCATTATGACAATGGGAAGTTTGCTCCGATCCATTACAATTTGTTCCAGAAAAAAAAAAGTTTCCCCAGGTCTGGGCTAAGTCAGAGGTAGGCGCACATTTGTTTACATCCTCCTGCCCATAGACTTGCATGGAGAATTCTGATCAGGTTTGATTGAAAAACTGACAGCTGAACCTCATCAGCTTGTATGAAAGGGGCCTAAACACCCTCTTCCCTTCTCCCAAGACCTCCTGCTCTCTAGCTCCCTCAAAATCATAAGTTTTTTTTTTATTGTGTAAAGTGCTTCAAGTCAACACTTTTTTTTTTTTTTTTACCTTAACCACTTCAGCCCCGGAAGAATTTCCCCCGTAATGACCAGGCCATTTTTTTCCGATGCAGCACTGTGTCGCTTTATCTGACAATTGTGCAGTCGTGCGACACTGTACCCAAACAAAATCGATGTCCTTTTTTCCCCACAAATAGAGCTTTCTTTTGGTGGTATTTGATCACCTCTGCAGTTTTTGCTTTTTGTGCTATAAACAAAAAAAGGGCGACAATTTAGAAAAAAAAAACACACAATATTTTGTAACTTTTGCAATAATGATTATTTCTTCATCAGTTTAGGCCGATATGTACGCAAAAATATGTAGAATACATATTTTTGGTAAAAGAAATAGCAATAAGCTTATATTGATTGGTGTGCGCAAAAGTTATAGCGTCTACAAAATAGAGGATAGATTTATGTAATTTTTTATTATTCCTTTTATCGGGACTCCAACACTGCGGCGGACAGATCGGACACTTTTGACACTTTTTCGGGACCATTGACATTTATACAGCGATCAGAGTTAAAAATAGCCACTGATTACTGTATAAATGTCACTGGCAGGGAAGGGGTTAACACTAGGGGGCGATCAAGGGGTTAGGCGTGTTCCATAGGTGTGTGGGGGGATGTGACTGGGGGAGGAGACATATTGTTGTTCCTACTTAGTAGGAACACAGGATCTGCCTCTACTCCCCTGACAGAACCAGGATTTGTGTTTTTAAACACACAGATTCCCGTACACGTTCTGTAAGGAGCGATTGCGGGTGCCCGGCGGACATTGCTCGTGCATTGGCTTCAGGGACACGCTGCGGGCGCGCGCCTGCTGTAGCGTCTTTAAGAGCCGGCTTATAGCTACGGCGATTTGTGCAGCCGTGCCAGCCTTTCGCAGTATAACTGCGGCGGCTGGTTGGCAAGCGGTTAAAGGATATATAAAGTTTAGTTTTTAAAAACAAAAAAGTCATACTTGCCTGCTCTGTGCAGTTGGTTTGAGTGCACAGAGTGGCTCCAATCCTCCTCTTCTGGGGTCCCTCAGCTGTGCTCCTTGCTGCTCCTCTAGAGTGCCCCGTTGGAGAGCCGCTCTCCCTCGGGGCACTCGTGTTGGTGCGCTCCCGTGTCCTGCTGCTTCCATCTATACAGACAGCAGGACTCGGCCTGGCCCTGGCTCCCACGTTATTGTATTTGATTGACAGCAGCGGGAGCTAATGGCTGCACTGCTCTCAATCTATCCAGTCAAGACTCGACACCGGCTGGACCTCTTGTGCTTATCCCCGTCGCTGGAAAGACCAGGTTCCGTTAAGTAAAATAGGGGCTCTGGGGGGCAGCTGCATCACAGGAGGTTTTATATAGAATGCATTATGGTTAAAAATCTCATGGGTTTACCACCCCTTTAATGCATTCCCTGCTTTAAAGGGGCTGTAAAGGTGGATGCTGTTTTTCCCTAATGCAATCTGCATTATGTTAAAAAAATAAAATAAGTTTGATCAGGATCTCCCCCCTCCAGCACACTTAAATACTTGCATGAGCCTGATCTCAATCCACTGCTGTCCCAAGAGCAGTGGCTCTCTGCTGTCTCTCTCCTCACTGGTCATAGAAGCAGCAACAGGAGCCATTGGCTCCACCCTGGCTCAGGCTGGAGCCCGGAGCTTTGGTGGGGGACACCAGAAGAGGAGGATCCATTGCACAGAGCAGGTAAGTATGACATGTTTGTTATTTATAAAAAAGTTTCTTAAGGTGAAAAATGTTCCACCACTTGCACCTTCCCTCTGGGTGGGGCATCCCAGAAGAGGAGGTTCGGACCACTCTATGTAAAAACATTTTGGCAAGTATAAAATGTTTTTATTATTTTTAAGGAGATACAAAAGGAGCCTTTACAACCGCTTTCTTATTATGTAATTGTATTGTCTCCTTTTAATTTTGTAAAGCCAGCAAAAACGGTTTGTGCTATAGAAATCATTTATAACAGTTATACAGATTTTTGTGCTTAGTTTGTAGTTCTTGAATATTCTCTGTCTCACCTACATGACAACTGCTTTTGTTTCCTTCAGCGAAGCCCTTTGGGAAGTACAATCTTGAAGGTGAAACTTATTGACATGGGAGAGCCTAGAGCCTTGCTGGCTACAGCCCTTTCCCCTCCTAATGTTTCTGACATTGAACGCACTATACTTTTGCTCAAGGAGGTAAGTGTCTGTTCAATTCAAAAAGGCAGTGTATGAAAAAATGTTCAGCTCTTTCACAGGCAGATATATTATATATTAAGACCAATTCACAATACTACTGGAAAGTAGTAAAATTGGAATTGAAAGAGAACAGAGTAAATAAGTAGCTAAAGATATTTAAAGCAGAACTGTGACCACCCTATAGAATCTAAATATTTATATTTTCTTAGCAAGCAGTATATACACTTTTATCACAAGTTATCTTTCATTTTTGTAGTTGCAGCTGTTGTGGAGTTATTAGTTCTTAAAGTAATTAACGATCACCTTGTAAAACAACACTTTCAGTTTATAATGGAAAAGAAAGGCAAAACCTTTGTGTATAGGTTAAAAAAAAACAAAAAAAAACCCTTTTCCCCTTTTTTTTTATATGTGATCACAATCCAATTCCTGTGTTCTTATTTTTTCATCCGTTATTTACTTGTGGACTGTTCAACTGGTATTGTTTGTTCAATTTTTCATGTTTTTGGATTTTTCTCATTGTTGAAAAGAGTGTTGTTTTTTTATGATGTTGGGGTTGCGCAGCCAACACTATTTCTATATTTTTTATTTCATTTATTGAAGGCACATTTTTTGACTTCAGCAACCAGGTTTTTTACATTATATGTTTTTCTGACACAAATAATAATAATTTTTTGCGCCGTTGACGCGCTTATACCTATTTACAAGGAAGCAATACAAAGAGAACAGGATACTCATACAAGCACATGGTACAGCAGGCACATATCAGTAATATGAAACTTTGGGGTAACAAACATGTTAATTTCCCATTAAAGGCAATATGGTGCAGCTGAGTGTAAAATATCATCGTTGAAGAGGCTGTGGGTTTTGCATTCGAAGCACACACTCTCACTTTTTAGTATTTTAGGAGGGCTGTGCTTAATTTTTTTAAAATAACTTTTACATATTTCTCCTCAAAACGTCAAACACAGTATGGTCACCTTTATTTCACATGGTATTTTCTAGCAGGGCCATATTTGCCACCAGGTTTGAAATATTGTTTTTTGAATGTCCTTAAATTCACACATCCTAGAAGGAAGATCAAAAACCTTTCTGCTTCTATTAAAACATGTTGCTTTTCCTTGTTGACCCAATGCCGCAACTGCATTTTAGATTTCTCTGCTCTACAGCAGTCTGTACTTGTGGTTTTCTTATCAACTATCTGGATCCTTATTGGAGAGTAGTTTTGGTTGCATATATTATTGTAGCCTAT
The DNA here is from genome assembly GCA_028564925.1 of Lithobates sylvaticus. NCBI lineage: Eukaryota > Metazoa > Chordata > Amphibia > Anura > Ranidae > Lithobates > Lithobates sylvaticus. The sequence goes on from CM053038.1 coordinate 77,748,840, forward strand.
TGCTTAATTTTTCTAAGCTTTGTCTTCAGCTGATTTGGATAAAAGCAGTTACTAGGCCCATCTGGTCCCAGTTGTTTGACCCTTCTTGATTTTCTTCTTTACTAACCCCTTTTCTTTTTTTAATTATTAGGATTGGGAATAATTATTTTCCATTACGTGTTCCTGCTCAGCCAGGATGGTGGCGAGTCAATTTAGTTTTCATCTTTACTCTTGACGGCTGCCACTTGACCTTTCCAGAGTTTTACACAATGTAAAACGTAGACATTAACAGGGCTTATGCATTTGCCCACCTTACAATAGGGCATTCCCATCGGTCATGTGTTGGTTAATGAACAGCTAGAAAAGTCTGTGTCTTTGTACTTGCCATCATTTTAAGATACAGATCCCATGCTTGATTCTAATTTAATTTGGTTTTTCAACCGTTCCATTATCTTTTTTAAGACCTTGATAACTTAATTGTACAATACAGGAGTTTATTCATAGACTGGGTTGTATGCTGCTACCTTCAGGTGATTGGAGACTGGCACAAGCTTTGCTTGGTCGTCGCTTTCATGTTTCCCTATAACTCTGAATGCTCTTTGAGGTTCCATATTTTTACTAGTGTTCTTAGGTGATAAATGCCTTCTCTTTCAGAGGAATTTTCTACAATATTTTCACCAGATTTAATCACCTTCCTTGACTGACTCTAACTGTTTACTACTTTTGTGGGGTATGAGCAATTTCCAGATCAAATATCCTCGAGCACACCTTGGTAATGTTACCCAAACCCTGTGGGTTGTGTTGGCCTATGTTTGCTTCAGGCACTGGATCCTGTTTTCAGCGCTCATCTTGGCTCGTGGTGCAGAAGTGTAGTTAGCCGCAGGATGCTATAGAGGTCCAGGGCACTGATCCAATCCTTTGTCACCCAGACCCTTAGTCCCTTCAGAGGGTATGCCCCACCATGATGGGCCAAGCTTGGACCCTGGATGGGACCAACAGTGGGGACAAGGTAAGACAGGATTCCCCTGTACCGTTTTTATGTACTGTTTCCTGACTTTCATGTCTTGATGGAGTTGTAGTATACACTACATCCTTATCCTAGAGCAGTGGTCGCCAACCTTTGGACCTCACGGACCACTACACTTACAATTTTGAATCCTGTGGACCACTAACATAAATTCTACATGCCTTATACACACAATACTCTGGCTAATTTTCTTGGCGATCATTGATGGAAACTGATTCCACACCTCTGTCTGGAATAATGATCTTGGTACTTCTTTTCTATACAGTTGAGGCATGCTTGGGAGTAGGAGGTGCTATTGTAAGCTGGCTATATTTTTACGGGGTTTTTGTGTCCCAATTCTGTATGTCTAAAGCAGTGGTCTCCAAACTGTGGCCCTTTGCTTTTATCTGGCCCTTGGGGCATTATTACTTTCCCACTGTCAGCAACAGTGGGGCATAGTTCCTGTTACTGACACATACAATGGGGCACTAGTCCTCTCAGTGACACCAACTATGGCACGCTGGTACCAAGGCTGGGGCACCATTGCGCCCACTGGCACCAAGTCTGGGGCACCATTGTGCCCGCTGGCCCAAGTCCACCCCCTAAAGAGCCTATCATGCTTAGAACAAGACTGCAGGCATGCTTAGAGTGGTTCACTGCTGTAGTGCGGATCCCGCGTCCCAGTCAGCAGGCTGTGTTCTGAAAGGTTAGGGATCCTGTGTACTGATAGTTGGACATTCCTCTTTTGCACCAGTTCCACTGGCTGTTAGGCCCCTTTCACATTGGGGCATTTTTCAGGAGCTACAGCGCTAAAAATAGCACCTGTATAGCTCCTGAAAAAAGCGGGTCCTTTCACTGCAGTGTGAAAGCCATTTGGCTTTCACACTGGAGCGGTGCGCTAGCAGGACGGTAAGTCCTGCTAGCAGCATATTTGGAGCGGTGAAGGAGCGGTGTATTCACCGCTACTATACCGCTCCTACCCATTGAAATCAATGGGACACCGCGGGGATACCGCCGGCAAAGCACTGCTGCAGCGGCGCTTTGCGGGGGGGTTTTAACCCTTTTTTTGGCGCTAGCGGGGGTTAAAACCACCCCGCTAGCGGCCGCATACCGCTGCTAAAACGACGGTAAAGCATCGCTTAATATAGCGCAGCTTTACCGTCGCCGCCAGCACCATTGTGAAACCGGCCTTATCGGGTCAACTGGAGATTTGCATAAAGCCGCTGTAATGCCTTTAAGCATTTAGGTGTGAGATTCTGTCAGCAAAAAACATGTTGTACTGTCTTTCTGCTGGTCATCTTTCTACAACTTCCTGGATTTCCAGCATTCTTTGCAACTGCTGCTCCTGTTTCACTCTTTTTCTAAGGACTACAAGTCCCTTTGTACTCTGTAGTTTAGAAGGCAGGCTCTTTGAAATGTGTAACGCAGTAATGGCTATTCACATGACATAGTTTAATACATGTCACAGAATTCAAGTGAGTACATGCGTGGGGATCTTCACAACATTTACAAAACTACAAGATTGTCGATTTGATATAGAAGTAGGCTAGTAGAAATAATTGAAAAAATGTAAATGATTTTACTACTTGACCATATATATGCTTTAATGTCTTTGCTTTTTTTAATTTGATATATTTTATTGTATATTTGTTCTTGCATCATGAAGGTAGGTGCTTTGGCAGTAAGTGGAAAGCAGGAAGAGAACCCATATGATGGGGAACTCACGTACTTGGGGAGAGTTCTGGCCCAGTTACCTGTTGATCTTCAACTTGGAAAGCTCATTGTCCTTGGCCACGTTTTTGGATGTCTGGATGAGTGTCTTATTATTGGTATGTGTTAAAGCTTGATTAAAGATGCTACCTCAAGCTGTTGTCAGATTGATATTGGTTGTTTGTAATGCTATTAAACTAATACATCGGATTGCGAGTAACGTGGTTAACAAGCATTTAGCAATACGAGCAATTTATTTTTAAATCCTGACTCAGTTTGCGATTTTTGTCTCGCAAAACAAGCAGGATTCGAGCATCTGCGGTGTGCAATACCACATTTGGTCAGAGGTGCGGGGGCGCCGGTGACATTTGGAGCCACGTGGAAACACTCAGTTTCCGAGCCTCTCAGTGTATTTCCAAGTACATACAAGCGGTTTCTGGCCCCCTCACATCTGGCCACATGCGGTACTGCATACCATAGAAGTCACTGTGGAACGAATTAGGAGTTTCCAATGACTTCTATGGGGAAACTTGCTTTGATATACGAGTGCTTTGTATTAAAAGCATTCTTCTGGAACAAATTATGCTCGTAATCCAAGGTACCACTGTATTTATACTTTTTTTTATTTTTATTTTAGGAGGTTAAGCCAAAGTTTAAAATCTATTTTAGGATATCAGACAGTGAGTTAATTTGCTTCTTAGATTTACCCAGTATACTTGACTTTACTGTACAACTTACTTTCAAATGTGTTCTGTTGCCACATATCAAGTAACTATACCCACCTACCACTGTAAGGCTGGCACACATGGACCGAATATCAGCCGAATCAGCAGAAACTGTCCGACATTCAGCCAGTTTGTACAGCAGTAAAAAAAAACGCTAATCACCCGCGCTAAAAAACATAAATTCAGACAAATAATTAAAGCACAGCTGCTATCGCAATTTTCCTGGTAGAGAAAACAAACGGCAATATAACAAAAGTGCAGCGCTTATGCTGTGAGTGTTCTGACTGGCGTCTTTTTTAAATAAATTGCCCTTGTCTGTAATACTGCACAATGAAGTTTTCTTTTTGCCTATTGCCACACATTTGTGCTGTATGATTCCATCCGATGTGGATCTGATTGGAGCAGTTCATCATCTTGCTCGAATGGAGAGTTGGGATTATACATACACAAGCACTTTTGACTGCTTTTGAATAAGTGGTCCACCATTTTGGGTAAGGTTCAGTGTGAACTCTCTCCTGGTGACGGATCCTTCGCAACACTTGTGTGGAATTGCACATGTTGGACTCTTAAGTTACTATACGCATATAGATATGGACAGTTTGTACAGCAGCCTGTTTGATAGAAGTTGGCCTAACCTCCGGATTCTGTCTAATGAGCATGTTGTAAAACCAGCAGCTGACCAACATCTGATCAGCGCTCACGGCTAATGACTGGGTGTGTGCTGGCAGCGGGGGGTTGTGATAGGTCAGTCCCCCTGTCAGAACACAACAGCTCAGTGGGGAGATGGCTGTACCAACATCATAGTAAAACAAGCGCCTTCATTTTTTTCTTCATCTTATGATTAGCCCGCTGTGTTGAAGAAAAAAAAAACTGCCTGTGTGTACCGGGCTTTAAAATTGTATTTGGGATAAGAAAGATAAAGAAATTGGCAAAGTGTGCCATCATAAAAAAAAATGCATATCAGTCTCTCGCTGCAAAGCTGAAGTTTACATGAAAATATCAACATTTCTTGGTAATCATAGGCTTGACATGTATGTCCCGAAGTTGCCTATTGCCCCAGGGATGCTGTATATGCTTTAAAACGACCAATACAAAGTTCAGGCCGAGAGTAGACTTAGGATAATTTACTTTTGCTGTAAATACACTTTAATTGTACAGCACACAAAAGTCAGCTTATTAACCACTTAAGCCCCGGACCATTTGGCTGGCCAAAGACCAGACCACTTTTTGCGATTCGGCACTGCTTCGCTTTAACTGACAATTGCACGGTCATGCGACATGGCTCCCAAACAAAATTGACGTAATTTTTCCCCTCACAAATAGAGCTTTCTTTTGGTGGTATTTGATCACCCTGCGGTTTTTATTTTTTGCGCTATAAACAAAAAAAAAGCTAAATAACCCAAAAAATATATTAAAAAATTTTTTTTTTCCCCCCTCATTATAGGCCAATACATATTCTACATATCTTTGGTAAAAAATAAAATTGCAATAAGCGTATATTGATTGGTTATTGTTAAAAGTTATAGCGTCTACAAAATAGGGGATAGTTTTATGGGTTTTTTTTTTACTAGTAATGGCGGCGATCAGCGATTTTTTTATTTATTTATTTTTTTAATCGTGACTGCGACATTATGGCGGACACGTCGGACAATTTTGACACATTTTTGGGACCATTGCCATTAATACAGCGATAAGTGCGATTAAAATTGCATTGATGACTGTAAAAATGTCAGTGAAGGAGTTAATATGTATCCTAGGCTTTGTTCTAACTGAAAACCGACGTAGCATAGCAGCGATTCACGCAGCCGAGCCATGCTGCCGCAGTACAACTCTGGCGGCTGGTCGGCATGCGGTTAATATACCATGGGTTATAGCATTGTACATTCAGGTGATTTGGACACTGGCAAGCTTTTGAGGCTTGGGGTGCCTCCTCTGTAACCTTACCCAACTCTACGAGTACGCAGTTTTTTGCTAGTATCTGTTGATAATTGGCAACTTCTCCTTCTCTGAGACCAGCTTCACTACTTTAAAGTGATTGTAAAAGCTTGTTTAAAAAAAAAATCAACATACTAATATACTTCCTATGTGTAGTTGGTTTTGCACAGAGCAGCCTGGATCCTCCTTCTCGGGTCCCTCTTTACTGCTTTTAGTCCCTCCCTCTGAGTGCCCCTTAGCCAGCAGCTTGCTACAGGGGTCACCCGAGCTGAGTCAGGGCACCGCGTATCCATTCAGACAATGAGCCGAGCCCCAGCCCCACCCCCCTCTCCCCTTATTGTCTTGCTGACTTTGATAGCCACGGTAGCCAATAGCGCCGCTGCTCTGTCTCAGCCAATTAGAAGGAGTGTACTGGATGGCTGAGGGGATTGTGGAAGTCGCTGGAGAAAGGAGCTCAGGTTGGTAATTTAAAGGTGTTGGGGAGGGGGCTACTACACACAAAAGGTTTTTTATCTTAATGCATAGAAGGCATTAAGATAAAAAAAAAAACTTCTGCCTTTACAACTCCTTTAACTCCTTTTATTATTTTCTTAAAGAATACTTCAGACAACCTCACTGCCTATTGAAGTAGTTGATCTGGATGAATGCAACATTGTTAAAATCTTTTGGGAGCTGTACCCAGACCCCACACACTGTCGTTGGCCTTTAATGATGATTTGAGCACTGGCTCTTGCATGGGTTGCTCGCCTTGGCACGTCTCGTTGAGTTAACCGCAGGGTTCTATACAAATCCAGTGCCATGGTCCATCACAGTGGAGCTTATATAGAGTTCAGAATAGTGAACAGGTAAGTCAGGTTCACCCTGTACAATAGATTTGTTTTTTACTGTGTATTACAGAGATATGTTTGGGATATGTTCACCCTTTTGGTGCAAATGTTTCAAACCTGGCGCAAAAATTCAACCACACATTGTTCACTCTGGTGAATGACCAGGCGTTACATCACAACACTGGCCACACACTTTAACGCCACTTCTGCCTAGAGCCCACACTGGGTTATCTCGTACTCCTAGTGGACACGGTTACGATATCTCCCACACTACTCGGAGTACCCCAACAGGGCAATACCCTCACTTGTAGCTGTTATGCTGTGGTGGAGACGAGATGAAAGGGATGATCCATGCCTTGCACCAGAGCAGGAAAACGGTCTTCATGCCAGTTTCAGCATCTGATTTTAGCTTTTAGTCAAGTAAAAAGCGTTCTATTCAACAAAAGCAGATTTTTCATTGCATCAATGTCGCAATTTTTCCGAACAGATTATGGCCTTCATTCTACCATCTTTTTTCCAGAGCTCAAAAACGCTCTGCCTCTTCTACTATTCTTCAGGCATTGGACCCTGATGTGCCTGTTCTAGATGAAGCGGTATCCGACTAATAGAGGACATAGAAGCAGTGTTGGAGGAAGCTGAAGATTTCTCTCTCCACACTAGCTATATTAAAGAGGGAGCTTTCCAGAGTCAGAAGAAGGCATTCCACAGGCATTAAATAGGAGGACTCACGTCTGTTAGCCCATTTTTTCTTTTTTTTTTTTGATATTGTGAAAGATAATGTTACGCCAAGTAAATTGATACCCAAGATGTCACGCTTCAAAATTGCACCCACTCATGGAATAGTGACAAACTTTTACCCTTGAAAATCTCCATAGACGTTTAAATATTTCTACAGGTTACCAGTTTTGAGTTGGAGGAGGTCTAGTGGTAGAATTATTGCTCTCGCTCTAACAATCGCAGAGATACCTTACATGTGTGGTTTGAACACCGTTTTCATATGTGTCGTATGCGTATGTGGTCGCTAATGCGTGCGAGCTCGGCGGGATGGGGAGCTTTAATAATTTTTTTTTTTTTTACTTTTTTTATTTTGGCACTGTTCTTTAAAAAAATAAAAGAATTTGGGTCACTTTTATTCCTATTACAAGGAATATAAACATCCCTTGTAATAGAAAAAAAGCATGACAGGCCCTCTTAAATGTGAGATCTGGGGTCAATAAGACCTCAGATCTAACATTTACACTAAAATCTTTTCCTCACTCGGCTCCGTGACTGTCAGGGGAAGGACCCGATCGTCTTCACCGCTACTGGTGGATCCGTTAAGCGGCGGAGACCACCGGAGCGCAGCAGAAGGGGGACCCTCCCCCGCCCCTATAAGAAACCTTGCGTATGTGTGTGCAGCATGCTTACCTACATTGGTAGTAGCCAATGACTTTTAGAGGAACCTAATAGATGCCATAAAAACACTGCGCATATTAAAAAAAACTTACATTTCATTATAACATTCAATAAAAGCCAGAACACAAACCAGACAATAAAATATTGAATATAGGGTTCAAATATTGACTGCTGGAACTAATTGCAGCAGAATGCCCATCCTCCAAACACATAGAATGGTTTGACTGTAGGATGTGAATAAGCCCCCAACCTTCTTTGCTTTGCTTGAAACCTAGATAGTGGTGTGCCTTTATCTGCTAATTGACATGTCCATCTAATTAGATTATGGATGACCATTGGGGGCTTTCTAGCATCTTTTGAGAGCCCCCCACCCCCCCATGCCTATAGGATTCCAGTGAATCTATGGTTTTAATACAATGAGAACTATGGGTTTCATCATTTAATCGTTAAAGCGGAGGTCCACCCGCACCAAAAATATTAAAAGTCAGCAGCTACAAATGCTGCAGCTGCTGACTTTTAATAAATGGACACTTACCTGTTCCAGGTTCCAGCGATGTCGGCAGAAGACGACGAGCTACCACTCGTCTCTCGGCTGCCCCACCGCCATCCTCTGTCAGGGAATCAGGAAGAGAAGCTTGCGGCTTCACTGCCCGGTTCCCTACTGCGCATGCGCGAGTCGCGCTGCTCGTCTTTATTGGTCCCCGTTGTGTCCTGGGAACTGTGTGTTTCCCAAGACACAACGGGAACCCTCGGATATGGGTGGGCATCCTTGGATATGGGCGGGGCAGATACCTGTCTTATACAGGTATCTGCACCCCCCTCCCCCCTGAAAGGTGCCAATTGTGGCACCGGAGGGGGAGGAGGAGTCCGATACGCTGAAGTTCCACTTTAGGGTGGAACTCCGCTTTAACATGGGCTTCTGAAGATCTGTTAAAACGCGTAGAATCTACACGTGAAATGTATTGGAGCTAAGCAATATTTGAATCCTATATTCAATGTTAATCGGTTTGGGTTTTGGCTTTTTTTCAATATTGCATTCCAATTTTTGTTAATACATGCAAACAAAAATTCCAGAACTTCGTTTGGGCAACAGGAGTCTCTTGATTCTTTTGGGTGATAGGCGTTCGATTTTGTTAGTGCAATTAAATTACAAGTTCATCGGGCGACAATCTTGACACGACTTGAGTGCTATTGAAAAGAACGGGGACTGCAGGGGCGTTCTGCAATTTGCAGTGATTCGGAATTGCGGGCAGAATCATGGCAATTCTACCTGCAATCCGAAAAACGCCATAGTGTGAATCGTGGCCAAAGGCTGCTTTCAAACTTTCACACTGGAGTGGTGCGCTTGCAGGACAGTAAAAAAAGTCAACAGCATCTTTGCAGCGCTGTAGAAGCACCGCTCCTAAAGCGCCCCTGCCCATTGAAATCAATGGGCAGCACTACCGGCAAGGCGCTTTGCAGGTGGTTTTAACCCTTTTTTTTTTCAGCAGGGGTTAATAGCGCCCCCGGTATCGGCTGGATAGCGCCGGTAAAACAACGTAAAGCACCGATAAAAATGGCATTGCTTTACCGCCAACGCTCCAGTGTGAAAGTAGCCTTAAGGTTTTATGATCTCGGGTTACAGGGCACCCAGCAGGAACTTTTTCTGAATTTACTGGTAAAGAAAACGCTTGTTGACTTCTTCGCTTTTCAGTTGTGGTTGGGTGTTAAATCATGTGACTGGTTTGCTTTAAATTTTAATTAAAATAGCACTAAATGAGTATTATCTAGTGATTTTAGGTTTGTTAATGTGCCTAAGATAGATTTCATGTTCTAAATAGATGTTATGAACTTTTTAACCATTTCATTTTTAAGTTGATGATGGCCATTAAAAATTTTTTTTAATTTAAGCAAGAAATTAACCCTCACATAACAAGGCTCAAAAAACATCTTCACGTCCAAACCTAATTTTGCAAGTTTGTTATTAAAACTGTAGATATCGTAACTTTGTTTCCTTGTTTATTCATTATACTTTGTTTTTTTCAAGACCGGTTGTGCTTTCATTTGTTGTTAACATTGTTATCTCTTGATTTTGTTTCATTATGAAAAGATAACTGTCCCAAAACAGTAAAATCCTTTTTTTTTTTTTTTTTAACAAATTAGCTGTATATTTTCTGCTATTACCACCATGATCTTCATCCAAAACAACCTGCAAAATAAATTCTCCTACTACTGATGGACATGACAATACGACATGCATTATTCGTTCTTTGTACCCCTTAGTATGTCCAAATAACAATAGTACACATTTTTTTTTTTTTTTTTTTTTTACACTAAATATAAAACTTTTTTTTTTTTTCTTACCAAAAACACACTGATGCGACCACTACTGGGCATTCTAACACTAGCTGACATGGACACTCACTAAACTAGATCAAAGAATTCTCTAGTGGAGAAAGGTAAAAAATATCTTCTCTTCTTTACAGAGAATAAATAGCCCTGGGGCATGTCAATACTCAGTTAATCAAATTGGTGAACATGGAAACTTCTTAATGCTGCAGTCAAAAATAAATTCCACCTCCTGAACCCGTGTTTTTTTTTTTTTTTTTTTCTCTTGGTGACCCTTCAATGGTTGACTTTACTAATAATATATTTATTTTTTAAAGCTGCTGCTCTTTCACTAAGAAACTTCTTTGCCATGCCCTTCAGACAGCACCTTGATGGATACAGGTAATTTCTATAGTGCAATCTGTTTTTGCTGCTGTTCTGCAATAACGATGTAGTCATACATGTAATCCTAGTATAATGTAGTTTTGGATCGTTTCATGACTAGTACCTATGGTTTATTTTCATTCACAGGAGCAAATTAAGTTATGCTGGTAATAGTAGGAGTGATTGCATTGCTCTTGTCAATGCTTTCCGGGTAAGATCACTTTAACTTCTTATAGAGATTTTTATCAAATATGGGTATTTCTTTTTTTTTTTTTAATTCTTAATAAATTTGCACAGATTTCAAAGAAACTTCTTTAACATTATGCAGTATTGTTTATATAATTTTGAGTAAAATAATGAATTTCCATTATGAAGCAAGGCTGTAACATTTTTTTTTTTTTTTTTTTTTTACAGCCTTGCTCCAAAATGGAAATAAATTCATTCTTTTCCTTAAAATTCTACAAACAATACCCCATAATGTTAAAGAAGTTTGTTTGAAATCCTTGCAAATTTACTAAGAATTAAATCGCATGTAAATAAGTATTCATTGCCTTTGCACAATACTTTGTTGAAGCACCTTTGGCACCAATTACAGCCTCAAGTCTTTGAGTATAATGCTACAAGCTTTTTCCCATTCTTTGTAGGACCTCTCAAGCTCCATCAGGTTGGATGGGGAGCGTCGGTGCACAGCCATTTTCAGATCTCTAGAGATGTTCATTCGGGTTAAAGTCTGTGCTCTGGCTGGGCCACTCAGATTCACAGAGTTGTCCCGTAGCTGCTCCTTTGTTATCTTGGCAGTGTGCTTAGGGTCGTTGTCCTTTTTGGAAGATGAACCTTCTCCCCTGTCTGAGGTCCAGAGCGCTCTGGAGCAGGTTTTCATCAAGGATGTCCTGTACAATCATCCCCAACTAGCCTCCCAGTTTCCTCTGCTGAAAAACATTACCACAACATGATGCTGCCACCACCATACTTCACTGTAGGGATGATATTGGCCAGGTGATAAGTGGTGCCTGGTTTCCTCCAGACATGACACTCTAGAAGGACTGTCATGTGCCTTTTACTGAGTGTCTGTCTTCCTTCTGACCACTCTACCATACAGGCCTGATTGGTGGAGCGCTGCAGGGATGGTTGTTCTTCTGGAAGGTGTTCCTCTCTCCACAGGTTCTTGGTCACCTCCCTGACTAAGGCCCTTATTTCCTGATTACTGAGTTTGGCTGGGCTGCCCGTTCTAGGAACAGCCCTGGTGGTTGAAGCTTCCATTTATGGATGATGGCCACTGTGCTGCAGAAAATGTCCTGTACTTTTCCCTAGATCTGTGCCTCAATACAATCCTGTCTTGGAGGTCTACAGACAATTTCTTGGACTTCGTGGCTTGGTTTGTGCTATGACATGCACTGTTAACTGCGGAACCTTATATAGACAGGTGTGTCTTTCCAAATCACGTCCAATCAACTGAATTTACCTCAAGTGGACTCAAATCAAGTTGTAGAAACATCTCGAGGATAATCAGTGGAAACAGGATGCACCTAAACTCAATATTGCTGTGAATACTTATGTACATGTGATTTTTTTATTATTTTTTCAGAAACTTGGAAAGATTTCAAACATACTTCTTTCGCATTGTCAGTAAGGGTATTGTTTGTAGAATTTTGGGTAAAAAAATGACTTCATTTTGGCAAATGGCTGTAACGTAATAAAATGTGGAAAAATGAAGCGCTGTGAATAGTTTCCAGATGCACTGTAGATGTTTACGTTTCGGTTGTGATATGATGGCATAGCTAACCAGATGGTGATAATGTAAGTGAAATGCGAAGCCAGGAACAAGATGGGGCTTTTAAGTTTTGCTAGGATTCTGTATTAATACACCAGTAATATACAGTAGATGTCACTTCATCGCGACTATCCAAAGCTTATTTATTTTTTTCCCCCCTCCCTCTAGTTTTGGCAAGATTGCAAGGAGAGAGGTGACCTTAGAAAGCCCAAGGTGTGTATAAAAATATTTGCATTCAATGCATTTTGTTTTTTTTTGCCTTATTTGTCAGGTGGGTTACCACAGACTTGGTTGTCCTACCAGAATCAACTTTTTGAGCCAAATCAGACTTGCGCCTCGTGGCAATGCGCACTTTTCTGCAATGCATTGTAAACAACCTGCTCTATGTGCTGTAAGTTGTGATATTGGTAATGGCACCCAACAGATTGTTTTCAGCGCAGTGCACTACAGCACGCTACAATGTACATGTGATGCGCTGCACACACGTTCTGTCATGTACAGTGCCTTGCAACATTATTGACCTGGAATGTTGCCTATTTTTCATTACAACTTGGAATTAAAATAGATTTTTTGGGGCTTTGTACCATGTGAAGTATGTAAAAGATTTCTTGTGACTCGTATAATACAAAAATGTGTGTGCAGAAATATTCACCCTTAGGCTAGGGCTTGTTTAATCACTTTCAGACCGGACCATTTTGCTAGCCAAAGACCAGACCACTTTTTGCGATTCGGCACTGCGTCGCTTTAACTGACAATTGCGCGCTCGTGCGACGTGGCTCCCCAACAAAATTTACGTCCTTTTTTCCACCACAAATACAGCTTTCTTTTGGTGGTATTTGATCACCCCTGCGTTTTTTTTTTTTTTTTGCGCTATAAACAAAAATAGAGCGACAATTTTGAAAAGAACACAATATTTTTGCTATAATAAATATCCCCCAAAAATGTCTAAAAAAAATTTTTTCCCCTCGGTTTAGGCCGATGCGTATTTTTCTACATATTATTAGTAAAAAAAAATAAAAATCGCAATAAGCGAATGATTGGTTTGCGCAAAAGTTAAAGCGTTTACCAAATAGGGGATAGTTTTATGGCATTTTTATAAATTTAATTTTTTACTAGTAATGGCGGCAATCAGCGTTCATTTTTTTTATTGACACTGACATTATGGCGGACACATCGGACATTTTTGACACATTTTTGGGACCATTGTCATTTATACAGCAATCAGTGCTATACAAATGCCCTGATTTCTGTGTAAATGACACTGACAGTGAATGGGTTAACCAGGAGGTGGCAGTGTAGGGGTTAAGTGTGTCCTAGGGGCGTGTTTCTAACTGTTGGTGGCGTGGCGTGGCTGTGTTTTACTGATCACGGTTAAGGGTAAGTTTTTTTTTTTTTTTCTATTTTGAAAGGGGGGGGGGGGGTGTACCATTCTGCAACCATTTTCCGACCATTCTCCTTCCTTCCTCACGCAATAACAACATTAATGAAAAGAAGGGATGTGTTTTATTTTCCATTTGTTCACCATTAAGTTATTCTCTTCCATCCAGTCACAGGTCTTTAAGTTAATATATAATTTGATAGTGTTTCAGCATATACAGTATTAAAATATCTTATTCACATTTTTCCTAGGATGAAATGGAATGGGGAAAATCAAACTACTTTCAGATCAAAAGAATAAAAGAGGTGAGTGTTTTTGAGTTCCGCTTAAAAAATAAAATAAGTCCGCTACAAATACTGCAGCTGCTGACTTTTAATAATCGGACACTTACATGTCCCAGGGTCCAGCGATGCGGGGGATCAAAGCCTCGCTTGTCTCCCTCTCCGCTCAGTGGCGCCGGCTTTTTAACTGGGGGCGCCCGGCTGTGGCTTCACAGCCGAGCACCCACTGCGCATGCGTGAGCCGCGCCATGACTGGCCGCGCAATAATCTGGGACCTGTCGGGTGTCTCAGATGATTGCCTAGAGGTAGGGGGGAGAGGTGATCTCCCTTCCTGCGCTGAGGGTATTGACGTCAGGAGCCCAAGCGCTGAAGGAGGCAGATCTCAAGGGACCACATAGCAAAAGGCATAAAAAGGTAAGTTAAAAAAAAAAAAAAAAAGGGTGCCTTTCATGCACATTAATGAAATTTTTATTTTTTTTGGGTGTAACTCCGCTTTAACTGAGAAACGGCTAACATTTATTAATGTTTTATGACAGGCTCACTTTGAGAGTAATTACCTCTACTGTAGTATACTTTTGGTGTTCTAGAAGAAGTCCCTTGCACTTGTAAATACCAAGGCTTTCCTGCCATCACACCAGTACATTTTAAGCAGTTTTTTCAAATTGGTAGATATTTTCAGATATCTCCAGTAATTTTCAGGCTTTGCAGTTTTATTGAAAATTGTTTACCAATGTGCCTCTTGTAAATACATTTTGCTTCTCCTCAGGTGGCTGCCTTGTATGATGAGCTGAAAAAGCGAGTTTCTCATTTCAACATGCATGTTAATGAACGAGCAAGCCTGGATCCAGACTACAAACACAAGCAGCGCTTCATACTCCAGGTTTATAGCTGCATTCAAAGTCGTACACATAAAAATTAAACACATTTTTTTTTCTATCTGCAGATATGAATAGTATTTCTTAAGTTTGCCGGCTTTTATATAAATATACTGCAGTAGTCCATAGTGCTTTCCAGAAAATGTTGGCCCATTCACATCAGCCCTAGTCCCAAAAGAGTTGCAGGCTAATGTGCCCATGTTAGCCATACATACGAATGTACATAAACTGGGCCAATTTAGCTCAATGCATAGGATCCTGTAAGCATGTTGGGTGTAAATTTGTAGTGGCGTCAACAAATTAAAAAAAAAAAAAATGTAAATACTATTTAAGTAGTCTCAAAGTGGTTCTAAAGGCTAGGCTTTTTTTACCTTATTGCATTCCTTGCATTAAGGTAAAGAATGTCCTAGTATTTGTATCCCCCTCACCTCCCCAAATACTTACCTACATCCTATCTTGATCCAGCACTGTATCTGTCTGCAGCAGTCCTCTCCTCTCTTCCAGACAGTTTTATTGGGTCCTGCTGCTATTGATTATATCATCTGAGCAGGGAGCGTTGCTGAGCTACGCTGTTAGTCTATGGACGCATACAGTCTGGCTTGGGAGTGAGCCTACAGATGTTCCTTCATAGCAAGTGGCTACAGGGGCACACACAGAATAGGAGGAGCCAAGAGTGCCAGCGGGGGACCCCAGAACAGGAGGTTTGGGTGCATGCTGCAATACCATTGATCAGATAACTATAATAATTTCTAATGGAAAGGTACTAATGCACTGCTATGTTAAAAATTAAATAAAAACAAAAACTGCTGCAACCACAGATGGGTATACTCTCACCAATTAAAGATATATATATATATATATATATATATATATATATATATATATATATATATATATATATATATATATATATATATATAATTTTTTTTCACACACACACACACACACACACACACACACACACACACACACACACACACACACACCCCTCTCCACGGAACCCTGGTTGAGAATCACTGTTACAGCCTTATTCCAAAATGGATTAAATTAATTATTTTCCTCAGAATTCTACAAACAATACTCCATAATGACAGCATGAATTAAGTTTGAAATCTTTGCAAATTTATAAAAAAAATAAAAAAAATATATCACATGTACATAAGTATTCACAGCCTGTGCCATGACACTTAAAATTGAGCTGGGCACCTGTAGGACGCTGACCATGAGAAACAAAATTCTCTGGTCTGACAAAATAAATATTTAACTCTTTGGCCTGCAACTCAAGCGTCATGTCTGGAGGAAACCAGGCACCTCTCATCACCTGGCCAATACCATCCCCACAGTGCAGTATGGTGGTGGCAGCATCATGCAGTGGAGATATTTTTCAGCAGCAGGAAATGGGAGACTAGTCAACATTGTGGGGAAGATGAATGCAGCAATGTATAGAGACTGCCTTAACGAAATCCTGCTCCAGAGCAATCTGGACCTCAGACTGGGTGAAGGTTCATCTTCCAGCAGGAAAACGACCCTAAGCACACTGCCAAGATGACAAATGAGTGTCTACAGGACAACTCTGTGAATGTCCTTGAGTGGCCCAGCCAGAGCCCAGACTTGAAACCGATTGAACATCTCTGGAAAGATCTGAAAATGGCTGTGCAAAGACGCTCCCCATCCAACCTGATGGAGCTTGAGAGGTCCAGCAAAGAAGAATGGGAGAAACTTCCCAAAAATAGGTGTGCCAAGCTTGTAGCATCATACTCAAAAATACTTGAGGCTGTAATTGGTGCCAACGGTGCATCAACAAAGTATTGAGTAAAGGTTGTGAAAACTTGTATACATGTGATTTTTTCTTTTTTATAAATTTGCAAAAATTTCAAACAAACTTCTTTCACGTTGTCATAATGGGGTATTGTGAATCGTTGTGAAAACTTTCTGGATGAACTATATGTACCCGATACTTGTTCACAGGGGGGCGGAAATTGGGGCCCCTAAGGGTCTGGTATGAATTTGCGGGGAGGGGACCCCCACGGATTGAACTTGTGTTAAAAACTGATGACGTTCAGATGTGTTTCTATACATAGAAGACAATAGCTGTGAATTTGCGTCTGAACACCACCGCAGGGCTCGGAATCACACAGGACTCAATTGGCACTGCCACCGCTTATATGTGAACGGTTCCATATAAAAAACTGCCTGTTCACATGTCATGCGAATCGGATGCGGTTCAAAACGCATCCAGTTTGCATACATGTGAACGGGACCTTGAGCCAGTCTGCCGCCTTCAGCTATTCTACATTCTGACTACTGAGCTACTGACAAATATGGTTAAATTTAGATATACATTAAAATGTTTTGATGTTTATATACAATTCCAAAGTAATTTTTTTATATAGTTTTTGATCTCTATAATGCAAGACAATGTAAGAGTGCGGCAGGGCTTAAAGATGTTAACTAGCTTTACCCAATACGCAATAAGGTGATTGAATCAAATATGGCATACTCAAATATTTCCAAATATTTGGTATTTGTATTCCAGCTTGAAACTTGGTGTCCTTTGTTTATCTTTTAGATCAGTGCATCAAGCCAGCATAATACTCCTGCAGTTTTCTTGCATACTTTATTTGTTTCCTTATCCTGTGTCTTTTTTTTTTTTTTTCATCCATATACAGTATGTAAATCTGTGTAACATACCTTAAAACTGAATTCATTTGTGTCAGTATCTAAATGTGCATTGTCCTTTCTTTCCAAGTGCAAATGATTTAATTGTACCAGGCTCTAGAATTAATGTTTTTTTTATTGTACCATTGTTACCTAATTGACCTTTTTAACATTTTTCAGGTTGTTATGGCTGGATCGTTTTACCCAAATTATTTTACATATGGCCCATCAGATCAAGAGTCTGCTATTCGAGAACTTGGAGGCAAGGATCCAAAGACTACGATTGTGGTATGTAGTGGGGCCAGCATGATGTAGGACTTGAAAGAATGAATACAAGTGAAATTAAAAAATAATTTTAAATGACTATTAGATTTTGAGCAAGCTAAGTTGTTACTAAAATATTTTTTTTTTTTTTCTTTTAATTCTTTTAATGGTCTTTCTTTTAATACAATGAACAGGTAAAGAATGTTCCACCGTATGGATTTCTTTACCACAAGCAGATGCAGTCTCTTTTCAGACAATGCGGTCAAGTAAAGTCTATTTTGTTTGATGGTTCAAGGTAAGTAGAGGAACCGTTAAGTTACATTTTTTAGTCTACCATTGTTTGAGATTTTTACTGCTTTTTGAGAAATGGTCTGTTGCTTGTTTTGGTTTTTGTAGGCTGTGGTTGCTCCCTATCTGACAATTCTGGTTTAGTGACGACCAATCTTCTGATTTGTAGACATTTTGCTATTCAATTACCCAGAATTTATGCCATTGCATCAGCATGATTGTCTGGCCTGAGAGTAGTAACAGTACTTTTGTTAGAGCCCGGTACACACAGGCTGAATGTTGGGAGACAACAGCTGGTTAAAAAAAAAAAAACAGCCATGTTGGACCTGCACTGTCAGCAAATGGCAGAGAGCGCTGATTGGAGTGGTTCTGGCTTGAGGGCCCGTCCCATGTTAGAACACAACAGCTAAGTGGCAGAGATCGCTGAACTATCCTCGCATGGTTTGTACAGTGGCTCCAACCGCTGGGTTGCACGAAAAAAACGTAGTGTTTACCTGGCTTAAGGCATCTTACTTTTAGGGTGTGTTCATACCTGAAAAGACAAGGTTCCCCTGTTTGATCGTTAATGTGTAATATGGGGCTATGTTTGGAATGTGCTCACTTTACAGTGCTGCCTTTATAAACTTGGTGCTAAAATTCAATCAATCAACGCTCAGTCACAGGTGAATGACCAGGTGTTGCATCACACCACTGGTCACATACATTTAAAGTGTTACTCAACAGAGGACACTGCATTCCTTATATCTGGTCTCCCACAGTTCACAGAACATGGAATTTCAAGAATTTTGGTAAATATAAATTGCTCAATACCTTTTCTCATCTGCAGTGTATGGCAGTCTTGTGACTTCTTTCAGTGCCTGGTTAAAGCTAATAGGAGGGGTTCTCGTACTGCACTGGCTGTGCTATCAAGATGCAGGACCCCTCACCATTTGTTAAAAAAAAAAAAAAAAGATGCAGGACCCCTGACCCTCTGTCTGGACAGTGCTGATTGGCCCTGTGCTGAGCACATGCACTCGCCGAAGAAAAAAAAAGAAACTCTGGCAATACACACCAAACTGAGCATGTTCAGCCTGACTCCATTAACTCTGTATTATCTGGACATGTTTTGAAGTCAGTGGAGGAGGAGGGAGGATCTGTGCATACAGGATCAAAGAGCCTTTTTACACAATGCAGAGGATTAATACTTTACGTTCCTCAGTGAGTATAACAAGCATGCTTTACAGCATATACAGACTCCACTTTACTGTTGTGGGTTTAGTAACCCTTTAATACCATTTCTGCTGCTTATATTATCTACCAAACTATATACGGTTAGTACCGTATAGTGGAATACAATCACTTGTAACTAGGGCAGAGACCAGGCTACAGAGGGCAAATTTGATATGGGTGAAAATTCACTCTGTCAAAAGCCTGCACAACACAAGTCTCAAAGTGACAATGCATCCCTTGTATCAGTGAAGGGACATCGGTCTCAGCACCCAATTCTAGCTTTATTTCAGGCATGCAGCAAGAGACCAATTTGACAAAACCAGACTTTTCTACATCTGACACAATTTTTTGGATGGATTATGACCTTAAAGCAGTTGTATACCCAAATTTTCCACTATTGCCTACAGGTAAGCCTATAATAAGGCTTACCTGTAGGTAAAATTAATATCTCCTAAACCTGTACAGTTTAGGAGATATTCCCTATGCATGCAGCCGCTGACGTCAGCGGCGCATGCACTCAGCCCGAGCTGAAGGTCCGGCAGCGTTGTCGGACCATGCCGGGAAAAAAACTCCCACGTGCGGCAGTGACGTCATCGTGGCTCCAGACACTCACAGCACCGGAGCCGCAAACCCAGAAGACACGCCGAGGGCAAGATGTCAGCTCCCTCGGCGTGGACCGGGCTCCGATGCAGGGGCTTCATTCTGAGGTAAGTATTTCATAATGACTGCACTGCATACTAGCTCTCATTACTCCTTTGCCTTTGCCTTGCAGGGTTTTTTTTTCCTTTTTTTTTTTTAATCTGCAGGTTTACTACTGCTTTAATTCAGCCATCTTTGTCCAAACCTCAGCAATGTCCCACCTCTTTTCTTACTCCCATTTCTCAACTGGAGTTGGACATTGATATCCCGAACCTAGAGGATGCTAAATTGATGGGGAATGAAGAGTACTTAGAGGCAGTGTTTGAGGAAGCTGCAGAAGATTTTCTACCTCACACTGTCACCATATTGAAGAGGGAGCTTCGCAAAACATGTTTGCTAATGTCGAAAATCTCATTGCTTCTGTCTGCACTAGCCTTAGCATTGTATATAGCCTTTGACACCCAAGCATTTTTGACTTGAGAGGTATATGCCCCTTCAAGTCCAGCTTATCTGGTAAGCCTTTAACCAATCAGTGGCAGTGTCTTTACGAGATTTCTTCACTTGATATTTTTACAAGCTGATCTGCATTGACGTTTGCTTGTCTACATTCATTCATGGGCCGTGTTTATAGATTTTTAGACTGTTTATTTCTATTAATTTGGAACCATTTCGCATGGTGAACATGTTCACAAATGTTATTTTCTTTCATGCACATTTTGTTTTAAGCGCTGCATAACATTTTTTTGTCTGTTTTTATATGCTGCTTGTTCACAGCTATGCTGGCTGCTTAATTCTATTTTTACACAGTGGTTTTATCCTAAACTATTTAGCATTGTATAGATGGACTCTTCCTCTGTCTCACCACACCCCTTTGGCTAAAAAGAGACCTAGTAAGCCTAACAAAAACAGTCCATTTTCACAAACCGATAGAATGTGCAGCCTGTGATGACTGGGTCACCTATGAAAGCAATTTCTACACTTTGCAGTGGCAGATGATTTTGTTTGCTTCATCAAGCTGCACTCCAACTTTCTTTTCACTAGAACTGAATGGAATGCTCTGTCCCAGCATAGATCATACCTCTGTACTGTGTTGATCTGTTGCCTGCATATCCCCTGATATTCTGGGTTTAGTTGTTGCTTTGTACCATGTGACATTCTGTATAGTTTGATGTAGACTGAAACCCCTCTATAGCCACTTCCTGCCGCATCTCTAGCCTAAAACACACCCTTTTAAAGTCTTTGAGGCTCTGCAAATGCTGTAACTTCCTTCACGGCTCTGATGGTGGGTGGGATTGAATACATCCTAATTGGCTTCCCATCCTTGCTGCTAATCCAAATTGTGATAGATCTGTGTCTCCCCTTCCTCCCTCAGGTTAGGGGCCTATAGCATACGCCGGTATTTTCCCCCTAGCTTCATCCCTTTGGATCTCTACCCATAAGGCTTCCACCTCCTCCCTAGCTCCCTTAGTGATGTCATCTCTCACATTCACTTGTACATTCTTCTTGATGTATAGGCATACCCCTCCCCCTTGTTTACCCTCTCTATCCTTGCGATAAAAGGTATACCCTTAAGTGGTTGCCAGACAATAATGAGAGCTGTTGAACCGGTTCTCTGAAATTCCCTCAAAATCCAAATCCTCCTTTTACAACAGTATCTCTAGTTCACCCATCTTGTCCGCCAGGCTCCTGGCATTGGTGAACATGCCACGTAGTTTAGACCGGTCGCATATTATCCTCTTATTGGGTGTTTTTTCCAAGATTGCAACTAGGACTTGCTACTATATTTACCTTGGGTTTATGTGCTTTGGTCAACCTACCACTAGTGCCACCAATACCACCCTCTGGAATATTTTCCGCGCTGACTCTCTACCTCTGGACCCCCCCATGGCCTAGTTTAAAATTCCCTCTAACTTTTTGCCCATTTTCATTCCCAGCTGATCTGCACCCTCCTCATTTAGGAGCAGTCCATCCCTTCTATAGTACAGGTTGACTGAGAAGTGCCCTGGATCCGCTTCCCTGGCACTTCTCCCCCCCCCCCCCCACCCACCCTTCCTGTCACCCATCTACTCTTTCCTTCATGCGCTATACAAGTCATTCATTCATTCATTCAGTGCCTGCACCTCTTTGTCTCCACCTGCCTCTGTGCTGGCCCCTGGCGGCACCTGCCGTGTACATTCCTGACTCTTCTATAGTCTGGAGGAACCTGGGCCTCCGGGGAAACAATGTGCTTACATTTTGCACAGCAGTATTCACCCTCGATCGGATAGGAATGCATACATGTATATGCATGCATACGTACCTATTAAACTTGATGAGGATTATACCCTGTCCAATTTACCTAACTAGCTTCCAGACACTACTCAACACAATACACAGGCACCGCAGACCTACGTGCACCCACAATACACAAGTACTAACGATCCACACACACTCCTCGGACAACACTCAGGTTCTCACACTACACAGGTACTATGACCCCTGTTATAACCTCCTGTTTTCAACTCTGGTTTTTAACTCACCACTTAGTCCAGTTCCACTTTGTCTAAGTTCCTGCAAGCTCAAAGATGAGCAGGCTCACAATGAGTCCTTGCTGTGAAAGCCAGTTATAGGTGGGGGCAGGGGCCATTTGTTTGTAACTTTTTTCCATGGCCAGTGTGAGGCCTCAGGAGTTTGTGTTTGAGACCGCTCGAGAGCATGTCCCGTTTTTCCTCTGTCATGCATATAAGAAGTTGCCATGAGCTAATCTTTGGCAGAGATGTTCAGGAAAAATATTAGAACTTTAGGATGGGCAGAGGCTTTTGACATGCTGTTGTAACTACATGCCTATTTTATTTTTTGTCAAGGTGGTTTGTGGTAAATTGTCTTTCGTTCATTTAATTTTTGTTTCTTCTTAGAGCATTTGTGGAGTTCTCTCGCAATCCCACAGACCGGTTTAAGACTCTCTCTGCAGTCAATCTAGCAGTTAAGATGGCAATGATGAAAGTTCCTCTTACATTGAATGTCCATTCTGCTGAGGACATTGAGAAAAGTTCTAAAGAAGTCACTGATTTAAAATCAACCAGGTAATGTATATTGGACATGTTTCTAAGAAGTTTGCTGGTCTCTTAACCACTTCCCGAGGTCCTGATATAGATGAACGCTTTACAGCCAGTGTCATTAGCACTGTGACGGTGTATATTTTAAGTACTGATCACTGTATTAGTGTCACTAGTACCCACAAAGTGTCGGTTAGTGTCAGACTGCCCACCATACTATCTCAGTCTTGCTATAAGTCGCTCATAACCACCATTACTAACATAAAAGTAAATAAATTCCAGTATATATACCATAGTTTGGTTTGTGTGAAAGTTATATAACATCTACAATCTATATACGCTTATTGGGATTTTGTTTTTCCAAAAATATGTAGCAGAATACATATTGGCTTAAATTTATAATTTTTTTTTTTTTTTTTTATTGGATTTGTTTTATTACAGGAAGTAAAAAATGTTTGTTTTTTTCCCCCCAAAATCGTTGTCTTTTCTTTTTTTTTTTCTCTTTAGTTTATAGCATCAAATGCCACCAAAAGAAAGCTCTAATTGTGTTTAACCACTTCAGCCCCGGACCAATTGGCAGCCAAAGGACCAGGCCCCTTTTTACGATTCAGCACTGCGTCGCTTTAACTGACAATTGCACGGTCGTGCGACGTGGCTCCAAAACAAAATTGGCGTCCTTTTTTTCTCACAAATAGAGCTTTCTTTTGGTGGTATTTGATCGCCCCTGCGGTTTTTATTTTTTTGCGCTATAAACAAAAATAGTGACAATTTGGAAAAAAATTCAATATTTTTTGCTTTTTGTTATAATAAATATCCCCAAAAAATATATAAAAAAAACATTTTTTTTCCTCAGTTTAGGCCGATACGTATTCTACATATTTTTGGTAAAAAAAAAATCGCCATTAGCAATTATTGATTGGTTTGCGCAAAAGTTATAGCGTTTACAAAATAGGGGATAGTTTTATAGCATTTTTATTAATATTTTTTTTTTTTTTTACTAGTAATGGCGGCGATCAGCGATTTTTATTGTGACTGCAACATTATGGCGGGCACATCGGACATTTTTGACACATTTTTGGGACCATTGTCATTTATACAGCAATCAATGCTATTTAAATGCATTGATTCCTGTATAAATGACAGTTGTAGTGAAAGAGTTAACCACTAGGCGGAGGGGAGGGGTTATGGGCTCTGACGTGTGTGTGTGTTTTTTTACATTAGGGGGCGGGGCTGACGTCTGACGTCATTGATCGGCTTTTCCCGATGACCGGGAACAGCCAATGACAGGCAGAGTAGGAAGCGCGGGGAGAGGTTTGTTTACACAAACCTTTCCCCGTTCTTCAGCTCCGTAACCCGATCGCGGGACACCAGCGGCGATCGGGTCCGCAGGTTCCGCGGCCGGGGTCACGGAGCTTCCGACCGGGCCGCGAGCGCGCCGCTGGCGGCGCGCGCGCGCGACCCACGGGCAGGCATTTAAAGGGCCACGTACAGGTACGTGGTTTTGCCTGCCCGTGCCATTCTGTAGACGTATATATAAATGAGGCGGTCGGGAAGCGGTTAATAAAATGAAATTTGTTTGGGTACAATGTTGCATGACTACGCAATTGTCAGTTAAAATAACACAGTGCCAAAAAGCAAAATATGAACTGGTCATGAAGGGGGTGGGCAAGTCTTCCGGAGGGCAATTGGTTAAAATAAAAAACCTGATGACCATTATAAATGTCTTGCATGGCCACTATAAAAAAGTAAGTATAAAGCGTATTTTACAGACTGGCATATGACTTTTGGCTCTGTAATTCCAGTGTCACTTTAAATATTTACTTTTTTTTTTTTTGTATATATTTCAAGATTTGTTGTGGACTTTCACAAGCAGACAGTAGAACCACTTCATGTTTCCCAGACCTTTAAAGAACTGTCAGATACCATTGAAGGGCTTGTTTTATCTATCAGTGTTACTGAGGTAGGTGCTCCAGTATAACGAATATCAACCTATTTATTGCAGCCCCGATTTTGCCTTTTTTTTTTTTTTTCTCTAGCATCAATAGTTGTAAATTTTTCTCCACAGGTAGTTGAAGTCGGCCATTTCTGGGGCTATCGTATTGACGATCGAAACTCTGATGTGCTTGGACTTCTAGCGGCAGATATTAACCACCAGGAGCTATTGCCTTTGTCTACACGTCCTCATCCAGATATGATTTGTTTGGCACCATTTCAAAATTTTGACAATCCAGAGTACTACAGAGCCCAGATATTGTATATATCTGGAAAAGAGGCAGTGGTATGTTCCATACAAATAAACCTGAATGCTGTTGTGTGTGTCAATTATGATTAAAAAGAATAATCGCTACTATTAGTGTAGTAAAGATGTTTAAAAATAAGTTTTTCTCATTTGTTAAAGGACACAGGATTTAGTTATTCAGAGACAAATACATTGTAGTGTCTCCTATAAAAGGATTTGGACACTAGCCAAAAAAAAAAAAAAAAACATTGGTCAGCCAGGTATAACCACTCCCACTTCAGTGTGCTTTAGGTTTTTGCTATTGTCTTAGGAGACTGGACTTATTTCCTCTACAGAGATAAGTGTAACTGTTATATTTTTGTCCTTTATCGTCCTTTAAATACAGAAATATACAGGATTTTAAAGATGTGTGGGTTGTGGATAGATTGCTGCCTTTAGGCAAACAAAGCCGTTGAAAGTTAACCCCCCCCCCCCCCCCCCCCCCAACCTTCCATTTTTTTTTTAATGTTCATGAAGGTTGAATACTTAATGAGCTCTGCTGAGGAAAATTCTATCTGTTTTGCTATTGTTTAACTGATTTAATTTTGATTATCTCCATGTTCCGTTCTCCACAGATGTGTTTGTTTGTTTTTTTTTTTGTGTCACGCTACTTGAGCTGATCTCTACACTGCAGCTTTGGAGGCCAAACGCGGGCCTTGTGGTCCATAGATTGGGGGTCCTTTCTGGAATTTTGCCTTTCAGGCACTGAGCTCTGCCAAGGGCACTTTCTGGACCTTATGTCCCATGTCAGTTTGCCACAGAGCGCTCTCCAGGTTCTGAGCAGTTGGCACACCTTTGGTGTGAACAGGTCTCTGAGTTCTCACTCTGCGACTAAGCACACAAATGAAGCAGACATATGGAATGTAACCGTCAGGCTTTGCATTATGACACTTTGTAGGCTGTGGGTAGGAAGTTGGCTAGCTGCGGCACGCACTCTAGTTTTAACTGGAAGCTCGCTCTGCCCTCTTCTTGCAGCAACTTTAATTTGTGATACCATGGTTTAATGGGTAACCTCTTTTTAAAACAATAATTCAACTACACCATCTTGAGTTTTACAGCATCTTAAGCATATGCTTGACTTTTGGTAGTCTGAGTTAATGTCAAGCGTGGATATTATGTCTGCCCATTTGCACTGGGATCTGTGGCCAAGTTAAGTCCCAAGTTTTTATAAAGGCTCCAGGTTTTTTACCTTCATGCATTCTATGCATGACGTTAAAAGACCACCTGTGTGTAGCAGCCCCCCTAATACTTACCTGAGCCTCATCGTGATCCAGCAATTTGCTTAAGAGCCTTGGCTCTCTCGAGACTCTCCTTTCTCATTGGCTAAGACAGCAGCGGAGCCATTGGCTGCTGCTTGCTGTCAGTCACAGCCAGTGAGCCAATGAGGAGAGAAGGGACAGGGCCGAGTCCCAGCTCTGTGTGTGAATGGATATGCAGAGCAGCAGCTCAGAAGCCAGCCTGCTTGGGTGCCCCTATTGCAAGCTGCTTGCTCTAGGGGTGCTCGGCAGAAGGGAGGGGCCAGAAGCGCTGATAGGGGACCTGAGAAGAGGAGGATCGGGGCTCTGTGCAAACCACTGTTCAGATCAGGTAATTGTAACATGTTTGTTATTTTTTAAAACAAAAAGCCTTTAATATAACTTTTACTTACTTTTTCAGGGAGGTTGTCTTTTTGGTTAAACTTAATAGCATGCCTGAACCCTCCTGATTCTTATTCTAGTATCCCACATAACAATGAGATCTGTTGATGTAATAGAAGGATCTACATGTACAGCTAGTACATCTGCAATACCTCATAGGTGATCAAAATCTTTCTCCGATGTAGTCAGCAGTTTTTGTAGCCATAAACCTTCTAACACATGCCCCACTTATTACCACCCCCCCCCCCCCCCCCCTAAGTTTTTTTGGAAACTTTAGCTTTAAGGCGGAGGTCCACCCTAAAATAAAAAATTACATTCTACAAAAAAAATTTGAAAAGACATTTTATTTTTACTTACCAGAAATGCCTGTTGCTAGGCAGTCTTCCTAATCTGCCTCTTCCTATTCCGCGACGCTGCTCCTTCACTTCCTCCTCTTTGGCGAGCTGCCCCGTTGTCTTCTGGGACATGTGTGTTTCCCAGAAAACCACAGGGCCATTCACAAAGCACCGCGCGACTGACGCATGCGCAGTAGGAAACGGGCAAGGTGCCACTGCCTGTTTCCCTTAGTTAGGATGGCGACGCTGGCACTCGATGCGATGGATGGATCGGGCTCGGTGGACAGGTAAGTGCCCTTATTAAAAGTCAGCAGCTAAAGTGTTTGTAGTTGCTGACTTTTTTTTTTTTAAAGGGGCGGGACCTTCCCTCCCCTTTAGTGTAAAAATGGCAATGCTATATAATGGATTGCAAATAAACGGTTACCTAATGTCATCGCTGCCTTTACTTCTTATGGATCTCTTTTCAGGCTACCTCTGCACAGCCATTCTCTGCTCTAGCTTTGCCATTTTTTAAATTGTTGTCCTGCATATATATGCAATGGAATGCATGACAATCGTGCACCTTGTCTCACGTATTATGTCCTGTATGAGGTTACACTAATACTTTTTTATAAAGACTTCCCCCAAGATCCTGGGGAGTCAGGTGTTTTTTTTATTTTTTTTTTTTTTTAACTGTTTTCGTTTTTTTTTTGTTTTGTTTTAAACGGAATAGATGTATCAGTACAAATAGTAGATACATAAACAGCAATAAGATGGTAAGAAAGTAAAACGTCATTATTTCTATAGATTTGTTCAAGATCATATGTGACGTGATAGAAGTTCTATATCCACTTAAAGACAAAAGCCACAGATTTAGTAAAATGGCTAAGAGTATGAGAGAACTCTTTCTAGATGGAGGCTATAGTCACAAATAATTGAGAGCTTATTGAAATGCTCTTGACAACCCTCAAGATATTTTGCTCTTTCAGGGTGAAACTGCTACCTTTGAACGACAGAATATACGTCCCATACTAAATTGAATAACCAGCTTACCCAGTTGAGGCGCATATTAAGTACTCACTGGCATCTTCTTAAAGATGACCCTACACTTAATTTATTTGTGTACCCGAACCACACATTACATTCAGACGTATCCAGTCTGAGAGACCTTTTGATGTTAAGCCATTTTTCAAGAGAAGGAGGCTGGGACCCGCGTGGTTCACACCCACGAGGTACCTATAGATGTGGTACATGTGCTTTCTCACCATTTGTGAAACAAGGCAGATCGGTGGCACCTTACCACTGGAGAGACCCTTGAGGCAAATCACTTTGTGAATTGCAAAACCCTGGGAGGGGGCCAAGGCGCCACACTTTTGGTTGTGGTCAGTGCTATAAAACTTTATTGAATTCACTTTTTTTGCGCCCAGAGGAACCAAAAGAAAGGTCCCACGGTTACTAAATCTTTTTTTTTTTTTTATTGGATTTGCTTGCTTATTTCTTCAAGCTCTGGATTGAACGGAATGGTTCCACCTTTCTCTAACTGCTTTTTGGGCTTTCTGTGGTTAAGGTTTGCAAAACCGCCTCCCCTCTTAGTGCTTAGGGACATAACTGATAGCAAGGATTACTAAAGCTCCTGTGTGTCCCCAATGTACAATAAAGAAAATTGGGTTTTTTGATTTGCCTTTAAAATTTGTTGGCATACATAACAGGAAACTAATATCCCTCCCCTCAGTGTTGTGGTATATGGCTTGCTACAAAACGGAAGCCTGTCATACAGGAGGGGACTTCCTTTCTTTTCTTGGGATCGTTAACCAGTTCCCGCCAGGCCAACAGCAGGTTGACGAACAGGCGGTGGTTTTGTTATACTAACTGTATGTCATATGACGTCCTGTTAGGATGCGCTGATCGCACGCAATTGTTGAAAGTGTTCCTGGAGAAAGCCAGAATTTTATGTTGTATGCCACTAATGTGCAGATGTTCATGTGACCTTTTAAAATTTCAAGTTTCTGGCTGTTGTAGCCATGATCCTGAATTGAATACTTGAGTAAATGTTTTAATCCAGGAAAATATTTTCCAATAACCAAAATTCCAGAGTTATCTGGCCTTAAAGTGGTTTGAAAACCTTAAAATTTATTTTTTATTTTTACCTTAAAGGAGAAGTTCAGCCTAATGCCCCGTACACACGTTCCGATTATCGGTTGACAAAAGTCGCTTTCGGACAGATCGTTCGATAATCTGATCGTTAGTACGCAGCTTTCGACAGCCGATCACGACAGTCCATCCAACCAAATCCGAAGGGACAAACAGGAAAACTTTTGTCGGACGACAGCCCATCGTACGACAATCGTGTAATCAGTACAGTAAGCGTCCGATAAAAGTCGTTCGACAAACATCACGCTTGCTCGGAAACACGAAAATAAACCAGAAGGACACAGGGATCACACGTATTTGACATCATTGAAAATACGTAGCTACGCACAGCGGAAGTTTTTTCCAGAATCGTACGACAAAAATCTTTCACACATTTTGCACAGTTGTATTCAATCTTGGTTGTATGCCACAAAATGCGAACGATCTGTCGTACGATAATCGGAACGTGTGTACGGGGCCTAACACTAGGGTTTTGAATGGCTATTAAAGGTAACCATCCTCACCTGTGATCTGTTTTCTTGTAATTAGTGTGTGTGTATAAAAGGTCAATGAGTTTCTGGACTCCTGACAGACCCTTGCATCTTTCATCCAGTGCTGCACTGACGTTTCTGGATTCTGAGTCATGGGAAAAGCAAAAGAATCATCAAAGGATCTGCAGGAAAAGGTAGTTGAACTGTATAAAACCGGAAAGGGATATAAAAAGATATCCAGGGAATTGAGAATGCCAATCAGCAGTGTTCAAACTCTAATCAAGAAGTGGAAAATGAGGGGTTCTGTTAAAACCAAACCACAGTCGGGTAGGCAAACTAAAATTTCAGCCAAAACTGCCAGGAAAATTGTTCGGGCTGCAAATAAAAACCCACAAACAGCTTTTGGTGAAATCCAGGACTCTTTGAAAACATGTGGCGTGGCTGTTTCAAGATGCACAATAAGGAGGCAGTTGAAGAAAGATGGGCTGCATGGTCAAGTCGTCAGAAGAAAGGCGTTATTACACAAATGCCACAAAGTATTCTGCTTATAATATGCCAAACAGCACAGAGACGAGCCTCAAACCTTCTGGCACAGTCATTTGGCGTAATGAGACCAAAATTGAGCTTTGGCCACAACCATAAACGCTTTTTTTGGAGAGGAGTCAACAAGACCTATGATAAAATGTACACCATTCCTACTGTGAAACAGGTTTATCACTGATGATTTGGGGATGTGTGAGCTACAAAGGCACAGGAAATTTGGTCAAAATTGATGGCAAGGTGAATGCAGTATGTTATCAAAAAATACTGGAGGAACATTTGCATTCATCAGCCAGGAAGCTGCGCATGGGACGTACTTGGACATTCCAACATGAAAATTATCCAAAACACAAGGCCAAGTCGACCTGTCATTGGCTACAGCAGAATAAACTGAAGATTCTGGAGTGGCCCTTTCAGTCTCCTGACCTCAATATCATTGAGCCACTCTGGAGAGATCTCAAATATGCAGTTCATGCAAGACAGCCCAAGAATTTACAGGAACTGGAGGCTTTTTGCCAAGAGGAATGGGCAGCTTTACCATCTGAGAAGATAAAGAGCCTCATCCACAAATACCACAAAAGACTTCAAGATGTCTTTGATAAAGGGGGCAATACACGGTATTAAGAACTGGGGTATGTAAACTTTTGATCAGGGTAATTTGGGTAGTTTGTAATGATTTAAAAAGAGTAAACACAGTTGATTGATAAATGGCTTCAGCCAAACACTGAGTGAAAAAAGTTTTTGTCATCATTCATATTCTCTGAAAAATGGCCAAGAAATCATAAATTCTGCCAAGGTATATAAACTTATGAGCACAACTGTACATACCTTTTTAGAAAAAGATCCCATGCTGAGCTGTCAGCTGCAGCTTTCCTGTGGAGGCGGGTGCCGAGGACACGGGCGACAACAAAAGCCCCTTAGTAACTATGGTTGACATCACTTCCCATTCATTTCACAGCTGTTGTCGGCTGTGTACTCTGCAGAACTTCCACCCCTGGAGACCGGACCAGAGTGGCTTCACAAAAGCTATGTATACTGATTTCTTCTTTACAGGGCTAGATAGGTTAGTGTTGGATTGTGGATGTCTGTAGATGTAGGGATTTTAGTGTTAGGCTGGACTTCTCCTTTAATGCATTCTAAGCATTAGGGTAAAAAAAAAAAAAAAAAAAAAACGGTTGCACAGAATCCCCACCACTTGGCAATTAGTAAAAAAAATGTGCTCACCAAGAATAGTCAGAACTCACTCTCGTATCAATCCTAGCAGCTTTGCATCTCTGAGAATAAGATTCACCAAAAAATAAAAGCCAAACTGCATTGGAAGTTCCTTAGTACAGCAAATTAAAACAAGCAATATTGCATGTACATAGTGGGGTTCAGCGTATCACAATTTTGTGGCTAGAGCCAGTTATAGATCCAATGTCAAAGGAGCACTCTACCCTCTTCTAGATGGCCTGATGGGAGTATTGCACGTTCAAATGAAAGTCTGTTTAACAGATACTTTAAAAAAAAAAAAAAGGAAAAATAAAAAATAACCACTATTGGCTTTGACTGAAGGGTCCCTTTCCTCTATTTACATGTTTTGGGTTCAGAACCCCTTCCTCATAATATCTAGAATAGTTGTTCATCAGAATATAATAGGGTTGCTCTATTTTTCATTTTCTCTTTATCTTACCCAGGAATGCCTTCACAGTTTCTAAAAAGCATTGTGCTCACATACTTAGTGTTTTTTAAAACTTTATGAATTTTTGGTAATACACTCTACCTTTTTATGTAATTTAATTTTTGTTCATTTTCAACTAGGTGTTTTTTGTGGACTATGGCAATCAATCGAAAGTTGAATTGAGCTCTTTGAGGGAAATCCCCAGCCATCTTCTGGATCTTCCTTTTCAGGTCAAGTTGTGTTTTTTTTTTTTTTTTTAAATGAAATGTTCGGAAACTTGCATACAGAAAAAGACAGGTGTGGGAAGGGAGTGGTAAGGGAAATAGAGTGTAAAACAGAAGGGGTTCTATACCATTTAGTTAAGGTCTTAAATTTGTCTCCAGAGGTATAACACAAATTGATGATTTTAGGGAAAATTTTATGTTTTTGAAACCAAACAATCAACCCAGCTCTCCAA
Organism: Lithobates sylvaticus; assembly: GCA_028564925.1. NCBI lineage: Eukaryota > Metazoa > Chordata > Amphibia > Anura > Ranidae > Lithobates > Lithobates sylvaticus. Next base: position 77,781,013 of record CM053038.1, read on the forward strand.
ACAAGATCTCTTCCACTTTCCAGGTACAGCGTGCCACTTTCTTACACTGGTGAGACTTTGTTATCAAGGATGCTAATCAGCATATCCTAATATCTTAATCGAACAGGACAGCATGGGTGTCAGTCTTTCAGGCTGGGGAGGAGTGTTGCAGTCCTTGGTGGTCCAGGGATCATAGTCATCAGTTAAAGCCAACTCAGCCATCAAAATCCTGGAGTGCAGAGCAATACGGATGGCACTACAACATTGAAGACCTCCCTTTGTTGCCAGGACAATTTATTAGGGTGCAAGCACAAACTGCTATGGCATACATCACCCACCAAGGGAGTACCTGGAATTAGGGATGCACCGATGCCACTTTTTTGACACCGAGTACCGATACTTGACATGTACTCGCCGATACCTATCGCCTATGAAGAGGGGTGGTTTGGGAGGAGGCGGGGGGTTGTTGTTTGAGAGCCGGGTGGTGGGAGGGGAGAGTTAAGTGAGGGCAAGGTAGTTGAGGGTGGGGTGAAATAGGGATTGTGGGGTGGGAGAGTTTAGATGTTAAAGGCTGTAAACGCTGGGGGGGATGGGGATAGGAGGGTTATTGGGAGACATGGGGGCAGAGGTGACAGCTGATAGAGGGAAGGAGGAGACAACAGGCAGAAGTGACTGCAGGCATGCTATGAGACAGCCAGAGACTGCAGGCATGGTACAGTAGACAGCCAGGGACTGCAGGCATGGTAGAGGAGACAGCCAGGGACTGCAGGCATGGTACAGTAGACAGCCAGGGACTGCAGGCATGGTACAGGAGACAGCCAGGGACTGCAGGCATGGTACAGGAGACAGCCAGGGACTGCAGGCATGGTACAGGAGACAGCCAGGGACTGCAGGCATGGTACAGGAGACAGCCAGGGACTGCAGGGATGGTACAGGAGACAGCCAGGGACAGCAGGCATGGTACAGGAGACAGCCAGGGACTGCAGGCATGGTACAGGAGACAGCCAGGGACTGCAGGCATGGTACAGGAGACAGCCAGGGACTGCAGGCATGGTACAGCAAGGAAACAATGCTTGTGGGCTGTTAGGGTGGGCGGGCCTGCACCTAGCTATGCCAATGGTAGGAGGAGGCGGGGAAGGCACTGTCCGGAGGGGAAGAGGAGGCGGTCCGCTCCCAAGCGACATCACTTCCGGTATCGGAGCAAAATGGCTAGTATCTGCGCCGATATCGGTGCATCCCTACCTGGAATCATGCAGCATTGAAGGAAATGAGCCAGATATGGACAGAGACTCACTATCCTGCAGTCTGTGGTCCACATTTTTAGAGTCAACAACTAGAAAGCTATCTCTGTTTTAGATCAAGGGGAATATGCCCCTCACCTTGACGTATTTAACCGAACATGTTAGAGGTGAGGAACTCCAGATGTGGCTATCTTAGCCTCCCGATTAAAAAAGAAACTACCCCTATTTGTGACCAGGACCAGGGACCCTCAAATGTTAGCAGATGCTCTGCTGATCTCCTGGCCTCAGTTCAGGCTAAGCGATTGCTTCTCCCCAGTTCAAATTCTTCTCTACGCCACAAAATAGAGCAAATGAAGAATTCTATGATTCTCATTGCAACATGATGGCCCAGAAGACTACTAGGAGACCACCTCTGGCTTCTTCCTTGCAGGCCAGACCTGCTGTCTCAGCGCCCCTCTGTTCCATTCTGGTCCTCAGTCACTGGCTTTTTTTTTTCTTTTTCCAAATACAATTTTTATTGAGCTCCAATAAAGGGCAAGACCTCATCATAACAAGAATAATATGAAGATAATTGAGATTGTAAACATGTAGTTCAGTTCAGTGCACCGCATTCCTGAATGAAAGTTGGTAGGGGCCCGAAGTGTTAAACTCCCAGGATGGAGGGCTGCCGCCCCGCAGTGACTAACTTAGCGGCATGGTCAGTCTGAGTTACGCAAGGTTTTGAATTCTGCAGGTTGAAGGCCTGGTGAAAATTTTGGCTATCCTATAGTCGGGGATAATGGTGATTTTATTTTATTTTTTTAATCGTGAGATGCTTGCAGGGCCCTCAGTCACTGGCTTTACCAGCATGGCTGTTGAAGCCCAAGTCTTAGGCCTCATGACCACTGGCCTTTCAGAAAAAATGAGCTGCAAAGCTAGTACCGACGCCAGCAAAAAAGTGGTGTTAAAAACATGATTTTATCCACATTTAGCATTGATGTCAATGCCTGTTTCGCCACACTAGCTTTTAGCCACGTTTCTCTGTCTCTATTCAAAATCAATGGTTTCCTATGGGAGCCCATTGATTTGAATAGAAGTCGCATCAGAAGTAGGATCAAGATGATCCGACTTGCGGTGCGACTTGCAGTGCGACTTGTGTGTTCAAAATCTTGAAGGGTATCCCGACCAAAATGTAATTTTTTATTTATTTTTTGCCAAAAAATGGCATGGGGGTCCCCCCAAGATCCATACCAGACCCTTATACGAGCACGCAACCCCAGAAGGTCAGGAAAGGGGGGGTGGACGAGCGAGCCCCCGCCCCCCCCAGATCATACCAGGCCACATGCCCTTAACATGGGGGGGGGAAGTGCTGTCCCTATGTTGATGAGGACAAGGGCCTCTTTGCCCGTCAACCCTTGCCGTTGGTTGTCAGGGCCTGCAGGTGGGGGCTTATCGGAATCTGGAAGCCAGATCCTGGCCCCCCACCCTAGGTGAATGAGTATAGGGTATATGTTGAGGACATGTGGCCTGGTATGGTCCAGGAGGGGTCGCGATCTCTCCTGAGCTGCATACCATTTTTTGGCCGTGAGGTTCCCCCTAACCACTTCTCGGCCGGTGCACGACGATGTACGTCTGCAGAATGGCACGGACAGGCATAAGGGCGTATAGGTACGCCCCTTTAAGAATGCCGCCTTGCCATCGCGTGCGCACCGGCCGCGCGTGCCGGTCGGGACCCCCATGAGACTCTATCGCTGCGGGGTACCCGCGATCGTCTCACGGGGAGGCTGAACGGGGAGATGCGGAAGTAAACCAGCATCTCCCCGTTCTGCCTAGCAACAAGTCGCACTGATCTCGGCTCCCTGTAATTGGAGCAGAGATCAGTGTTCACTAGCACAGCCACGTCCCTCCACAGTAACGCCCCTAGGCCACACTTAACCCCTTCACTGCCACCCCCTGGTTAATCCCTTAACTGCCAGTGTCATTTACACAGGAGTCGGTGCATTTGTATAGCACTGATTGCTGTATTAAATGACAATGGTCCCAAAAATGTCCGATGTGTTCGCCATAATGTCGCAGTCACAATAAAAATCGATGATCGCTGCCATTACTAGTAAAAAAAAAAAAAATTATTAATAAAAATGCCTTTTGCGCAAACCAATCAATCGCTTATTCCGATTTTTTTTTTTTTTTTAACCAAAAATATGTAGAAGAATACGTATCCGCCTAAACTGAGGAAGAAATTTTTTTTTTATATTTTTGGGGGATATTTATTATAGTAAATATAATTTTTTTTTTCAAAATTGTCGCTCCTTTTTTTTGTTTATAGCGCAAAAAAAAAAAAAAAAAAAAAACGCAGGGGTGATCAAATACCACCAAAACAAAGCTCTATTTGTGGGAAAAAAAGGACATCAATTTTGTTTGGGAGCCATGTCGCACAACCGCGCCATTGTCAGTTAAAGCGACGCATTGCCGAATTGAAAAAAGTGGTCTGGTCTTAAGTCAGCAAAATGGTACGGTCAGAAAGTGGTTAAGATCCATACCAGACCGAAAGGTCTGGTATTGTCTTTGGGGGAAACTTGCGCAAAAAAAAATGTTTACGTTTTGTTGGGGTTCCCTTTCAAGATTCTCAGCACAAAAGTCGCACTGCAAGTCTCATCATCTTTATCTGACTTCTGGTGTGACTTCTATTCAAATCAATGTTCTCCCATAGGGAACCATTGATTTTGTATAGAGGCAGAGAAACGCAGGACTAGGCTTAACGCTGTGTATACAGCATCAAGCCTCGTTAAATCGCGTTTAACCCCTTTTTCCCCGCACCAGGTGTTTTTTTACAGCTCTAGCACTGGAGCCTCAGAACGCGCTGGTCCTGTTTTTTTTTTTTGTTTTTTTTTTTGCTGCTTAAAACACCTATGCCACTTACAGCTCCTAAATGCCTTGGTGGGCATGAGGCCTTCGGCTAACATGGAGAGGCATTTTTAAGCTGTCAAAAATGCTCCTAAAAGCGTCTGTAAAACTGTCTGTGGGCATGAGGCCTTAAGAGACAGAGGGGTCTCTGAGTCTGTCATTCCAACCTTACTACAAGCAAGAAAAGCCACCTTCAGAAAGATATACAATGGTATCTTGAAATCCTTCTTTTGAGGTGATCACAGGCACTTAACCACTTTCAGCTCCGGACCATTTTGCTGGCTTAAGACCAGACCACTTTTTGCGATTCGGCACTGTGTCGCTTTAACTGACAATTGCGCGGTCGTGCGACGTGGCTCCCAAACAAAATTTACGTCCCCCCCCCCCCAAATGGCTTTCTTTTAGTGGTATTTGATTGCCCCTGCGGTATTTATTTTATGCGCTATAAACAAAAAAAGAGCGACAATTTTGAAAAAAACACATTATTTTTTACTTTTTGCTATAATAAATATCCCCCAAAAATATATAAAAAAAAACATTTTTTTTCCCCCCGAGTTTAGGCCGATACGTATTATTCTACATATTTTTGGTAAAAGAAAAACGCAATAAGTGGTTATTGATTGGTTTGCACCGAAGTTATAGCGTTTACAAAATAGGGGATAGTTTTATAGAATTTTTATTAATTTATTTTTTTACTAGTAATGGCGGCGATCAGCGATTTTTATTGTGACTGCGACATTATGGTGGACACATCGAACATTTTGGACACATTTTTGGGACCATTGTCATTTATACAGCAATCAGTGCTATTTAAATGCACTGATTCCTGTGTAAATGACACTGGCAGTGAAGGTTCGTGTTTTTTCATCTTAATCCTACAACACCTGATTGTGTGCTCTCTGCATGTTGGGCCTGAGTATGTGGCCAGACTGTGGAAAAGTGTCACACGTGGTGTCACCATTCTCAGTAGGAGTAGTAGAAAGTATTTTGGGGTGTAGTTGCAAGTATGCAAAATTACAACTTCAAAAAACTCACCATGCCTCTTACTAAATACCTGGGAATGTCTACTTCCCAAAAACGGGTTATTTGGTGGGGGGTTGTATTTGGCTTGTTGGTGTCTCAAAAAATGATATAGATCGTCAGTACATCAGGTGTGATCCATTTTCAGTCATTGGCACCCTCCCCACACCCATCTCCAGAAATTCTATGCAGCTGCAGGAGGTCAGCAGCAAGGAACAATGAAGGAAATGGTTATTTGGTATTGCTTTAGCAGATTTAAATCTTTCAGTTAGGGTTTACATTTATTTTGACTTGCTTGATATAAATATATATTGTTTGTCGTTTGAGCTTTATAATCACACTGTTCCACAATTCAGGCCCTGGAGTTCAAGATCTGTAAGATGCGCCCATCTGCAAAGTCAATGATCTGTGGAGAGCAGTGGAGTCGCGAAGCCTGCTTGAAGTTTAACTCCTTAGTTATTGGTTCTGCTCTTCTGGTGAAAGTTTTCTCCATTGTACATAGTATTCTGCATGTTGATGTCTACCGCCACGTTGAAGGTCTTGAGGAAGTCAGCATAAGAGATGTACTTATTGCAGATGGTTATGCTGAGTCTGCAGAGGAGACATTTGAATCAAAAGTATGTCGTTTTACTGAGCTTTATCCTGTATTTAGTATTCTGTGTTGGTATATAGAAGAGAGAGCTTCTATATAGGACCTCTGTGTGCCAGAGAACTTGTTTGTTTTGTGAAATAACTGATAACATTTACAGCTATGCCTCCAAGTCAGTAAAGGTTGGGGAAATGTTTGTGTATACCTGAGAGGGGAAAATAATATCTAGTATGTCTATACAATAGATGTGCACTGGCAAACACATTGTTAAGCCATCCATCCCCCATATAGCTCCACCTTCAACCATCATGCCTCAGATTTTTGCTAGTGTCCTAGGCAGTTGGGCCCCTCATTTCGATTGAGAAAAATGCAATAACACTTTTTTTAAATTATTATTTAATAAGTATACTTGCTACACTTTAGATATTCTTTACTTTGGTGACTGCACTCAAGACTTTGAAAATGCATCTTGAACTAATGTTGACACAGCAGCTGTCAAGATCACTGTAGCCAAATTTTTGATAGATCTGTTCAGACCACGCTGGACTGGAAGATTGTGGGACTAACCAGAAATGTGACCTTAGGGCACTTTGCGCCACACATTGTGGTGCTTTTTAGATGTCTGTGTACTATTTGCTGCAGAGCACTGCCCAAGTGTATATCCCTTGCATAGATTATACAGTTGATTCCACTACACCAATGTGCTCCACTTCTATTAAAGTGCCATCACCAGTAAGTAGGCTCCTTACCAGATGTACAGAAAACAAAAGCACTCAGGATTGAGCCTTAACACAGGATTCCGAACATCAGGTATGGTTTCCCCTCAGACCATGTCCTCCAAGATCAGTAAGTTCAGACCAGAGCTCCAAAGCGGGGGGGGAGGGGGACGTTCCAATATCAAGATGAATAGATAAAGCACTCAAGGGTGCATCCAAAGGTTACCATGTAAATAATAAAGGCAGACCATAGCGTGATATTGTATAAATGAAATGACTTTAATAAAAATCAGATATTACTCACATTCTTAATGAACAAGATAGGCAGTAAAAATCCAACAATTGTTTAAAAAGAAGCGCCGGCCGGCATCCAATCAAACCCTTTCTCCTTGTAACACGAACGTGGTGACGTCACTGCGCGTCCTCCCAGACGCGTTTCGTCATCAACAGACGTTTTCAATGGGGATCCCCCCTCTGGGAGGACGCGCAGTGACGTCACCACGTTCGTGTTACAAGGAGAAAGGGTTTGATTGGATGCCGGCCGGCGCTTCTTTTTAAACAATCGTTGGATTTTTACTGCCTATCTTGTTCATTAAGAATGTGAGTAATATCTGATTTTTATTAAAGTCATTTCATTTATACAATATCACGCTATGGTCTGCCTTTATTATTTACATGGTAACCTTTGGATGCACCCTTGAGTGCTTTATCTATTCATCTTGATATTGGAACGTCCCCCCCCGCTTTGGAGCTCTGGTCTGAACTTACTGATCTTGGAGGACATGGTCTGAGGGGAAACCATACCTGATGTTCGGAATCCTGTGTTAAGGCTCAATCCCGAGTGCTTTTGTTTTCTGTACATCTGGTAAGGAGCCTACTTACTGGTGATGGCACTTTAATAGAAGTGGAGCACATTGGTGTAGTGGAATCAACTGTATATGAGGGCATTCATCCATTGTTTTGAAATTCATCTATCATAAGCACTCTGAGAATACCATTCTACCATTGCCCACAGTGACCCAGTCACCGAGAACTAGAATATTGATTAAGGCCATCCGGGCTGAAGCACTGGGAGCTACCTCACAGTTTGTACTGTTGTGTGTCATTTTTAAATTCCTGCCTCTGCCATCAGCAGTAACGGTTAAGGCAGAGAGAACGTGGTACTGGTGTTACCTACTAGGTGACATTCCCTGTATTTTCTCCTGCCATTTAACCTTTATGAAGCCACTACCCACTGCTTCTCTCTTTTGAATCATCTTGATTATGTCTCCTAGTCACTCCCATCCCCTCACAGCTAGAACACACTGAGGGAACACATTTAACCACTTAAGGACTGAGCCTCTTTCTGAGATTTGTTGTTTACAAGTTAAAAACTTTTTTTTTTTTTTTTTTTTGCTAGAAAATTACTTAAAACCCCCAAACGTTATACTTTTTATTTTTTTTCCCACCAACACCCTAGAGAATAAAATGGCAGTCGTTGTAATACTTTGTCACACCATATTTGCGCAGCGTTCTTGGAAGCGCATTTTTTTTTTTTAAATGCACTTTTTTTAATTAAAAAAATAAGACTACAGTAAAGAGAGCCCGATTTTCCCTCCCCGTCTTTCAGGACGGCCACAAGGAGAGACCTTGGCTCCTCCTCTTTCTTTGGAAACCCTGCGCCAGGCCCCATAAATTTTCACCTCCCCTGCCAGCCTCAGTTATTTGTGTTTCCCCCGGTGGGGAGACACTGCGCAAGAACCAGGCCCTAAGACAGTCAGAGACTGGGGGCTGTATTTTTTAGTCCCTGTTAAGGTGACGGGTTCTCCAGGGCAGCAGCGTGGTACTTACTGGCCGCATCCTTTTTGCCTCTCCAGCTTTGCCGAGCGCAGGTGGAAGTCCGGGGGCCTGCTATCACAGCCACAGGGCAGGGAGGCACCACCGTTCCCCCCTGTACAGGGTATAGGCCACAGAGTGAAACCAGGAAGTGTATTTCAGAAAGCTACTGAGAAAAACGCCACACATAGCTCTAAGAGAAAGTGCACCTCTTGTAGGGACACCCTAGGGGAGGCTTGGAAAAAAGTGTTATGTACAGATGGTATTGATGCACTGGTTAGTGAAAGGGCATCAGAGCAGGAGACAGGGTTAGTGGCATCGGCTAAAGAGTTGTCCTAAACTTTTCAGTCCTTCAAAACCTTGTTTGAAGGTTTACAATCTCTCACTAATCCCTCACCCGTATCGAAGTACAACCCTGCCTCTTGCACAGGGCTCTGAGTCTTCCCAACCTATGGCCACTGCTTCGGCAGAGGAAAATACGGGGACTTCCAGAGAGGAGGCTAGGGAGAAGCCAGACAGTGCTACCACCGGTTCTCAGGACAAATCAGAGGGAGAGAATCGGGACAGGGAGTCCAGGAAACCCTCAAGATACAAACTGTCCCTTGATGTAGATGGCCCTTTTAGGGGCAGTTTATACCACCCTGGGTATTCAGGCAAACAAGAAACCCCCCAAGCCAGAAGGGGAAAAGAAGACTTGGGGCCACGGGGTAAGGGCAAAGGAGGGGCGATTTTTCGCCCTCTTGAGCAGCCCCGAAAAAACCAATGACCCACCGGTCACAGTGGGAGGAAGACTGGGGGCCTTCCTTCCACAATGGGAAGCAATTTCCCCCAACCAATTTAGCCTAAGGATCGTAAGGAGGGGGGATACTGCCTAGAGTTTTACAGAGCCCCCTTCCACATGGAAGCCTAGTCATGCTTCTTCCCAGATGTGCGACAAAGGCAGAGGCCCTCCTGGGGGCATTAAAGGAACTAGAGCAACAGAATGTGGTTTGCAGGGTTCCAAAGGGGGAGGAAAGGGCAGGCTTCTATTCACACGTTTTCGTGGTGAAGAAGCCTTCAGGAAGTTGGATTCATCCTAAACCTGAAACCCCTGAACCAATCAATTGCCTACCAAAGGTTCCGGATGGAATCCCTATTCACAGTCAGGGCGTTGCTACCCCAGAACTGTTATATGGTGTCATTGGATCTGAAAGACGCTTACCTCAACTTCCCTATTGCAGAAACTTTTCAAAAATTCCTGCACCTGGCTGTGAAGGTAAAGGGAGAAACCATTAATCTGCAGTTTCAGGCACTGCCATTTGGCCTATCCTCGTCATCCGAGTATTTACAAAGGTCATGGCAGAAGCCACGGCTTTTCTGCAACTCAGGGGAGTATCAATTATTGCATACTTTGACGATTTAGTCATCTTTGCAGTATCATCAGAGCAGCTAATCGGGGATCTGGAACTAACAAAAGAAACCCTTACAGGACTAGGGTGGCTGCTGAATCTGTAAAAGTCCAGCTTAATTCCAGCTCAGCAAATTTTCTATCTCGGGTACCTGCTGGACTCAACATAGATGAGTTTTCCTCCCAGCAGAGAAGATACTGAAGGTGGACAGAGCAGTAGCATCCCTCCAAAGCAACCAGCAGGTATCAATCAGAGCAGTCATGTCAACCCTGGGGTTACTGACTTTTTCCATCCCAGCGGGCAGGCCTACCAGCTCTGGTGGGGGAGGAAATGGATAAATCTGTCACAGGGGTTCTTGTGGCTCATTCCGGTGTCCAGAGTGATTACCACAGACGCAAGCAGCAGAGGCTGGGGAGCACACTTGGGATCTCGGCCGGCACAGTGGATGTGGAAGAGGTCATCCAATGGGAAAGAACTAAAAGTGGTCAGATTGGCACTCAAAGCCTTCAGAGGGGAGCTCCTGGGTCAACATATCCAGGTGCGTTCAGACAACTCCTCGGTCATTGCTTGTATAAACAAGCAGGGCGGCACGAGGAGCGGAGTCCTGTTGGGCTTAGCAACAGATATCCTGCGCTGGGTAGAAGCCAACGCACTTTCCCTTTCATCAGTGTTCCTAAAGGGGGAAGAAAATGTAGTGGCGGACTTCCTCAGCCGGAGGCAGCTGAGAGAAGGCGATTGGGTCCTTAACCAGGAGGTTTTCGACCTTATAGTCAGAAGATGTTGCCCCCCTGAGGTGGACCTATTTGCTTTAAGGAGCAACGCAAAGACCCCATGTTTCTTCTCACTAAACAGATGGGAAAATGCTCTAGGGGTAGATGTGCGAACACAAAGCTGGCACTTCAAGACTTGCTACGCCTTCCCGCCTCCGGTTCTACTAAAAAAAAATTCAGTTAGAAAACACCTCTCTAACCTTAGTGGCCCCACACTGGCCCAAAAGGGCTTGGTTTTCGATCATCCTCAGGCAGTTGGCAGTGGAATCCCTCTGGTTCCTTCCGCTTCAAAAGGATCTCCTCTCACAGGGCCCAGTTCTGTCCCCAGGTACACTGCTGCAACTTAGCGGCCTGGCTTCTGAAGAGGAAATACTAAAAACTAAGGTTTTTTCTGCACAACTGGTAGCCACCCTTCTCAATAGTATGGAGGAGACGTGCCAAATCTACCAAAAGGTTTGGGGGCGCTTTAGGCAGTGGTGTTTACAGAACTCCTTTAAGGTGCAGAGCCCTATAGCAGTCTTGGGAGTTTTTGCAATGCGGGGCAGATAAGGGGCTAGCCACCAGTACCCTCAAAAGCCAAATCTCAGTGCATATTTGGAGAAATCCCTGGCCACCAACCCTTGGGTGGTCAGATTTTTCAAAGCTCTAACAAGACGGAGACCAGTGCAGTGTCCACCCTTCCCTAAGTGGGACCTATCCCTGGTCTTACAGGCCCTAACGGAGCCTCCATTTGAGCCTTTAGAAGATTGTGCTCTAAAGGACCTAACTTTTCAAAACCGTTTTTTTGGTGGCAGCGACTACTAGGAGAGTCAGCGAGATAGAGGCTCTTTCTATCAGGATCTATTTTCGGATCAGGACATTTTTAAGACAGATCTGTTTTTTTTTACCGAAGGTGGCTTCAAAATGCCCTAATCCCTCAAGTGAAAGGGAATTTAGGTTTTATACCTTTGACGTAAGGAGATGTATACGACGGTATTTAGAGCTGACGAAGACTTTTAGGAAGTCGGACTTTGTTTTGGTTGGTGGAACAACCAACCAGATGGCTCAAGGTAGCCATTATCCAGGCCTATGAACGGGCAGGGAAAGAGGCTCCTATGGGAATTAAAGCAGACTCTACCAGGGCTATGGCAGCTTCGCAGGCGGAAAGAGCTGGAGCAGCGCCAGAGCAAATTTGCAAGGCAGCAATGTGGTCCAGTTTTACCACCTTTGGAAAACATTAGAGTGGACCTGGTATCGACAAATGAGCAGATCTTTGGTTGAAAAGGTTCTCCAAGCCGTTGTCCTGCCCTAAGTGTTAAGTGCTCGCCTATCCGCTTATTGTGGCTGTGCTGAAAGATGGGGAGGGAAAATTACAGTTACGCTTATCGGTAATGTATTTTCCAGTAGTCTTTCAGAACAGCCTTGGTTATCCACCCAAATTTTTTGTGGGGGTCTTGAGGAAGACCTAAACCCTGGCACAATAGTAATGTGTGATGGTATGTTATTAATGTGTTCTTGTGTCTCCCCAGCTGACCGGAGGTGCTCTTGAAAAACTGAGGCTGGCGGGAGGTGAAAATTTATGGGGGCTGGCACAGTGTTTCCAAAGGAAGAGGCTGTCCTGAAAGACTACTGGAAAAGAAGTTACCGAGTTAGTACGCTCATGTTGATGCCCAACATGTCACGCTTCAAAATTGCACCGGTTTGTGGAATGGCGACAAACTTTTACCCTTAAAAATCTCCATAGGCGACGTTTAAAAAATTCTATAGGTTGCATGTTTTAATTTAGAGGAGGTCTAGGGCTAGAATTATTGCTCTAGCTCAACCGATCGCGGCGATACCTCACGTGTGGTTTGAACACCGTTTTCATATGCGGGCGCTAGTCAAGTATGCGTTCGCTTCTGCACGTGAGCTCGTCGGGACAGGGCACATTTAAAAGTGTTTATTTTTTCTTATTTATGTTACCTTTTTTTTTTTTTTTTTTTTTTTTTTTTATATATACATTTCTGCAGTTTAAAAAAAAAAAAAAAGTGTCCCTACAGGTTGAGTCCCACCAGCCTGGCCTTTCGTGCACCAGGTTTATAAGCTCCTCATGGGAGACATCTCTTGCCATATTTCTCCTTGGGCATGTACTGGGGATGTACTTCCTATTGTCCAACTACTGCCTGGGTCATAGGTGATTTTACAGATAAACAAAAAAAATTATTATTTCTTCAAAACGGATCTTATCTGATCGGACGTTGACGTCAGTTAATATCAGTTTTCACGGATCTGGAAGTAGCCTTGTACGTTAAAATAAACGGATAGCGGTGGTCCCACCTCTCAGTTTTTGAACAAGTAGTACATAAGGCCAATAACAGAGGGCAAGATGGTTGGGGTGGGGTTATATGGGGTCTCTCACTTATGGACTATTTTGCCAGTTCAGTTTCCCAACCTCCTTAAGGGGAACGGGAAACGGGAAGCGGATATTTCAAACAAAGATCTTATCAAGAGTTCTGAGAAATCTTTCAGCTTCTTATAAAAATTTCTGTTTCACAAAAACAAAAAACACACGCATATCCTAAATGCATCTAGATTAATACACCTGAATCAAAATTTTCAGGAGTTCCCTAGCACACAAAGGCAGACCATCAAGCAGCTATGAGAAGTACACAAAGTGGTCTATTGGGCTTTTAAACATTTAAAATACATCAATGATTAGCGATTACACTATTCCCACTGATTCACCTTTCTATATTAAAATAAACGGATAGCGGTGGTCCCACCTCTCAGTTTTTGAACAAGTAGTACATAAGGCCAATAACAGAGGGCAAGATGGTTGGGGTGGGGTTATATGGGGTCTCTCACTTATGGACTATTTTGCCAGTTCAGTTTCCCAACCTCCTTAAGGTGGCTGTATAACCTATGTCTAAGAATGTACTACCTTCCTGTGGCCCTCAATGGTCTTTAGGACAATTATTTTACGAGTATTATAAAAAGCCTATTACAATACTTGGCTTTTTTGGCAGCTGATACATTTCAGATGGTGGCACATGTTTGTATTTATTAATGTGGACAGATTGGCAACTATGAAGCGGAAGGAATATTCCTGTGGCATTGCTAAAATTACTCTGGCAAGACATCTGTTCTCTAGATTTGCTTTAACATTTTTCCCTGAATAATTTTTCATGAGTAAATTTCTAATATAGAAAGGTGAATCAGTGGGAATAGTGTAATCGCTAATCATTGATGTATTTTAAATGTTTAAAAGCCCAATAGACCACTTTGTGTACTTCTCATAGCTGCTTGATGGTCTGCCTTTGTGTGCTAGGGAACTCCTGAAAATTTTGATTCAGGTGTATTAATCTAGATGCATTTAGGATATGCGTGTGTTTTTTGTTTTTGTGAAACAGACATTTTTATAAGAAGCTGAAAGATTTCTCAGAACTCTTGATAAGATCTTTGTTTGAAATATCCGCTTCCCGTTTTTCCTGGCTATAAGCCTAATGCCCTGTACACACTGTCGGACATTCCGATGACAAAATCCGTCTGATTCTTTCAGACGGATTTTGGCCCAAACTTGTCTTGCATACACACGGTCGCACAAAGTTGTCGGAAAATCTGATCGTTCAGAACGAGGTGACGTACAACACGTACGACGGGACTATAAAGAGGCCAGTAGCCAATCGCTTTTGCCTCGTAATTTATTCTGAGCATGCGTGGCACTTTGTGCGTCGGAATTGTCTACACACACGATCGGAATTTAAACTATTGGATTTTGTTGTCGGAAAATTTTAGATCTCAAACTTTGTGTGTCGGAAATTCCGATGGAAAAAGTCTGATGGAGACCACACGAGATCGGAATTTCCGACAACACAATTCGATCGCACATTTTCCATCGGAAAGTCCGACCGTGTGTACAGGGCATAAGTTTAGTCAGTTTTAAAAACCACCCACACAAAAATCAGCACAAGGGCTTGGGTTTAGATTCTAAGAGGCTTTATTATGGCTTATTTTTTAAGACTCATGTACACACAGACTGACTGCCGGACGTGGAAAAATCTGCTAGTTTTGCAGCCAGGCAGTCAAAACATTACTATCTTCTGCGTTTGGTAGAGTAAGGTTGAACATCCCCTAACCGTAACAGCTGCTAAACTCTTGTAAAAGCCTATGTGGACATGGACACATGCTTTTATGCAGTTGAGTTTAGGAGCTTTTGCAAAAAAAAGTCAAAAGCTCCTAAACTCAAGTTACAAGCTGTAGTTTACATATGCTCTTTTTTTCAGGTGCTACAAATGAATGCAGCCCAGAACTGCTACTTTTTAAGCAAGGTCCAAGCTGCAGAAAAACCGAAGTACAGGGGGTCCCCGGGTTACAAACAACATAGGGACTGTAGGGTTGTTCTTAAGTTGAATCTGTTTGTAAGTCGGAACAGGTAAATTTTTTAAGTGTAGCTCCAGCCAAAAAATCTATTTTTAATTTTTTTAGATAACATAGAGAAGGGTTATCACCCCAGTAACATTTGTTTTGCTGTCTGTGCCCCTGTTCAGAAGATTTCACCTCACCTTCTGTCCCAATGACAATTGGATTTTGAAAATTTTGGGTTGTTAGGGAAGCATGGACTGGTGATAAAGCATCAGTGGAGACACCTTTTACCCATAATAACTCTTACAGGAGTGAATTTCCCTTCCTAGGGGTGGATTTCCTCTCACTTCCTGTTGTCTCCCTCCGTTTGTAAGTAGGAGTCGTTTGTAAGTCGGATGTTTGTAAGTCGGGGACCCCCTGTATAGTCAAAATATAAAAAAAACAATCTTATCACACGGGACAAGACTTTTTTTTTGTGTCCCTTGTGTTTATGGCTCCTGGTTTCCTTGATATTTTCCTACATCCATCCCCTGCCACGATAATCTTAGTGTGGAAAAGTTAAAAAGAACTGAGAAAACAATCATTTACTCTCAAGAGTGACTACTATGCCCACTCTTCCACCCATCACCCAACTTTCATAGAAGCTTCTGTCCTTTAGGCCGGTTTCACACTGGGGCGGTGCAGGCGGCAACGGTAAAGCAGCGCTATATTTAGCGCTGCTTTACCGTCGTTTTAGCCGCGGTATGCTGCCACTAGCGGGGTGGTTTTAACCCCCGCTAGCGGGCGAAAAAGGGTTAAAACCCCCCGCAAAGCGCCGCTTTGCCGGTGGTATCCCCGCGGTGTCCCATTGTATTCACCGCTCCCTCACCGCTCCAAATATGCTGCTAGCAGGACTTTTTTTTACCGTCCTGCTAGCGCACCACTCCAGTGTGAAAGCCCTCCGGCTTTCACACTGGAGTTATAGGACCCGCTTTTTTCAGGAGCTATACAGGCGCCTTTTTTTAGCTCCTGAAAAACGCCACAGTGTGAAAGGGGCCGTATTCAGTGACCTGGTATCAATTATAGAGGCTTTAGTTGTGGCTTCTTTTAAAAGCAGAGGTAAGTGGAAAGGAAAGGCATAGTTGGGCACTCTTGACGAGTGCAGATGATCTCTCACTCAGTTCTATTAACCCCTTCCACACTACAAAATTGCAAGGAGGTTTAATGGAGGGAAATTTTAAAGAAACCAGGGGTACAGCAACACAAGGGACCCAGAGCATTAATAGTAAGTCATACCCCCCTGTGATTAATTTTTGTGTTAATTTTAAATACACTTATGCCCCATACACATGGGCCGAAATGGGGGTGACATTCGGCCTGGCTGGCTTCTGTTGAAAGGGCGTGACTGTCTGCTCTGAACTGAGCTGTAATTTTTTTTTCTATCAGACTGCTGTCTGCTAGGCTTTAAAGGCTCAAGTTTTTTTACCTTCATGCATTCTGTGCATGAAGGTAAAAATCGTTCTGTGTTCAGCAGCTCCCCTTAATACTCACAGCGATCAAGTGATGTGCACCAGAGCTGAGCTTCTCCCAGGTCTCTCATTCCTCATTGTCTGAGACAGCAGCAGGAGCCAATGACTCCTGCTACTGTCAACAACAGTAATCGAGCCAATGAGGAGAGAGCGGGGGGCGGGCAGCATCTGTGTGTGTTATGAACGCAAAGAGTGGGGCTTGGGAGTGAGCACCTGTGCCCCCAAAGCAAGCAAATTTTTATTGGGGGTACTGGCTGAAGAGGAGGAGCCTGGAGCGCCAGCGGGGGACCCGAGAAGAAGAGGATCGGGGCTGCTCTGTTTTTCTTTTAAATTAACCTTTAATGTCGCTTAAATTCAAATCTGACCTTGTCAAAAAGTTACTAAAGTAACAGATTTAAGCTGCAAACATTTGATGTGCCTGTGAATAGCTGCATTAGTCTTTAAGCAAGCCTTGGCAAAGCCTCTTGGAATCTAGGTCTAGGCTTTTATAGGAGACAACCACTTTGTAAAATAAAAAAAGGGGGGGGGGGGACCTCCCCTTCAATTCAGCTTTAATTAGTAGAGCTTGAGCGGGCATTAATCTTGGCCATGTGACTGTACATTCCCAGACTCTGCCTTGGTTCTTGGTTAGGTTGTCTTCACTTGTTAGAAATGTAACAGGAAGAATGAGACATTGGCGATAGAAAGATAAATTCAAGGCTGACGGAGCTCAAAAACATAGTCAGAGATTTTTGATGGGACCATTCAGCTGTTTACACATTCATTTTCCTCCAGCAAAGTAATGAAGTGCTGAAAGAGCTATTTTCAGTGAGTAACAGAGGTGAAGTAAAACACATGCGTGGTTTTGACAAGAAGAGAGAGAAGGAACTCATTGATGGCCTGCTCGAAAGCTACCAAAACAAGCAGTTTGGTTATCCAAATAACAAGGTACTAACTTTGGTAATGCAGTCATAATGTTGTCTGTCTCTAAATTTGCTTTAATGCAACCTTTGCAGTAATGTATTGCCTTGCACACCAGTAGGGTGCTAATATAGGTCCAGAGTATTGAAGATGGGTTGAGGGGGTGTGGTTAGTGTCTTGGGAGTAGTCCCTGCTGGTTACCCCCTTATCCTTCTCTAGTGATCCTCCTCCTGAGACAGGAAAAGGAACTTATTGGGGCCACAAAATGTGTTTATTTTTTTTACTGTATTTGACTTTTTGGGCCAACCCAAGCTCTACATAGCACCAAAGCTTAGGGGCATTTTGGGAGGCACAGGGTGCCAAATGCAAGAGGCAGAGAGTCTTCTCAGCCCCCTGCATTCATCTCAGATTTCTGATTTGCACATGGATGTGCAGTACAGCCGATGACATCACAAGTGGAGCTGAGTGCTCTGCGTTCCTATGTGAGCAGACAGAACAGCTAGCTGTGAGACCACAGGTCAGAGTAGAATGGTGCTAAAGGGGACTATGTCACAGTAGTAGCACGAGAGCCTTTCTTGCAGTGTATTACCTAGGGGTTAGAGTCTACTGCGGATCTGACACCTTCCACCTGTCTGGTATTTCTGATACTTTTGGGGCAACTTCCTCCAGTATGTGAGTTAAAGAATCCGGAAGTCGCTGCACTCCTCGATTTCTTCATTAAATACTACATCGAAGCAGCACAGACAATGTGGGAACAATCAAATGTTACCTTCCTCCAGTACTTGTGTCAAGAGCGGAATAATCATCTGCCATTGTGATTTTACAGCACCAGTTTTTCGTAATTCTTGCTGGTTTGGATTGCCTTGGTCACAAACGGTAGCGTTCACCCTCTTCTCGCCTCCTTATTATCAGAGGAGGAACCAGTGAAGGACAAGGTTGAGGAAGACCAGAATGTTTGGTAGATGGGGACATAGCAGAATCTTTATCTGAGGAATCTACATGATGCAGCCATGTGGGCTGAGCCCTGCACGGCCACGCTGTTTTTTAAATTGTGACGGCGTGTGTGAGGAGAGGATCCCCTGCCCATCATCGGTGAGAGGTGGGTGAACAGGAGCATGTTACACCCTAATAATGGGTGTAACATGTAACATGACCCTTAAGCTGAACTTTACTTTAAAGACGGAGACATCTCTTAAAGGAGAAGTCAAGCCTTAACTTGTTTGGCCGGGCTTCTCCTGTGGGTCACAGGAGTGGAATTTTGTTTTGCACTCCTGTGACCCGTTTTCATCAGAGAGAGGACTGATGTCCTCTCATTGCTGATGTCACCAATATCAGTCCAGGCACCGTGTCATCCCGACTCTGGGAGTCTGGTATCTGCCAGCTGCCTGGACTGATGGCCATCTCAGCTCCCCGCTGAGATGGCCGCTCCCTGCCCCTCCACAGCTCAGTGCTCTAGTGAGCATGGAGGAGCAGAGCAGGAGAGCTTCTGTTCGACATGCAGTAGCTCTCTGTTTGGGGAGCTGAGAGAACCGAGCCATCGGCGATGTTTGATGGCTTAGTTCTCACTGCAGAGGCAGCGGGGGACATGTGCAGCATCGGACCGATGCTGCATCCACCTAGGTAAGTATGGTTATGGGAAAAATATATATTTTTTTTCTTTTAATCTGTGATTCATTAAAAGTTAGGAATGCTTCTTCCTGTAAAGTCTTATCGTATGTTGAAAGCATTCTTAAATTGGTTGTGAATCCTGGGGCTTCTAAGATCGATGCTCTGGCCTATCTTTCCACCTTCTCTAGGTTGTTCAGGCAGACCATTGTCTCAAGGATTGGGTTCCACCTTTCCTGTCAAGGCACACTTTACTGAATCTGAGAGGACCTCTTGGGCTTTCATCATCAAACAGCCATTTCCCAGTCTTTCAAGGTTGATACCTGGTTTTCTGTGTTCTGTCTGGAGGATATAGATTCAGGCATAAGAGCTTTCAGGCGGGGTCTTTGGGCCTGTTAACTTTTGATTGCTGTGTTGGCCAGTTGAACTGCTTTTGGAATTTCCTGAAGGTGAATAACTTCCTGTGTCCCTCAATGGATAAGATGAGCATGACCTTTGGACTCCAGGTAAAAGGAGAGAGACTTCCTGTGTCCCTCCCTGTACTTGGAAGAAAAGGTTAATACAGTGAGTACAAAAACATATTTTCCGTACAGGGCAGAGTATTCATACACCATGAGTTATAGGCATGTATAGGTGTAATCAGTAGTTGATTGTACTCTGGCAAATCTTTAGAGGACACGCCTGCTGGCTCCCTCACTTATAATCCTGCCCCACTTGTGAATCCTAAGTTATTGTGCTAGTGTCTGAAGGCGATTGACCCTTTCTCCTTCACAAAGAAAACTTAACTAAACTCGTTCATTAATTTTATTTTATCTTTGATTCTTCACTCAGGCCCTCATAGTCTTCTGATGCCAGCATACAATCAGAGTGTTTTGATCGGCGCAGCCTCTATAAAACCTTGGAGCCATATCCAGACCTTTTGGCTGGGTATGACCTTGTAATGTTGCTCTTGGCATTTTGTGCAATGCGTTGAGTTGACCCACAGGGTGCTAATACAGGTCCCGAGTGGTGGAACATTGCTATGGAACCCAGCTTTCAGGTCCACCATTGCACAATGGATACAAAATTTGATTGCAAGTGCTTACATTCTCAGAAATATTCTCCTGGCTTCTGGGCATGTTGGCACAAAGCCTCTGTAGTCTACTTTTGTAAGGCAGCCACTTTTTCCTCTGTTCATGCTTTTTCAAAGTTTTACCAGGTGAAGTTTAATCTTCTGTTAATGCAGCTTTTGTCCACAAGGTTCTTACAGTGGCTCTCTGAGGTTGGGTCTTCTGACCCTTGTTGTTATGCCTGTTAGCACAGTTCTGTTTGCTTCATTGTTGCCCACCCTTTCTAATCCTTGCTTGGGGATGTCTTATGGTGTTTGGATACTCTTCCTGTGTACTGTACAGTTAAGATGAGAGGAATTTTAGTGTACCTGTATTTTCCATATATTGAAGTGTCCAGTACACTACATCCGCCATTCCATTCAATTACATTCTCTATTGCTAAACAAAAACTGAGGACTCACGGAGTGGGGTAGGGTTATAGCGAAGGTGCCCAGGGTGGGTTTGTCCTCTAAAGCTTTGCCAGTGTCCAATCACCTAAAGGCACACAGCTATAACCCATGGTGTATGAATACTCTGCTTGTGTTCTGAATTGTGCTCCAAAATATATAATTTACAAGTAAGTTAGATTTTATCTTTTGCTCACACGTGGAACGCTGCTTTTAATTTATCCCTTGTTCCTAACTAGTGCATTTCTTGAATGTTTTTTTTTCTTCTTGCACTAATCTTAATCTACATTTATTTGTGTCTAGGCAATCCTTTATGGACCATACCATCCCTATAAAATACTTTTTCACAGCATAATTAAAGTTTCCAAGTTCAGGTAATAAATACAGCAAATATTTACACTATTTAAAGATTGCTTTGCCCTTTTTTTTTCACTTATTTAGCATTTATGATAATTTAGCATTGATATTTATAAATGTGGTCTGTGCATTGCTTGTGTCTTTCCTACAGTTGTGATGCTGCATTTTCAAGCAATCATTGATTTAGCTAGTGCCAGAGATTTGTGTTGCACCCATTGCCTGTTTTTTCAGCTCTTTACACTTGGCAGATATCCTGGTTGGCTGTCAGCAGTGAATTTGTTGTAAAATTATCACAACAGAGAAGGGGCAGATTTAAACTTTGCAGTGTTTAGGGAGAAGTGAATCTCAGGTCAATGGTGACTTGCTGTGAAATATAACTATCTGAAATCTGTTCTTATTCTCAAGCTATCAGAGCAGCTCAGCAATTGCAGTATATGCTGTAGAGCTGCACGATTAATCGTTAAGAATCAAAATCGTGATCTTCAAAAAGGCATGTCACATTCTTTCGAACAAGTGCAGAAAGTTCTCACAGCTGGAGAAAAAAAAAATCCGGGCAGCCTGCCAAGTTTTATTACAAACACAAATAATTAGAAACAAAGTATCTTTTCGTTCTTTTATCAAACTCCAGCATGTAGATGAGGGAAGTTTTAACCATTTAGGCCCCTTTCACACTTATACGACTTCTCCCATGATTTGGAATGACAGCCATTCATATTAGTACTACTTCAAGTCGTTCCGACTTCAAAGTAGTCCCTGCACTACTTTGGTCCGATTTTTGTTGCCACTTACACAGGCATTCCTTAAAATTGCGACCACGAATCGCTTCGACTTTGAAGACGCACAAGTGTGAAAGGGGCCTTAAAGACCAAACCTTTTCTGACATTTGTTGCTTACAAGTAAAAATCATTATTTTCTGCTATAAAATTACTTGGGGCACCCAAACATGATATATATATATATATATATATATATATATATATATATATTTTTTAGCAGAGACCCTAGAGCAGTGATGGCGAACCTTGGCACCCCAGATGTTTTAGAACTACATTTCCCATGATGCTCAACAACACTGCAGAGTGCATGAGCGTCATAGGAAATGTAGTTCCAAAACACCTGGAGTGCCAAGGTTCGCCATCACTGCCCTGGAAAATAAAATTGTGGTTGTTGCAATATTTTACGTCACACCGTATTTGCGTAGCGGTTTTTCCAACGCAATTGTTTTTTATTTTTTTTAAATGCCCTTTAATCTAAAAAAAAATAAACAGTAAAGTTAGCCCAAGTTTTTTTTGTATAATGTGAAAGAAGTTACACTTGATCTTTATTCTAAGCAAAAAAAATAAAATTGTGATTCTCATTTTAGCCAGAATCTTGCAGCTCTAATATGCTGTGGAAGAATTGCAGTGGTAGGTCATGTAGACTTTCCTGGTATTTTGCAGGCGTCTAGTATGCCACTTTTTTTTGTATGCTAATGTATACTTGCTTCTATCTAAGCTACATCCATAGGATGAGCCCAGTTCGTATGGGACTGTTGATAAATTCAACCTACCTACATAAGGTACATACGTAAGGAAGTTGGGCAGATTAAAAACTGGCTTCTAGCGTGTACCTTTCAGTCATTCCTATTTTTGTATTGGTTGAGCCAGCTATATACCCAGAAGGGAACAATGTAGGCAAGAGAAAATTGGCAAAGGGTTAATGTTTATACTTAGATATGTTAAAGGAAGTAAAGTGGGCGCATCTTGAGCATGGGATGATGGGGAGAATTCTGGAAGTCTTTTATTGTAACATTCCTGGATCACTCTGCAGCCAGTGAAGTCTGCTGAAAATATAGAGGTATCTGTACAAACATCCGAATTTTGTGGAAATTGTCACTAGTATCTCTTTTCAAGTTTGAATATACAGTTGGATCCACATATATTTGGACACAGGCACAATTTCCATACTTTTTGGCTCTGTATGCCTCCAGAATAAAATTTAAAATGAAACCATCCAAATGAATTTGAAGTGCAGACTTTCATCTTTAATTCAAGGGGTTTTATCAAGTACACATTTTACAACCATTTTTATACACAGTCCCCCCATTTTCAGGGGCTCAAACGTAATTGGACAAATGAATACAATCATAAATAAAATTAAAATTTTTAATTATTTAATATTTAATTATTTTAATTATGTTGAGAATCCTTTACTGGCAATGACTGCCTGAAGTCTGGAACCCATGGACATTACCAAAGACTGGGTTTCCTCCTTTCTGATGCTAACCAGCTGTCTTCAGTTGTTCTTTGTTTGTGGGTCTTTCTGCCTCTAGTTTTGCATTCAGCAAGTAAAATGTATGCTCAATTGGGTTGAGATCGGGTGATTGACTCGGCCATTGCAGAATATTACACTTTTTTTTCCTTCAAAAGCTCCTGGGTTGCTTTTGCAGTGTGTTTTGGATCATTGTCCATCTGTACTGTGAAGTGCCGTCCAATCAACTTTGCTGCATTTGGTTGAATTGGGGCTGACCGTATAGTTTTAAACACTGCAGAATTCATCCGGCTGCTTCTGCCTTCTGTCACATCATCAATAAACACCACTGACCCAGTGCCACTGGAAGCCATGCATGCCCATGACATCACACTGCATCCACCATGTTTTACAGATGACGTTGTGTGCTTTGGATCATGAGCTGTTCCAAGCCTTCTGCACACTTTGTTCTTCCATTCTGGTACAGATTAATCTTGGGGCTCTTTCACACTGTTGTGCTTTTTTAAGGAAAGTTTCCCGCACATTTTTATTAAGTAATTTTTAACGAAGATATTTTTAAAATACAGAATCAATCTATATGACAGTCTATATATGCGAAACTTGTTCACGGAGACGAGTGATCATACTTAATAGTCACATTTATTGGTTGACAGAAAACAAATATTTACATGAAAATTAAAATACAGATTGCATTATTTGAACATTTTGACAATTAATGGAAATACCCTCCAAAATGGGCGTAGTATCTTGGACACAATATCACCATGATAACTTCTTCAGTAGAATCAATAACCTTATACTTGACAATTGAACAGAATGTCTGTATTTCACACACCCAGCCGTTGCTATGCTGCAGGTAAGCAACGTTGAACAATGCGAAATACTTTAGACATTTGTTTGTCAATAAAAAACAACTATGCAAAAGTAATATATAATGAAAAAATTGAATATTAGAGAAAAAATCTAAAAGGCGGTTATTGATTCTGGAGAATGATTATCAATATTAGAATATTCAATACATCAATAATTAAGAGAACATATCAGATAAAATCAACATGTTATATTTACCCATTCCAAAATGGCTATTAGTCTGGATTTAAGATGGCTACCGGGTTCAGGAATCTCCTTGGAGGTTAAAGTATATTTCCAGGCATGGCTGTCAGTCTATTTGGGAAGATGTTTCTCCCATTGTCCCTTCCCCCAGGGTGAGGGTAAGCCTCCTCTCAGGTTCCCCTGAGCGGTTCCTCCTCCTTTGACTATCTCTCTTGCTTCTTAAATACCCTCTCACACAATAAGATTATAAAACTTGTAATATGTTCAGCCCAAAAGGTATGTGTCTCTTTCCTATTGGCAGGCAGACTTGATCACCTTTCCTACTAGCCTAAATGTTTTTAATGTAATCTCACCTTCAACCACCAGGGGTCTCACATGTGTTTTGGGGCTGCTCTGTAAAGTAATATATTTTATTTTATACTGTATATTGTACTTTAGTGAAAATATCTATATCTTTAGTATTTGGGAATTCTACTAACCACATACGATCAAATACGCTTAGCATAGTTATTGATTAATCACTTGCATAAAATGGTGATATATCTGCATATCATTGTATATTTGTAAAAATTTAGTCCCTTTGAAAAGGACACAAGTTATATGTATATGTATATATATATATGTATATATATATATATATATATATATATATATATATAAATCAGCATCACATACGATTTTTATCTATCTGGATACCTGTATAATTTGGGTATCCAATCAATATTTCTTTATCTAAGCATAGTTCAATTCTAATACATTCATATCATAATCATATATTTGTCTTAATACTAATTTGTTCCTAAAACAATTCTATTAATAATCACCATTTATTATGTTTTCTTTATAACCGATTTCATTAATTCATCGGATACTAAAATTATATTTTCTTTTGTGACCTACACATATCACATAGACTTTGAATGATTTATATCAACCGTATAAGTATTTTTAAAATATCTCTGACTGCACATATTTCAAGTCTTTTTCCTTACAATGTCTCAAATGAACTTTAAACATTCTGGTGAACAATCTCATGTTTATTCTCATTATTTGTCCTGTTGAAAGAAGCCATCACTTTCTATCCTAGTCATTGTCTTATGAGAAGCAAGGACAATACCGACTCCTTGGTCTTATTTATCTCTCACTTTCTGAGCCCACATTGAGACAATCAGTTTATTTGCTCAACCTTCCCTTGAATCAAGGGACTTGTAGTTGTATTTACTCTCACACATATAGGTGTGTGAACTAGGACGTCATTGTCCTGCAGTTTCTGTCTAAATACAAGCTTGTAAACTTTATATATTTGAGACTTGTAAAATAGCGGGTGTCAGCGGATGAAAAACGGACATACATGCATCCCTATGGCATAGCGGGTGTCAGCGGATGAACATCCGCTGACACCCAATATCGTCCGTGTTCGCTATTGTCCGATTCTGCAGACGGAGAAAAACCCTATTTTTCTATCCGTCTGCAGAGCGGATCAGATGAACACGGACAGACGGTCTGTGTTCATCTGATCCCCCATAGAGGAGAGTGGAGATCTGACAGGGCAGTCCCTGTACAGTGTGCAGGGACCGCCCTGTCATCTGCCGGCTCAGCGGGAATCAGCGGAGTGATCCCTGCTGAGCAAGCTGATGTTCACAGGGGGGAACATTACGGATCCGCCCCGTGTGAAAGAGCCCTTCGTTTTATCCATCCAAAGAATGCTGTTGCAGAACTGGTCTGGCTTTTTTAAATGTTGTTTTGCAAAGTCTAATTTGGCTTTTCTAGTCTTCAGGCTTATGGTTTGTACCTTGTGGTGAACCCTCTGTATTTGCTCTCGTGAAGTCTTCTCTTGATTGTAGACGTTGACAATGATATGCCCACCTCCTGGAGAGTGTCCTTCACTTGTCTGGATTTTGTGAATCGTTTTTTCTTTAGCATAGAGCAGATACTGTGATCATCCACCACTGTTGTCTTCTGTGGACATCCAGGCTGAGGTCACTAGTGCTTTCCTATTTCTTCAGAATGTACCAAACTGTTGATTAGGCCACTCCTAATGTCGCTGCTATTTCTGATCGATTTGTTTCATTTGTGAAGCCTTGCAATGAATGGCCTGTTTCGCTTGCATGGGCAGCTCCTTTGAACGCATGATGTAGTTTCAGCGCAGTAGATTCCAAATGCAAATTGCACACTTGGAATCAACTCTGGACCTTTTACCTGCTTAATTGATGAAGAAATAATGGAGTAGCCCACACCTGGCCATGAAACATCTTTTGATTCAATTGTCCAATTACTTTTGGTCCCTTGAAAAAGAGGGGATGGCTATTAAGAGCTGTAATTTCTAAACCCTTCCTCTGATTTGGATGTTCATACCCTCAAATTAAACCTGAGATTGTGCACTTTCAGCCCACATCCCTTGTAGAAATATAGCTTGAATATGTTTTTGGTAAATACCTGAAAAAATCTAAAATTGTGCCTGTGTCCACGGAATGTATGTCACGGAGAAGTAGAATATGCATTTCATTATGTAATTATATTCCAGTATATTTTAGAGTTTTTGTTTGAGAAAGACACACACATTGAGCTGATGGTTTTCATCCTTGCATCCTGTTTTTACTTCTGTAGTTACCATATATACTTGCGTATAGGCTGACCCGAATATAAGCCGAGGCATCTAATTTTACCACAAAAAAATGAAAAAACTTATTGACTCGAGTATAAGCCTAGGGTGAGAAATGCGCAGCTACTGTAAGTGGAAAAGAGGGTCAACAATGCCCAAACTTGGTAGTTAAGGGTTCCTAGATGCCCCCTTACTGCAGCCAAAATTTGGGGTCTCTGGACTCAAAGGGTCCTGAAATAACATTGCTGCAGATGGACACAGTTAACCGACTTTGGGGCCCCGTATCTTGGGGCCACTTGTTACTATGAACCCCAAATTTGGTATGCGAACTCAGTCGAACTAGCACTACAACATATCCAAAGATGGGGTTCCTAATACCAAGTGGCCCGGGGCCCCAAAGTCGGTTCAGAAAATGTCAAGCACTTTTCTGCAGCAGAGAATGACATTATAGTGTTATAGCGTTCCATAGGGTTTGCACACCAAATTTGGGGTTCCTAGCACCAAGAGGCCCCAAAGTCGGGTCGGAAAATTACATTTTCTGCTGCAGAAAAGTGCTTGACTCGAGTATAGGCCGAGGGGGGCACATTCAGCACAATAAAATGTGCTTAAAAACTCTGCATATACTCGAGTATATACAATAGTTTGCTACTATACATAACCTGTTTTGTTGGCAATTATCAGCAATTTAATTTTTGTTTTTAAATCTTAGATCTGTTTGGATTGAGAAAGAAAGTATCAACTCTGTATTTGTTACCGATGCTCCGGAGGAATCTCATCAAAGAATGTTTGTTGCCGCTTCCCTTTCTGTAAATGCAACTGGTAATTAGATCACCTTTATTTTGCCATAATTAAAATTTTAGAGCAAACAAAGAAATCTTAAGTGTCCAAATATGGTTGAAATACTTCTATTTGGACACTTACAATTTTGTTAACCTTGTAATTGGCACAGTCCAGCCAAGATAGCAGAGTATACTACTGGGAAAAAAAAAAACAGTAGCACACAGTTGAGCCATACAGCCTTCTCCATAACCTCCCCCAGCATGTGATCAGACAGTGAAGATAGAAGTTCATTATGAGGTCATCTCACCTATTCTCTATGGTCAGATAGCATCCATTTTTGGACAGCATTGCGGTATAGGACCTGACAGGATGACCCTGCTGTCACTCCTGTCAGAATTCTGCTGTGCTGTTAGACCTTCGGCATTCAGTTAAGGCTTTCAGACGTTTATCAGGGTGGAATCCACAGTAAGGTGTGGTCACTGTATAGCTTACTGCTCCTTGTTAAGCCTGTCGCAATAAAAGGTGTCACAGTAAGTCCCCTTTCACACGCCCGTTTCGTATGTCCATTTTTCATCCATCCGTTGACAGATAAAAAACGGACATGTATCTCTATGGGATAGTGGACCTTAGTGGATTTTTTTTCCCCTCATTAACCACTTCAATTTTCAGCTTTCAGCGCTGTCGCTGTTTAAATGACAATTGCGTGGTCATGCTACGCTGTACCCAAACAACATTTTTATTATTTTCTTCCCACAAATAGAGCTTTCTTTTGGTGGTATTTGATCACCTCTGCAGTTTTTTTATTTTTTTCTAAACAAATAAAGGCTGAAAATATTGAAAAAAAAAAGTTTTTCTTTGTTTGTTATAAAATTTTGTAAATAAGTAAGTTTTCTCCTTCACTGATGGGCACGGATGAGGCTGTACTGCGGAACATCCGTGCAAAACACTCCTAAGGCCCCTTTCACACTGAGGCGCTTCTAAACTGCTAGTAAAACACTGGGCACTTTTTTTTTTTAAAATCAATAAGTTTTTATTGAGTTTTCAAAGAAAAAAGACAATAACAGAAATAAGTAAGAAAAAGATATGCACCACACGTGGTAAATAAATATATCGTAGACATGTAGTTGAAGTAATAAAGAATATTATCAGTAAGCAAATATATAGCAACCTGAGCAATACATTTTTGGGCTTAATTATAACCCTAAGAAAGATCTGTAGGCCATTTAGACCAATATTTGTCAAATTTCGGACACATAGAGGAATTAATGGCTATTAAGCGTTCAAAAGTATAATTTTTACGGACAGCTGAGGTGACATCTGACACATTAATAGCATTATTGGATTGCCAGTTACATAAGATCAGTAACCTAGTTTCTAGTAACACATGGGATATGACTGGTCTAAATTCTTTAGGAAATTGATCAATATTTAAGTGAAGGATACCCAAGGCTGGAAACCCGGAGCAGTGAGTATACCTGTGATGGATGAAATAAATCGGAAAATACCATTCCATAAACACTTGACCGTAGGGCAATGCCAAAGCATATGAAAAAGGGTACCTATTTGACCGCAGTCCCTCCAGTAATTTGGGGAAGTTCCTGGAAAAAAGGTTGCGACGGAGTATAATGCCAGCGATTCGTTAGTTTAACTGTCAGTTCCCAATTCCCAATGCCTAGCACAGTGGGACGCAGAATGAATTGCTGAGAAGGCATGCTGCCATTGAGAGTCTGTGAAAGCAGAACCGATTTCTGATTCCCATTTACTCATAGCTGACGTTTTCGTAAACAATTTATTTTGAAAAAAATTGTAAAAGTAAGAAATACCTTTCATATCTTTGTTATTTGAGGAGTAGAAGTGCCAAAGTCTATACGGAATGGTAATCAGCGGTGGAAGTTGGGCCCCAAGAAACTGTTCTATTTGGAGAATATGGGGGGACATATCTGGTTTTAGACCGTATTGTAACATTAACTGTGCATGGGATTTAAGTTGTGAGCCATCATAGAAGTCTAATACATGCGTGAGCCCTGTATATATGAAGTCAGTGACCTTCAATGAAGGAATCTTGGATTTGAGGATAGATATTGGGATATCATAGGGTAGATCTTTAGAGTCCACCTGAATATAAGGTAGGACATGCCTCCATTCTTTTAACGATATTTGTATCGTGGGGGGTAGTGTACGTAAGTCCAATGTAGACCAACTATCAGTCAATAAGAGGGTAGTAAGATCACACCCAGGCACTAATGATTGTTCAACTCCCACCCAAACTGGCAGGTCAATGGTTTGAAACCAGTGTTTGATTTGATCCAGCCTAACTGCCCAGTAATAGTCATGTATGTCAGGTAGACCAGCACCTCCGAATCTTTTGTGTGAAATTTAGATTATTCCTTGAACATCTAGCTTTTTTGCCATTCCATATATACTTCCAGCACATCGTAGCCAATCTATTGAGAAAATGTTGAGGAATATGAATAGGAAGGGACCTGAATACATACAATATTTGAGGTAAGATCATAATTTTATATGCAGCAATTCTGCCGAACCAGGACACCTCCTTCATAGAGAAATTCTTGAGTTGGGCTTCCAGTTTGGTAATTAGCGGGTTCAAATTGGCCTTAGCAAATTTTGTCTTTCAAAACAATACGCAAATACGGTATGCCCTCAGTACTCCATGTATAAGGAAAACTAGTTTGGAGAGCAAGTTTAGTTTTTGGTGGTATTTTGAGAGCAAAGATTTTGAGAAATTGACCTTGTAATATGAAATATTACCGAATTCTTGAAAGATGTTGTGAGCATGATTTAGGGAAATACGTGGATTAGTCAGTAGTAAGATAACATCATCAGCGAAAAGGTTAATGACCTGTTTGGTGTTCCCAAACTGGAAGCCGGAGATCAAAGGATGTGTTCTTATGGTTTCAGCTAGAGGTTCCATCATAAGATTAAAAATGGAAGGAGACAGGGGGCAGCCCTGCCTAGTTCCATTACTTATAGTGAATGCTGTAGACAACGTATTTGGTATAAACCTGAGCAGTGGGACAAGAATATAACGCCATAATAGCCTGAAGTATGCGCCCCTGTCAATTTGTCAAGTGCCATCCTCATATAGGTCCAGTGGACTCTATCGAACGCCTTCTCTGCGTCAATAGATAACAGCAGAGAAGGCGTTCTGTGCAATTTTGCATGGTATAATATGTTAACTATTCTTCTAGTCGCATCGGAAGTTTGTCTCCCCTTCACAAATCCCATCTGGTCATTTCTCACTAATGAGGGAAGAATAGACGATAAGCGCTTGGCCAATATTTTTGCATATCTTTCGTGTCAGTTTAGTAGCGAGATCGGCCTGAAGTTGGCCGGCGTGTCGGGTTCTTTACCCGGTTTAGGTAAGGTAACGATGAAGGCCTGTAGCATATCCTGAGGCATTTTAGCAGTCTCAGCAGCTTCGTTGAAAGAGTTTGTCAAATGAGAAGATACAATATGTTTAAACGCTTTAAGGTATTCATTAGAGAAACCGTCAGAGCCAGGGGATTTACCATTGGGAAGAGAATCAATGGTCTTGACTTCCCAAACAGTGAAAGGGACATTGAGAGATTCCAATTGTTGTGGAGAAAGAGAGGGTAATTGAATTTTCTGTAAAAAAGCTTGTATATGCTCCCTAGTAGGTTGAATTGTATTGTGATCCTTATGTAGGTTATAGAGTGAACCATAGTATTTAGCAAAATGGTCAGCAATCATCTGGGGGTGTATTATTTTATAATTTGAGGGATGCCTAAGGTGGGCTATTGTAGTTTTAGTGCGTATTGCTTTCAGTCTATTAGCAAGGTACTTGCCTGCCTTATTAGCATTGTGATAAAAATTCAATTTAAGGCGTCTAAGGTGTCTGTCATATTGCTGAGATAAAATGTCCCTGAGCGTTTCCCTGAGGGAAGACAATCTAGTCAATATAAGTAAAGTAGGGAATTTCTTATTCTGTACTTCAAGATCTCTAATGTCATTGAGAACAGATTGAAGCTGCTGAGACCGCTGCCTCTTTGCCCTAGCGCCCATCTGAATGAGAATACCTCTTATGTAGGCTTTGTGAGAGTTCCACAAAATGTGTGGATCAGCAACCGAGCCATAGTTATCTAAGAAAAAATTAGTGAGATGTTGAGCTAATTGTTTACCGGAAGAAGGTTTGTGTATCAGTCTAGTGTTACAACGCCAGATGGGAGGAGAAGAGGAGACACCCTTTTCCGCTATACATAAGGAGATTGCAGCGTGATCCGACCACGTAATGTCATGTATGGTAGCTGCGATGATATCCGTATGTCAATACAGGAATATGAATGATGTCTATTGGAGAAAAATGTGAAGTCCTTTTCACCAGCATGAAGACATCTCCAAACGTCGAACAGTTCCTCCTTGTGAAGGATGTCTTGTAATGCCGGCATTCTGTGTATCTTGGTTGAAGACGTATCCATCTGCGGATCTGAAGTGAGATTAAAATCTCCGAAAAACAAAACCTTGCCATATTTCATGGACCTTATCTTACGGAGAACTTTATTGAAAAAACGAATCTGGTGTTTATTTGGAGCATAAAGAGTGACCAAGGTGTAGGGTTGTGAGTTAAGGTCACCTGAGACAATGATGAACCTGCCATTAACATCAAGGAATGAGTCTCTGGGTTGAAAGGAAATTGAGTTCCTAATGGCTAAAAGGACACCTCCTGTTATTTTATGAGGGTTGCAAGCCAGATACATATGAGGAGATAGTCTTTATGTGAACATTGTGGAGCCTTGTCAATTTGAAAATGTGTTTCCTGTACGCAGAGGATATATCCGCCTTATGTATACCGGGTTCTTTCCAAAGAGAATCGCTTGGCAGGGTGGTTCAATCCGTGTGCGTTAATGGATAAACAAGAGATCGTCATTGGATAAGTGTGTAGAAAATATGAGGTGCTGACAACATAGTACTCACTGTGACCAAAGAGGAAGTCCTCAAGAGATAGCAGACATTTTGGGAATGTATGGAAGAAGTAGCAGGTTGATTGATACCTGTAGTAAACTCATGCATATCAAGGAAAAAAAGTAAAAAAGAAAAATGACAAAAAGAAATGAATGCAAGGAAGAATAATATAAGAAAAGGATCCATAAAGCGATCCAAGAGCAGATGCAACTGCTATTGGTAACCTGAGGGTAACAAGGAAACAGAGTATAAAGCACTCTTCCTAGGAGACATTCATGTGGATTGTTGAATTTCTGAACTGTGCACACCAGCAGATTTTTTGTGAGATTTCTTGTGAGTAACAACCTGCCATTCATTAGGAATAGACGATGGGCCTGCCATGGAGGAGTAGTGGACATTTATATCAGGTAATATATTCCATCTACGCAATAATTTCAGACCTTTATCTGAGGAAACCATGGTGGTAGTACCATTGTGAGTCATGGATAATGTGGCAGGGTATTTCCACTTATGGATGATGTTATGGTTTCTTAAGGCTTTTGTAATGGTTAGAAGATTACGTCGTCTAGACAGGTCAGGGAGCAATCTGACATTAGCAAATTGTGGGGGTAAATTTTCCTGTTTTCTGGAAACCTGCAAAATTTGGTCCTTAATGTGAAAGTAGTGAACTCTCAAGAGGACATCTGGGAATTTCTGCAGGCAGAAATGACGGTTTTGGGATTCTATGAATCCTGTCCACAATGAGGTCCTGTGCTGTAGCCTGAGGTAAAAAAGTTGAAAACAGAGCTTGGGCAAATGGTAGTAACTGATTCGGGGGTACATTTTCAGGGATACCCCTCAATTTAAGGTTGTTCCTCCTGGAACGGTCCTCGAGATCTGCCAATTTGTCCTTAATCCATCCTATTTCTTCCCCCTGTGCTGCATTCGAGTCAACCATCACAATTTTAAGCTGAGGTAAATTCCTCAATTTTGTGTTCTGTTCTGTCCACTCTTAGGCCCAGTGAATGCACCTCTTTCCTACATTCAGTAATTCCCCTGACCATGTCAGCCTGAAGTGAGGACCTTAATGAGAGTAACACGTCCTTTAGCATAGTGTCAGACACAGGCCTGTCAGCTGTGGGAAAATCTGCAATTGGGTCTCCTCTCATGGTGTGCTGACTAGCGGTGGATGTATTTGGTCCGCTTACCTCCATAGACATGGCGCTGTGCGGCCTACATGGGTATTC
This sequence comes from Lithobates sylvaticus, assembly GCA_028564925.1. NCBI lineage: Eukaryota > Metazoa > Chordata > Amphibia > Anura > Ranidae > Lithobates > Lithobates sylvaticus. Next base: position 77,814,451 of record CM053038.1, read on the forward strand.
TCTCCGCGGCCTGGATTTGGCTGGACTCCTTGTGGTAGGCGTCGTGGGACCAGAGGAAGAATCGCTGGGAGCCTTTAGCGGGTGAGTATCCGTGTGGTGATGCCCGGTAATGTCCGCTCCCAGGCCCTGTGGCAAGGTTTGAACAGGATTATCCCCGCCGCCATCTTGTGAGGCGCCGTTCGCGGCATAATAGCCCGGTATTTTCCGCGGCTGTGGCGGGTTTTTCCTGTGCCGGCCCATCTCCGGTTTGTTCCCCCGAGTCCTGGGGGTGTGCTGACCTACTTGGGGAGGAAATAACCGCCGGGAACAGTGTGTGGCTGAGGAATGTCTCCCGTGAACGAGCGGAGCTCCAGACTAAGCGGCCATCTTGGAGTCCGGTCGCCACGCCCTTCTGACACTGGGCACTTTTGAAGCGCTTTTCAGGTGCTTTTGAAGAGCTTTCCGTTAATTTTAATGGAGAGGGGCATTTCTTCACCGCACTGCCCTAGTGTGAAAGCATTCATTGATTTTAATGAAAATAGGTTTTCACAAGCTTCTCGGGTGCTTTTTTTTTAGCGTAAAAGCACCTCAGTGTGAAAGGGGTCTAAGAGTGGACACTCAAAGCTTATGCAGCCACCACATCGATGGACTTGTAAGCTGCAATAATGCTACATTTGTGTACATGGATTTACAACAAAGCTCAGTATATCAGAGCACAAATATCCACAAGCTAGTGTGGCAAAAGAACCTTGGCTTTTTCCTTCAGAACCTTCATTTAAAGCGGTTTCCCTTTTATCAGGGACTATTTAAAGTATATTTAAAGGAAAAGTTGTTTTTTAAAATACAGGACTTAACCATGAGTTAAAGAGGAAGTAAAGCCTCTGTAAAAAAAAAAAAAAAAGACACCCTGCAAGGCAAAGGCATAATGAGCTAGTATGCATAGCATACTAGCTCATTATGAAAAACTTACCTGAAAACGAAGCCCCCGAAGCCGTCCTTATCTTCCATCTTCCTCGCCGCCATGCAGGGCCGGAGTGACTTCCGGGTCTCGCCGCTCCAGCGCTATCGTTCGCTGGAGCGGCGATGACGTCACTCCCGCGCATGCGCACGAGATCGGCATATTGCCGTGAGAGCGGCATATGCAGTGCGCCCTCAGTGCGCCTGCGCGCCGCTGTCTACGGCGCATGCGCCGTAGACAGCGATGCCTTTTCATCGCTAAATATCTCCTAAACCATGTAGGTTTAGGAGATATTTATTGGACCTACAGGTAAGCCTTAATCTAGGCTTACCTGTAGGCCAAAGTCATGTGGAAGGGTTTACTTCCACTTTAACATACATGTTTGGTGAAGTGGGCGCTAATTCATGCAATGTGTAATTCACCATCTGATTGCTTATTGGAAGGGATAGATGAAGGATGGGGAGGGAGAGAGGAAAGGGGAAATTAAAATAGCATATAAACAATCACAAACTTTAAAATGACAATAACTCAAATCATTGTTTTATAAAAGTCCATGTCATATAGTTTGGAAAACAAGCAACTTGTAGAAGGCAGCCCAGTTTGAAGACTAAGAAGCAGCAAAGCAATCCTCTGGAGACACTGGAAATGGAAACAAAGGCGCCACTCCAAGTGCAGTATTAAAAAGGTATTTTTAATGGAGACTTTAAAATGTTGTACTCACAAAAGTACAGTGTTCAAAGGCATGTGATCAAAACGATGAGCCGGGCATCCATAAAGTGGGTACATTCCTTGTGCTGGAGAGTGGTGATCGTTGGTGAGTCAGGCTGAGACATCCACTGCTGACACTTACGGTTGGAGTGCATGCCGACAACCAGGGGAATTACGTCACTTCCAGGGGCTGGAGCCGGTTTGACTTTCACTTTATGGATGCCCAGCTCATCGTTTTGATCACATGCCTTTGAACACTGTACGTTTTGTGAGTACAAAATTTTAAAGTCTCCATTAAAAATACCTTTTTAATACTGCACTTAGAGTGGCGCCTTTGTTTCCATTTCCAACTTAACCTTGAGTTATATTGTGCCACCTTCATGTAATTGCACACTGACAAAAATTAACCTTGGGTGATGAATGTCTGCAGGTTTCTAAGTTGGTTTACTCCTTGGTTGAGCTGTAGGGGACCGTAACCCCATTTGGATGAAGAAACAAGGCCAGACTGTATAGGGCTTAGGGTATTGGATTCTGCACCAAGGCATTTTGTGCTCAGTAAGTCCAGTGCCATGGCCTGCCAGTGGTGGAGTTCTTTACCTTAAGACACCTTTGGGCATCCTTAACTGGGTTTGCCCTTCCAATGGACATACCCCAAAGAGGCAAATGTTGGAGGTGACCTATTCACACACGCAAACCACCATTGATGACTAAGGGTTTGTCCCTTTTTTCCCTTTGTAGTATCCTCCGTGTAGATTCACTGATGCTGTTGAGAATTTAAATGTATACATGTATGCATACACGCCAACAGGTAGCTGTCACATGTGTTCCCTTGTGTCAACACTTTTCTAATGCATTGTGCGTACCCTTGTGCTACTGCCACATGTGGGCATTATTTCTGCCCCCTCCACTTGTGCTGTGCCATTTTTATACATGTCTTTCTCTTTGGTCCCTTTGCCCTACGTGACTTACCGCCTGCAACATGCTTCAGGCAATAGATAAAGTCAATCTATTAACCAAGGTGACCTGGTCTTAGACCAATTCTTGAACCAAGCCTGCACCTCAGTGGTCTGAGATAATCCTGATTGGTAATGTTTCACTGTTTGTACAGCGATTGGTATGAACATAGTCACGAATGGCATCTTACCCGTTCTGCAATTGGCAGTTACTTTTAATGCAGTTTTGTATTGTGGCCTGGGGAACTTCAGCCATGTAGGTCTTTATCTCTGCAGTTGGTATGCACAATACCCTTGCAGGTCCTTTAACCCTCTTTTGCTGTTTTTTTTGGTAGTGGCCCTAGCTGACCTCAAACAGTTGTTTACTCCTCATGCTGTGCAGGTGGTGCATCAGGTTAACCTTACTGATGCTGTTTAACTTACATACTGTTTTATGCGGGCCTACGATGACCTAGTTGTGCTGGCTATTAAAACCACTGTTTTGCAGTTGGTCTGTGAATCGCCACTGCTCTTGCGGGCTGTGGTAGGATGGCATACAATGTCACACACACACAACACACTCTGTTGGCCATCTGTTGTGGGAAGCCTCTTGCCATGTTTGGTAACTGTGTCATTTGTGAACCTTCTTGTTATCCCTGTCCTCTATTGTCTCTGCTCCTACCAACAGCTTTTATTCTGCTAAGGCAAGTATTGTCTAACCCTTCAGATAAATTACCTGGAATAAGGGGTTTGGTCTACGGCAGGGGACTCCAACCTTTTTGGCATTAGGCACCGGTTTCACGGCAGTCAATTTTCCCAGGGACTGGGGGACGGGCAGTTTCCTTTTTTATATCAATGTCCTGGGTTCCCCTTTACATCATAGTTCCCTTTTTTACATTAACCACTTGCCGACCGCTGTCGGCACATATGCGTCGGCAGAATGGCACGGCTGGGCAAAGTAACGTCCACGTACGTTACTTTGCATTACCTGCCGGCGGCTCGCGCCTGCCGCAACCCCCGTAACCGTGCCCGGGGACTCTATCGCCGCGGGGATACCCGCGATCGCATCACGGAGCTGAAGAACGGGGAGATGCCGATGTAAACAGCATCTTCCCATTCTGCCTAGTGAAAGCACAATGATCGTCTGCTCCCTGCCTTTCTGAGCAGCGATCAGTGTGGTGACACACACAGCCATGCCCCCAGACAATTAGAAACGCACCCCTAGGATACACTTAACACCTCCCTGCCCCCCAGTGGTTAACCCCTTTTTTACAGTAATCAATGCAATTTTATAGCATTGATCGCTGTATTAATGCCAATGGTCCCAAAAATGTGTCCAAATTGTCCGATGTGTCTGCCATAATGTCGCAGTCACGATAAATATCGCTGATCACCGCCATTACTAGTAAAAAAAAAAAAATTATTAATAAAAATCCCATAAAACTATCCCCTATTTTGTAAACGCTATAACTTTTGTGACATTTGTTATTTAAAAGTAAAAAAATCTGTATTTTCTTTTATAGAAAATTACTTGGAACCCCCAAATATATATATATATATATATATATATATATATATATATAATGTGTATATGTTTGTGTGTGTGTATATAGATATGTGTGTGTGTGTGTGTGTGTGTGTGTGTGTGCTCAAAAGTTTGCATACCCTGGCAGAAGTAGTGACATTTAGGCATTAATATTGAAAATATGATCATGAAAAAAAAACTGTCTTTTTTTATTTACTCTGTGATCAGAAGAATTGAATACAGCGAATTTCCCTAGTGGGGAAAAAAACAGGAATAAAAACATGACAGTGGTTTTAAACCCTAATCATTCAAATTTTAAAACAAAGTTTAGACTATATATTATAGTAACAAAAATGGTTTTCATTTATTTACAGCCATTCTTATTTATTTTATTTCCTTCCTGATATAGGCTCTTTGCTAATGCTGCGGGAAACATCTTTGCTTCCGTCTATTCCAGGATTGCCAGCACTTATTACTATGCTGTTTGCCCCTGTAATTGAGCTAAGGTAAATTTTGTGATAATATATAAACAATAACGCAATGTCCTGTTTTATATCATGTTGCTCTTCTTGAAGGGTGAGGTCTTCCTGCAGTTAATTAGGACAAAATGTACTTTCTCTTACGTTCACCGACTGACACAGCTCCTCTCTTAGACCATTGGGAAGGAGAAGACTAGGCATTACATGTTAATGTGATAATAAAACTAGAACTTTCTAGTTCCGCCCAAGGGGCGGTCCCTTAGGTAACAACCCCGCAGCATGCTACTGCAGCCTGTTTTATTTTGCCTAGTGAAGGAGAAAGACTTAGGAACCCTGATGGGCCCATCGGTCTGTCTGTTTCTGCAGAAGCTTGGTTTTTGCGCAAGATGATAGATCCTGTGATCTGCTATCAACAGCCGGCTGGGTGACAGGCTGGATACCCTTATCCTTGTAGTCTCCCCAGTCCGGCCATCGAGCGTGTGCAGGTCGCAGCTACGGCTAGGCAGGCCACGACGAAACCTCAGCTCCAGAGGTGGTCGGTGAGCTTTTATGCTTCGGGGCATACATATGACCGGGCTACTGATGTCTGCGTCACAGTATGCCGGGCCAGCAGCTACCCTGTACTGATCAGTGGTCCCTTTTGGGTCCCATAAGCCAGCCCATTCACCTAGGGTGTTCCCGTATCTGACTTATTTTGATGAGTTCATTTACAAGGAATGGGGGCGACCGCAGCGGACCTTTTCGGTCCCCAAATACATGGCGGTGTGTTAGCCCTTTGAGGAAAGCCTTCTCAAAAAATGGTCGGCTCCTCCGGTCGTGGACCCCCCAGTTTCCGGGTTAAACAAAGTAACCACAATCCCGGTAGAGGAGACTCCTGCCTTTTTAAGGATCCCACGGACAGGAAGGCCGAGGCAGTGGCTCGTTCCTTGTTTACGGCTGTGGGGTCAGCAATGCGACCAGTACTGGCATCCGCACTTGTGTCTCAGACACTCACTGAGTGGGCAAAACTTTTGCACCGCGAATTGGGAGAGCAACAGGCTTCTCCTGTCTGCGTGGAACTAGCAGACCAATTAGTGCAAGGCCTTAAGTACATTTGTGACGCAGCCCTGGATACTCTCCCTCTGTTATCCAGGGCTTTAGTGTCAGCAGTGGTGCTGAGGTGCCTGATTTGGCTAAAATGCTGGTCTGCTGACCAGGCATCTATAAAAGCCCTGACGGATCTTCCCTTTTTTGGCGACAAGCTCTTTGGAGCCTCACTAGATGACATTATTGAAAATGCCACAGGTGGTAAGAGTGCACTACTCCCACAGACCAGGAAGGCTAAGGAGCCACGCCGTAGGCAAGGGCCCTCATTTTCCGCTCACAACCGGCTTTTTCGTCCGCCCGGGGCTTCGGCTAAGCATCCCCAGCCCGACAGGACGACCTCTGAAGGACAAAAGCGTCCCTGGAACCGCAAGCCTAACAAGCATGCAAGCAAAAGCGCTGCCGCATGAAGGTTTGCCCCTGCCTGCAACGTGGGTGGGAGGTCGCCTTCGGGAGTTGCAGCCCGGTGGGTCTCTCGGCTGTCTGACCAATGGGTCTGCGATCTGATTTCCTCAGGCTACAAGATAGAGTTCCTCTCTTGGCCGCAAAACAGATTCTTCCCTCCAGCATACCCGTACTCCCGGCTCGCCGGAAGGCCCTATTGGGGGTGGCAAGGGACCTGCTGAGTCGCGGGGTGATATTACCTGTCCTAGAATCAGAACGTTTCCAGGGGTTCTACGCAAACCTGTTTGTAGTCCCCAAAAAGGAAGGGGTACGTCCAATCTTGGACCTAAAAGCCCTCAATTACTTTGTAAAAGTACAGAGGTTCAGAATGGAATCGGTTCGCTCAGTAGTCGCTGCACTCCATCGGGACCCCCTGGCGTCTTTGGACATCCAGGATGCGTACCTGCACATACCCATATGCCTTCGGCATCAGAGGTTTCTGCGGTTTGCAGTTGGGGAAACACACTACCAGTTTGTCTTTCCCCTTTGGTTCGGCATCAGCCCCCCGAGTCTTTACCAAGGTATTGGCTCCTGTTTTGTCGTTGCTGCGACAATGTGGGATCGCGATCATGGGTTACCTAGACGATCTCCTCCTGGTCGGTGGAGGAATCCAAGTTGCCGATCAATCTGCTCGAGCTGAGAGTGATCAGGCTATGCCTCTTCACATGGTTGATAAGACTTCAAGAGCGTCCGATCAGGATCCAGTCTGCCAACGCCATAGCGGTGGCATACGTCAATCACCAAGGAGGAACAAGAAGCTCAGCCGCCGCACGGGAGGTCGCTCACATCCTTCAGTGGGCAGAGCGACATGTACCGGCCCTGTCAGCCATTTACATCCCGGGAGTGGCGAACTGGCAGGCGGACTATCTAAGTCGCCAGATGCTGGACCCAGGAGAATAGGAGTTGCATCCGGAGGTGTTCAGGCTACTGTGCCTGTGATGGGGCACACCAGACGTGGATCTTTTGGCCTCCTGTCTCAATCGAAAGGTGCCGAGATTCGTGTCCAGGACAAGAGATCCTTGGGCAGATGTGTCAGACGGGGGCTCCGTGGGATCAGTACCAGCTGATCTATGCCTTTCCTTCGCTGAAACTGTTACCACGTCTGCTCCGCAGAGTGGAGGCATGGGGGATTCCAGTAATACTGATTGCCCCAGATTGGCCCCAGCGTCCCTGGTACGCAGACCTAGTACGCCTGGTGGCGGACGCCCCATGGCGACTGCCGCTACGAGAGGACCTTTTTGTCTCAAGGTCCAAACCTCCATCCTGCTTTACCATCGCTAGTTTTAACGACATGGCTATAGAGAGCAGGTGTTGAGGAACCAGGGTCTTTCGGACTCGGTGATTCCAACTATGTTGAGAGCACGGAAATCTTCTTCTCGGAAGATGTATCATCGTACCTGGAAGGCCTACATCTCCATGTGTGAGGAGAAAGGTTGGCGTCCGTGCGCCTTTTCTATATCCAGGATCATGTTTCTACAGCAAGGAGTAAACCAGAAACTGGCTTTAAGCACCATTTAAGGGACACATATCAGCTTTGGCTTTTGAACTTGGTGTTATCGGCGCTTCAAAAAACGTCATTTGAAGAGATCAGGGAGATCCCTCTGTTGACTCTTTCCCAGAAAGTGGTCTTTTTAATGGCCATTACTCCGGCTAGGAGGGTTTTGGAGCTGGCGGCCTTGTCTTGCAAGTCACCCTATCTGGTTATCCACAAGGATAAGGTGGTGTTGCGTCCGCAACCTGCTTTTCTGCCGAAGGTGGTTTTGGCGTTCCACATCAATGAAGACATTGTGTTACCATCTTTGTGTCCTAAACCGACACATTCTAAAGAGGTGGCCCTCCATTCCCTGGACGTGGTTTGGGCTCTGATGGTGTATTTGTCTGCTACTAGTCCCTTTCAGAAGTCAGACTCCTTGTTTGTTTTGGTGGCTGGTCCGAAAAAAGGCATGGCGGTCTCGTCGGCCACCATTTCCAGGTGAATCAGACAGATTGTAGTACAGGCCTACGCCTTGAAGGGGCAGGTGCCCCCCTTTCCGGTCACGGCCCACTCCACAAGGGCAATCGGAACGTTTTGGGCCTTCCGACATCAAGCGTCTGTCGCTCAAGTGTGTAAAGCGGCGACTTGGTCGTCTGTTCACACCTTTACAAAATTCTACAAGGTAGATGTCAGTGCATCGGCTGATGCCTGTTTTGGCAGCAAAGTTTTGCAGGCGGCCATATAATTGCAATTACTCTTAAATTTTTTCCTGTTTTTTTGGTAAAAACACAGTACCTTAAGTAAATGCACTGTTGCATTTGTTACCGCAGTTCTGAGGTGGTTTGAAGGTAGTGACTCCCAGTTGAGGAGCACTCTTGTTTGTTTGTGTTTTTTTTTTTTTGTGGGTAACAAAGTGTTTTGGTTCCCACACGCTGTTGTTTTTTGTGGGTAAAGTTATACTAGTTCCCACATGCCATGGTGGGTGAAGTTTTTATGCTGTTTTCCCACCCCTCGTTTTGGCACTGCTTGGGGACGTCCCAATGGTCTAAGAGAGGAGCTGTGTCAGTCGGTGAACGTAAGAGAAAATAGGATTTTTTGTACTCACCGTAAAATCCTTTTCTCTGTAGTTCACCGACTGACACAGCCCCCGCCCCTCCTATTTTTGTCTACGTTATACTGCTTGTTGATGAAAAACAAACAACCACCGCTCCAAGACTCTCCTTACAAGCTCCTGCTCCTGCTCCTGTGTGGGAGCCCCAGGTGCTGGCTAATAGCACAATGGTTAGAAATCAAAAGGAAGAACTCCGGACAGCCGCACACCGGGAAAATAAAATCCAAAGGGTTTATTTAAAAGCAAAAAGACACTACAATCCAAACACGGCAAAAAGGGGGGTACAGAGCTGACGCGTTTCGCACTGTATTTCAGTGCTTACTCATAGCTGGTTGACGTACTGAGGCTGCAGTAGCATGCTGTGGGGTTGTTACCTAAGGGACCGCCCCTTGGGCGGAACTAGAAAGTTCTAGTTTTATTATCACATTATTAACATGTAATGCCTAGTCTTCTCCTGAAGGTGGCATAACAACCCAATGGTCTAAGAGAGGAGCTGTGTCAGTCTGTGAACTACAGAGAAAAGGATTTTACGGTGAGTACAAAAAATCCTATTTTTCCTTTGGGTTTATTGAGAGACACAAGAATTCAGATACTGTCACTAACAAATAGAAAAATTGTGGCCCAGCCCAGGTTATAGTGAGGTTGTAGGGATCAATTAGGAGACTTTATAGGTACGTCAAGGCATTACAAGATTCCTACACACAAGTGCTATTGATTTTATAATGTCCCCATTTATCTTTCCTGACTTTTGCCACCTCACCCTAAACTTTTTTTCTGCATGTGTCATGCTACAATATCGCTTAATCTGGATTTTATACAAATGAGCAACACAAAATAGTCCATAATGTCTAACTAACAAATTTCTAATCCATGATTGGAGAATCGTGCGAGAAGTATAATTGAAAGAGCATGAGCTGTGACCTGAAAAGAAAATATTCCCGGCCACAAATACTTTTCGATACCAACATGAGGTGAAATTGAAGGCGCGTGGTTGGTCGAGTTTCGGAATCAATGGTGGCACCATCAGATCACAAAACGCACAAAGTTTGAGATTTTCAAAAGAAAATTCATTAGGCATTCAACTCGTGTATGGCCTGCTTTAGTCAAAACCAATTACCTTAAAAGTGAGGAAATGCCATTGAATTTTAGTTTTTTTAGGCTATAGATAAAAGCACCATTATGTAAATCATAATACAATGGTATTAAAGGATATGCACAATTTCATTGTGTAGACAATATACTAAGGATAGGAGAAATTTGGATTCTAAGAACGGTATTAGAAAAGACTTTAGTATTTTCACAAATTTAGGAGTAGATTTTTCTTCTTTTATTTTATTTTTTTTCCTGTTGAAATATCTGAGAACACTATTTTAGTCAGTTGAAGAGGGCCCTTACACCTACGATGGCTGTCTGAAGGAATATTTCTGTGAAGATATTTTAAAGGTTTTTTTTTTTTTTTTTTCTAGAGTTGATGCTGCGAGAAGAGAGTACACAGGTGCCCTCTGTGGTCTGGGTTGGCATTGCAGAAATCTTGCAGTATGGCCAGAACATGATATTGAATTAGCTTTTGATGTCCGCTTCACCACTGAAGATCTTGTGAAGGTTTGTGATTGAAAAGATGTTTCCTTTGCTTTTCTACTCTAGCTTTCCATATTGGCTTTGCTTATGTTTTTTTCCTTTATTAAAGATAAATATGATAAGGTCAGCTATAAACAGATTGGTTTGCTTCAGTCTTGGTGGCTCTGTCAGCAATGAATGTACTGGACGGCTTCAGGAAGATATTCGGGAACAGCTGTTGAGGTATGAATCTTTTACATACACAATAAACTAAAGTTTCTGGCATTATCATGTTTGTATGTCGGTAAGGTAGCTACAATAGGGCAATGTCTCTTCACAATACATTTGGCACAGAATATTTTGGTCAGCATTGCTTACATATTTGTATTGCTACAGTTTGTGCTGTGATCTGTCAGCCATATATAATGGTAGATTATCCAACACGTCATAACCTAATTAAATTTGCTCTGGAGGTATATTCTGTAGCGTACGGACAGTTCAGTAATCTATAATAATTAATGGATTACTGCTTGCAACCAATAGGGTTATTAAGCAATCTGTCACTTCAGCTCAGTCAGATCATGCCCCGTTTTGAAAACTCTTTTGGTTTGTTAAAGTGAACAAGCGAGTCCTAGACAACCTTTATTAAACAGTTTTAAGGATTTTAGCATGCTTTATTGAATTGAATTATTGATTTCTGTTTGCCATGGAGATATTGGGGTTGCTGCTATTTTCAGTTGGAGTTCCAGATTTGAGGTTTAAGCTTGCGTTGATGGTATTTAAACCAGTGCAGGACAGTTAACCACTTCCCTACCGCTGTATTTTCATATGACGCCTGCAGGAACTCTTCGTCATATGACGTCCTGGGATTCCCTACATTGTGGAGCGCGCCCACCGCATCGATTGGGACCCGATGCGCGTGCCCGACGGCCACGATGTACACCGGGCACCCGCGATTGCCCGTTAACCGAGCTGGACCGCGGATCTGTGTGTAAACACACAGATCCACGTCCTGTCAGGTGAGGAGACTGATCTGTGTGTTCACATTAAAAAGGAACACCGATTGGTCTCATCCCCTTGTGAGCCCCCTCCCCCTACAGTTAGAATCACTCCTAGGACACACAGCTAACCCTTTGATCACACCCTAGTGTTAACCCCTTCCCTGCCAGTGACATTTATACAGTAATCAATGCATTTTATAGCACGGATCGCTGTATAAATGTGAATTGTCCCAAAATAGTGTAAAAAGTGTCCGATATGTCCACCGCAATATCAGTCACAATAAAAATCGCAGATCGCCGCCATTACTAGTAAAAAAAAAAAAAATCATAAAAATGCCATAATTCTATTCCCTATTTTGTAGACGCTATAAATTTTGCGCAATCCAATCAATATACGCTTATTGCGATTTATTTTTTTTTTTTTTACCAAACATATGTAAACCCTGATGGGTTTTACTTCCTCTTTATTTCCCTGCAAAGGTAAAGCATAATGGGCTACTATTCATCACCTGCAATGTCACCGCTGTCCCCACTAGCAGCGAGCGTCCATCTTCACCCCTCTTCCTTTCTGGGCCGCGAACTCCGGCTCTGTGACTGGCCGGAGTTGCGTGATATCACTCCCGCGCATGCGCGCGAAAGCATGACCCTCTTTAGAAACGGCACGATCTGCCCTTTCTAAAGTGTGCATGCACCGTAGACATTGGTGCACGGCTTTATTGTAAATATCTCCTAAACTGTGGAGGTTTAGGAGATATTTCCAGCACCTACAGGTAAGCCTTAAATAGGCTTACCTGTAGGTAAAAGTGGTTGTACAACCACTTAAAGCCAGGAGTTGGCATAGTAGCCTGGCAATTATAATGTTATGGTGATCAGCAATGGCAGCCTGTACACTTTGTTGCTCCTAGGTTTCCTTTAGTTTGATGGTTCCCAACTTAATTTCTCGAGTAACCCTTATAAGCCATATTTGGGGAATTTCCCTTAAATTTTAGATAAAATAGCTGTCAATAATTCCAAAGCATTGACATTGAACCTGTGCAAGGTAAAATACATTTTGAAAACCTGGCCTACTAGTAGTCAAGGACTGAGTTTGGTAGCCACTTCTTTAGGGTATCAACCCTTTCTCTTATGAAATGCTGACACAGCTTAAGATATACATATTATGAGACATTTACTAAGTCAACTTTTTCTTGTCTAAGTTTGTTTCAAAAGGAGGAACCTTGTGAGGTGATCCCTGTGAAGTGCTTTGAGAACCTTTACCAGTGGAACCAGGTAAAATTTAGTTCCTCAATAATGCTGAACTCCAGGGTTGTCCTAAAACAGAAAACTCTTGTGTCTGCTTAGGAGAACTATGTCCTAGAAGGGTTGAGCGGATCACTATGTAATAATAGGCAGTGTTTGGTAGCGGTACTAAGCAATTGCACAAGCTGGTACTGTAATCTATACTGAGGTGGGATGGTTGGGCATCTTGTTTGTGCACAAAAAATTCCACCTTAAGAACAAGGGACAGGTCAATGACCAGTCTTTAGGTGCATTGGAGCTTAAACTGGTCTGTAATTAGAGGTCTGCTTTCAAACCATTACAACCTGGATATGAAGAGCAGGAAAAAAGGGGATGCAGATTAAGATGTATTGTTAAGGATTCTTTCATCTTCCCTAAGTATCATTGTTATTACCTTGGGGTTAAGCTTCAACCTTCACATTCAGTTTCTTCATTATATTCCCAGTTTATTTTTAAGAACATCTGCTTACATGTAGTTTAGAGAAAAATGGAAGACCCTAGTCAAGTGCTCAGAAGACAGCAGAAACATTTCTAACTGCAGACTTAATTGAATTGCCTATATCATAGGAACATTGGCTTGCAATTTATTCTTTGAAGTTGCAATTTAATCTTATCTATTCAAACTTAGAAAGAAAGGGAAAAAAAAAAAAAAAGCATCTACTGAAGTAATCTTATTAAAGTGGTTGTAAACCCTTTACAACCACTTTTTACTACAGGCAAGCCTATAATTAGGCTTACCTGTAGCTACACTGGATATCTCCTAAACCTGCACGGTTTAGGGATATCCCCTGTATTTGCATGTGCCCACGTCATTGGCACATGCGCACTTAAGCGAACTGAACGTGCGTTGCTTCAGTTAGACTGTGCCGTTACCGCGGCTCCAACGCGCATGCTCGGACCGTCATCACAGCTCGGGCCAATCACAGCGCCGGAGCCGTGATACCCGGAAGTAACCCCCGGGAGCGATGTCGGCTGCTGGAGCGGAGAACGAGGACTGCTTCGATCTCAGGTAAGTAATTCATAATGAGCTAGTATGCTATGCATACTATCTCTTTATGCCTTTGTCTTGCAAGGGTTTTTTTTTTTTTTAGGGTTTACAACCACTGTAAAATTCACACTTCTGGTGTTAGCAACTTTGTACTTTTAAACTCTAGGAAGTATAAATCTCTCCTAAATACATAGTATGTCCAAATATTGAAGGGTCCATGCAGGGATCTCCATCACAGAATCGTACCTGTTTTTAATGCTGTGTCCTCCTAAGGGCCCAAAAATCATAGGCAGCCAATATTGCATTTCAGTCTTGCACACAGATTCCTCCAGATATACAGTAGACAATAGCTATAGATTATAATATTGTAGACACAGCGGGTAAAATAAGTATTGAACATATCACCATTTTTCTAGGTAAATATATTTCTAAAGGTGCTATTGACATGAAAATTTTCACCACATGTCGGTAACAGCCCATGCAATTCATACATACAAAGACACCAAAACAGATAAGTTCAGAAATTACGTTACGTGCAATAAATGGAATGAGGGAAAAAGTATTGAACACGCTAACTGAAATGTATTTAATATTTCGTACAAAATCCTTTGTTGGTAATGACAGCTTCAAGATGTCACCTGTATGGAGAAACTAGTCGCATGCATTTCTCAGGTGTGATTCTTGGCCCATTCTTTCATACAACCAGTCTTCAAATCCTGAAGGTTCTGTGAGCCTCTTCTATGAACTCTGATCTTTAGTTCTTTCCATAGATTTTCTATGTGATTCAAGTCATGTGATTGGCTACGCCATTCTAGCAGCTTTATTTTATTTTTTTGAAACCAATTGAGAGTTTACTTTGGCTTTGTTTGGGATCATTTTCTTGCTGAAATGTCCATCTTCGTTTCATCTTTATAATCCTGGTCGATGGCAGCAGATTTTTATCAATGTTTTGGTACATTTATACATTCATCCTTGAGTGATATGCAGTTTTCCAGTACCGTATGCTGAAAAAAAGCCCCACAACATGTTCCGACCTTCAAAATTCACTGCTGGTACGATGTATTTGGGGTTATGTGCAGTGCCATTTGACCTTGAAACATGGTGTGTAATTTTGCTCTCATCTGACCAGACTATAGTCTCCCAGTAAACTTTAAACAAACGTCACTGTGCTTTTTCTTCAGCAATGGAGTCTTGCATCGTAAGCATGCATACAGGCCATGGCGGTTGAGTGCATTACTGGTTTTCTTTGAAACAATTGTATTTGCTAATTCAATTTCTTTCTGAAAATCTCCAAAAGTGGTCCCTGGCTCTTGGACAACTCTTCTGATACTTCAGAGTAGCACCTGGTTATGCCCGGTTTATGGTGAAATTATGTTCTTTTCACTTCCAGTTAATGGCCCCAACAGTGCTTACTGGAACATTCAGAAGTTTAGAAATCCTTCTGTAACCTCAGTGTATGTGTTGCAACAATAAGGTTGCAAAGGTCTTGAGCGCTTTGCTTTTACCCATCATGAGAGTTTTTTTGTGTGACACCTTGGTAATGAGACACCTTTTTATAGACCAACTGATATTAAATTGCACTGACAAGGGGCAGGATTGCTTTCTAATTACTGATAGATTTCAGCTGGTGTCTTGGCTTTCCATGCATTTTTGAACATTTCTTCATATGTTCAATACTTTTTTCCCTGTTTCATTCCATTTTATTACACGTAACCTAATTTCTGAACTTATTTGTTTTGGTTTCTTTGTATGTATGGATTGTATGGGTTGTTGCCGACATTTGGTGACACTTTTTATGTCAATAGCACCTTTAGAAATATATTTACCTTGAAAAATGGTAATGTGTTCAACACCTTATTTTACCCGCTGTATATCTTTGCAGACAAGTGGTGGGCTCTTCTTGATCGGTCATATTTGCTGTTTCAGGGTTCTAATCTTCTGTCTTTTCATGGTTGCTGGGTAAAAGCACTTGTGCAAGCTTTCACGTGGCTTATGAAAGTTCTTATAAAAAGGATGTCCAAAATTAAATATAATATAGTGAAATATAAATAAATTGGAACAGTAGCGCTAGATCAGCCTATAAACTAATCTGTAAAGTTAAACTACCTTGTGATAAAGGACAATACATATATATAAGATCATACATATAAATCAAAAAAAATGACACCAAGTGATGTGCAAATGATTAATAGTGATAGCAAATTATATATGTACTCATATGCATAAATCCAGCGAGATGGATAATATATGTGTGAACATAAAGTGAATAACTAGATGGAATGACACATACACTATAGTGATCAAAACAGTGTACAAAAAATAAAGTCCAAACAGAAATCCGGTGATTTTCTCCACACTGAACGCGTTAGTGTGGAGAAAATCACCGGATTTCTGTTTGGATTAAATTTGCGCATTTGCTCGACACGAAAGTGCGAGCTTTGGATCTGGTGAGTGAGCGGTGTGGTGTGTGGTGGAAGAACATTGTCTTTCAACATTTTTATTTTGGTTCAGCACTATCAAGAAAAGGGACTTTGAAGAGTAACCTAAGCTTTGTTGCTTTTCTCCTTTTTTGTTTTTTTTTGCTCATGGACTTTATTTTTTGTACACTGTTTTGATCACTATAGTGTATGTGTCATTCCATCTAGTTATTCACTTTATGTTCACACATATATTATCCATCTCGCTGGATTTATGCATATGAGTACATATATAATTTGCTATCACTATTAATCATTTGCACATCACTTGGTGTCATTTTTTTTGATTTATATGTATGATCTTATATATATGTATTGTCCTTTATCACAAGGTAGTTTAACTTTACAGATTAGTTTATAGGCTGATCTAGCGCTACTGTTCCAATTTATTTATATTTCACTATATTATATTTAATTTTGGACATCCTTTTTATAATACACTATCTCTAAGTAGCAGCTATTAGTGAGTCAGGCACTGTAGTGGTTTCTCCTTGGCGCAGTGGTGGACATCTGTATTGGGGGCGGTTTATACAGATCCCAGGGTTTTTACATTATGAAAGTTCTTGTCAGTTTTGCAGACTTCTCTATTTGAACCTCCAGAGATACTCTCTTCGTTGTATGCAAGGTTGTTTTGGTTGCCGTTTCTTCAGCTAGCATGGACTCAACTGCAGTTGTTAGCTGCACTTTCCTGGCGAATTCTCCATACACCATTTCTAAGTGGATTTGTCGGCTCATTTTATCAGGCCTACGGTATCAAGGGTAGGGTTCCTCCATTGCTTGAGAAGGCCCATTCTAACCAGAGGGTTGGTACTTCATGGGCGATTAAGCATCAAACTTCAATTCAAGTTTGTAAGGCTGCTACTTGGTTTTCTCCCACGTTTCTACCAGGTAGATGTTGCTGTCTCTGTGGATGTCAGTTCTGGGTGAAAGGTCTTGCAGGCAACTTTTGTAGTTCCCCCCCCCCCCCTGCTTCGGTTTTTGGGTTTTGAGCATGTTTGGCCTTGTGGTTGCCCACCCCTCATGTTCAGTGGTTTAGGACATTCCAAGTAGTCATGAATATGACGTCTTCTATGTCCTGTGATGTACGAGTAGGAAGTTTGGATTTTTGGTTTACCTGCAAAATTCTCATCTTATCTGTACAGTACAGGACACGGGCTGGTTATTCATAGACCCCAAGTTATAGGCTGCTGCCTTTAGGTGATTAATGGCAGAGTTTTGTATATGCTTTCTGGGTGTTAACCTATAACCCTACTCCACTCCAAGATGCTGTTTTTCCTTATGTGATGGACCTCTTCTCTCTTAGAGATGTTTCTATGCTTCACAAATGTTGTAGAATCTCATATTAGCCAATGTATTTCATATTATTCATATTGATTTGCATATATTTTATTGATAATATTGTTGTTGTTATTATTTAGTAGTGGTCTTATCAATATTATTATTCAATAAGTAAAGCAACAATTATTAATCTTTAACAATGTATACTGTGTTTTCCATAGATTTAGAAAGATTTAATTTTAAACTTTAGATGACCTCTCTGTTTCTCTCATACTTTTATAGTTTACTGGGTGAAAGTTCATTAGAACACATTCAACTTATATAGAATTGTTTAGTCTTAAAATGCATATAAATCGCAGAGTTACTAATTAAAAGAGAGAACTTTTGACAGAAGTGAAATATAGCTGATAAGATGAGCACCGTCAAAGATCAAAAAAACAGGTGGTTAAAGTAATTAGGTGGAATACGGGAAAGTTATGTAAAGAACATTAAATTAAGTTTGACAAGGTCAAAGAAAGGTCTGTTTGTGCCCTCATTAAAACTATTAAAATACATACATTTAGTGAGACATAACACATCTGGTGGGGTTATTGAAAGTTCATTCTCCCAAAAATCGTAAATCTGTCACCCTTGAAGTTAAGCTAAATCTTTTCAAGATAAGGAGAGTTTGATAACACAGCTGGGTGCCAGACTGTCTCTACACAGGTGTTTTTAATTGGACAAACAGTTATAAATCTTTTTAATGAACATATAGGAATTCTGGGAGTAATAAGTTTGTCTGGTTATAGAACAGGTGTCAGATTTGAGATAGGCTTGTAAAAGGGTATATAAATGCAAGCTCTACAATTGTTTGTCAGACAAGTCAGATAGGTGTCTATCAGGCTGACTGTTTGTCTATGCAGCCCTATTGCAAGGGTGGCAGACTGTCAGAACCAATAATGAATGAATGATTTGTATTGAACCAATAGGCAAATATCTGTCCGTAACTTGTCTCCTCGTACGAGAACTTCTTAACTTGTTCCAGAGTGTGGTCTCAGGTAAATTTCCCTCAAGAACTTGGTTGAGCAGGAACCCACAACTCTGAGGGGACCAGACCACTGGTCGACTGACTGGTCCCTATCAGGTGACTGGTTCCCAAGAATTGGCAGAAAAGACCCATTCTGGTTCAAGGTGAGAACAATTCACAATTGTTTCCATTTGGTTAGGGAATAAGAATACCTATATCTAATATGCTTGCATTGTAAGAAACTGTATAAATTAGACTTGTATCTTGTAATACTTTGAACATAAACGTGTATGTTATCAGCTGTTAATACACCTGCATTGCTTAAGTTCTGCCTGGTTCGATACTTTACTATTCTACTTCACTACCTTGTACTAAAACCATAGAAGTAGTGCATTTCAGATCATTGTAACCTCAGTAATACATAGAGACCCATGTACTATCCCCACACTGTGGAGCTGGCCTGAAATGTTGCTTTGGGCACTGAATCCTTCTTGGGTGCTTACCTTGGCACTGAGTATAAGTGTAGTTAGCCACAGGGTCCATTCCTATGGTTCCCAGATCCTGAAAACCCCTCTGGGGTCATGCCCACTGTGACAAGCAAAGCTTTGACCCATGCAGGGACCAACAGCATGAAATGGTTAGACAGGTTTATCCCATTATTGGACTGATACTGTAGCCTTATAGCAAGTATGAGACTTAAAGTGGACATGAAATATGAACAAAGCATATCACTCTATAGTGTCTACTTGTCTTAATCCAGAGCACTAAGTGTCATTTTTGTCCATTTGCCTCGTTCCTCTGCTATAAGCATGAGTCACTTTTGGCAAGTTTTCCTGACACCAAGAGGAAAAAGTGACAAGGCAGGCGCACAGCCTCCTATGATTGACAGCCTCAGCTCTGTTGCTGTGTGAGGGGGGGGGGGGGTGTACCTTCTCTCCAATTGACTCTGAGCTCTCCTCACTGATGTAGCTTTGTGACATGATTTTTTTTTTTTTACCTTAATGCTGGAAATGCATTAAAGCGGAGTTCCCACTTATTTTTTATTTTAGGATGCATAACTTTTGTTTCTAATGCTTAAATAGAGCACTCCGGTTTGTGTGAATAATCTGCGCTCGATTGCCGATTTCATAGAGGAATATATTTGTATTAATATAAAGGGATGTGGTACCGCATTTGTCACCCAGTATCACAACATATAGAGGAATATATGTTATATTTGTGTTGGTTTCCATAGTGCTTGTGGGCATGTGAAGCCCACAAGCACTATCTTCTGTGCTCACTATTGCTCCTGGGAGATGTCTGTCATCCCAGGAGTCACTGGGCTGCATGAGGGCTTCGTTGCCATCACAACGGGGGGCGGGCACTTCCTCCGACGCCCGTTCTTGCGCATGCGCCATATGCACAGCGCAGCACCGTACACTTCTGACGTTGCCATCACAATGGGCGTCGTCATCGCAAGTGCCCCCGTTGTGATGGCAGCAAAGCCCTTGGCGCTGCCCAGTGACTCCTGGGAAATGATAACCAGACATCACCCAGGAGCACTAGTGAGCACGGGCGCCGAGGGAAATTATGCCAGGCGCCTTGGAGAGGAAGAGTCAGATTACAAGGGACCCCCTAGCAACAGACCTGAAAAGGTGAGTAAAAAAATATATTTTTTTTCCTAAGGTTGTTATTTATATTTAATGCAGCTGAATAATGTAACTGGAACTCTGCTTTAAGGTAAAAAAACTAACTTTTAAACCACTTTAACATCTTCACTACTTGCACTACACTGAGTGACTCCTAAATAGTCAGAAAACCAAGAATGCGTTTGACTTTATTGACTGTTGGATATTTAGGCTTTCAACTTGGTGGTAAAAATTCCACCATTCAGATTTTAGTCTGTTAGGTGTTAAATCAGACCACAGGTCATATTGCAGCAGGGCCCTTATAAAGGTACTCATGCACTTCCTCCTGCCCATTTGCATTGAGAGCTTTGCTGCAGAAATGTCAAAACCTGTTGTGTAGTTAATTTATGCACCCTACAGGGGAACGCCCTCACTGATTGCAATGGTGGACACCACCTTGAAGCATGAGTACCCCATCGCTCTCCTCAGGCATTCTCTTCAAAGCCAAAATTCAGTCAATTTTTTTGGGGCGCAAGACTTGAAACACACAATTTAGAGTCTATCTCAAAGCCTTCTTAACAATGACTGTGTACCCTCACTTCTAAGAGTGGGGGGGTGGACATCTGTTAGTTTGCATTTTTCTAGGCCACAGACATCCTAGACCTATGGGTTCAATCGGTGGTTGCAAAGGGGTAAAAAATGGCATTCCAGACTCAACCCACTCATTGTTTTGTTTTCTTAAGCCAACCAAAGTCTGCCCAAAAGCGGTCTGATATGCAAACAGCCCTGAACCATCTTTTTTAATTTCCCTTATTATTTTGTCTTGGGATTCTAGTCAATTCCTCATTGTCGTCTAGTGCCACAAAAAAGTGGTACATCCAGATCGGCCCACCTTAGTAAACCTTGTAAGCTGTATCTGGACTCCATGCTGTGGGGACTACCTGTAATGTTGCTTCAGGTGCTGGATGCTGCATGGCCACTTAACATGGCACTGTATGTAGGCAGATACAGGGTAACCATCCCTATGGTTTCTGAGGTATGCCCACCAAGGCGGCAAAGCATGGACTTTATTTATATAGAGTCCAGCGCTATGGGCAAGCAAGACAGGGCCATCTTGTATGCAGCTAATACTGTAGAAGACCAAGGCTATATTTGAATTCATTACCGTGTAAACTTTTCAAATCTGACACTAAAACGCAACCATTCAGAGCTTAGTGTCCGGTGGATGATCTAGTTTTAAATTTCACAAAAGGTTGCACATTTTACCGTCAATTCTGCCTAGAGCCCTCATACTGTACTCAGGTGCTTCCTCCTGCCTTTCATAAGGATTCTCTACAGAAAAGTCTACACCTGGATTTTTGTATTCTTCTGGACACACCCTTCTCCATGTGTACCACACATGGGAATACCCACATACCTAGCTATGGTGGAGACCAGGTGAAAGGAAATCATTGCAAAACCACAGGTGAACGTTCGCTCTGCCAAAGATCCACACAATCTCAGAGTGGCAAAGTGATCCTTACACCCGAAGCAGGTGTCAACTCTAACTCTTGTTTTCGATTTTAGTTTTATTCCAGGCATGCAGCAAGTGGCCTACCTGACAAAAAAGGAATTCATTCAGTGCAACCATCTTTGCCCAGGGCTCAAAAATGCCACAGTTCTTCCTCTCCCATTTCTCTACTTGAGTTGGATCCTAATATGCCTGCCCTAGACAAGGCATCCATAATGAGGGGGGCGTTGAGGCATTCATTTTAGAAAGCTGTTGATTTTTGTTCCCCAATTTGCAACACTATAGAAGAGGAAGCTTCATGCAACATGCTTTCTAAATTGAAAGACCTCACTGCTGCCTCCACAAAAGCTTTGGCATTATGCAGTTTGATTTTCCTCTGTCTCATCATGCCAGTTTGGATATAAAGACAACTGGAAAAAAAAAACCCAGACATTCCCTTTTTATGAACAGATAGATGTTCCATCTATAAAGGTCAGAATACTTCCCAAATCTTTGCCAAACTGTCCAGTAGAAAACGAGTTAAAAAACGGTGGCCTATTCATTTAGTTGATCCTACTGCCTTAGTCTTAAACATCCCACTGTACCTTGAATTACGAGCATAATTCGTTCCAGAAGCATGCTTGTAATCTAAAGCACCCGTATATCAAAGCGAGTTTCCCCAAAGGAATCCATGGAAACTCAGATAATGCGTTCCAGCGCCACTGCTGGTGTATGCAGTACCGCATGTGGCCCCCCCCCCCCGCCCCCCCCCCCCCCCCCCCGGCACCTCTGGCCACATGCAGTACTGCACACCCCAGAGGCTTGAATCCTGCCTGTTTTTGCGAGACAACGTTCGCAAATTGAGTCAGAATAAAAAATAGCTCGTGTTGCGAAACGCTCGTATACTGTGTTACTCACAATCCGAGGTTTTACTGTACTATTGAAGCTGTTCCTTAAAGGCATTGCAACCAACTCTTGCTGCAATTTAAGTATGTCAAACTCCAGCTAACTGGACTTGTGTAATGAACAACCAACATGGCCCTGTTTTCCAGTATAGTGCTTTAACAGAGCAATTACATCTACCGTTTGCTCTTGTGTGGAGGCCCTAGGGCATATTGGAAGACAATTTTTCAGTATGGCCCTAATCTCCCTTCACATGTGCAGAATCTTGGCTAAAAGACTGGACAGCTGTTTGGGGAGGAATTTGGCTAATTTATAAAAGTTCAGCTTCCTAACTTCATTTCACAGAGTAGAGTAAATTTAAGGGAGAGGCACCTTTTAGGGTGCGAGTCCTCAAAAGCATAACAGTGTCCAGTCTCTTGAAGTTTCAAGCCTATTACGCAGGGTCTATGAATAATTTGCCCGTGTCCTGTACTGTACTCAAAGATATGGAATTTAGTCAAAATGTGAAATTTTTTTTTTTGTCTTATGAGGGTTTAGAAAGGGACATCCTGATTCCAAGTGCACTGCTGCTAGATGGATAAGACTACTCCATGTAAAATCTTGAGCTCTAAAGGGCAAGATACATTGTGATCAACCAGATGGATGGGGGTTTCGTGGACATACTGACATCAAGCATCTCTTACTTAGCTTTGTAAAGCCACCTCCTGGTCTTCAGTTCATGCATTTTTAAACCTCTACCAGATGGGTTTCCAGGCCTGTGCAGTTGCATCAAGGTTTTCAGAGACATTGAGTTGGTTCCTTGCCTGTTGTCACATTTTGTTTGCCTTGCTCCTGATTCATTGCTTGGGTATGCCCTGGGTTTTATGAATTTTCAGCTCGTGTCCTGTACTGTACAAATAAAATAAAAGGAATGGTGACAACTTCCATATCTTGAAGTACATTGCATGAAACAGTCCACCCCTTCTCCCCTCTGTTCTTGTTTTCTCTGCATTGTTTGCTATAAAACTGAATTCCTAGAGTGGCCCCCAAGGGTAGGGATCCAAAAGCTTTGCCACTGTCAACACTTGAAGGTAACGGCCTATAAGCTAGGCTCTATGAATATTCTGCCTGTGTCATGTACAGGGGGTCCCCGAGTTACGAACTCGTTAGGGACTGCCCGCCTGTACGGAAGTCGGAAATGTTCGTAAGTCAAAATTATTTTTTTTTTTGCCGTTCTGCGCAAGCGCGGCAAATTACGGACATTTCCGGCATTTTCCGAGCTCCGTATGGCCGCGCATGCGCAGAACGGCCAAAAGACGCCGAAAAATGGCGGAGGGTCCCCGCAGCACCCCTCTCATCCGCTCCTCGTTGCTTGCTACAAAAATTTTTTTTTGTTTTTCACTTGGAGCACAGGACAGAGATCCCTCCCCTCTCATCTGCTCCTTGTTGCTTGCTACAAAACTGAGATTTAGCTGAGCTTGGGGGGGGGTCCTGCTTGGGTGGGGATTCCTGCATTTTCTGGCTAGTGTCCATTTGCCTGAAGATATTATAATATAAGTAGTTATGAATAGTTCTCTGTCCTGTGATCTTCTCCAAGAAAAGTAGTATTTTACAGATTACCAAAAATCCTAATTTTTTTTTTTTTTTTTTTTTTGTGGGGTGAACAGCACCTCAATGATGCTTCAAAGCAGTATACATATACAGTTAGTGGGCTTTTTCCAAATGTAGTTATCTAGGTTTACTGCTTAGTCTGGTGCCCCTCTCCCTTACTTAGTCTATAGAAACTCAAAGCTTTAGCTGTCACCTGTGCAGTTAGAAATAGAGCAGAGCGTAATGACGTCTCCAGCTGTTCCATTTTCTATAATTCTGGCTGACTTTTATGTACGCATATTCATCATTTATCTGTACTTAACAGGGATCAGTGACAGCTTTCTTAGCATGTTGAGATGGTTTGCCTTAATTCCGTATTAAAATAAGCATGAATTTATCCTTGCACCCTTTATGTACTTAAATGAATATGAGTTAATATTTGCTGAACCTAGTATTACCAGTGTTTTGTTTTAGTGTGCTTTGAGTTGAAATAGTCCACTTTGTTTTACTTTTGTCTTGTGGAGTATTTTACAGTGAAATGGGAAAGCCTTTGTGAGGCTAAACCAGGTCATCAGACTGGATTATATGTGTGACACTTGGATTTGGCATTTTATATTTTAATCTTCAGCATTCCCAGGAGATGCTGTTATCAGAATGCATTCAATTTCATAAAGTAATCCTCTTGCTTTGCTGGGTTAGCATGTCCTTCCAATTCCCTCTTAAGGCGGGATTATATTGGCGCTCAGAAAAACCTGCACTTGCACAGCGCTAATGGCAGGAGGGTGACCAGTGTTCTGGAATATGTATTTTTTTTTTTTATATATATGAGGCAGCTCAGCTTAATATATCAGTGATAATGTTCCCAATATTTCTTTCATGTATTGTTTTTATAAATCCATGGCTAAAATGTTTGTAATGCCTATAATCATCTCTGCTAAGCACTGTTTTTTATCTTGTATTGCCACACTACATAACCCAAGATAAAAAAATAAAACCTAGGACTCACTCTGTAGAAGCAGCTTCATTTTATTATGTTGGGAAGTCTGTTGCCAGGGGAGTTTAAATGGTCGGAAGGAGGGTAGCTGCAGCAATTTAAAGTGGCAGGAGAAATTAAAGCTTGAAGCATTGGAGTACTTGCATAAAATCACTCTGGCAAATACTATTTTCTGATGCCACCTTTCATCATACAAGCTTATCGTGACAAACGTGTCAGTTACACATAATTCAAGCACAAGGCAGGTTTTGTATAATTGGTATTTTCATATGAGGGAGGGTACTGATTTTCCTTTTGTTTCCCATCCAATGTAGCCAGACATTGTTTTATATTCATATTTCTGTATGTTAATTGGTATGCAACTCAAGCAGAAAAAACACTTCTAGGCTGATAGTTCAAATCGTTCCCCTTTACAATCCCTTGTATTTGCTTAGGGCCTTTGTCAACTGGCTTTTGTTTGTTTTAAAGGGGCTTTACATTGTGATACAAGTCTGTGGAGGTCAAAGACAGATAGACAACTATCATTAAATTTAAATTTTTATCTCAGAAGCGTCTCACTGTGTTGTATCGTAACTTCAACCAGCTATACATTGTTTTTGTACTTTTCATTATTTGAATACAGCAGAAGTCTCGCCTAATGTGTTATGTAGTTATACAGTCAATGCTTGTATTTTATTTTTATTTTTTTCATTTGTAAGGTGGAGACAAGATACCTCGTTGGTCAGTATGAAAGAGCTGAAGAGGAAGAAGAAAGTAATTCTCGCATTTACCAGCTGCACAAGTCTGTACTGTTAAATTCTTAAAAAAAAAAAGGAAAATAAAAATTAGACCCTTTCTTTGGAATCACTGCAGGTCACAAAATAGAGCAAGTTTAATCTTTTCATTTATTGAAACAAAAATAACTGACAGTTGTAATAAATGTTGACATGTTTTTGAAATTTTTTGTTGAATTTTTGCAATGCAAAATGTTACTTTGGGTATAAAAATAAACGCTTATGTTCATGAAGCATGTAAAAAAACGTTTTTATTTACAACTGTGTATGCGTTTAAATACTTAACGATCTGTCTAAAGGCAGAATGAAAAGATGAATATGTATGCTGCTTGTTTAGTGACTAAAAACCGATGTCAGGGCACAATTAAAACAAAAACAAAATTCTCTTGTGTGTTCTGTTTCTTTATCGTACATCACTGGACACAGAGCAGCCATAATAATTACTATGTGGGTTATGCGCCACCTATAGGTGAATGGACAATGGCAGATCGATCAAAGTCCTCCCCTATATAACCTCAGTTTTTTTCGCCAGTGTCTGTAAGGCGGTGGTCACTGAAGTACTACAATTGTTCTTGGAGCATACTTGTAGGTCTGAAACAGTTGTACTGAGAAGCAAGTACTTAATTCGGATCCATTCGAAAGCTGTCAGCCAAAATGGATGGTACCCGAGCCTCATTGGATAGGAGAGAGAACAAGATTTGCCTGTAATGCAGCCTTTTGGCACGGGACCCTGCGTAATGGAAACCTGGGCAGTGTTTATTCTGACCAAGGTGCTTTCCTGCAAAGTGCTGCACAGGTCCAAGGGAGTGGACCTCAGATTAAGGGGTACCCAGTCCATTTAGGTATTTTTTGAGGAAGCCTGGCGTGATGGGTGAAGGTTGGACTTCTGTTATGTTCAGAGTCCTGCAGCAGGAATGGTATGTCTGAATTTTGCCATTTCTCTCCTGTACAGGACTACTCCTGTATAGACAGGAAGTAGGGCGGCTATTTTTGCTGGTGAACCATGTGAGCTGAAAGATCTGCAAGGCCTCTGAGACGTAGCTTCAGCTCATGGCTACATAATGAAATGGAAACTTTCTATGGGAGAGCTATGTAGCCAGACAAGTCATGGTTATATACTGCATAAAGTTATACTTGCTTAATCCGGGGGGGCCTGTACAACTATCTGTTGATGCACCTCTGTACGAGTATGACTCCAATTTAAGGAGTCGTGTCTCCAGAATAGTGTGTATTTGGTCTGCAGGTGCTTATTTTTAGGCTGTTGTGAAGCAGCATAGAGGCTGTATTGGATGCCTATGTGCGTGGCTAAAGCTGCAAAACTAGTATGGGGCCTGGTGAAGTTGAGCAGGGACATGCTTGCAAACTGGCTTGAATGCATGTTTGCATAAGATACACGTTTCCATAATTGCATGTTTTGCATAAATACATGTTTATTTTTATTTGCATTAAACTGTATAAATGTGCTTATTTGTATTAAACTGCATACATAAATGCATGAATGGCAAAAATACTTGTATACCTGCGTGTTTTGCATACCTGGGTACCTGCGTACTTGCCTACAGGGCTGTGTAGCGGTAGGTGTTTTTAGGTCTGCATCCTTTGGCAACTGCATATTGGGCTTTGGCTAATATAGGCACTTCATTATTTACCTGTTAGACCAGCTTAATTACTCCAGAGGTGGCCGGGTGAGGCAGGTACCCCGCCCTTAGGTCCAGTGATCTGGCGATGTGCAGGTTTCCTGTTGGACCAGTGGCATCTGGTGTATCTGAGCCACTGTGATGTTTGGCAGCGATTCTTGACGCATTAGAAGGTCATTAGTTTAGCAGAACTGCAATCGACTAATGCTGCATCACCCTAAACACGCCTGATCTCGGATCAAGCCTGGTCAGTACTTGAATGGGAGACTGCCCGGGAATACCAGGTGCTGTAAGCTTTCCCCTCCTAAGTGAGGGAGACATCTGAGGCTGCTGGATTTTGAGAGTATCTCAGGCCAGAAAACCTGGTAAGTTAAGTACATCCCTTGGGACTGTCTGGGTCTGCCACAGTCTTTTGCCTTGCGTTGCCTCTTGGAGCAATAGTTGTGGGCTCCATTATTGTAAAACTAAATGGGCTCATGAGGTCTAACGATCTCAACCTGCTGGGCATTTTATTTTTTTGCTAGGCTGTTCAGTGATGACCTCTCTGCAAGAGGTTGTTTTCGGGTTCCATAGTCATAAATAACGCATCGCTTTATGTGTCTTTTTCCAGGCTCATCAGACATCTGCAATTGCAGTAGAAAGTCATTTTTTTTTCTTTTTTGTGAAAGTCCTTCAGGCTGGCCACAGCTTTCGAGGGTTCACAAAGCTCCTAGCCCCGGTGCTGGACTTGCTAAAGATGCAAGGGGTGTAAATCTCGGTATACCTCACTAACCTTTGCTCAGGAAGCAGTGGGTTCCAGATTGTCCTTCAATACATTCTGCAGGAGGAAGCTGTATCTAGGTCGAAGTACAGTCCTACTCCAGGTCTTTTGTAGATGATCTTTCTCTCTGTCTGCAACTTGAAGATCCAGTCATTGGTTTGCCGGAAGTTTCTGTTCCCGGAGTGTTGCAGAGCTAAAATTGGTTCGGAATCTGGAGGTGGTAAAATTCCTCCTTTCAGGGGCTTGGAAGATGACCACTGATGACAGCCTCTCCAGTTGGTTTGAAGGTGGCTACAGTTCAGTGGACTTGGTTTCCACAAGAGGATACTGCCCATCAATATCTTGAAGCTTTGTGCCACTACACCTGGCTCTGAATTATGGGACAAACCAGTTGTAGGTTCAATCCGGAAATGCCTCTGCAGTGGCATATATTTCAACCACCAGGGGTCATGCAGCTTAGGAAGATGAACCACATTCTGTCTGGGACAGCACAAAGAGTACTGTCTCTACCACCAGTACATATTCCAGGTATAGAATAGTGTCAGGGGGGTTTTCCATTCATCAGCAACTAGTGCCGGGACCACGTGGTTTCTGCATCCTGAGATGTTTTTTGACAATTGGCCAATGTTGGAGAACTCTGCAAGTGGATCTACTAGATTAGATAAGTTCTATAACAAGTTGTGTCCGGGATGAGATTCCCACTGGCAATAGTGGTAGATGCACTAGTAACACCTTAGGGACCAGTTCTCCCTAATTTACACTTTCCCTCTGATTCGACTACTGCAAAGAATCCGGGAAGTGGTAACTCTGATAAGGGTGTTGGCCGAATTAGCCCAGGAAGGCTTGATACACTGACATAGCGAGTCTTGAGGGGGTCGCTCCTTGGACTCTCCCAGTCCAGTGGGACCAAATGGTCTTGAGTCCTGTATCTCTGCACTGTTGAGCCCCCTTAAGCTGGCTTAAGGGAACTTCAATTACAGGACTTAGAAATATTTTATGCCTGGGGTCAAGCCAGGAAGTGACACCTGCATATATGTGAGTGAGGGAGTTTCTTTGCTTTCTCCAATCGGGAAGGGAACGGAGATTGGCCTTAAGTACCATTAAGGGTCAGATTTTATCCCTATCCATTCTTCTCTAGAAGCTGTTTCTCACTCCTTGGTTCATACTTCATACAGCATGTAACCCAGATAGTCCCACCTGTCAGGCCACTCTTGTGTCCTTGGGACTTTAATTTGCTCTAGACTGTCCATGCAGAGGCTGTTTTTTGAACCAATTCGGGGAAGACTGTCAGTCCTTTATCTCAGAAGTTGGCTTCTTTGGTTGCTTTCACTTCAAGTGGAGTGTCAGAGCGGGCGGCTTTCATGCCAGGGGCCGTTCTTTGTTGCGCATCATAAGGGGATGTTGCGTCCTCAGCCATCTTTGTTGCCTAAAGCGGTTTCTAGTTGTCACTTGAATCAGGACAGTGTCTTGCCTTCTTTTCTAATTCTCAGTTGGCAGGAGTAAGATCGCTGCATACTCTGGAGATAGTTCAGGCGGTCATGATAACTTGGATTGTTGGCACAAGTCAGGAATCCTGCTTTGTGCTGCCAGTAGAGCCAAGGAAGGGCAGGAGGCATCCAAGTTAACTATTTTAATTTTGGATTCGCCACTTAATTATTCAAGCCTATGGCTTGA
Organism: Lithobates sylvaticus; assembly: GCA_028564925.1. Taxonomy (NCBI): domain Eukaryota; kingdom Metazoa; phylum Chordata; class Amphibia; order Anura; family Ranidae; genus Lithobates; species Lithobates sylvaticus. The sequence continues at coordinate 77,844,135 of CM053038.1, forward strand.
AAGGGCAAGGTCGCCCCCCCCCCTCCCCTTTTGTTTTGGTTAAAACGCTTGCTACCAGGTGTGTGGGGGGCATCTTGGGCCATTAGGTGTTAGTGGCTCAGGATTTTAAGGCCACTACATGGTCTTTGGTTCATACATTCACAGTTTTTTACCAGATGGATATCAAAGCTACGGAGGATACTGCTTTGGCCACAGTAGGTTTCGGGCGGCAGAATAAGTCCTCAGGTGGCAGTTTCTGTGATCGTGTCTCCCTCCTTTCAAGGACACTGCTTTAAGACATCCCACACAGTAGTAATTATGGCTGCTCTGTGTCTCGTGATGTACGATTAAAAAAAAAATTCTACAGAATACCTGTAAAATCTTTTTCTTGGAGTACATTACGGGACACAAAGGTCCCTCCCCTCTTTTGGGATATTCATTGCTTTGCTACAAAACTGAGGTATTTTCTGTGTAAGAGGGGTTATATAGGGAAGAACCTCCTGTTTGGTCTGCCAGTGTCCATTCACCTATAGATGGCACATAACCCACATAGTAATTATTATGGCTGCTCTGTGTCCCGTGATGTACGATAAAGTAAATTCGATTTTTTTTTCTACAGATTACCTGTAAAATCTTTTTTCTTTGCATACATCATGGGACAATTACAATCAGTTAATTGTGGGTGTTGGTTAGAAGATCTCATCACTGGTACAAAAAAGCTTCCATTTACCTCCTTCTATTTGGCAGTTTATATATAATTCCTTTGTCATCCCCTGTAAGTCCACATACCTTAATCTTTTCTGAAATATCAAGAGGATATTTTCACAGCCTTTGTGTACCACTATGACCCTCCACCAGTAAACATTCATTCTGATGCAGTGAGCAGACTGCACAAAAGACACTTCCCAGATATTACTCCTTCCACTGAAACAGGCTGAAACCCCCTAAAAAAATGTTGGGTGTGGACCATAGGTGGAGCAAGACATAACACACGTGAACATTGGCAACCATGTTTCTCCCTCCCAACCAGGCCTATGCATAAGATTGCTTTTGTTAATGTCATACACTACAATATTAGTGAAGCATGGTGAACACATTTCTGACTACCTGGCATTTCCCTGTATCTATTGTCCTGTGTGCGGACCATTTGCCTTTATACTGACTACGCCACTGCCTGCCACCTGAATTGACCCTGACCTGTTTATCAACCAGATTTCTGCCTTCCACCTGAACTGACCTCAACCATATTTGTTGCCTGCCACCTGGACTGATCTTTTGTCCTGACACTGTAGTAGTGGGATTCAAGACAACACAGAGGTCTTGCGTATGTGAGGGTGTCCAGAGTATTTTTTGAGTGGAGAGAATCAAGTTTTGGTTTTTCTCCAGTTTTTGTAATTCCCAGATCAGTGTCTGGAGACTTCAAAGAGCTTTGGGTGGGAAGAAGCCTCTACATCTGTGGCCAGGTCTTACTTGACTGAGACCCTAAGCCTAATGTTTGTCTGCTGCCTGGGCCAAACTTTTTGCCATTTGCTGACCATGTCTGTCTGCCATCTGTATCAATTCTTTGGTTATTTGACCACATCTCTGCTTGTATTGACCCTGCCCTATTTATTGTCCAAGTTGCTGCCTGGATTAATCCTTTGGTTATTTTTGTTGACCACGTCTCTCCCGCTACTGACCCTGGCCTGTTTATGGACCATGTTGCTCTCTGGATCAGTACTTTTGGTATTTGCTGTCCACGTCTCGGCCTGGCACCAATGCTGACCCATCTGCATGTCCCTCTGGCTGTTACTTTTGAGACAGTATACGCAGCCTTCAGTGCACTCCGCTTCAGTGGGAACTCCAGGCTTTCTGAGAATAGTCTGATAACCGTTAGATTGCCCCCAAACATGAAAGTGTTGACCATTATATTGTACATTATGTCAAAGTTCCCAGGCATACATAGGTAAAAACAGAAGTAGATTTGAATGATTGTAAAATTAAGGCATAATGTCTCTGGTGTGGACTGCAATAACTTTCTTTTGAGTGGCATCAAACGAACTTGAATAGCCAGTCCACATATGAAAACCAGCTAGTCCAAAGTGAAGTTAACAATTAAGGATCTTCATTATAAATGAATGAATAACTTGTATAGTGCTACATTTGAAAACTAAGTGTCTGTCTGGGTTTTCAGAAGAGATGGGTCTTGAGTTTCTTCTTGAAGGCCAGATAGTTTTCTTCCGAGCGTATGTCCGCGGGTAGAGCATTCCATAGCCGTGGTCCTGGGGATGTGGAGGAGGTTCTGGTTAGTTGACCGGAGAGTGCGACCTGGGGTGTAGTGCTTTCTTTTGTCGCAGAGGTATTGCGGGGCTTTTCCTTGTGTACATTTGTGAGTGAGGCAGAGGGTCTTGAATGTAACTCAATCCTTCATGGCTAGCCAATGGAGGGTCCTCGGGAGGGGGTGATTGATTCCCATGTTTTTTTTTCCAGTTACCAGTCTGGCTGCTGTGTTCTGGACAGTTTGTAGACGTGATATTTGGTATTTTGGAAGTCCTAGGTAGAGGGAATTTGCGTAGTCAAGTCGGGAATTGATTGTTACTAATACTGCTGCTGTATTCTTCCGGGATGAAGGGGATGAGTCTACGCAGTAGGCGAAGAAGGTAGTGGGATCCGCTGACTACTGATCCTATTTGTGCATCCATCGTTGTGTTTGAGTCAGATGACTCTGAGGCTTTTGGCTTTAGTGCTTGGGGTGATGGGTTGTCCGAGGATGGTGAGTGGTGTGGATGTTGTGCCAGAGTTTTTGTTTTTCGGTTTGCGTGGAGGAAGAGGAGTTCAGTTTTGGATCCGTTGAGTTTAAGGGAGCTCTCCGTCATCCAATCGTCGATCAATGAGAGACAGTTTTCCAGTACCTGGTATTGGTCTTTTTAGTTGGTGATGCGTAGGTAGAGTTGGATGTCATCCTTGTAGGAGTGATAAAGTAGATCCTGGTTGCTGATGATTTTGAGGAGTGGGCGGAGATGGATGTTAAAGAGCCCGGCGACAGGGGTGATCCTTGAGGGACTCCGCATGTAATTTTTCGTGATTCCGAAGTGAATGTTCCTAGTTTAACTTTCTGAGATCGGTTCTCTAGGAAGGATGCAAACCAGGGTAAGTCTAATGCCGCGTACACACGGTCGGAATTTCCGATGGAAACAGTCCAATGGGAGCTTTTCAAAGGATTTTCCGACCGTGTGTATGCCCATCGGTCTCTTTCTGTCGGAATTTCCGATGGACTTTGGATTGAGAACCTGTTCTCAATTTTTCTGACGGAAAACCTTTCTATCGGATTTTCCGATTGTGTGTATGCAATTCCGACACGCAAAATTCTGACGCATGCTCGGAAGCATTAAACTTCCCTTTTTTATACTGCTGTCGAACGTGTTTTATGCCGCTGTGTTACAGACCGTCGTAATTTGGTGTGACCGTGTGTAGGCAAGACAGTTTGAGCGAAATTCCGTCAGAATTCCGACGGGAAAACCATCAGAGCTTTTTCCGACGAGAATTCCGACCGTGTGTACACGGCATTAGTCTGCAACTCCAGCTACTTCTGTGAGACGAGTGAGCAGGGTTTTGTGGTCTACTTTGTCAAACACTGCACTGAGGACCAGGAGACACGATTCTCCTTCATCTGCTGCTTTGAGGGTGTCATCCCAGATTTCGAGGAATGCAGTTTCTGTCCTGTGGCCAGGGCGGAAACTAGATTGTAGTGGGTCCAAAAGTTTATGGGTGTCCAGATGGAGTTGTAGCTGTTGTATTACTGCTTTCTCAATAATTTTGGAGAAGGTGTTGAGGCTTGTGACAGTTCTGCGGTCGCTTGGGTCTTTGGGATCGAGGTTAGACTTCTTTAGGAGGGGGTTTGATTGTTACTTGCTTGAGGGAGGTTGGGACGATTCCTTCTTTAAATGACTTATGATAGGTGCCAAGATGTCGGTACGTTCGTTCAGAAGTTTTGTGGTAATGTCATTTGGCGATGTGCTGTCTCGGAGGTTTCTGATGATAGTTTTGGTGGTGTCAATGGTGATTGGGACCAGAGTAAATCTCGGTGGTTGTAGAAACTTTGTGTGTGTTTTTTTTCTTCTTGTTCTGGCCGAGTGGGGTTACTTGCTATGTTCTGCTGAATTATTTCACGAATGGTTGCGATTTTGTCAACGAAAAAAATCTGATAATTTATTGCAGTATTCTTACATAGTCCCTTACAAAGGAAGACATCTCACTCTTAATGGTGTAACAGTATTGCAGTGCCATTCGTTGTCATTTACCTCCTGTGGCTGCCAGGTAGACATTAATGGGAAAACTGTATGGGGGGGGGGGGGGGTTTGCTGTAGCATCCTAATGAGGAAACCTGCCGGACCAACAAAAGTGACATTCTGCTGCTAGGACACAAGACTGCGAGGATGTTTTTAAGGCAATGTTTCCAGGTCTTGGCTTCTTTTTCAAGCCAGCAAGTTGGTGTTTGGTCCAGCGACACCAGTTGATAGTTAGAATTTTTTTTATTACTGTGGACCATTTTGTCTGGTTATTCTATATTTATTTATTGTTGTCCCTTTATGGTCCATGCATCCAACTTTTGGCACCTCACACATTTGTGTTGATGTGAGACGCCATGCCCACCCATCCTGTGAACAACTGCACTACTAGAAACAAGGGTAATCTTTTGTTTATCCTTTATTCAGCCTCCTTTACTTCCTGGCCAAGGAACATAGCATTGTCCCATGAGGCAGTCACGTGCCACTAGGTTAGGCCTGCTTGGGAAAAAAAAATTCTCGGTCATCAACTGTCTCCGAGGAGCAGACTCTTCAACCAGAGACGTTCGAGGAGATTTGGCAACGGTGGGGAAACTCGAATGTGGATCTTCGCACATCCGGGTTCACTGCATATCTGGAGGTTATTCTCCAGGGTCGGGTATCCTCAAGCATTTGCAATAGATGCTCTGGTGACATTGTGGGGCTAGTTCGCCCCAATTTATGCCTTTCTGCCTATTCAGTCCTACCTCATTTGCGTTGCAGTATTCTTGTGAATTGAATCCATTATACCTGACCTGTCCAATCTTCCATCCTTCTTTACAGTTGATGGCCTTAATGCCATAGCTGTTGAAGCCAGGGTATTGGGAAACAGAAGTCTCAGATTCAGACATTTCTACCCTACTGAAGGCATGGAATGTGACCTAAAAGTAAGATTCATCACAGAAATTGGTATGAACAGCGTGTATAACAAGGTCAACGATGGCCACGGGTGACGTCACGTAACTTTCGTCCGTCTGCGTTATGTCCATGTGGGCGTGAATTCGTCAGCGGATACGAGAGTGATGTGAACACCCGCTTTTAAATAGTGTATAGAAGATTACCATGGTTATGGCACGTCGCATCAAGTTGCCCAACACAAGGCCGAGTCACATGACACAGCTTGATTTAGATGGCTGCGAGTGATGTCACGTTTAATATATATATATATATATATATATATATATATATACCTATATATATATATAGTATCTTATTACTATTTTCTCGGATGTCTCGAGGGCAACACTGCAACGTCGGGCCATTTCAAGATAGTTCAAGATAGTTCTGGGGTGGGGTTGGGGGTGGTGGGAGCTGGGTGAAACGGGTATTATTTTATATTTTTATGAATCCTGCGCCACCTTCCCCGGCATCCATCTCCTTCCTTCCCCCTTCCGTTCCCTCCTTTGCTCCAGCCACGGCCACGCAGTCACCCCATCCCTAGCCTATTATACCGCTGGGTGGGGGATGTGGGTTGGTCTGCTGGTCTGGTTGGGGTGGTGGGGGGGAGTCCTCCCGCCCCCCTGCTCTCCGGCGTCACCTTCCCGTCATCGCTCCAGGATAATAGGGCGGGGGGCAACATAAAGGGGAACAGGGGTTTGGTTTACAATTATGTGCACCGTGTTCAAGATGGTCCATCCTAACTTGTTTTACGCTTTTTCTCCCTCCTTTTGTTAATGGTTTTAGCCTGGGGAAACCAGGTGGTATTGCGTTAAATAAAAAAATAAAAAAAGATTGTTATGTATCTATTTTTGAGGTTCTATTGGTTCAATATTTAAATCCAGAGCCAAACAAGGCAAACACTACATTGTGAGTGTTATTTTGGGTCCGGGCTACCGTTTAAGTGGTGTGGAAGCGGGTTTGGCCCTGCGTTCCCTATGATCTAGAGTGATAAGACCCAGCACACTAAAGCCCCATACACACGCTCGGATTATCCGAGGACCAGGTCCGTCGGATCATGTCCGTCGTACTTTGTCCGATGTTGGTTTTGCGTACACACGGTCGGACAAAGTTGACGGAAAATCCGATCATTCTGAACGTGGTGACGTTCGTTGCGTACGACGGGACTACGTAGAGGCTAGTAGCCAATAGCTTTGGTCTTGTAATGTGAACTGAGCATGCGTAGCACTTAGTCCGTCGGACAACCGTACACACGATCGGATTTGGTGTGATCGGACCGTGTTGTCGGCAAATCTATCCAGCAGGAGATAGGACTTTGTCCGTCGGACAATCCGACGTACACTGTCCGATGGTGCATACACACGGTCTGATTTTTCAACAACATTGTCCGATCGGACAGAATCCATGCAAAAATCCGACCTTGTGTATGGGGCTTTAGACTTTTCTGGCTCTGGATACCATAGTATTAGGGTCGGGATAGGGAGCCTCCGACCCCCGCTGTGTCCAATTACTTTCCCCACTTAGGGTCGTGCCTGTTTGTCAGACTTTCCTTTTGGAGGGTCTCTAGGGCACATTGAGACTAAGTCTCACATACGCCAGTGGCGTATTAGATTATTGTTATCTACCTCTACTCTCTGTCCCCTTTCTTTCCTGATTTCTAGTTCTTTGTAACCCTACATCTTACACCCTATCTTTCCTTACCCCCCTTCCCCTTTTTTTTTTTTTTTTTTTTCCTTTTTGGCTCTTTCTCCTTTCTCCCTCGGCTCCCCGGTACCTATCACAACCATGCCGACTAATGATAAGAAGCCTGTCCGCTTAGTGTCAATTAATGTGAAGGGGCTAAACACCCCAGAGAAGCGTTCCATTGTGCTCGCCAACTTAAAACATATGGAAGCCCACGTGTGTTTCCTTCAAGAGAGACACTTCCGAAAAGACAAAACCCCAAGACTTCATGACCACTTCTTCCCAGAGGTGTATCACGGGTGCTCCTCTGATTCCAAGTCAAAAGGAGTGAGCATTCTTATACGGGGTAATACCCCTTGGGTCGTAAAGGGGTGTTGGGATGTGTAGTGATCTAATCTACAGGATGATGCAGAGGGAAGAGCGCTCTTTGTAAAAGGGACTCTTGGAACAACTCTGGTGACCTTGGTAAACCTATACCTCCCCAATTCGAACCAGATAGCTTTTCTGGAACGAATTACTACCAAATTGGGAGACTATGCGGAAGGAGAAATACTCCTGGGAGGGGACCTGAATTTCTCTATGGACCCGTCTATAGATTCATCCAGAAGCACATCTCAGCTTTCCTATGCTGCACTGCGACGCCTCAAGCGAAATCTATATTCATTCCATTTGATAGATGTATGGCGAGTCCTTCACCCCAACCACAGGGACTATACGTTCTACTCACACCCCCATGATTCTTATACCAGAATCGACATGTTCATGGTGCCACAATCGCTCCTGTCCAGGGTCACCTCAGCCTCAATTGGCTCGATCACGTTCTCGGACCATGCACCAGTCTTCATAGAGGTGGATCTTCTCCAGCCAACTGCGAAACAATGGACGTGGAGACTTAACGATACGCTGATACAGACCCCAGGAGTAGTGACTGAGGTGTCGAGGGAACTCAGACAATACTTTGCTACTAATGTGAGTGAGGAGGTACATCCTTCTATGGTGTGGGAGGCCCACAAAAGCTACGTAAGAGGCCTGTTGATTAAAATAGGGTCCCGAATAAAAAAGGACAGAACCCGGCAGATTGTGGACCTTCTGGGAAAGATCAGAACTCTGGAATCTGCCCATAAACAATCTCTGGCGTCCCAGGCCCTAGTGGAGTTATCCGCCTTGCGAAACCAGCTCCGATCCTTGGCGCTGGTCAAGGCTAAAGAGGCGATCTCGAAATGCCGACGCTCATTTTATGAACACAGCAACAAATGTGGTAAGATGTTGGCAAGGGCCCTGAGAACCCAGAGAGCCCGCTCATTCATCCCAGAAATGTTGAACGCCACACACAAGAAAATCCACACCACAGAAGAAATAGCTGTTCTCTTCCGGGATTACTATAAAGATCTATATAATCTACCATCGCCGCAGTCGGAAACAGAGAGAGCTACTGAAAAAAAGGCAATTCAGGACTATATACGGAAATCAGGCCTCCCACAGATCCCAGAAGAGGACCTGAGCGAATTAGATAAGCAAATCTCAGCAGAAGAAGTATCAGTAGCATTGGCCCAAATGAAGCTAGGCAAGGCACCGGGTCCGGACGGGTTCTCCCTCCTGTACTACAGGACTTTCGGAGATATACTGACCCCACACTTCCTATCAGCTTACAATGTGGCTGGGGAGGGGACGGTCTTTCCCAAAGATACATTGAGAGCACACATTTCTGTCCTTCCTAAAGAAGGGAAAGACCCATTACACTGTCAAAATTATAGACCAATATCCCTATTAAATATCGACCTAAAATTTTTTACTAAGATCCTATCTATGCGCCTGATCAAGTTGATCCCACAATTGATCCATTCCGATCAAGTAGGATTTATCCCGTCAAGAGAGGGGCGGGACAACACGACAAAGGCAATTAATCTGATCCAGGCGGCAAAAACGCGGAAAATCCCACTGCTGCTTCTCTCAACAGACGCCGAGAAGGCGTTTGATAGGGTGAGTTGGGCATTCCTATTTGAGACGCTACGGGGCATAGGATTAAAGGAAAGAATGATGAGCTGGATTCAGGCCATCTACTCCTACCCCTCGGCCCAGGTTAAAGTCAACGGCCACCTTTCTGACACATTTGCAATAGCGAATGGAACAAGACAGGGGTGTCCTTTGTCACCACTGATTTTTGTCCTGACCCTCGAACCCTTTCTATGAACCATTAGAAATAATCCAGACATTGAGGGCCTGGGACTAGATGCCAATTTATCACCGAAAGTGGCTGCCTTCGCAGATGATCTCCTCTTCTTTTTGACTAAACCCCTAGTGTCAATCCCAAATCTTCTTAAAGAACTGAAGATTTATGAAGGGCTATCACACTATCGTATCAACTACCAGAATTTGGAAGCTTTAGATATTGACTTACCGGCCTCACTATTTTCACTACTCCGTTCGGATTTCCCCTTTAAATGGGCCACTTCACATATTAAATATCTTGGAATCCTGCTACCTAATAAGATAGACATCTTCTCTCTTAACTTCCCCCCGCTCCTGGTTGCAATAAAATAAGATTTGAAGGAATGGCAACAGGGCCTGTTCACCTGGTTTGGATGCAGCAGTATTATAAAAATGAATATTATGCCCAGACTTCTTTATCATTTCCAAGCTCTCCCAATACAAGTCCCTAAGACCTTCCTGAAAATGACAAATCGAGTGATAACCCAATTCATCTGGGCTGGTAAAACCCCAAGACTAGCTCAAACAATGCTTCGGCTCCCAAAGTTGAAGGGTGGCATCGCTATCCCAGATGCCAATCTATACCACACAGCCTGTCACCTAACCCGAGTATTGGATTGGAGTAGACATGGAGCCTTGAAACAATGGGTACAAATAGAGAACTCCTTGGTGGGGGTCCAGTTGGAACAAATCCCCTGGTGCCAGCAACCGTTACCAAAACAGATAATGTCCCACCCTACGATAGGTGTGACTATCCGGACTGCCTGGAGGGCGTTCGAAGACTCGAGTGTCGCACCAATTCCCTCTCCTCGCACCCCTATAGTGGGTAACCCAGCCTTCACCCCGGGACTAAGGGATCCTAGATTCCTAGATCTGCATTTGACTGAGAGATCCCAGGCTAGACATTTTCTCATAAATGGGAGATAGAAAACTAGACAAATCATGGAGGACCCAGCCCTGCAAGGACTCTCCTTTTGGCAGAAAGTCCAGCTTGCTCATTACATTGGCTCTTTGCCACCACCAGCGGCATTCAAGAGGCAATTGACACCCTTTGAGTCGCTGAGCTTAGATCAGACACCATTGAGACACGCAATCTCTTTAACATACCAACTATTGGTGAACCCACAGCCAGACGCCAGACCATCCTACATAGACAGATGGGAACGTGACCTAGGGCTAAAATTTACGGAGAAACAAGTGGACCGGATCATACTTTTTGCTAACAAAACTTCCATATGTGCAAGACACCAAGAAGCGGAATACAAAGTGCTATCTCGGTGGTACTTTACACCAGTTAGGATACACAGAATGTTCTCTGGGTCTACAGATCTATGCTGGAGATGTGGAGAGGAAGTTGGTACACTCTTACATGTTTTCTGGTCTTGCAAGTTGATACGGCCTTTCTGGACAGAAGTACAACGGATCGTCCAGAAATTCACAGACCGCGAGTTACCAGACTCCCCTGAGTTCTTCCTTCTGCATCATCATACAATCCCGACCAAGAGTTACAGGAAATCCATACTATCATTCATGCTCACAGCAGCAAAAAGCTGCATCCCGCTGTATTGGAAACAGACCCAGTCACCGACGGTAGCAGTATGGCTGAAAAAAGTAGCAGACATACATGCAATGGAGGACTTGGTGGCCACTGAAAAGGGCTTAAATGAAAAATTTTCCAAAAAATGGTACTATTGGCACGAGTTTATTTACTCCGAGGAATACGGACAGCTAATTAACCAACACCCATGAACTTCCTGATGGGGGTGTAGGTGTCTGGCCGGGGAGACGTACTCTTTTTTTTTTTTTTTTCTTTTTTTACTTCCCTCTCTTCTCCTATGCTTCCTTCACATCTAATATTTGTCTATTTCCCACATTCTTAATGTTTCCCTCTTCTATCCCTTTCCTTCTCTGTTTCCATTCCTAATCATATCCGAAATGACGGTTGAGGACTTGGACTCTTGAAGGTCGGTATAATCCGGCCCCAAGTCCACACCTCAAAACACGGCGTTAGCCGGAAAAAATTGCAGGGGTCAGGCGGGGTGCGGAGGTCCCCTATTCGAATGACATACACTGTGCATTGATCCTGAGAAGGTAATCCAAGTGAAATACCCCTATGAGACTGTGTAATAGGGGTGAAGAGTCATACAAACTGTACTATTCTTGTAACATACTTTACTGTACCTTCTGTATCTTTGCCTGATTTACCCTGTTAAATAAATAAAGAATTTACAAAAAAAATATATATATATATATATGTATTGTCCGTAATTATTTCAAGATATTTTATATTTTTAATATTTGCTTATATTATAGGGTACAGTTTATCTCCTCGTATTGGATTATGAGGTCATTGTACATATAAAAGATTTTTTTTGCATAATATTTTATGTGGGATGTTTTTTCAAGTGCTGGTGTGGTTGCATTCTTTCTTATTAGCTCTTAATTTCAACTATGGGGACACTTCCTTGATTTGTCTCGGTTTCTCCGCCTGACGTGTCATGTGATGCAGCGCTGTCATGTGACTGCCTTGTGTTGGGCAACTTGATGGGACATGCCGTAACCATGGTGATCTTCTATACCCTATTTAAAGCGGGTGTCCAGATCACCTCCGTATCCGCTGATGAAGTCCCACCCACAGGGACGTAACGCGGATGGAAATCATGTAGGTTCACCCGCGGCCATTGTTGACCTTGTTATACACACTGTTCATACCAGGCACTTGGTTTGCCTTTTTTGTAAGTTTTTTTTTTTTTTTTTTTTTAATCATTAAATGCCATTTTCTACAGAGAGCACTATGGATTGCCTTTTTACTTGCATGACATATGTGGCTTGGGAGCTGTGATTGCCGATTGCAATACTGACCATAGCAATGGATTATCTTGAATCTACTTGCTGATACATACCCTGAGTGGGCAAGTGTATCTGACCCTCTATAATCAACGGGTCCACGCCGTAAGGTGAGCTGCCATTCTTACTATTGGAGGTTCGTTTTCTCATGAAGTCACTTGCATGATTGTATTTGTTAATCCATCACTGAAGACTTCACGAATCGTTTAATATGTGATATATGGACATTTTATATTTGATTTATGGACTGTTTAGCGCTGCACTGTCTTTCTTAAATTTTATCTTAGGGATTTGAATATTGACCCTTGGTGTTCAGCAGCTTTTATATAAATTGGGGTAATTTTATTGCGCTGATTAGTTTTTCTCTTTACACAGCTATTGGAATGTACACCCCTTAAAGGGGAAGGCTTATAGTGACCTGTGGAAGTTCTGTATATGAGGTGAGCACATGGTGCAGGTTCACTGGAGGTGATTTGTGATAAACACCACTCAGAGAAGTCTCTTCAATGAGCTTTGGGTTACGGCTTATTCTTATCTTATTCTTATCTTTTGTGTTTGATCACATGGCCTTATATGAAAACGTATATTTGAGGTTTTTATTTATCATTGTATTTTTTCACTTGATATGATTGATTCACAGTATAAAATAAGGATTCATAAGTTGTCAGTAACCATTAATTTCATATACCCTCTTTGGGTATTCTTGCAAAGCCTTTAACCACTTGTCTATTGGGCACTTTCACTCCCTTCCTGCCCAGGCCAATTTTCAGCTTTCAGCGCTGTCGCACTTTGACAATTGCACGGTTGTGCAACACTGTACCCAAAAAAATGTTTACTCCCCCCACAAAAAGCTTGCTTATGGTGGTATTTGATCACCATTAGGTTTTTCAGTTTTTGCTAAACAAACAAAAAGACCGAAAAAAAATTGAAGAAAAAAAAAAATTCATAGCTTGTTCAATTTTGCAAAAAGGTAATTTTTCTCCTTCACTGATGAGCGCTAATGAGGTAGCACTGATGGGTGACACTGGGCACTGATGGGCGACACTGATGAGGTTACACGGGTGGGCACTGATTGGCAGCACTGGTGGGACTGCACTGATAAAGGGACACTGATAATTCATGCCCTTTAACATAAGTTGGTTATCGTCTCTCCTCATCTCTCACGCTGTCTGTGCGAGGAAAGAGAAGTTGGTAACTGGCTTACATTGGCTGACAGCTGATCACGTGGTAAAGGGCCTGTGATTGGCCCTCCTTCGAACTCATCGATTAGAGCATGCCGCCCACATGCCAAAGGGTGCGTGATCACAAGAGGACTTCAATAGACACCCTCCCAGCACAGTAAGTCTGCGCTGTAGTGTCATTCGGCTATGGCGCAGGTGGCATGCGGTTAACCTATTCATGTCAAGGTGATTTGTTTTGTACTTTGCTAATGAGGTATATTAGAGGGGTAGCGCTATTACCATTCACTATTCAATCCCATAATCCGAACTTCAGGACATTTTAAAAAGGTAATTGTTGGACAAATAGTAGATCTACATTATATCTACAGTGCACCTGGAGAGTATTTACAGTGCTTCACTTCCACATTTTGTTGTTACAGCCCTATTCCAAAATGTATTAAATGTATTTTCCTCAAAATTCTACAAACAAAATTCCATAATGACAGTGTGACCATTTGAACTCTTTGCAAATTAAAAAAAAAAGAAAAAAAAAATCACATGTACATAAATATTCACAGCCTTTGTTCAGTACTTTGTTGAAGCACCTTTGGCACCAATTACAGCCTCAAATCTTTGAGTATGATGCTACAAGCTTGACACCTATTTTTTTGGACAAGTTTCTCCCATTCTCTTTTGCAGGACCTCTCCAGCTCCATCAGGTTGGATGGGGAGCATCAGTGCACAGCCATTTTCAGATTTCTCCAGAGATGTTCAATCCGGTTCAAGTCTGGGCTCTGGCTGGGCCACTCAAGGATATTCACAGAGTTGTCCTGTAGCCACTCCTTTGTTATCTTGGCTGTGTGCTTAGGGTCGTTGCCCTGTTGAAAGATGAAGTTTTACCCCGGTCTGAGGTCCAGAATGCTCTGGAGCTGTTTTTTCTCAAAGATGTCGATACATTGCTGCATTTATCTTTCCCTCGATCCTGACTAGTCTTCCAGGTGCTGCCACTGAAAAACATCCCTACAACATGATGCTGTCACACCATGCTTCACTGTAGGGACGGTGTTGGGCAGGTGATGAGCAGTGCCTGGTTTCCTCCAGACATGATGCTTGCTATTCAGGCCAAAGAATTCATTCTTTATTTCATCAAACCAGAGATTTTTGTTACTCATGGTCAGAGTCCTTCAGGCGCCTTTTTGCAAACCAGACTGGCTGCTTTGTTTCCCATTGACTGTGGCTTCCGTCTGGCCACTCTACCATACAGGCCTGATTGTTGGAGTGCTGCAGAGATGGTTGTTCTTCTGGAAGGTTCTCCTCTCTCCATAGAGAAATGCTGGAGCTCTGCCAGAGTGACCATCAGGTTCTTGGTCACCTCCATGACAAAGGCCCTTCTCCCGTAATCACTGTTTTGCTGGGCAGCCCGCTCTAGGAAGAGTCCCGATAGTTCCAAACTTCCATTTACGGATGATGGCGGCCACTGTGCTCACTGGGACCTTCAATGCTGCAGGAATTTTTCTGTACCCTCTCAAAGATGATCAGAGCAAACAGGATGCACCTCAAATTAATTTTGAATGTCGTGGCAAAGGCTGTAAATTCTTGTGTATGATTTTTTTTATTATTTTCTTTTTAATACATTTTCAAAGATTTCAAACGTTATTTTCAAAAGATCTTAAACGTTATTATGGGATATTGTTTGTAGAAATTTGAGGAAAAAAAATGTTAATCTATTTTGGAATAAGGCTGTAACATAAAATGTGTAAAAAAGTGGATTTACCTGAATAAAGGTCGTTTGGAGTGACTATTTTCTAGGTACAGTGTATATAAACAGTTTTTTAAATTTTTGTAACAGAACTGCAAACCCCATACCTGTACAGGGCAGGCTCTCGCCTGCAGGGGGCATGCCGTACCTCACTGAACGGCAATTCACATAATGTTTGGGAAAAAAACGTTGACCATTAGGTAAAACATTGTGTATATTAGATTTGCACAGTTGCCACATGGGAATGTGCCCTTGAGTTGTCTCTGGAATTTGTTACTACTTTTGTATTCACTGGTAATAAGTTTGTCTCGGAGGGATGGGGCGCGTCGATAAGTGATCAAAGGTTTTGGCGGGACAAAGGGGGAGAGTGTCCTATCTGTAGCAATGATGTGCCAATGTTTCAAAAGTATTTGAGTGATTTCATTGTGTTGTTGACAATAGTTTGTAATAATTCTAAGGGGAGGTTGTGTCTATTCCTCAACACGGAGGCCTCGTGTTCAAAGGAGGTATCCGTCGAGCAATTTCGTCGGGCACGGAGGTATTGGGCAAAGGGGATAGATTTCAATAAAGGCAATGGGTGAAAACTGGAGGCAGCAAGAATGGTGTTCCCAGCAGTCGGTTTACGAAACAGCTGACTTTGTAAGTGTCCATATGTGTCCAGGCCAATGATTTCTGGCCTGGACCTGCTGATCGGTTCTGGCGAATGAAATCCTTCCCCTGCCTGTAAGTGTCAAACACAGGCAGGGAAAATTATGTAATCTCCCCTTGTGGAACTCTTCTGTTCCAGTGAGAGGCGAGAGGACATCTAAGTTGCACCAACACTACACTGACACCAGTACACGTAGTTACACTTGTTGCCCCCCAGTTAACCCCCCCCCCCTTCACTCCCTGTCAGTGTCACCAATTGCAGTTTTCAGATTTTTCACTGATCACTGCATTGGTGGCATTTGTGACTGTAATCAGTGTTAGGGCAATTAGTAGTAGGTCTAGGGTACCCCTCTAATAAAATTTTAACCCCTTGATCGCCCCCAGTTAACCCTTTCACCCCCTGTCACCAGTGTCACTAGTAGATCTTTTTTCTGATCGCCGTATTCGTGTCACAGGTGACACTAGTTAGGCAGTTGATTCGTTTCACCGTCAGGTTTTTATATCGTTAGGGTACCCCCATATATTACATAATAAAGGTTTTAACCCCATGATTGCTCCCAAGTTAACCCTTTCACCCCCTGTCACCAGTGATCACTATTATTGTCACGGGTGACGCTGGTTAGTTTTTCTTTATAGCGTCGGGCACCTGCCGTATATTACCCAATAAAGGTTTAACCCCCTGATCATCCGGCGAGTGACATCAGTTAGGTTTTAGCGTCAATTGGGGTCTGCGTCACAATATCTCACGGAAAGGCTCCATTGCCAGGACGTATAGGAGTGGGGACAGCGGGCATCCTTGACGTGTTCCATTGTACATCTCAAATGCTGGGGATAATTTCCCATTCACCTTCACCATCCCAGTTGGTCCCTGGTATAAATTCTCAATCCATTTCATGAACTTTGGGCCTATTCCAAGGTACCTCAAATTATCCATCATGAATCCCCAGTCTACCCTGTCAAATGCCTTTTCTGCATCTATTGACAGGAGTAGAGCTGGGGATTCATTCAGGTCTTTTTTTCTCAGCATTAAAATAGTTTTTATTCCATTATCCCTCCCCTCTCTGCCTGGTACAAACCCGGTCTGGTCAGGGTTTATCCATAGTGGTATTACATTTTTTAGCCTAGTGGCCAGGGTCTTAGCATAAATTTTAGTATCAGCGTTTAAAAGGGCAATCGGTCTGTAACTCGAACAGTTGGTCTTATCTTTTCCTTCTTTAAGTATTATTGTGATAAATGATAGTAAAGATTCTTTTCCTATTTCCTCCCTGCTTCCTATTTCATTCAGGTAATCGCACAGCCTTGGGGTCAGTTGCTCTTGAAATTTTTTATAATATTTTATTGTGGGCCTGGACTTTTTCCATTTGGAGTTTCTTTTATCGCGAGCATAATCTCTTCTTGTTATCTTATTTTTTAGCTCGTTCAATTTCTCCTGTTGGATTTTTGGTAACTTTGCTTCTCCTAAATATCTTTGTATCTTCCTTTTTCTTGCTTCCTGTTCTGTTTTTAGTTTGTTCTTATTGATAGAGTATAATACACTATAATATTTCTGAAAGGCTTCTGCGATCTCTGAGGTTTTATTTACTATTTCTCCTTTTTCATTTTTGATCATTTCTATAAAGTTGCATGATTTATTTTTCCTTATCAAATTTGCAAGGTATTTCCCTGGCTTATTCGCCCACTTATATCGCTCCTGTGCGACTATTCAGATTGCATCTTCCTTCTTCTTCCATCAGTTTTTTTCAGTTCTCTTTTTATGTTGAGGTTTCTGGGAATTTTTTTTCCCGCTTGTTTTTTATGTATTTGTTCTAGAGCGTGTATTTCTTTCATAAGTTTTGTCGTGTTGTTTTTTCTTTCCTGTTTTTTCCTTGCTCCAATCGATTAATTTTCCTCTTATGACTGATTTATGTGCCTCCCAGATTGTTGCTTTTGAAAGCTCAGCTGTTTCATTTTCTTGGAAATATCTTACAATCTCTTCTATTATTTTTTGATTTTCCTTATCTTCCAGTATATCTTCATTTATTCTCCATGGACCTTTTCCCATCTTTTCACAAATTAATTTCATTTTTAGTGAGACCGGGGTGTGGTCAGAGATTGTGATTATTCCTATTTTTGTTTCCACTGTTTCATCTAATGCTCTATGATCGACCATTATGTAGTCTAATCAAGAATATATTTTGTGGACAGCTGAATAAAATGTATAGGCTTTTATGTTTGGGTGTTATATCCTCCAGGGATCTACTATTTGATATTCATGGAGAAAGTTTTTTAACCTCTTAGCTTGCTTCAGTTCCTTCTCTGTTGTACTTGACGTATCTATTTTATGGTCCACTGGGTAATTAAAGTCCCCTGCAAGTATTAACCTTCCCTGTTTAAACTCTACACGATCCTTCAGTATTTCTAACAGATATCTCTTAGGGTTTCTGTTTGGACAATATATATTCACCAAGGTGTATTTAACATTCTGGATAGATACTATCAGAAAAAGGAAACTACCTTCCAGGACGTGGGCGGAGTGAGGGTAGGCACAGAAATACATAAAATAGCTGCAGACGATGTCCTCCTGTACGTGACAAACCCAAGAGTGACTCTATCAAATGTAATAAAAGAAGTTAAGAGATACAGGGAGCTTTCAAATTTCAAAATAAACCTAATTAAGACAGAGATATTAAATATTGGGGTAAACAAAATCGAAATGGAATATCTGCAGAAAGAATTCCCGTTTATTAAACTTGGGGATCAAGGTAACTGCAACATATGAAAAATCATACGCCACAAATTTTATTACATTACTAAATGAAGTGAAGGTGGACATAAAAAAACTGAGCATTCAACCATTATTCTGGATGGGGAGAATCGACATGTTCAAAATGGTAATAGTACCAAAAATATTGTACAAACTCCAAATGTTGCCAATAAAGATCCCACAAACGTTTTTCAAAATTATGAAAAAAAATGTTAATCAACTACATCTGGCAGAAAAAGAGGTCAAGAATAAAATATGCACTAATCACCAGGAATAGGACACATTGGGGTCTGGCCACTCCAGACATAAGTAGATACTACAAAGCAGTAATTTTAGCACGTATGATAGAATGGACAAATGAGCACAGTGAGAAAAAAATGGGTGGAAATAGAAAACACTATAAGCAAAAGTACACTACATAAAAATATCTGGGTACCACGGAAGTGGACAAGACACTCATGACATAACTAAAAATGTTTTTACAATATGGGACACAATACATGAGAGGGAAGTGGGAGTATAATTCACCTTTTATGCCCCTTACGGAAAGAAACTTATTCACACCAGGGGAAGAGATATTTATGGCACATAAAATAAAAAACCCACAGATGAGAGACATTAGCACAAAAGGGAAGATGAGAACACAACAAGAAATAGAAATACTAAAAGGTTGGAAGATAAGAAAATGGAATCTGATGCAATTAAAACATCTGGTAACAACACGCCCAAGCCCAATCCGGGATGAAGGAGACTTGGTCTTCCTGGAAAAATTCTGTTATGCACAAAAGTCGTTAAAAAAGGGAATTTCAAAGATATATGAATTATTGACAGACCTGGAAGGGCAAGGAAGACCCGCCTATATAAAACAGTGGGAGAAGGAGTTGAATATAAAACTAGATGACCATCAAGTAGAAAAAAATGATAGGGGCAATGTACAATAATAATTGGGACATGCGAACCATCGAAATGAACTATAAATTACTAGCAAGGTGGTATTTGACACCAGAGAGAACGCATAAAATCCGGAAGGAGGGATCACCACTATGTTGGAGAAACTGCAGCCAAAGGGCAACAATGGCCCATATCTGGTGGGAGTGTCCAGCAATAAAGCCGTACTGGCAAGAAATAGTGAATACTAGAACAGATATAACGGAGGAGAAAATTGAATTAAATGCACAGGGGTGTTTGTTCCACGGCTCTAAAACTCCTAGGAAAAAATATAACAACTCAATGGTCCCAAAACTCTTAAACCCTGCGAAAGGGCTAATACCAAAGAAATGGCTACAAAGTGAAGTACCTGACATAAGAGAGTGGTATGACCAGATAGAATACTACAACAAAATTGAATATTTAGGAAGCAGAGAAAAATGGCGATTCCAGAAATATATCACTGCATGGGAATGTTGGGAAAAATTCAAGACATCTGAGAAATACCTAGAAAAGATGATGGAAATAAGAGGTCCCTAAAAAATAAACAGAGAAATAGAAACCTACTAACAACTAACAAACCAACAATAAAATAGGTGGGGAAAGAGGAAAGGAGGGGGGTAGTTAGAAGGTAGGAAAAGGGTATCATCCTGAGATAAAAGAGACTTATAAACAATGTGTATTTGGAATAATTATTGTGCTTGTTGTGTTTTTATATTTTGAAGATTAGAAGCTATAAAACAAAAAATGTAACCAAAAATAAAATGACTAAATAAAAGATTCCACAATGATGTGAAAACGAGAGGGGACATTGTTGAGCTGTAGAGTTTGAAATAAGTCTCTCGAGGAAGTGCTCGCTGACATGGATAAAAAAAAAAGAAAATGGGGTCTGCGTCAGCCCCAGGCAGCAACAGATTAGAGCCAGTAGAGCTAACACCCACGCACGCACCATACACCTCCCTTAATAGTGAAGTGTCTCAACGGATCAATATCTATGATCTGATCAGATCTATACTAGCGTCCCCAGTAGTTAAGGGTTCCCAAAAATGGGCCGTTGGTGGGATCAGCCCATATACCTGCTAGCACCTGCGTTTAGCCCCTCCGCCCAGCCTACTCAAGTGCAGTATCAATCGATTACTGTCACTTACAAAACGCATAACTGCAGCGTTCACAGTCAGGCCTGATCCATGCAAATGCTAACAGTTTTTTTGGTAGCGTTTGAAGCAGTCAGGTGCTCTTTTTTTCCTGTGGGTTTCACTAGTTGTACCAGTAAATTTAGAGGCCACAATGCCCAATCAAAGGTACTCTAGTGAAGAGGCCTGACTGCCTGTCTTCAGGAAGCATGAAAGACGCATGATTGGATGCAAAACGCGTAGAGGCTTCTGGGTAAACAACGACGTCACTTTCTGCCCCAACCCGCACTAGATCGAGGCTTGGACCGCACACCGATCTCGGGAAAACTGCACTAGCTAGCCCCAAAACACACTGCTGGAACGACTCTGTGCCAGGCTAAAAGCACTTTATTTGTGAGTGTACATTTTATATACCCATTTTATTGTCTTAAATTTTAAACATCTTGCACAATGATGGCTGTCAGCTTTCCATGAGATACCGAGATTAATGTGGAGATGTAAGGTGTAACCATTGGTGACTAATTTGTGAATCTTCAGATATACCTATATCTTCAGATATACCTATAAGAGTGGAGCGGTTAACACCATATAAACCAAAGGTGTATTTTTTATTGTTTCTGGTGAGTGTCCATTTTAGAAGGTGGTGGTGTCTCACAAATTGGTGAAAAGTTTTCCAATCACCAATGTGAATTTGTGCACGTGGGATTCGGATAATCAGCTTGTGAAGAGGATTAATGGGACTGTTTGTTTATTGAACACATGATTTATATTTCGGTTATCACTATTTTGGGTTAAGTAAAATTAGTTTTGATAATCATTTTATGAGGTATCACAGATGAAATTTGTTCACGTGCTTTGTGGTAAGATACACAATATTTTTTGGATCAGCGCAGTTACACTTTTCACTGCAATGTTACCTACCCCACACTATTCATAACTGCAGGAGATCTGACATTCTATTTTTAATTTAAAGAAATAGTCACATATTGTATATATATTTGTTTGGGCCGGTAACATGCCTCTTAAACCTGTAATGTCACTGGTGCCAAAAAAGTGTCCGATCTGTCTGCCGCAATGTCGCAGTCCCACTAAAAATTTCTGATCACCGCCATTACTAGTAAAATAAAAAAATGTAGAATAAAAAGGCCATAAATATATCCCCTATTTTGTAGACGCTCTAACTTTTGCGCAAACCAATCAATATATGCTTATTGCGATTGTTTTTATTAATTTTTTTTACCAAAAATATGTTGATTTATTCATATTGGCCTAAACTTATTTATTTTTTACATTTTTGGGCGGGGGGATATTTATTATAGCAAAAAGTAAAAAAATAGAGTTTTTATTTTTTTGTTTATAGCGCAAAAAATTATAAAAACCGCAGAGGTGATCAATGGACATCAGATTTGTTTCGGTACAGCGTCGCATGACCGTGCAATTGTCAGTTAAAGCGACGCAGTGTCGTATCGTAAAAAATGGCCTGGTCATTAAGGGGGTAAATCTTTCCGGGGCTGAATCGGTTAAAGTATATTCCTTTTTGTAAATTTTTGTAGCGCTGGAACACATTTTTCAGAGGCCCCTTGTGCCTCTTTTCCTTGGTGCGTGTCTCTGTACAGGGTGTCGCATTTATTGCTCCTCCAGCCTGACCACTGTTGAGTCCATGGGATCTCAATGTATTTTTTCCTGTTTTGAAAAAAATCTCCATTGGAGCTCATTTCGGACCTTCCTTCCTTGGGTTTTTACCTAAGGTGGTTTCTGTCTGCTATACCAATGCCTTCTTTTCTCCAACAGATGCTGAGGGGTACAAGGCTCTTCACCCTTCAGATATTGTTCATGCTATCAGGATGCTGCCTCGATTCAGCAATCAGATTCTCTTTGTGCTTCCTGAGGGCCCAAGGGAGGGTCACTCAGCTTCCAAGTCTTACTATTTATGCGTTAGCTTCCTCAGCTTATACTCATGCTTCAGCCAGGAGTGTAGGTTGCTGCTGTGTTTTGTTAGTCATCAGGCTTTAGTAGCTTTTAAAGCTGCTCTCTTGTCTTTGGTTAACACTTCACAAAGGTTTACCAGGTGGATGTTCAAGCCATTAAGGACGTTACCTTTGGTTTTAGTGTTTTGCAGATTTGCTGCATATGGTTTTTTCCTGTTCTGTGTTTTTTTTTTTTAGCTATTGGCTTGTTTCCCTGCACCCATATTCAGTGCTTTGGGACATCCCTGCCATAAAGATATAAGAAGATGCTGTGTGTCCCATGATGTACGATAAAGAACATGTATCTGTACCTTTTCTTGGGTTACATTATGGGACACAGATTCCGCCTTCTGTCTTGAGGTTTATGGTGTAGCGTCACATATGGCGACCCATCACATTTGGCAAACGCCCCATATGCATTCCAACACTGTTTTACCACAGGGCCCCTCGCCAGGCTTTGTGCATGGCCTCGCTTCGCTGACCCCCTTAAATTTTTCACTTTTTTATATTACAGCCATTTGCTAAAAATCATTTAAGTTCATTTTTTTCCTCATTAATGTACACACAACACCCCATGTTGACAGAAAAACAGCATTGTTGACATTTTTGCAGATTTATTAAAGAAAAACTGAAATATCACATGGTCCTAAGTATTCTGACCCTTTGCTGTGACACTCATATATTTAACTCGGGTACTGTCCATTTCTTCTGATCATCCTTGAGATGGTTCTACACCTTCATTTGAGTCCAGCTGTGTTTGATTATACTGATTGGACTTGATTAGGAAAGCCACACACCTGTCTAAATAAGACATTACAGCTCACAGTGCATGTCAGAGCAAATGAAAATCATGAGGTCAAAGGAACTGCCTGAAGAGCTCAGAGACAGAATTGTGGCAAGGCACAGATCTGACCAAGGTTACAAAAACATTTCTGTTCCTAAGAGCACATTGGCCTCCATAATCATTAAATGGAAGATGTTTGGGTCGACCAGAACCCTTCCTAGAGCTGGCCGTCTGGCCAAACTGAGCTATCAGGGGAGAAGAGCCTTGGTGAGAGATGTAAAGAAGAACCCAAAGATCACTGTGGCTGAGCTCCAGAGATGCAGTCGGGAGATGGGAGAAAGTTGTAGAAAGTCAACCATCACTGCAGCCCTCCACCAGTCGGGGCTTTATGGCAGAGTGGCCCAACGGAAGCCTCTCCTCAGTGCAAGACACATGAAAGCCCGCATGGAGTTTGCTATAAAAAAAAACCCTGAAGGACTCCAAGATGGTGAGAAATAAGATTCTCTGGTTTGATGAGACCAAGATAGAACTTTTTGGCCTTAATTCTAAGCGGTATGTGTGGAGAAAACCAGGCACTGCTCATCACCTGTCCAATACAGTCCCAATAGTGAAGTATGGTTGTGGCAGCTTCATGCTGTGGGGGGGTTTTTCAGCTGCAGAGAGAGGACTACTGGTTGCAATCGAGCGAAAGATGAATGTGGCCAAGTACAGGGATATCCTGGATGAAAACCTTCTCCAGAGTGCTCAGGACCTCAGACTGGGCCGAAGGTTTACCTTGCAACAAGACAATGACCCTAAGCACACAGCTAAAATAACGTAGGAGTGGCTTCACAACAACTCTGTGACTGTTCTTGAATGGCCCAGCCAGAGCCCTGACTTAAACCCAATTGAGCATCTCTGGAGAGACCTAGAGGAATGGCAGAGGATCCCCAAATCCAGGTGTGAAAAACTTGTTGCATCTTTCCCAAAAAGACTCATGGCTGTATTAGATCAAAAGGGTTCTTCTACTAAATACTGAGCAAAGGGTCTGAATACTTAGGACCATGTGATATTTCAGTTTTTCTTTTTTAATAAATCTGCAAAAATGTCAACAATTCTGTGTTTTCTGTCAATATGGGGTGCTGTGTGTACATTAATGAGGAAAAAAATTAACTTAAATGATTTTAGCAAATGGCTGCAATATAACAAAGAGTGAAAAAATTAAGGGGGCTCTGAATACTTTCCGTCCCCACTGTATATTCTAACTCTATGTCCACTTGAATGGTGGGGCTTGAACCTGGACTCAGGGGTGTGGCCACAAAATTCTGCGCAAGCGCAGATCGCCACAGTGTTGGAACGCATATGGCGGCGGCGCGCATTTGTGCAGTCCAGCGGGTAGCCAAATGTGATGGGTCTCCATATGTGTCGCTACAATGGCTTGCTACATGCTACAAAAGTGAAGTTCTGTCTATCTGGGAGGGGACGTCCTGTCTCTTTGTGCCAGGATCCAGTCACCTTTAGGTGGCAGTATAACTTATGCCGCGTACACACGTGCGGACTTTTGCCGGCGGACTTAGTCCAGCGGACAATCCCGCCGGACTTTCCAGCTGGGTCCGCTGGACTTTCCGAGCGTGTGGACTTGCCCACACACGCACGGACTTTTCCGGCGGATAATCCGCCGGCCAAAAGTCCGCGGGTCTTTTGAAAATGAACGGACTTGCCCACACACGGAGCAGTCCGTTCATTTAGAACGCAACTTCAGGTTACGTAGCTAGCGTAGGCAGTAAATGCCGCCGCGCTAGCTCCGTGACCTGGCATGGATTTAAAGGGACTCCCCACGCCGAAAAAACGGCGTGGGGGTTCCCCCAAATCCATGTCAGACCCTCATCCGAGCACGCAGCCTGGCAGGCCAGGAAAGGGGTGGGGACGAACGAGCGCCCCCCCTCCTGAGCCGTACCAGGCCGCGTGCCCTCAACATGGGGGGTGCCCTGGGGAAAGGGGGGCCGTGCGGCCCCCCCACCCCAAAGCACCTTGTCCCCATGTTGATGAGGACAAGGGCCTCTGCCCGACAACCCTGGCCGTTGGTTGTCGGGGTCTGCGGGCGGGGGCTTATCGGAATCTGGGAGCCCCCTTTAATAAGGGGGCCCCCAGATACCGGCCCCCCACCCTATGTGAATGAGTATGGGGTACGATGTACCCCTACCCATTCACCTAAGGTGTAAAATGTAAAGTACAAAAACACACACACTTTTGAAAAAATATTTTATTGCACTGCTCCGGGGGTCTTCTTCCGTCTTGGGGGTCTTCTCGCCGGACTCCTCCGCTCTCTTCTGCTCTTTTACCTAGCTCTTTCACGAGCGGAGGAGTCCGGCTACCTTCTTTGTCGTCACCGCCGTCGTCTGGGGGTCTCGATCCGTCTTCCGGGGGTCTCTTCTGTTCTTGCGGCGGTCGTCGTCTTCCGCGGCGCCTTCTTCTTCTTCTTGTGCTTCTTCTTCTTCCGATGTTGACCCGATGCTCTCTCTGCCCGGAATGGCAGAGGCGCGCTGCGCTGGGACTTATATAGGGACATGGGGACAGGGTCACATGCTCATGTCACATGGTGACCCCGCCCCCCTGTGATGTCACAGTCCCAGCATCCTCCGGGACTGTGACAACACAAGGGGGCGGGGTCACCATGTGACATGAGCATGTGACCCTGTCCCCATGTCCCTATATAAGTCCCAGCGCAGCCCGCCTCTGCCATTCCGGGCAGAGAGAGCATCGGGTCAACATCGGAAGAAGAACAAGAAGAAGGACAAGAAGAAGACGACCGCCGCAAGAACAGAAGAGACCCCCGGAAGACCCCGAAGGTGGATCGAGACCCCCAGACGACGGCGACGACGAAGAAGGTAGCCGGACTCCTCCGCTCGTGAAAGAGCTAGGTAAAAGAGCAGAAGAGAGCGGAGGAGTCCGGCGAGAAGACCCCCAAGACGGAAGAAGACCCCCGGAGCAGTGCAATAAAATATTTTTTCAAAAGTGTGTGTGTTTTTGTACTTTACATTTTACACCTTAGGTGAATGGGTAGGGGTACATCGTACCCCATACTCATAGGGTGGGGGGCCGGTATCTGGGGGCCCCCTTATTAAAGGGGGCTCCCAGATTCCGATAAGCCCCCGCCCGCAGACCCCGACAACCAACGGCCAGGGTTGTCGGGAAGAGGCCCTTGTCCTCATCAACATGGGGACAAGGTGCTTTGGGGCGGGGGGCCGCACGGCCCCCCTTTCCCCAGGGCACCCCCCATGTTGAGGGCACGCGGCCTGGTACGGCTCAGGAGGGGGGGGCGCTCGTTCGTCCCCACCCCTTTCCTGGCCTGCCAGGCTGCGTGCTTGGATAAGGGTCTGACATGGATTTGGGGGGAACCCCACGCCGTTTTTTCGGCGTGGGGAGTCCCTTTAAATCCATGCCAGTTTACGGAGCTAGCGCGGCGGCATTTACTGCCTACGCTATCTACGTAACCTGAAGTCACGTGCTAAATGAACGGACTTGCCGATGAGCGGCAAGTCCGTTCATTTCAAAAGTCCCGTGGACTTGCCTACTAACGGCGGGATTGTCCGCCGGACTGCCAAGTCCAGCGGATAATTTTAAAACCAAACTTAAAACTTTGGCGCCAAAAAGTCCGCCGGACTTTGGCGCCAAAAGTCCGCCGGCGCCTACACACGAGGGGATTATCCGCTGGACTTCAGTCCAGAGGATAATCCCGCGGGATTGTCCCTTCGTGTGTACGCGGCCTTAGAGGAAGTAAACTCTCCCACTCTGATGCTTCTTTTCATTTAGTCCATTATAATAAGTAATTATCAAACTATAGCCACTGTAATCCATATTACTTACTGTTTAAAGAAACTTTAAAAAACCTGTTTCCAGGGGTAAGGCAGCGCCATCTTAAGTATTGTTTTCTGAGTCCACAGTGGAGTGTATTTCCGCCCTTACATTGAGCACTTCCTGTACTGTTAACCAAGCCTCCTTCTCAATCCAACGTTTCTATAGCAACCCCGCTTCCCTGTTCATAGCTGACTTGTTTTATTTCATAGTGTTTACTTGTGCCGATTATCTAGTGTTTGCCTGTGTCAGTCTTATCAGCTTCAGCTGATAAGACTGCAGTAATGCTGTCCGATGCCCTGGTTTACACTGCATGTGATGTCACATGGGGTGTAGGAGGAAGCTCTGAGTGATTATGCAGTCTCCTGGGATTTCAGTGGTGTGCCGTAGGAATTCCTGACAATAGACAAGTACACAGAGTGTGTCGTAAATCAGGGGAGATCTGTGACGTCATTCTAAAGAACAAAAAGGATTACAACAATACTAAGCAAGTAAGGAGATATCTACAAGCAGTGTTCATTAGGGTTTTTTATGCTGATTTACATGAGACAAAGTTGTGGGGGAGAGTTTACAACCACTTAAAGGATGTAGGAAGACGCTCTGTGTCCTGTGATGTATTTCAAGAAATAGATTTTACAGGTAAAGTTTTTTTTGTTTTTGTTTTTTTGGATCGATTGGAGAAGGGTTAGAACACCTGTCCAGTCAGGAGTTGTGCAAGTCGGTAAAGAGACAGTACAGTGTAGGCAAGTCTGTTCAGTTTCTACAGTTTGGGCTATCCCATGCTTTCCATCCCTATCCAAGCGCCAGTTGAATTAAAATCCTAAAAAGAAACCCCTATACTGATTCTTGAGTCAAAGGAAGAATGCTAAAAATGCAGCGTACCTGGCTGTGAGTGGGAGAAATAGTACAGTACAGCGGGTGTTTTTCACCGATATAGAATGCAGCCCATTGTTAAACAGGCGCTACGTATTCTTAAGTAATAAAAAATATTTATAGAAAAATCTGCTTTCTCAGTCAGTGTATTGCGCAAATGCGTGCACATGAGCATAAATATGAATGAATTTTCCCTAGGAAGATATTGTGCTCACAAATGCACAAATATGTGCAAAACAAACACCTGACATTTCGTCTAAAAAATCAGAGGCTCAAACATCAGCACCGTGTGCAGGAGGCCTTAGCAGCGGCTCCTACTGGGGTAGCTCTACACTAATAATAATAATAAATCTTTATGGTTACAAAAACTACTATAGATTCCTGTATGTCTTAGTGAACTATACCAAACATATTTGCCAGCAGTTATGACAATTTGGCACTACTGAATTTTCATTAAAATAGGCACAAACATAAGGCAATTCTGAACAATTTTTATATAGTGTGCCTGTGCTGCCATCTTCTGGTTATACATGGTGTTAGAATGATTTTTTTATTTATTTTTTAAACTTTTAATTAGGTTGTCTTTTTCAGATTGAAAATATAAATACCAAACAGTAGTTTGAAGGTACTTTAGGTATTCAGACACTTTCATTTTGCCATTGGAAGAAAAATGACAGACGATACCCGGTGCTTTTGGGTATGGAGGAGCATGTGACTTAATCCACACCACTGCTCCCCAGGATGCGTTTTTCACCCTTAGAATCCAATCACACGGCCCGAACACGAATGATGATCCAAACCATTTTATGTACATTTCTAAAACAAAGATCAGTGCTTGCAGACAAAGGCTGAGAGTACTGATCAGTGTGATCTGGCGGGGGGAGTCCCCCTGTCAGAACACACCATAGCACAGCTAGGGAGATTGCTGGATGAAAGAAAACTGAGCAAACACGTGTTCGCATCTTTGAATATTTGGAACTCGAATGTAGGTGACTTACTGTACTTAGTGTATGTAGGGAACTTATTGTACTAAAGCTTTGTATGCATATTAACCACCCTACGTTCATCCACAAATATGTATTGCTTTTCGTGAATTGCCAGCTCATTTTGATGAAAACATTCTCAAATAACTTGTATTATCATTTTGTGAATCAAGGCCATTTTCTTAATCGGTCACTGCTCACCTCCTTAAAATGCTAGGTGCTTGGCTGCTTCTGATTTCAGTACTTATTCTAAAGTCACAAACTAAAGTGTAGCTGAAAGTCAAAGAAAATTCAGAACCTCCCCCATACTACTTTTAGGTCAGCCGCTCAGAAATAGATGTCTGAAAATGTTAAGGTCACCAGTGGCAGCATTACCCATTTTCCCCATGACAGGTATACTTTACATGTGCCCCCTGTGAAGAAGACAATACCTCCCTCTCTCCCCACTGAAAATTGCAATATTTTAGTGCTAAAATCGCCTGAAGTATCTTCAGGATACAAAGCTTCAGGTACGCTGCCCTCTGCCCCCCCCCCCTTTACACAATGAGGAATGGGGGCAAATTGCTGGGACAGTACAAACACCCCCAAAATTACCTGTTTTGGAAAGTAAGCACCCCAATGTATTTAGTAAGAAGCATGGTTAGTTTTTTGAAGTAAATAAAATGTAATTGTATTTCACAAAGTTGTCATTTTAACAAGTTATTTCTCACAAGCAGCATGGGCATACTTGCAGTTGAACCCCAAAACATATTCTATTTTTCCCCGAGTATGGAGATATTTACTACATGTGTGAGACTTTCTGGTTGCCTAAACACAGAGGGATCCAAAACTGACTTTTGGGATTTCAAAGGGCATAAATGCATCTGATTACCTGAATACATTTGAGGCCCTGAAGTGCTAGAGCAGAAGAAACACCCACAAAATGAACACATTTTACAAAGTAGACTCTCCAACATATTAGAGGTGAGTCATTGGAATAGCACCTTTTTTGCCACAAGTTTTTTGGAAAATTAAGAATATTCAAATACCATGGGTTGTAGGTGTGTTCCTTCAGGTGATTGGACACTGGCAAGCTTTTGGGGACACTGGTGTAGTGATCAGGAACACTTCCTGCCTTGAACTGGTTTGGTGACACTGGGACTCGTGTGGCGCCGATCAGGAACACTTGCTGGATCATACTGATCTGATGACACTGGGACTATCGTGTACCAATCAGGAAACTGTTAATAGCTTACACTGCTCTGTTGACACTGAGACTGGTGTGTTAGCTATCTATGGCACTGTTGCTGGCTGCACAAAAATACAGTTGAGGCAGCAGCTATCAGTTTGTGCCCATTTCTCAGAGCCTCCCCTGCCAAGCAATGTTTCCTGCACAATTGGAGCTATAGGATGGAGGATGCTGAATTTTCTCCACCTCCCACCTTACCCCGGCTGTTTTTGCCCAGCCTTGTGCTTCTCCCCTCTGGTGTGCAGTGCCTGGCAATGCCTGTGAATAAAGGTTGTAGTGTGGGCAGCAGATTTGAACACGAACAGAAGGCAGCCCTACTGCCTAGTACACATGATTAGAAAATCGGACAAAAAATGCCCAGTTCCATTCCAGGTCTCTATAACAAGACATCTTGTTGGCTTGGAATAGGAGAGGACAAGGACTTGATTATGCAATTTTCTTATCTCCTCGGGCGTTCTTAAGCCTAAACTGGTGGTTCCAGGATCAGAACCTGCAAAAGGGAAGATATTTCCTCCCAGTAACATGGAGAGTACTGACTACAGATGCCAGTCTCTCAGGCTGGGGACCGGCCCTAGAGGGGCTCACAGCTCAAGGGAAATGGTCAAGGACAGAACAGATCCTGCCCATCCAACGTCCTGGAATTACGGGCAGTACAACTGGCCCTACGGTCCTGGACGGTGGAGCTTCAGGACTGCCCTATCAGTGTTCAGTCCGACAAAGCCACTGCGGTGTCCTATATAAACCACCAAGGTGGTACCAGGAGTCTATCAGCGCTGAAGGTGGTGAACCACATACTAGCCTGGGCAGAGGGACATGTGCCGATTCTATCGGCAGTCCATATACCGGGAGTAGAGAACTGGAAGGCAGATGATCTCACCTGCCAGCAGATCTGCCCGGGGGAATGGTCCCTACACCCAGGGATGTTCCAGGAAATTTGCCAACATTGGGGATGGCCAGAGGTCAACCTACTGGCATCCAGGTTCAACAAGCTTCAGCAGTTTGTGTCCTGACGAAGAGATCCTCTGGCAATCGGAGCAAATGCTCTGGTAGTTCCATGGAGCCAGTACTCCCTGGTTTATGCTTTCCCTCCGATCCCTCTCCTTCCACATTTGTTGCGCAGGATTTGGAGAGAGAGGGGGCCAGTCATTCTGGTGGCACCAGCCTGGCCCAGAAGGCCCTGGATCCCGGAAATTGTGAGACTGAAAATAGACGTGCCAAGGATGCTTCCACGTCGCTCCGATCTACTGTCTCAAGGTCCTATATTCCACCCCAATATACAGTCTCTAAATTTGACAGCATGGCTATTGAAGCCAGGGTGCTGAAGGACCATGGCATCTCAGGACCAGTGGTGTCTACCCTAGTGAATGCTAGAAAAGCTGTCACTAGGAAGATCTATCAAAGTCTGGAAGACTTGTATTCCTTGGTGTGAAGCCAAAAAAATGGCATCCTCGGAAATACGCGATTGGAAGAATTCTCTTTTTTCTACAGTCAGCTGTGGAAATCAAATTGGCTTTGAGTACAATCAGAAGTTAAGTTTCGGCCCTATCAGTAGTCTTCCAAAGGCCTTTAGCCTTCCATTCACTGGTCCGAACCTTTATGCAAGGGACAACTCACTTGCTTCCCCCATTAGATCACCTATGTGTCCTTGGGACTTTAACTTGGTGCTGTCTGTGTTACAGAGACAACCTATCAAGGAAATTCCATTAGACTTGCTGTCACACAAGCTAGCCTTCCTGATGGCTATCACCTCGGCTAGAAGGGTGTCTGAATTGGTGGCCCTTTCTTGCAAGGAACCGTAATTGATCCTTCACCACCACAGGGTCGTGTTATGACCTGTTCCATGTTTTTGCCAAAAGTGGTGTCGGCCTTTCATTTAAATCAGGACCTTATTTTGCCTTCTTTATTCTCTCAGCCTCGTTAGGCGGAAGAGAGACGACTGCACTCTTTGGATATTGTCGGGGAAGTTAAGGTTTATTTGTCTAGATCTGCAGAGATCCGAGTATCAGCCCCCGTTCACACCTAAGCGAATTAGATGCGGCTTAAAACACTGCGAATTCGCAGGACATTTCAAAATACATTAATTTTAATGAGGCTTGTTCACATATCTCCGATGCATTCGCACTGCGCATTGTAGAAAAAACGTGTGCGTCTTTTGGGCAGTGCGGTGCGGCTCAGGTGCGAATTCAGGCCCATTATCTTCTATGGGCACGCATGTGATTCGCAGCTGGCTTGAGTTGTGAACAAAAACTCATTGTTCTACTTCTGAGGGGGAGCTCCACGCCAAATTAAAAAAAAAACGGCATGGATTCCCCTCCAGGAGCATACCAGGCGCTTAGGTCTGGTATGGATTTTAAGGGTAACCCCCTTACGCCGAAAAAACGGCATGGGGGTCCCCCCAAAATCCATACCAGACCCTTATCCGAGCACGCAGCCTGGCAGGTCAGGAAAGGGGGTGGGGACGAGTGAGTACCCCTACCCATTCACCTAAGGTGTTAATAAAAAAAAAAACATACAATTTTTAAAAATATTTTATTGCACTGCTCCGGGGGTCTTCTTCCGTCTTGGGGGTCTTCTTCCGTCTTGGGAGGTCTTCTCGCCGGACTCCTCCGCTCTCTTCTGCTCTTTTACCTAGCTCTTTCACGAGCGGAGGAGCCCGGCTTTCTTCTTCGTCGTCGTCTGGGGGTCTCGTTCTGTCTTCGGGGGTCTCTTCTGTTCTTGCCGCTGTTGCCGCCTTCTGCGTCTTCTTCTTCCGATGTTGACTCGTCGCTCTCTCTGGCCGGAATGGCAGAGACACGCTGTGTTGTGACTTATATAGGGACAAGGGGTGGGGTCACATGCTCATGTCACATGGTGACCCCACCCACATATGATGTCACAGTCCCGGAGGATGCGACGAGTCAACATCGGAAGAAGACGACGACGCAGAAGGCGGCGACAGCGGCAAGAACAGAAGAGACCCCCGAAGGCGGAACGAGACCCCCAGACGGTGACGAAGAAGAAAGCCGGGCTCCTCCACTCGTGAAAGAGCTAGGTAAAAGAGCGGAGGAGTCCGGCGAGAAGACCCCCCAAGACGGAAGAAGACCCCCGGAGCAGTGCAATAAAATATTTTAAAAAATTTGGTGTTTTCTCTTTATTTTCACTTTTACACCTTAGGTGAATGGGTAGGGGTACATCGTACCCCATACTCATTCACATAGGGTGGGGGGCCGGGATTTGGGGGCCCCCTTATTAAAGGGGGCTCCCGGATTCCAATAAGCCCGCAGACCCCGACAACCAATGGCCAGGGTTGTCGGGAAGAGGCCCTTGTCCTCATCAACATGGGGACAAGGTGCTTTGGGGTGGGGGGGCCACAGGGCACTCGCTCATCCCCCACCCCTTTTCCTGACCTGCCAGGCTGCGTGCTCGGATAAGGGTCTGGTATGGATTTTGGGGGGACCCCCACGCCGTTTTTTAGGCATAGGGGGGTTACCCTTAAAATCCATACCAGACCTAAGGGCCTGGTATGCTTCTGGAGGGGGAACCCATGCCGTTTTTTTATTTAAAATTTGGCGTGGAGTTCTCCCTCAAGGCGACACTGTTGCGTCAATATAGATGGAGATCCGACTTGGAGGCGACTTCCATTGGGTACAAGTCACCTAGAAGTCGGATTGACGGGTTACTAATGAATTTGCAGCTGATTCGCACCTAAAACTGAATTCGCAGCTGATTCGCACCTAAAATGCTGACAAACCGCTGAACAACGGACGGTTTAGTGCGCAGTAACGGTGAACATAAAATTCAAAATGCAATGGTGTGAACCCAGGCTCAGGCTCATTTTTTGCTTTACCAAAAGGACCCAAGAAAGGGCAGGCAGCTTCCAAAGCTTCCTTTGTCAATTGGTCATTCAGGCCTACAGTCTGAAACGTAAAGCTCCTCCCTTCAGGGCGAGAGCTCATTCTACCAGGGGTGTAGAAACCTCCTGGGCTTTTCGCCATCGGGTATCTGTGGCTCAGATTTTTAACGCTGATACCTGGTCTTCAGTGCATATGTTCATAAAATGTTATCAAGTGGCTGTTCGAGCAGCCGAGGATTCGGCTTTTGGCCGCAGTGTACTGCGGGCTGCCATATAAGTTCTGATGGCTATTGTTTGGCAGGGTGTCTCCCTCCCCTCAAGGCTATTGCTCTGGGACAGCAGGTCATTACCAGCAGGTAATGAAAATTAGCCTGACTCTGTGTCCCATGATGTATGAAAAATAAAATAGGATTTTTTTCATCATACCTTTTCTTTTGAGTACACCATGGGACACAGATCCCTCCCCTCCTTTTTGAGGATTCAGCGCTTGCTACAAAACTGAAGTGCTTCCTGTGTGGGAGGGGTTATATAGGGGATCACTTCCTGTCTAAAGACCTTTGGTCTACCAGTGTCCATTCACCTGGAGATGAAGTATAACCAGCAGGTATTAGGTATAATAGCTGCTAGCAATAATAGCATGTAAAATCCGACAGGTACCCAAGTTGATAGTTTGATCAACTTGGGTACATTTAGCCTGCCGCATACATGGCTCAAATCTCGGCCAGTCCCTGCTGAACGGCTTTAGTCCGGGTTTTCATAACCCTAGTGAGGCTCACATTTTGCCACCCTGTTTTGACTTTTTTGTTGTTGTAAAGCCACGCAGAATACTTTTATAGGTATTGTTATTGTTTATACTGTTTCAATATTATTTCTCTACATTTCTTAATAGGAGTTTCTCTATTTTAGTTTGACAGTATATCAATATGTTCAGTACATTTTCCATGGTTTGTCACAAAAAAGGGTCATATGGATTTGGCAACCCTGGGTAGCAATTAGGAACACTTTTGCTGGCTGCTGGTGTTGTGGCGATCAGGAACACTTTTGCAGGTGTGCTGGTGACCATGAACACTGTTGGTGTATGCACTGGTCTGGTGACACTGGGACTGGTGTGGTGATTAGGAACACTGTTGCTAGCTGTACTAGTATGGTGACACTGTACTGGGATGGCTAGTAATCTGGGACACTGGTTGACTGCACTGGCATATGATGCCACTAGAGCAGCCATGCAGTATACCTGATCACTAGCCACCCCAGTACAGTGTTACCATAGTGACGTAGTACTGGGGTGGCTAGTGATCAGGTATACTGGCTGGCTGCACTGGTGACACTGTAGTGAGTGTTAAAAAAATAAAATAATAATAATCTCTGCCGATTGCTGTGGAAAAAACAAAGCCGATCAGTGTTCGAGAAAACAGAGCATTGGCTGCCAAATGCATCCTTTGTTTCCATTGTTTGGGATTGATGTTTTTTTTCTATTACAAGGGATGTTTACATTCCTTGTAATACGAATAAAAGTGACAGATTAAATTATTTTTTTCTTAAAGAACAGTGTAAAAATAAAAGGTAAAATAAATAAGAAAAAAATCATTTTTAAACGCGTCCCCTCCCGCCGAGCTCGCGTGCAGAAGCGAACGCATATGTAAGTCGCGTCCTGCATATTAAAACGGTGTTCAAACCACACATATGAGGTATCGCCACAATTGGTAGAGCAAAAGCAATAATTCTAGTCCTAGACCTCCTCTGTAACTTAAAACGTGCAACCTGTGGAATTTTTTAAATGTCGCCTATGGAGATTTTTAAGGGTAAAAGTTTGTCGCCATTCCACGAGCAGGTGCAATTTTGAACATGTTGGGTATCAATTTACTCGGTGTAACATGTATCTTTCACAATATAAAAAAAATTGGGCTACCTTTTTGTTGTCTTATTTTTTAATTCAAAAAAGTGTATTTTTTTTCCAAAAAAAAGTGCGCTTGTAAGACCGCTGCGCAAATACGGTGTGACAGAAAGCATTGCAACGACCGCCATTTTACTCTCTAGGGTGTTAGAAAAAAATTTATGTTTGGGGGTTCAACGTAATTTTCTAGCAAAAAAAAACTATTTTTAACTTGTAAACAACAAATCTCAAAAAGAGGCTCGGTCCTTAAGTGGTTAAAAACAGAATGCATGTTTTGTGTTATGGCTTTGATATTTTACATTTTCTAGTGGATAATGGTGTCCTGGGTGCAAGGTTCATTTTAGGATGGGATTTTCCTTTTTAAATGGCAAATTATATATATATTAAGTTAGAATGCTACATTATACTGCTTCCGAATCTGGAGATCCATGAATTTATGTCAGCCACAGACATCTTCTGCCTCTGAGGCAGATTACTTCTCCATCCATTGACTATGCTCTGGTAATTATACAAGTTGAAAAGAAAATGGAAACTGTTCAAGCGAGAGTTAAAGACAAATAAAATGTGTCAGTCTTTTAATGGGGTTGATTGAGGGCCATCGGCACCTTAGGCTGTGTGTCATCTTCAAAGCACAAAGTGACAAAACCTGAATCTGTAAATAATTCAAGTTTAACCACCTAACCTCTGGAAGATTACCCCTTTATGACCAGGCCATTTTTTGTGATACGGCACTGTTACTTTAACAATTGCACGATCGTGCAACGTACCCAAACATTTTGGGCATTTTTCCCCCACAATTAGAGCTCTTTTTTTTGTGGTATTTGATCACCACCGCGTTTAATTTTTTGCGCTATAAAATATTTTAAAAAAGACCGACCTTTTTGAAAAAATATTTTTTACTTTCTGCTATAAAAAACATCCAATAAAAAAATTTAAAACAAATTTCTTCATCAATTTAGGCCAATATGTATTTTACATATTTTTGGTAAAAAAAAAAAAAAAAAATCCCATTAAGCGTATATTGATTGGTTTTGGCAAACGTTATAGTGTTTACAAATGATGGGATATATACTGGAATTTTTTTACTAGTACTGGCGTCAATCCGCTAATTATATTGGGACTGCCATATTGTGGTGGACATTTGGACACGAACGACACTTTTTGGGTGCCAGTGACACTAATACAGTGATTGCTGCTTAAAAATATGCACTGTCACTGTACTAATGACAGAGGCTGGGAAGGAGTTAAACATCTAGGGCAATCAAAGGGTTAAATGTGTGCCTAGCCAGTGTTTTCGTGTAAACCGTGTGGTGCTTTCACTAAGGCAAGTAATGTGTCCCTTAACCACCTGAGATCCAGGCCAATTCTGACATTTTTCTCTAACATGTAAAATTCCAAATTTCTTTGCTAGAAAATTACATAGAACCCCCAAACATTATATATGTTTTTTTTAGCAAAGACCCTAAAGAATACAATGGCGGTCGTTGCAACTTTTTATCTCGCACAGTATTTGCGCAGCAATTTTTCGAACGTGTTTTTTTCAGAAAAAAAACAGTTTCCTGCTTTAAAAAAAAACAAAACAGTAAAGTTAGCCCAAATTTTTTTGCATAATGTGAAAGATGAAGATACGCCGAGTAAATAGATACCCAACATGTCACGCTTCAAAATTGCATGCGCTTGTGGAATGGCGCCAAACTTTGGTATTTAAAAATCCCCATAGTCGACGTTTTAACATTTTTTACTGGTTACATATTTTGAGTTACAGAGGAGGTCTAGGGCTAGAATTATTGCTCTCGCTCTAACGTTCGCGGCGATACCTCACATGTGTGGTTTGAACACCGTTTTCATATGTGGGCGGGACTTACGTATGCGTTCGCTTCTGCGTACGAGCTCGCGGGGACAGGGCGCTTTAAATTTTTTTTTTTTCTTTTTATTGTTCATTTTACTTTATTTTTTTAGTTCAACAACTTTAAAAAAAAAAAAAAAAAAATATTTGATTACTTTTATTCCTTTTACAAGGAATGTAAACATCCCTTGTAATAGGAATATTACATGATCGGACCTATTTACAGTGAGAT
Source organism: Lithobates sylvaticus (assembly GCA_028564925.1). Taxonomy (NCBI): domain Eukaryota; kingdom Metazoa; phylum Chordata; class Amphibia; order Anura; family Ranidae; genus Lithobates; species Lithobates sylvaticus. The sequence continues at coordinate 77,881,896 of CM053038.1, forward strand.
ATGGGGTCAATAAGACCCCACATCTCACCTCTAGGCTGGGAAGCCTAAAATCAAAAAAAAAACGATCACCGCTTCCCAGCGGAGGCGGCGCCGTTTTTTGAATGCAGAGGCCGGGCGTGACGTCATAACATCGCGCCCGGCCTCCGAACGATCATAGAGACTCCGGCGACCATCTGGTCCGCCGGAAATCTCTATGATCATCATCCGGGGGCCGGCGGATCCCGAGTCCGACTCACCGATGGAAGCGGTGAGTCGGTTAGAAGCACCGGAGGGCGGCGGGAGGAGGGGGGCGTCCCCTCCCGCCGCCCGTAAGAACGATCAAGCGGCGGAACAGCCGCTATGATCGTTCTTATGGTGCAGGGAATCGCCGGCTGAAACCGGCAATATCTGAATGATGTCTGTAGCTACAGGCATCATTCAGATATACCCCTGAGACCAAAAAGACGTCATATGACGTACTCTGGGTCTCAGGTGGTTAAACCGGCAGCTTCCACCTCAAAGTCAGCACTTACCGTATTTATCGGCGTATAACACGCACTTTTTCCCCCTAAAAATCGGGGGAAAGTCGTGGGTGCGTGTTATACGCCGATACCCCCAAAAAAAAATTCAAAAATGGCAAGCGCCGCCGAAAAATAGCGAGCGCCGCCGAAAAAGACCGAGCAGACTGTTCGGCTCTACTCGGAATCCCGCCTCCCTGCGCTCGCTCCGGAAACAGCAGGGAGGCGGGACCGCGATCGGAGCTGAACAGTCGGCTCGGGGCCGCTTCGGTCTTTTTTCGGCCGCGCCTCAGACTTTTTCGGCGGCGCGCGCGACAGAGTCTCGGCGGCGGAAAATTTAAACCCGGACCGGACTTCTGATGTCGCTGGGCATGGCTGCAATGACGCTGGCAAGGTACAACGTCCCTGGGCAAGGCTGCAATGATGCTGGGCAAGGCTGCAATGACCCTGGGGGTGCGTGTTATACGCCGATAAATACGGTAATCAAAGTTTAGAAGCTGAAGAGCAGCATGGCAACCAGCATATTTATAGAGGTAAGCAATGGCAGGCTCATGTTCTAGGTGTCCTAGGAGTGGGAATATGCATTCTTACAAATGCCTGTTCATCAAGAAAGCAGCTTGAAGCTTGATGAAAATGTTTCAACTGTTTTATAAAAGCTTGCTGTACACACCATCTTCCCAACAAGCCCAATGTGCAAATGTTTAAAACATATTTTCGTTTAGGCTAATTTAATTGTGTGCATGTATGCTTACACAGATTAGAATTGTGTGTGGAAGACTGGGGTGTCAGGCCGGTTCCCCCCCCCCCCCCTCCGCAATTGAAGCGGAGACAGCGGGTGGATTTAAGCAGCGGCACGGCGCGGTGACAGGCAGCGACAGGTGAGGGGGTGTTCGCCGCACCCGTGACCCGCAACGATCCGTTTCTCTCTTTGGGCGCGCCGCAGCTCTGATCTGTCTCGGCTGTCTCATACAACTGAGCAGAGTGAAGCCGCCACCCCCTCCTCCTTGTGTTCGACACGTGTGCTGCTGTGCATCATGTCCTGCGCTGATCATCTGAGCCGAGGCCCAAGGTACATTATGGGTCTGAGGGGGGGGTCTGCATTGTAGGGGGGGTCTGCATTGTAGGGGGGTCTGTACTGAAGGGGGGTCTGTATTGTAGGGGGTCTGTACTGTAGGCGGGTCTGTGTAACATGCAGGGGGTCCAGAGCTGTTAGGGGGGGTGTCTGTGTAACATACATGTGTCCAGAGATGTGGGGGGCTGTGTAATGTAAAGAGGTCTAGAGGTGCAGGGTGCTGTGTAATGTAAAGGGGTCCAGAGGTGCAAGGGCTGTGTAATGTAAAGGGGTCCAGAGGTGCAAGGTGCTGTGTAATGTAAAGGGGTCTAGAGGTGCAGGGTGTCTGTACTGAAGGGGGGTCAGCATTGTGGGGGGGTCTGTATTGTAGGGGGGGGTCTGCATTGTAGGCGGGTCTGTGTAACATGCAGGGGGTCCAGAGCTGTTACGGGGGGTGTCTGTGTAACATACAGGTGTCCAGAGATGTGGGGGGCTGTGTAATGTAAAGGGGTCTAGAGGTGCAGGGTGCTGTGTAATGTAAAGGGGTCCAGAGGTGCAGGGTGCTGTGTAATGTAAAGGGGTCTAAAGGTGCAGGGTGCTGTGTAATGTAAAAGGGTCCAAAGTGCTGTGTATTGTAAAAAGGTGAAGGGTGCTGTGTAATGTAAAGGGGAACAGAGGTGCAGGGTTTTGTGTAATGTAAAGGGGTCCAGAGGTGATGTGTAATGTACACAGTAGTGACAAAGATATTTAAGGATGCAGAGGTATGCAGGGGGCACAGTGGGGTGTTTTTACGTTTTAAGGTAGGGGGTGCCAGATATAGGATCCACCCCGGGTGCCAAATGCACTAGGTACGCCCCTGCAGAAGTGAGCTCTCAAACTCTGAGCTTTGAATCAGAGAAAGAACTAACTTCTGGGATGGGGGTTGCCCCCCCCCTGCTCATCCGCTGACACCCGCTATCCAATAAGGATGCATGTATGTCAGTTTTTCATCCGAAAACGGAAGGATGAAAAACGGACATACGGACCGTCCGTGTGAAAGAGCCCTTACTGTTTTTTTGGGGGAATTAACATGCCTTGTCCATGACAGCTCCTCTTTATGGAGATATATGGGGTCTATTCGACCCCAAATCCCCTCCCTAGCCTCCCTAGAGCTCACACAGATCGGTCTGATCGCCTACTTTCCTGGCCAGAAGTGGCGGGATAACTCGTCATCGCTCCTGGTTTTTGGGGTTAGAGAGAAAGAGAGTAATGACGTTGGTTCCTCTTTCTCTGTTCAGAGCCCTGTGATGGGAAGGTAGAACCCAGGAAAGGCAGTTGCGGGAGGGGGGTGGGTCCCCCTTCCGCCACCTGCAGAAGTGATTCAGTAGCTAATTAGCTACTCTGATCACTGCCTGAAAGGGAATCCCTGGCAGAAAACATACATAGGGGGATGATGCATGTAGGTGCAGGCATCATCCTGGTATAACCACTGAGACCCAAGGACAATCCCCCTGGCAGGAAGTCGTTAAGAAACACAGTATTTAAGAATCTTATTGTGATCATTTTTGATCATATATATGGAGACATGTAAAATGCCATCACCATCTAATATTAGAACATTTATGCACATTGAGATATAGAGGATTTAAAGCGCTGTGAGTCGTTTTTAAATAGCAACATCCTGTAAGCCCCTGTACACACGGTCGGAAATTCCGACCACAAAATCCATCAGATTTTTCCGCCGGATTTTGTCCGACACTGGTGTTGCATACACACGGTCGGACAAAGTTGTCGGAAAATCCGATCATTCTGAACGTGGTGACGTTCGTTGCGTACGACAGAACTACGTAGAGGCTATTAGCCAATATCTTTGGTCTCGTAATTTGATCTGAGCATGCGTGGCACCTTGTCCGTCGGAATTCTCTACACACGATTGGAAAAAGTCCGATCGGATTTTGTTGTCGGAAAATTTGAGAGCAGGATCCGACGGAAAAAGTCAGATGGAGCCCACACACGGGCGGATTTTCCGGCAACATGGTCCGATCGGACATTTTCCGTCGGAATTTCCGACCGTGTGTGCGGGGCATTCGTTTTCAGGTGAGGCTTCATAAGGAATGTAAATAGACTACACCTATAGAGAGGGATTTTTTTAATTTTATTCAAAGCTGCACAGCTTGTTTTTATCTAGACACCTTATCTGCATAGGCAGTTTATGGTGAAGTTGAACTAACCCTTTAAAGATGAGAACTGAGATAAAACCCTGCTGTTTGATTTGCACCATTTCAGTAGTCCTAAACGTGACTAACTTCTCAAATTTCAGTTTCATAAAATTTTAATGTGTCAGCCCTGGTTCACACTACAGCGATTTCTTTGTGACACAAAGTTGCAGGCCAGGTAAAAACATTTATTTCAGTAGGTGGTCGAGTCCCCGCGAGCAAAAAAATAGTTCCTGCACTACTTTGTGCAACTTATCCCCATAGGCTTCTATGTTCTCTCACAGGTCACATCCACATTAGATAAGAGTGGGGCTTTCATGAATACGTGTTTTTTTTAAGGCCTCATACACACGGATGTTTTTACAGCCGCGTTTTTAAGCTTTTTTTGCAGCTTAAAAATGCCACCCTGTTATTCAATGGCCTCATACACACTATGGCGTTTTTGAGCTGTAACAGGCATTGGCATTTTTAAACTCCAAAAAAAAAAACAGGACTAGCGCCTTCTGAGGCTCCAGCGCTAGAGCTGTAAGAACGCCAGACGCTGGTAAAAGGTGTTAAACACGGTTTAATGAGGCTTAACGCTGTATACACATTGTTAAAGGGGTTGTAAAGGTTTGTTTTTTAGTTTCTAAATAGTGCATTGTTGGTTCACTTACCTTTTCCTTCGATTTCCCTTCTAAATGTTTTTTTCTTTGTCTGAATTTCTCACTTCCTGTTCCTCCTCAGTAAGCTGTTCTGGCTGACTAAACACTGCTCAGATGATGGTGTGAAGTTTACTTAGGAGAAACAGGAAGTGAGAAATTCAGACAAAGAAAAAAAACATTTAGAAGGGAAACCGAAGGAAAAGGTAAGTGAACCAACAATGCACTAGCTTAAAGGAACCTATTTAGAAAATAAAAAAAACAAACCTTTACAACCCCTTTAAGCTTTGTCCGGCGTTTCTCTGCCTCTATTCAAAATCAATGGTTCCCTATGGGAGCCCATTGATTTGAATAGAAGTCGGGTCAAGATGTTCCCCGACTTGTGTGCTGAGAATCTTGAAGGGGAAGCCCGCCAAAATGTAAAAAAAAAAAATTAAATTTTGGCGGGGTTCCCCTTCAAGATTCTCAGCACACAAGTCGGATCATCTTGATCCGACTTCTGGTGCGACTTCTATTCAAATCAATGGGCTTCCATAGGCAACCATTGATTTTGAATAGAGGCAGAGAAGCGCGACTTAAAGCTAGCGTGGCTAAAATTGTGTTTTTAACGCCGCTTTTTTCCTGGCTTCGGTACTAGCTTTACAGCTCTTTTTTTTAAAACTTCCATGTGTATGAGGCCTAACCCTCCCTTCTCCTTTCTTATCATCCTTCATGCCTAAAAGCTTTCTCCCTTGCACATCCCATTCACACCAGAGCGTAATGGTCTACCGCAGTGGTCATCAACCCTGTCCTCAGGGCCCACTAACAGGCCAGGTTTGCAAGATAACTGAAATACATCACAGGTGATATCATTTGCTGCTCAGTGATTGCAGTATTCTAGTCTGAATCTCCCCAAGGAAATACATAAAACCTGGCCTGTTAGTGGGCCCTGAGGACAGGGTTGATGACCACTGGTCTACCGTACGCGCCTCAAAGTAGCTCAGGAACTTTTTCGGTTGTGGAGCGTTGCACATTTTGTCGTGCAGCAAAATGCATCTGCTAGCTACGATTTGGGGGGGGAGGGGGGGGGTCAAAACAATTAGCTTGCATTCACATCTGTGTGTTTCTGAACACGCCGCAACCCAAACAGAAAATGTGCGCTTTGCTACGCGCTTTGAAAATGCGTGCGGCAAAAGGACATTGTGTTGCCTTTTAGGCTTCCTTTGCCACATGTTTGGAAACACGCAGAGGTAATTTGTGCAATGCATATTCAAAAATGCACAGATGCAAGCGCAACCTATATGGTAAACTGTGTTTATGTGCAATTTGCCACGTGTTCGGAAACGCATGCCATAGCACGCATTTTTTTTTGTGCATCATCGCACCTTTGAAAACACAGTCTAAATGGGAAAGTGCTCTCCAAACTGCGACCCTTTGCTTGCCTTTATCTGGCCCCTGAGGCATTATTCTTGCCACTGACCTCAACAATGGGGAACTATTCCTTCCACTGACACCAAGGATGGGGCATAATTCATTCTACTGACAACAAGGGTGGGGCACTATTGCTCCCACTGACACCAACTATTTCTCCCCCTAATACCAAAGATCGAGTATTGTTTACTCCCACTGGGCACAGTCTGGCCCCCGTAAAGTCTGAAGTACTGTAAACTGGCCCTTTTTTTGGAAAGTTTGGAGACCCCTGTTATCGAGAATGCCTTGCTGTTTGTTCTGGTAGCGGCTGCGTGCTCAAGGGAGTTCAGCACAGGTGTAGTTGCTCTACCCCTCTTTTCCATCCTGATTAATCTGTCTGTTCACTTCGTTGGACTTGTATATGGAAAAGCGTACCCACATTGAGAGCCAAAACAGAAAGCAAGAGAGGGGGCAGATCACTTAATTTGTATTTGCCCCTTCTGAATATTCAAGAATAATTTGGACTGTTACTCTGTCTGCACCAGGTAGGCTGCAAATACAGTCAAACTACAAATGACCATCTTATCACATTTATATGCCTTAGGAAATTATTTTTGTTAATATTCTGGTACTTCATCCTTCTCTTTGTAGCACTAACCCCCGAAGGAGCTGCTGGTTATTTTTGGGCTTACCTGAACTGTAGAAACTGACACTGGATCCACTTTAGGGATTTTTATTTGCAAAACGTCAGATAAACACAGTCTCTCGATAGGGAATAGAGGGTATAGGTAGGAAGTTCAGACACTCTTGGAACTGCTGACACTTGAATGTCTCTTACTTACTATATCCAGGGAAAAGCCATTCGCAACTGGATACTTAAGCTATCGGATGAATCCCCTTTTGGTGAATTTAGCAACCGACAGGTGATTCGGATAAGTCTCTGCCACAGACTTGGTAGTAAAACTTGTAGTAAACTGAAGGATGAATTTAGAGAACCCTCACACGGTACCAGCATCTTGCAACCGGTCCAGCGATACCGTATGAGTGTGGATTCACCTGGTGTCCTTTCCAGCTTAGCTTCCAGGCTCCTAACGAGCAGCCAGCTTTTTGCTTGGCCCTCTTCTGAAGAGTTCTCCCCTGGTTGCGTTCTCAGTTGCTGGGCCTCTCCAAAACTGAGACGGCACGGGACCACCTTGGAATCCTCCTTCCAGTTACTGCACCCCGGGCTAGCCAGCCCCGAGGCTCGGAAACGGATGGATCCGCACCCCAGGCCATGAGGGCCCCCGGGGGCTGATCAGGAGGACCAGGACCAAGCAGTCAGATCTTCGGGACCGGAACCCAGAATCACGTGACCTCAGTAACTTAAGTACCCTCTCCCAGAACACACAACGAGACAACACACCCACTGGTTCCGAGAAAGATTGGCATCCAATGCGTCCAACTGGACAGCGTTCCAATGCCTGAGGTGACACCGACTCCTATGGCCAAACCGAACACAATACAGTCCAGCCAAACTGGTACTGAGACCATAATTTGGAACAATTAACCCTAAAACCCAACTATGGTTTTAGAAACATTAAATTGACAAAAATATAGAGCGTGCTCTTCAGGAGCCCGGCGCTACATCTTTAATGCCACTTCCTGTTTTAGAGTGTCATTGCTCTATCATTCACATGTTTGCAGTAGAGACTATAAGCGTCCTTGCTAAAGCTCATTGTGCAGGCATGATCTTTCCCTATCACTATTAGAAAGCCCGGCATGCACAATAAGATGCATTTAGACGGGAAGTGGCTGCAAAGACTCAAACTCATAAAAGCAATGTGGGGTACAGAGCATACTCTGGGCCAGCATACTCTGTATCCCACATTGCTTTTATGTTTTATCTTAATTTGTGATCACTTTAAATTTTTTGTGTCATTTATATCATATTTGACCACTTCAATAAACCTATCGGTTTGTTTTGACCTGCACCATCCGGAGCCCCTTTGTTTTTCTCTTTCCATATTCACACCATGAGCCCTTCTTGGACATATCCTGTCCTGAGCAACTGTTCCTTTGCAGTCCGGAGACGGAGAAACCAGGACCTATCATCAGGAATTCTTGCCCCTTGGAGTTCGGAGATGGAGAAGTGAGGACCCCTTATTGGGACCCATCCGACCCATGTCTACACACCTGATTAGGACCAATCAGGTTCCCAAGCCTTACTGACCCACTGTAGTACGACATGTGTGTCTAACTCCTTTGGTAAGAGTACCCATCTTTTACTAATGAGAAATTGAACGTTGATGTAACTTCAGACAACTGTTCATCCATACTGCTTCATATAGTCCTAATTTTGTTTTTGGTGCCATTTCATAGGAAAAGCTTCACATTCACATCCATATTCGTGTGGATCACTTCACTGGACATTTATAGAAGTTCACCTTTATAGTTTGGACTACACACTTTGACCCTTACCTTGGACTCTATATCTTTTATTATATACCAATTTATTTATATATTTTTTGCGTATTGTTTTTTATCCTGTGTTTAGCTATATCTTCACACTATTATCAATTGTTTCACATAATATTTAGCGCTACACTAATTTACCTCCATATGCATGTAAAGGCAGGTGTCCCAATACGTTTGCAGCTTATGGTGGAACTAAACAACTCGATCTAACAGTTTTAGAAAAAAAGTACCGGGAATGTAAGGCTAAGTTCACACTGGTATTAAGAGCAGGTGTTTGAGAGGCGTGTGACAGGCATTAAAAAACATCCCTCAAACGCTAATGCACAAATAGACAGCACATTGTGCTGTTCACACCAAGCGTTAGTGTTGCGTCGCTTCAAAATTGAAGCCTCATGTGGTGTCAGGAGGCGTTTGAGGCCTTTCAGCGCCTCCCATTCAAGTCTATGGTAACGCTCCGCAAACGCTCTGGCTGGTGTTTTCGGCGCAATTTTGGTGCAGTTTGCGGCATGTTAACATTAGTTTATTTCTGTTACTTTCTATTGTGGAGCAGTTTAAACGCTCATCAAATGCTACGAAACCGCGAAAACGCCCATACAAACGCTATAGGAGAGTTTGTTGAGTGACAGAAATTTAGTCAAGTGTGAACAAGCTCTAACAGTCACACTGCTTGTTTTCTTAACCTAACTGTCAAACCATCAAATGGCTGGTATCATAACTGATGACATGTGCAGCAACATGGCAGTTGAAAATCAAACGAGGCCAAGATGGCTTCCTTGGCTGAAAACAATAGGGGGGTTTAGTTCCGCTTTAAGGGGGGCAGCAAAATTTCAGTTCAACTGTGTGAGCAAGCTTTAATTGCTCTACAGTATCTGCAGTTAGAGTGGTCAGTGAGAACTTGTATTAAAACTCATTTAGTGCTTGTTATGAATTTTTCAATACCTCAATGTTTAGTTATACTAAAGCTTTTTTTTGTTTGTTTTTAAATAACAAACCTGTTATGCTTACCTGCTCTGTGCAGTGGTTTTGCACAGAGCAGCCCCGATCTGCTTAGTTTAAGGTCCCCCGCTTGCTCTCCTGGCTTGTGCCCCCAGAGAAAGCCGCTTGCCCTGGGGGCACCACTGCATGCTTGCTCCCGAGCCGCTGCTCTATGCGTCCATGACACACACACAGCTGCAGTTCAGCTCTCCCCCCTGCTCTCTCCTCATTGGCTCCCTGGCTGTGACTGACAGCAGTGGGAGCCAATGGGATCCTGCTTCTGTCTCAGCCAATGAGGAGGGAGAGTCCCCATACAGGCTGGATCGGAGAGGGTTCAGGTAAGGATTATGGGGGAGGGGGGGGGAGGCGCTGCACACAGAAGGTTGTGTACCTTCATGCATAGAATGCATGAAGGTTAAAAACCTTCAGCCTTTAGAACCACTTTAAAGGGAATGCTTTGGATATAATTCTCTTGTGCTCAGTAAATATGAACAATTGAACATTTCATATATTACAGGTGCAGCTTTAGCCTCAGTTTCCTGTTTATGGCTTTGCTGTAATGCATGTTTACATACACAGGTGAATGACAGGGATGTCACCTGTGTGTGGGAAGGTTAATGTTTAACCATGAGATGCACAGTACCTATCAACTTCATCGCTACAAAACAAGCTGAATAGATTGTGTTTTACTATTTTGATGTGCTTTATCTCAACTGATGCTTCTGAATCACGCAATGGAATTCCATGTTATAGCTTTGCCTTTCTCCTTTGTATGTTAGTCAACTTGCTGTGATGTTGATTCACAGCTATCAAGACTTTCTGAATAACTAATCAGGAGCAAGCATGCAGGACCCTTTAGCCTAGGAGCAAGCATGCAGGAACCTTTAGCCTAGGAGCAAGCATGCAGGACCCTTTAGCCTAGGAGCAAGCATGCAGGACCCTTTAGCCTAGGAGCAAGCATGCAGGACCCTTTAGCCTAGGAGCAAGCATGCAGGACCCTTTAGCCTAGGAGCAAGCATGCAGGAACCTTTAGCCTAGGAGCAAGCATGCAGGACCCTTTAGCCTAGGAGCAAGCATGTAGGACCCTTTAGCCTAGGAGCAAGCATGCAAGACCCTTTAGCCTAGGAGCAAGCATGCAAGACCCTTTAGCCTAGGAGCAAGCATGCAGGAACCTTTAGCCTAGGAGCAAGCATGCAGGACCCTTTAGCCTAGGAGCAAGCATGTAGGACCCTTTAGCCTAGGAGCAAGCATGCAAGACCCTTTAGCCTAGGAGCAAGCATGCAAGACCCTTTAGCCTAGGAGCAAGCATGCAAGACCCTTTAGCCTAGGAGCAAGCATGCAGGACCCTTTAGCCTAGGAGCAAGCATGCAAGACCCTTTAGCCTAGGAGCAAGCATGCAGGACCCTTTAGCCTAGGAGCAAGCATGCAGGACCCTTTAGCCTAGGAGCAAGCATGCAGGACCCTTTAGCCTAGGAGCAAGCGTGCAGGAACCTTTAGCCTAGGAGCAAGCATGCAAGACCCTTTAGCTTAGGAGCAAGCATGCAGGACCCTTTAGCCTAGGAGCAAGCATGCAAGACCCTTTAGCTTAGGAGCAAGCATGCAGGACCCTTTAGCCTAGGAGCAAGCATGCAAGACCCTTTAGCCTAGGTTCACATTATTGCAGCTGCAGCATGATCCTGTTTTCAGTTAATTTTTGTAGAGCAGCATCACGCATTTCAATGCATTTTTTTGTGCCTTATTTTTTTCTGTAGAGAAAGGAGACTGATTTATTTACACAAAACACACTAAAAATGTATGTACATGTGTTTTTACACATGTTTTTGATGCCTCTCCATTGAAGTGTATGGTCCCAAAATCGTGCTACACCAAAGTAGCACCTTTACCTTTTCCAAAAAGATGCTACAGTGATGTGAACGGGCACAATACAGAATAATGCGATTTCCATGGTTGTGCAATGCTGCAGGACAGCATCAGAAATCACACTAAAGTGAATGGTGTCTCACCCGCTTACAGACCGGAAGATTTGGCTGCTTGAAGTGATTGTAAAGGCTTCTTTTTTTTTTATTATTATTTAAAATAACAAACCTGTCATACTTACCTCCACTGTGCAGCTCGTTTTGCACAGAGTGGCCCGAACCTCGACTTCTAGGGTCCCCCGGCGGCTCCTCCCCACATCAGATAACCCCCTAGGACAGTGATGGCGAACCTTGGCATCCCAGATGTTTTGGAACTACATTTCATGCACTCTGAAGTGCAGTCGAGCATCATGGGAAATGTAGTTCCAAAACATCTGGGGTGCCAAGGTTCGCCATCACTGCCCTAGGCGAAGCATTCAGTGTTTTTTCTGCTATGGAAAAGGGCACCAAATACCTTTACAAAAACGTTTTTTTCTTCTAGATCAGTGGTCTCCAAACTGGGTGAGGCCCTCTGCTTGTGTTTATCTGGCCCTTGGGGCACTATGCCACCAACTGACACCAATGATGGGGCACCATTTCTCCTACTGACACCATCAATGGGACACTATTCTTCACATAGATATCAACAATGGGGCATTATTCCTCCCAATAAAACCAATGATGGGGCATTGATGCCAGGGCATTTTCTACTCCCACTGCCCATAGTCTGGCCCCCCTAAAGCCTGAAGGATAGTAAACTGGCCCTTTAAATAGAATGTTTGGAGACCCCTGTTCTAGATGCTGAAGCTCAATAAATGCTAATAGCCTAAAGTAGTGTGCATGGACACATAGGATAACACTATTTAGCTTCTAGGAGCTTACAAGAATGCTAGTGTGCATGGAGCCTAAAGGATCTCTGAAGATCTCAGTAGTTGGGTTGTAAAGGTTTTTCTTATGGGGGGGAATAGGGGTGATCTCTTGCTTTACACCTGTTTATGAAATAACTGTCACGCCGATCCCAGGCTTCACTACTGAATAGATCACTGACCTGGAATAAGTATGCAGATTGGGAACTCTGTCTCCATCTATTCTCAGCATAGGATTCCTTTAAAGTGAACCTGTCAACATATAGGATCATTTGAATGTAAAACATACTCCTAAAGGAATAATAAAATAAAATAAATACTCCTAAAGGATGACTGCATACTTTTTCAGTAGCCTGTTTATTGTAAGTCCATGGTGTCACTGCTCGCCATCCTCTGCAAGTATTCACACATTTCCGGGTAGGTGAGTAACCCCACACACTCACCACTTACTGTGGTTTCTCGCTCTATCACTACAGGATGTAGATGACAACCCCACCGCCTATTACTCTATCTCCTCTTACCTTTCTCACAGGGTTATCAAAAAAACATTCTCACCTGCCCAGAGGATCCAGCATTGTCGTGCTGAGCTCTATTACCTTCCTTAATTTCCCATGTTGCCATCTTCCCTGCCTAATTCACTGGGAGCCTGCTGTCGCTTATGGGTTCTTACAGCCTTAAAGGGGTTGTAAAGGTTTATGCTTTTTTCACCTTAATACATCCTATGGATCACATTGGGTCACTCCCTCAGCACCTCTTCCATTCATAAAAAACCTGGTGTGTTCTTTTCAGTGAATGCAAGGTGTTCTGTGGTTGGAGGAGGGGAGATTGTCTCATTCATCCATGCCTCCAATCACAGAGCACCTTGCATGCAGCAAAGGGAATACAAGACTTTGTGAATGGAGGAGATGCTGAGCGAGTGACCTCCTTTGATCAGCACCGACAGGAGACTGCTGTCTGTGTAAAAGTGAGATCTGCAGCAGCCAGAGACAGGGCACTCATCATTGGCGATAGGTTTTTACTGTGCTTATACCTAGGCTCCAGGCCCTATTCAGGCTCCGTTCACATCTGAGTGTAGCGGTTTGCACCTTTTATGTTTTGTGTGACATCCCTTGATCGGGGCGCCGGGGCGCCCCCCCCCCCCCCCGCTCCCAAAACATGGCAAAGTAGCTTCTGTATTTTTTTAATTTTTTTTGTTATCTTTAGGAAATTTTTGGACGGTGCAATTATGGTTGTTTTTCACGCAACGTCCATTTTTTTGAAGCTTGTTTAGGCTGCCATTAAGACCTCTTTTACACTGTGCCGCCTGGGGCGCCAGCGGTAAAGCGACACTATTTTTAGTGCCACTTTACCATAGTTTTAGAGGTGCTATTTGGCCGCTAGCGGTGCGGTTTTAGAGCCCTTTCACACTGTGGGTGTCAGCTGTGCTATTTTTAGCGCCGCTTTACTGTTGTTTTCACAGCGCTATTTGGCCATGGGGCAGTTTTACCCCCCCCTGCTAGCGTCCGAAAAGGGGTTAAATCCGCCCGCAAAATGCTGCCGGTATAGCAGCGCTGCCCCCATTGATCTCAATAGGGAGGAGCGGTGAGTTCACCGCTCCAAAGAAGCTGCTTGGCAGGACTTTCTGAAGCCCTGCCAGCACACCACCACCCGAGGGCTGTCACACTGGAGTGAATGGAGCAGCTTTTTTAGGGCAGTTTGGAGGCGCTAGTTTTAACACTATAGCGCCTGCAAAACACCCTCAGTGTGAAAGGGGTCTAAGAATGAATGGCATCTAAATGCGTGTTGCACAATTTGGAAGTGCGGGCATAATTGTGTGCATAGTTCCAAGTCGGATGTGCACAGAGCCTCCAACTTGGCTTTAGGAGCATTTTCTTGATGGCAGTGGGCTGCCCCTATGCATGACAAGGTAGTGCATGGAGTTTTATGTCATTGTGCCAGTTTGCATATGGCAAAGCCCCTGTCTGTTTGGGGTTCCATTAACGTACAGTGTGTGTACATGGAATGCACAGGTGAGAACAGAGCCTACGTACCCGCAGCCTTGTTTAATGCAGAAAATTGAATATCTATATATTTATTACACAGACAAGTGACCCAATACGGACATGGTCATCCATGCACACCCCTCACTGTCATCCATGCGCACCCCTCACTGTCGTCCATGCACACCCCTCACTGTCGTCCATGCACACCCCTCACTGTCGTCCATGCACACCCCTCACTGTCGTCCATGCTCACCCCTCACTGTCGTCCATGCTCACCCCTCACTGTCGTCCATGCACACCCCTCACTGTCGTCCATGCTCACCCCTCACTGTCGTCCAGGCGCACCCCTCACTGTCGTCCAGGCGCACCCCTCACTGTCGTCCATGCGCACCCCTCACTGTCGTCCATGCGCACCCCTCACTGTCGTCCATGCACACCCCTCACTGTCGTCCATGCTCACCCCTCACTGTCCAGGCTCACCCCTCACTGTCGTCCAGGCTCACCCCTCACTGTCGTCCATGCACACCCCTCACTGTCGTCCATGCTCACCCCTCACTGTCGTCCATGCTCACCCCTCACTGTCGTCCATGCTCACCCCTCACTGTCGTCCATGCGCACCCCTCACTGTCGTCCATGCTCACCCCTCACTGTCGTCCATGCGCACCCCTCACTGTCGTCCATGCGCACCCCTCACTGTCGTCCATGCGCACCCCTCACTGTCGTCCATGCTCACCCCTCACTGTCGTCCATGCTCACCCCTCACTGTCGTCCATGCTCACCCCTCACTGTCGTCCATGCTCACCCCTCACTGTCGTCCATGCTCACCCCTCACTGTCGTCCATGCTCACCCCTCACTGTCGTCCATGCTCACCCCTCACTGTCGTCCATGCTCACCCCTCACTGTCGTCCATGCTCACCCCTCACTGTCGTCCATGCTCACCCCTCACTGTCGTCCATGCTCACCCCTCACTGTCGTCCATGCTCACCCCTCACTGTCGTCCATGCTCACCCCCCCCTCACTGTCGTCCATGCTCACCCCTCACTGTCGTCCATGCTCACCCCTCACTGTCGTCCATGCTCACCCCTCACTGTCGTCCATGCTCACCCCTCACTGTCGTCCATGCTCACCCCTCACTGTCGTCCATGCTCACCCCTCACTGTCGTCCATGCTCACCCCTCACTGTCGTCCATGCTCACCCCTCACTGTCGTCCATGCTCACCCCTCACTGTCGTCCACGCGCACCCCTCACTGTCGTCCACGCTCACCCCTCACTGTCGTCCATGCTCACCCCTCACTGTCGTCCATGCTCACCCCTCACTGTCGTCCATGCTCACCCCTCACTGTCGTCCATGCTCACCCCTCACTGTCGTCCATGCTCACCCCTCACTGTCGTCCATGCTCACCCCTCACTGTCGTCCATGCTCACCCCTCACTGTCGTCCATGCTCACCCCTCACTGTCGTCCATGCTCACCCCTCACTGTCGTCCATGCTCACCCCTCACTGTCGTCCACGCTCACCCCTCACTGTCGTCCACGCTCACCCCTCACTGTCGCCCATGCTCACCCCTCACTGTCGCCCACGCTCACCCCTCACTGTCACCCACGCACACCCCTCACTGTCGCCCACGCACACCCCTCACTGTCGCCCACGCTCACCCCTCACTGTCGCCCACGCTCACCCCTCACTGTCGTCCACGCACACCCCTCACTGTCTCCCACGCACACCCCTCACTGTCGCCCACGCACACCCCTCACTGTCGCCCACGCACACCCCTCACTGTCGTCCACGCACACCCCTCACTGTCGTCCACGCACACCCCTCACTGTCGTCCACGCACACCCCTCACTGTCGTCCACGCTCACCCCTCACTGTCGTCCACGCTCACCCCTCACTGTCGTCCACGCTCACCCCTCACTGTCGTCCACGCTCACCCCTCACTGTCGTCCACGCTCACCCCTCACTGTCGTCCACGCTCACCCCTCACTGTCGTCCACGCTCACCCCTCACTGTCGTCCACGCTCACCCCTCACTGTCGTCCACGCTCACCCCTCACTGTCGTCCACGCTCACCCCTCACTGTCGTCCACGCTCACCCCTCACTGTCGTCCACGCTCACCCCTCACTGTCGTCCACGCTCACCCCTCACTGTCGTCCACGCTCACCCCTCACTGTCGTCCACGCTCACCCCTCACTGTCGTCCACGCTCACCCCTCACTGTCGTCCACGCTCACCCCTCACTGTCGTCCACGCTCACCCCTCACTGTCGTCCACGCTCACCCCTCACTGTCGTCCACGCTCACCCCTCACTGTCGTCCACGCTCACCCCTCACTGTCGTCCACGCTCACCCCTCACTGTCGTCCACGCTCACCCCTCACTGTCGTCCACGCTCACCCCTCACTGTCGTCCACGCTCACCCCTCACTGTCGTCCACGCTCACCCCTCACTGTCGTCCACGCTCACCCCTCACTGTCGTCCACGCTCACCCCTCACTGTCGTCCACGCTCACCCCTCACTGTCGTCCACGCTCACCCCTCACTGTCGTCCACGCTCACCCCTCACTGTCGTCCACGCTCACCCCTCACTGTCGTCCACGCTCACCCCTCACTGTCGTCCACGCTCACCCCTCACTGTCGTCCACGCTCACCCCTCACTGTCGTCCACGCTCACCCCTCACTGTCGTCCACGCTCACCCCTCACTGTCGTCCACGCTCACCCCTCACTGTCGTCCACGCTCACCCCTCACTGTCGTCCACGCTCACCCCTCACTGTCACCCACGCTCACCCCTCACTGTCACCCACGCACACCCCTCACTGTCACCCACGCACACCCCTCACTGTCATCCACGCACACCCCTCACTGTCATCCACGCACACCCCTCACTGTCATCCACGCACACCCCTCACTGTCATCCATGCACACCCCTTACTGTCAGGTCCCCCTTGCTCCTCCATCTCCCTCCCCTTGTAGACCAGGGGGACAAGTGGGTAGCAGACAGTGATGGAGAGGAGCCACGCCCCCACCTACAACAACAAATCGCCCCCTCCACGTCCCCGCTCGGTGATTGGTCCCTCTAGTGGGGGCGTTTCTCCCCCGGAAGGGGGTGTGTGGTGCTCCCGTGACCTCCGAGGCGGCTGTTTATCTCACACGTGCAGACAGAGGAGGTGGGCGGGGCGTGTGATTGTGACTTGTGGTGACCGCGGGCGATCGTTATGGAGGAGGAGGACAGGAATGGCATTGCCCCCCGAGGCACCCCGGTGTCCCGGCTATCCAAGGCCCTCTCCCACACTCACCTCGACCGGCTGGAGCAAGAAGCCATGGCCGGCTGCACCCTGCAGAGCCCCGGTGCCGTCACCCCGCGGGTGTCCCAGAACCCCCGCAAGAGGAAGCTGTCCAAGAGCCAGAGCCTGTCCGGATCCCTGGAGAGTCTGAACGGCCTGGCCAGCGAGGCCAGAGTGCTGGTGGTGAACACCGGGGGGACCATCGGCATATCGCGCGGGGCGTCGCGGATCGGCGGAATCGGGAAACGCGCGACGAAGTCGAATCGCGATCGCGACGGGGATTCGCGGGTCGATCGCGCCCCTCTGAACCACATCCCACGTCCCCGCTCGGGATTGTCCCCTCTAGTGGGGCGTTTCTCCTCCCCCGGAAGGGGTGTGTGGTGCTCCCGACCTCCGAGCGGCTGTTTATCACACACGGATTAGTTGCAGGACAGAGGGAGGAGGGCGGGGGCGTGCTGGATTTTGACTAGTGGTGCCCGCGGGCTGGAGGAGGAGCCAGATGGCATTGCCCCCCGACACCCCGGTCCCGGCTATCCAAGGACCCTCCCTCGACCGGCTAGGAGCAAGAAGCATGCCGTCACCCCGCGGGTGTCCCAGAACCCCCGCAAGAGGAAGCTGTCCAAGAGCCAGAGCCTGTCCGGATCCCTGGAGAGTCTGAACGGCCTGGCCAGCGAGGCCAGAGTGCTGGTGGTGAACACCGGGGGGACCATCGGCATGATGTACCAGAATGAAGGTGACTTGTCTACCGGGGAGGGAGGAGGAGGAGGAGGGGACCTCATCATTATTATCATCTGATAGCGGAGATCCTCATCACCCAATAGACGGGAGATCCCCCGACACCGATCACCCAATAGACGGGAGATCCCCCCCCCGACACCGATCACCCAATAGACGGGAGATCCCCCCCCCCCCGACACCGATCACCCAATAGACGGGAGATCCCCCCCCCCGACACCGATCACCCAATAGACGGGAGATCCCCCCCGACACCGATCACCCAATAGACGGGAGATCCCCCGACACCGATCGCCCAATAGACGGGGGAGATCCCCCCCCCCCCGACACCGATCGCCCAATAGACGGGGGAGATCCCCCCCGACACCGATCGCCCAATAGACGGGGGAGATCCCCCCCCCCGACACCGATCGCCCAATAGACGGGGGAGATCCCCCCCCCCGACACCGATCGCCCAATAGACGGGGGAGATCCCCCCCCCCCCCCGACACCGATCGCCCAATAGACGGGAGATCCCAATAGACGGGAGATCCCCCGACGACACCGATCGCCCAATAGACGGGAGATCCCC
This sequence comes from Lithobates sylvaticus, assembly GCA_028564925.1. NCBI lineage: Eukaryota > Metazoa > Chordata > Amphibia > Anura > Ranidae > Lithobates > Lithobates sylvaticus. The sequence goes on from CM053038.1 coordinate 77,900,428, forward strand.
CGACGACACCGATCGCCCAATAGACGGGAGATCCCCCGACGACACCGGTCGCCCAATAGACGGGAGATCCCCCGACGACACCGGTCGCCCAATAGACGGGAGATCCCCCGACGACACCGGTCGCCCAATAGACAGACGGAACAGTTTTATGCTTTACATATATATTGTACATTCCTATCAGCCCTTTCCCTCAAAGAGCAACTTGCAATCTAAGATCCTTATCTCGCATGATTACATACCAGGGTCAAACCCACAGAGGTACAGGGAGAACATGCAAACTCCATGCAGGTAGTGCTGTGGTTGGGGTTCAAGCTAATGACCGTAGTGCTGCCAAGTGGGTGTTCTAACCACGTAGCCACTGTGCTGCCATATAGATGATCAGTATCAGGATCATCTAACAGTACAAGGGATCCCAGTTCTCATCCCATTACTGGTCATCTGGTGGGAAGGACAGAAGATCCCAATACTGATCTTTTCATCACACAGACAGAAGATCCCAACCAGTCCTCTGATTTTGAATCTTGATCTGCAGAATGTGTCAATATAATGAGTAAAAAGTATAACTTTAAATTGGGTTCAGGGCCTGCTAAATGATGTCATTGGAAGTCCAGCTTGTGTACGATGTAACTTTTTCTGTAACCTGTGAAAACCTTCATCTCTGTATAAGATTATGGATGAAGTTTTCCACAAGTTACATTGTCTGTTATCACTCCAGGCCTCCCCGCCCTGCATAGGTTAAAGGCTAATTCCACCATTCGCAGAAAAACAATACTAATGTGCTCACATTGATATGTGCATTTATTGATGTTTTGCATTGGAGTCTGCAAAGCATTGCACCCCCAATCAGGCAGGCCCTTGCATTACATGAGGGTAAATCCAAAGGAAATTGAACAAGAACATTGTATAATGTATGGCCATCTTTATTCTATCCTTCAATAAGAAAAAAAAAAAATAGTTTTGCCTATGGTTTCGCTCTAAGGCTGATACACAGAAGAAGTTTTTTTCTGTTCGTTCAACCTGGCAGGCTGAACAAAAAAAAACCGAGGTCGTCGCTGTACGTGATATTGGCACAGCAATCTCCCCCCGCTTTGCTATTATGTTCTGACAGGGAAACTGACCCCCCTCCACCGGAACACACCTGCCGGCTCGCGGCTCCTGGTTTTACAGCATGCTCGTTCGTCAGGAGCTGCTCCGTGGAGCTGTACACACAGACCAAAAGTCAGTCGGGACTGTCAAACCGATCAATCACAATTTTCAGCCTGTGTGTACCTAGTGTTAAAGTGGACCTTTCCAGGTATGTTGAGCTAAGTCGATCTGCATTAATCAATGCAGGCTACATAGAAAACATTATACGTTTGTTTTACGTAAAAATGCATCATGATGCACCTCACTGCATGTCAGCATAGTGTGTTGCAATGATCTGCTGTGCATGAAGTGTTGTTTTCCCTGTTCTTTTAAATTAGGTTAAAAAAGGTAGAAAAAAGTAAACCTGAGTTGTACAAACTTGCACCGTCCCGACACAACGGACACCTGTGCATGTGCACAATACAGGGCATACCACACACTGGCAGGTGTGAATGGGGCCCTTAAGCTGGTTATACACATTTTTTGATTTGAGAACATTTGTTCCAATGTTCTTGTCATTATGGTCATGGATTGACCCCACTAATGGTTGGAAAACCAAAGGACTAGGATGGATAATTTTTCTCAAATACATTTTTAACATGATATTTCAATTTAGTTTGGCATTCACTCCAAAATCAATTGTTAAAATTAGAGGTCGACCAATATATCGGCCAATATTTGGCGTTTTTTTAATTAATCGGCATCGGCCGATTGTGCTGCTAAAAAAGGCTAGTTTTAAAACTTCAGCACGACTTGCAAATGACTTCTGATAGAAGTTAAAGTGGTGGGACACCCTGAAAATAAAAACTTGGGAGAAAGTTAGTAACAATTTAAAAAAAAAATAAAAAAAAAATTTTTTTTTTTTTTTACTTACCAGAAATGTCTGTTGCTAGGCAGATCGTCCTAATCTGCCTCCTCCAGCGCTGCGGTGATCTTCTCTTCTTCCGTCTTCAGGTGAATGGGGCGCGGTGTGTTGTGGGAACTGTGTCCCACAACACACCGCGTTCCCCATTCACAAATACGACTCGCGCATGCGCAGTTGGCCGCGCCGCCGACTCGCGCATGCGCAGTAGGCCGCGCCACCGACTCGCGCATGCGCAGTAGGAAACGAGAAGCCGTTTCCCTTACTCAGGATGGCAGCGCTGGATCCGGATAGCCGAGGGACATCTCGGCCTCCACCAACGACGTCGCGGGCGCCCTGGGAGGGTAAGTGTACTTTTTAAAAGTCAGCAGCGACTTTTTTTTTAGCTGCTGACTTTTTAAAAAAAAATTTTTTTTTAGGTGAAACCCGCTTTAATGCAAGTTGCCTGAAGTTTTCCCTGAAGCGACTTGTCTCTGGAGAGACTTGTCTGGGCAGTCTGCCAAGTGTGAGAAAAAGATGCAATGTTTCTTATCAATGAACTCAAGGCCGTGTGGAGAAGTTCTCAGTTTAACCATTTAAAGCCTAAATCTTTTCTGACACTTGTTGCTTGCAAGTAAAAATCCTGTATTTTTTTGCTAGAAAATCACGTAGAACCCCCAAAAATTATATATATTTTTTTAGCAGAGACCCTAGGGAATAAAATAGCGGATGTTGCAATATTTTATGTCACACGGTATTTGCGCAGCGGACATTCAAACAAAATTTTTTGGGAAAAAATGCACTTCAATGCATTAAAAAAAAAAAAAAAAAAAAAAAAAAAACAGCAAAGTTAGCCCATTTTTGTTCGTCAAAGTTTTGATTACCTGTTTTTGTGTATTTAATATATAGGTTTTTTTTGTGATCTAAATTATACATACAAGTAAACTGATTGGAGGTTTTGTTTTGTTTAATAAAATGTAAGAAATTTTCTGAATCACTTATTAAGGCTGCTTTCACACTGGAGCGGGCAGGCATTGACGGTAAAACGCTGCTAGATTTAGCGGTGCTTTACTGTAATTTTAGCGGTGCTATTCGGCTGCTAGCGGGACGCTTATAACCCAGCTAGCGGCCGAGGAAGTGGTTAAATGCACCCATCTGGCGACGCTGCCGAATCGCTTTGCAGGCGCTTCAACAGTGGTGCCCATTCATTTCAATGGGCAGGAGTAGTGGAGGAGCGGTGTACACCGCTCCATAGGACTTTTTTTTTTAACGTCCTGCCAGCGCATCGCCTCAGTGTGAAAGCATTCGGCCTTTCACACTGAGACTGCAGGGGAGCCGTTTTACAGGCGCTAATTTTAGCCCAAAAACGCCTCAGTGTGAAATTTTAGATTTTTTTTTTTTTTTTTTTTTGATTTTATGAGATGAAGGGGAAAAAAATATAAATAAATCGGCCTAACATATCGGCCCAAAAAAAATCGGCATCATATATCGGGCACCGGCCGCCGTGATTTTTAAATAGCGGCATAGGCCAGAGAAAAACCCATATATCGGTCGACCTCTAGTTAAAATCAGAATGTTGAGCTACTTTAAGGCCCGGTTCAGACTGCTGCGGTGCTGGAGATCGGATATGATTCGCACCACACTGCAGTTCAAATCATATGCGATCTCTGTGCGATGCGAATTCAGCCATACAGATAGTATGGCTGAATTCACATCGCATTCGGCCCAAACTCGCACAGGACCCTTTTTTTGATCCGCAGCAGAATCGGATCGCATGGTGTTCTCACCATGCGATCGGATTCCTGTCCGAGTTTGCAGATCGCACTGCGATATGCGAGCTGATATGGGGGTGTCATTAACATTTCACTGACACTCCCAGCAGCTCGCATAGGGCAGTGTGAACTGCTGGCGGGAGACATGCGATGCGGGAACCCGCAGTAGATTCGCAGCGTTCCCGCACCGCAGCAGTCTGAACGGAGCCTAAAGCAACCTATGCCAAGCTGTTGATTATACTGATAGTTTTCATATGAACATGACCCCATCGGAAATGTTTTATATAATTTCCTGTCTCAAAGACAGCAGAAGGGGGGGGGGGGGGGGCAACGCGCACACAAAACTTGGCTATACACTGATCAAAATTGGGCCAGTTCTTCAGGGTCCAGCTGAATTTTGATCAGTGTTTGGCTGTCCCGCATGACAAGACATTTTGGAAAAATGTTCTCAGTCAGCGGCTGCAGTCAGTCAGGTAAGTTTATTCTGACAACTGCAGATGTTGCTGTCAGAATAAAATGTCCCGGATGGGGGGGTTCCTCCATCCACCTTGTTTGTGTGGATGGAGGAACCTGTTTTTTTTTTTTTTCTCCTTAGATTTGTTCTACCCGCTGACTGAATGTTGTATGGCCAGCTTAAGGGCTCATTTTACTTCGCAGATCAACACAGGCTGAACGCTGGGGTACATGGAACACTGTTTTTGTTTTTATATCACATAGCAGTACATTGTGTAAATACAGACAATGCTGCATTTTTTTGCAGCACATCTTACTACATCACAGCTCCTTTTTCGTTCAGCCAGCGGACTGAAAGAAAAAAATGAACAGATTCTTCCATTCTGGATGCCAGAAATTCCCTCTGCTGAGACATTGTATTCTGACAGCGGGGACTCTCTGCTGTTAGAATACACTGATCAGCACTGCAGCCAATTGGCTGCAAGCCACTGATCAAAGAAGATTTTCCAGCAGTCTTGTTAGACAGAAGCCAATCTAAAGCCTCGTACACGCGATCGGATTTCCAATAGGGAATTGCGTGATGACAGACTGTTTGCCTAAAATCCGACCGTTGGTACGCTCCTTCACACAATTGTTGTTCAACTTTCAGCCAACAAATGTTGGATGGCAGGCTAGTAAATTTTCGGCGGACAATGGTCAGATTTTTGTATTGTGTGTACACAAGTCCAAAGTACAAACACGCATGCTTGTAATCAATGCTCACCAAACACGACATTAGCAGAGGGTGCCCAAAAGGTGGTGCTCAAGAGCTGAAATTCCTTGTAGAACATCACTACGTTTTTGTGTGTGTTGGCCAACGATTGTATGCAAGACAAGTTCACGGCACAGGCCCTTCGGACAAAAGTCTGGTGCTTTGTCTGCGGAAAATCCGATCGTGTATGCAAGGCTTATAGATTCTCTTTAACTGGTGTATTTGTAGGGAATGGAGACTACCAATATGGACAACCTTCTAGAAATGCTAGTTGCCTGTCTTTTATTTTTCTGAGTTTTGATGTCTTAATCGGTGCCAGCAAACAGATCAGGAGGAGTGAGAATTCCTGATCTTTATACTTGTCCATCAGGGACAAGCCACTGATTGTAAAAGAGAGCCAGGCAAGTAGCATTATCAGGAGTGGTCAGCAGTAATTGTCCCATGATCTAAGCTCTGTAAGTATCGAGCTGTCTGCCGTTTTTGAGGCTCCTATAGACATCTCCAATTTTAGCTGGGTGGCAAATAATCACTTTCAGGATGCAGTCACTGATCAGCTGATAAACACTGAAACTACTTCTTTGCTAATACACCCACTGCTGCTCCTTCTCTCTAAAGACTGGTCATACACGCTTCAAGTGGATGTGAAATCCTTCAATTCCAAATCCATGCTAAGCAGCATGGAGAGAGGAACGTCAGCTGTTAACTATTTGGCAACCGCTGCTCAATACCTGAACAATTTCTGCATCTTATTGGATGTTGGCGCTGGTGCTGTTTAGCTGAGAATTATCAGACTGGCTCCTTCGAATAAAGTCATTTGAAGCTTTCAGCTCATTGCAATGTAACCCATAGAGACTGGGGGGGGGGGGGGGGGGGGGGGCTAGAAAATTTGGAAGATGGTATGTGATGGTACCCTAAAGGCCCTACACATGTTCCGAATATTGTACGACAGACCGTACGAATTTTTTCGCATAATAGTCACAAGTAGAAATTGAATAGGTAACTAAAGTCACTCGTACGACAGAAAAAAAATCGCAAGTGATGTCATGTGTTGTAATGTATTTATATTGTATTTTTGGACGACAACTATACTGACTAAACTTAAAATCGTACGATCGTGCATTGTATGAGGAAAATTTCCGTGCTTGTCCGATCGAATAATATCGGATGAATGTGATCGGGTCTCGAAAGTAGTGTACACACGATCCGAAAATTGTACGATTCTTCCTCAGACGACATATTCGGATCAGGTGTACGGACCATTAGACATGACAATAATCCAATGTGCCTTCTGACATTGTGGTATATAAGCACCTGCAATGTTCTAATCACTCATTTATTCAGAATCCGAGTCGCTTTGCAGGAAAGTGTTTACTCCCTGCTGTGCTTCCTCTAGTCTTGCATATAAACACATTCATGCTGTTGTATCCGCTACCATTGTTGTCTTGCAGTATTTTAGATGCATTGTTGGTGTCCACAGGAAGACATTTAGGCTTCATGTACACAGGACGTTGTTCAACCTCTCCTGAACGATTTAACTTGACAGCTAGAAACCGGCATCTAAAAACGACCGTTTAGCAGCGTTTACATGCCGCATTTGCAGGCATTTTTTATTTTTTTTGTTAAAATGAAAAACGTTTGTAAACGAAACGCTGCTAAATGCGAGTTACCACATTTAGCAGCGTTTACAAACTGTTACAGGCATTTTGGCGTTTCAAATGCCTGTGAACATCCATCTGAACCCATTTTTTTTTTGCGTTCTCAAAAAAGCTTCTAAACTCAACTGCCTATAAACGACCCTGTGTACAGGTATTGATAAGGTAACAGAGGAGAGTTCAGGAGCAGCTGAAAAAACACCAGTAAGGGCTCTTTCACACAGGGCGGACCCGTATTAATCCGCCCGTGAAGATCCGCTGCTCAGCGGGGATCGCACAGCTCTTCCCCGCTGAGCCGGCTGATGACAGGGCGGTCCCTGCAGACTGTGCAGGGACCGCCCTGTCAGTTCTCCGCTCTCCTCTATGGGGGATCGGATGAACGCGGACCGTCTGTCCGTGTTCATCCGATCCGCTCTGCAGACGGATGAAAAAATAGGGTTTTACTCCGTCTGCAGAATCGGACAATTGCGGAGGCGGCCAATAGCGAGTGTCAGCGGATGCTCAAAAACGGATGGATGAAAAACGGACATACGGTCCGCATGTGTGAAAGGGGCCTAATGCCCACAATGATGAGTGTCATCATTTCCCAGGAGGCCTGGCGAGTCAGGAAGAAAAGTAGGTCCACTGCGGAATAGGAAGTAGGCAGATTACAAAGTCTGCCTAGTAACAGGCACTTTCAGGCAAGTAAAAAAATATTTTTTAACAATTATTTCTTTTACCTTAAAAGGAACCTACTAATGTGAAATTTATTTTTAGGGTGGGCCTCTGCCTTAAATCGTTCAGGGGAAGTTGTAAAAACGTCCCGTGTACATGAAGCATAAAACATGCTCAGGTTTCCAGTTGCCTACATGGCTCTCAGCCAGACAGGTCTACTCTAGCTCCAGCCAGCTAACGAGCTATTTTACATTATACATTGCTCTGACTGCTACACAAACAACAAAAAGGAAAGAAAAAGTGAAGTATGATGAAGCAGGGTGGTGCTGAGAGACTGCTGCTGATCCAGCAGTTCTAGTTATCTTATGGAAAGAGGCTTAACTCAAAGACACACTGGTAGTTCTTTCTGTAACGTCCGTTTAGCAGCAGCACTGTACATGAGGCCTTAGTGTTGCATCATTTTTTTTAGTTTCAGTCCTGGTTAAACTCTGAATTTAATTGCTCTGGTTTAAAACCCATGGAAAACCAGTTGTACGTTTCCCTTTATTATTATTATTATTATTAGTTTATTTTTATTATTATTATACAGGATTTATATAGCGCCAGCAGTTTGCACATCGCTTTACAACATCATTACCACTGGGTCCTACTCATCTAGCTACATTGTTTTACTTATGGGCTTATCAATCTTCACCCACATGGGATGCACAGGTGTTCAAATCAATGACAGGTTGCGTCGATCTTCAGGAACATGCTGGAGTGTATAGCCATTCGGGTCTAACGCACGGGTCAGAATGCAGATGTACTGCACCCTGATCCATACATTGAATTGTCATTGAATTGAACAGGCAGTCTCCACGGAACACCTGTGTATCACTTGAGGGTGAAGACGACCCCTTTGCAGGGTTGTATGGATTGGTACCCCTGTGTGAATGAGGCCTAATTAAAAAAAAAATAAAAATAGGTGAGAACCAAAAGGTGGAAGCAGTGTTGATTTGGGATCTTGGAACAAAGACTTCCATTCTCCTGATGTTTGACCAGAACTGGGTGAAACGGACCTTCTATGGGGCGGCCATTACCAACTTCAATAAATGCTAGTTAGCTGACTGTTAATGCTGCTCTCTGGCTGAATATTTTGGGGTTTTTAGAGAACTGAGGCCAGTCAGCCAGGTTGACAGTCAATAAATCAACATTTTCAGAAGAAGTAGAGTAAGGGTGGCCATTCACAGAGCAAATTGCTTTCCTGCAACCATGGGTTGCAGGAAAGAAATTTTGCTCGATTTATTTCCCCCCCCCCCCCAACACAGATCGAGTTGATGCGGGGATCCCCCCTGCCGGCTAATGTCTTCTCAGCTGTCCCCGCTGGGAGAAGCACAGTGATTATCGCTAGGGGCTGTAGCAGCCGCTAGCAAAAATCACTAGAGAATCTGGCAGTCTTGCTGTACCCAAGTTAATTGATCAACTTCCTACATTCAGCATGCAAACGAAGCCGCGTTGTCCCTGCTGCAGGTTGCATCCATCTTCCTTCCAGGGCCACAGACTCCGCGAGGGAGCCGCTGGTCACGGCACTGTCTTCTGAAGAAACTGCACGGGTGGCCATTTCTCCAGAGCGCTTGCGCTGATGACCTGCTGCACAGGCTTACAGCTGCTGTGGCTGGGTAGTTTACCTAGCAGTTTTTCTTATTGATTGGGTATTTGTGCCTGGGTGCATACTGCCCTAAACATTTATACTGCTTGGTGTAGCCTCTCATAGAGTTTGACAGGCTGCCGGCAGCGGGGCTGGATGAGGGGACGCCTGTGCCCTTCGCCTGCAGCTAAACACCAGAGCCCCCTGGACCAGGGCTAAATGTGCATGGTGCCTTAAACTAAAGCTGCAGCTTTATTTGTCAGTTTATTATAAAAAAATATATATATTTTTTTCAAACAAATTACTTATATTGGATGTAAACCCCATTCATGAAATCTGACCTAGACGCATATAGCTATAGTGTTTACTTATCTCTCTCCAAAGCCATCAGTTCCATGTATTCTACTCCATTTCTCTGTTATCAGCATGATAACTTCTGACAAGTTCTCGTACACAGGAGATAAAAGCAGATGGACATTTGTGTCGGGTGGGTGCATAGAGATAGATTAGCAGAGAGCTGGTTCATTCACAGCACAGCACATGTTTCTTCATTCCTCTGCCTATGTGGAGTTTGCCTTTCCTCCAATCAGCTCACACACAGTGTATGCCCAGACTGCCCTCCCACTGTTGAAACAGGAAGATGCATTTTGATGTGCACTTTCTAAAGAATCTAGTAAGCTGCAGACAGCAAATATACATGTAAATCTTATGTAGGAGGATTTGTTTCATGTCTGTGTATCATCTGAGGCTGTAAACTTCACTGGGTATATTTACTTCCACTTTTAATGCTTTCTGTGCAACAAAATTTAAGTGGAAATCATTTTGGTATTTGAAGTGGTTAAATAGTAATTGCATAAGTGGCCAAATCAAATCTTGGTCTGTTAACCACGTCACGCAAAACGACGTTCCTGTACGTCGGTACTTTGACGCTAAATATCGGGGTTATGGCAGAAGCTAGAGACGATCGCATCCTCTCCCGTTGATGCCTGGCTGCCGACTGAGGGGAAGATGGCTCCATAGCATGGGAGGGCGGAAGCGACGTCAAATGTCACTTCCGTCCCATAGCTCTTAAAGAAAAAAAGCTATTTTATTTTTATTTATGCCCATAGTGACTTTTTTTTATTTATTTATTTTTATTTGTTACAGCATTTTAGTGTAAATGAGATCTGAGGTCTTTATGACCCCAGATCTCATATTTAAGAGGTCCTGTCATGCTTTTTTCTATTTAAAAGGGTTTACATTCCTTGTAATAGGAATAAAAGTGACCCAAAAAATCTTTTTTAAAATAAATAAGAAAAAAATAAATTTTAAAGCGCCCTGTCCCGACGAGTTTGCGCTTGCATATGAAAACCACACATGTGAGGGAGGGGTATCCCCACGATTGTTAGAGCGAGAGCAATAATTCTAGCTCTAGACCGCCTCTGTAACCTGGTAACCTGTAGAAAATTTTCAATGTCGCCTATGGAGATTTTTACGGGTAAAAGTTTGTCGCCATTCCACAAGCAGGCGCAATTTTGAAGCGTGTGACGTGTTTGGTATTAATTTACTTGGCGTAACATTATCTTTCACAAAATAAAAAAAAAAAAATGGGCTTACTTTAATGTTTAATTCAAAAATGTGTATTTTTTCCAAAGAAAAGTGTGCTTGTAAGAGCTGCACAAATACAGTGTGACAAAGTATTGCAACGACCCCAATCTCGATTGTGTTAGAAAAAATATATACGTTTTGGGGGTTCTAAGTAATTTTCGAGCAAAAAAAAAAATATTTTAAGCTGTAAACAAGTGTCAAAAAGAGGCTTGGGGCTGAAGTACTACTTTTTTTTTTTGTTTTTTCTTCTCAGTTTGATAGTGTTATTTTCTTTTTTTTTTCATGAGATTTAGTGGCAAGCTATGAGAGTTTTGTTGATCATTTAAGCCCGTTACTCTGTACAGATTGTATTTGGCACATTCTTATCAGTTTTTCTGATAGGACTTTGTTGAGTTTAGATTAGTTATCTTGGGTGGCAGAATGTTGGCACCCGCTTTTATATGTAGCCAGTAATGTTATTTTTGCCAGACTATTTTGTAGTGAAAGCCATGATTTCAGTGTAGAAATCTCAGGCACAAAAAATATAAGAAGAAAATCTTTGCTAAAATAAGTTCTGTATATGTTTATGTAGTATTTGCAGGCTGCAAATACTGACTTTCTGAAAATCCATATTTTAATAGATGTTCAGGCCTTTCCTGAGGCAGTGGGTGGAGCTTAAAAAGATAACGGCAGTCATATGTTAAACCAGCCAAATTAAGAATAAAGCTCTATTTGTCATAGAAGTTTACTACCTATTGCACTACCAATAAGTGAGAAAACTGACGTTTATGGTACTTTTTTGTTTTTAGACTTTTAAGAGACCAAGTGTTTTTTTTTTAATTTTTTTACATCTAATCAAGTGATCAGCCTGTTTTTGTTTTCTTTTCTATAAGGTATGAGTCACTGGCGTTACTTATGGCAGCACTTCTTGCACATGCACCTCTTTCCTGGAAGGATTGGGTACAAGTGAATCTGTTGCTTCGCCTTTTACAATGGCCTGATGGTTATCCTCTGTTGAAATTGCAAGTAAAGCTGGCCATGCATTATACAATTTTCTTGTTCAATTTCCTTTAGCTATGTAGTGTAAGGGCCTGCCTGATTACATACAGATTGAAAGTGTTTAGGCTTGATCTCCATATTATACGGTTTTGGTAATTCTAAAGGAAAATGGTATAGTGTATGGCCATCCTTAAGGACCGTACACATGGGCCGAATGTCAGGAGACATCGGCTAGTCAACACAAAAAAAAGAATTTGTCCCGTGTGTCGGCCTGTCTGACGTGCATGCTGGAAAACCAGCAGCTGACCAACTCCCGATCAGCGCTCTCGGCCCCCTGTCAGAACACAACAGCTCAGCGGGGAGGAACGCTGTACTAATGTCATATCATTAGTACAGCGTCTCCGACTGGAGCTGGCAGTTTTTTTTTGTTTTGTTTTTTTTTCAGAAAAAAAACTGTTGTGTGTACCAGGCTTTAGAAGGCAATCAAGTCAGTTGTTGTGGTTCATGATTGCTTTAGGCCCCTTTCACACTGGGGCGGTTTTCAGGCGGTACAGCGCTAAAAATAGCGCCTGTACACCGCCTGAAAAAACCGGCCCCATTCACTCCAGTGTGAAAGCCGGCGGGCTTTCACACTGGAGCGGTGCGCTAGCAGGACGGTAAAAAAAGTCCTGCTAGCTGCATCTTTGGAGCGGTGTAGGAGCGGTGTATTTACCGCTCCTATACCGCTCCTTCCCATTGAAATCAATGGGAAACCGCGGGGATACCGCCCGCAAACCACCCCGCTAGCGGCCGCATACCGCGGGTAAAGCGATGGTAAGCAGCGCTAAATATAGCGCTGCTTTACCGTCGCCGCCCCGCACCGCTCAGGTGTGAAAGCAGCCTTATAGTTTTATTACACTTTTTTTTTTATTTATTTATTTTTTTTTACAAGGTAATCCTCCCACATTTCTTTTATGTAATATTTTGATGCATTTTGCTCTGTAGACCTTGCTCAGACATTTAACTGTTAACACTTGTAGCCAGTGAAGTTAAGTGACCTTGCTGCTCTGTAACTGTATTCTTTTCTACATGTATCCTGTGGCGTCTTGGTATTGAGTTACAGGTATGCCACAACACAGCTCTGAAACTTAAATTACTCCTAAGGTTTACAAATACAACTCCACTGACTCAAACATGTACAGTGTGGAATGTTTCCTTATCTCAAAAAGTCCTACACACCCATGTGTGTTATCATGCCATGCAGGGGGGGGGGGGGGGGGGGGGGGGGGGGGGGGGGGTGGGGGGGGGGGGGGGGGGGTGGGGGGGGGGGGGCCCCGGGGGGGGGGGCTCCAATTCTGCTTAGGTAGCATAACAGGACAATGACATCTGCCTTCATGTCCTCAAAACATAGTTCACAGAGTTTCCCTAATACAATGCACCAGATAATGAAGGAATGAATGGGCTCTTCAGTTTCATGTATAGGATAGCTAGTTGGCTTATGATGAGGTGGGCCAAAATGTTTGTTTATTCTTTCCCCACACAGTATATAATTGTGTCCCTTTTGAGGAATACCAAACGCAATCCCATAAACCTTGTAGGCCCCAATTGATAGCAGTCCTCTGATGTCTGTCACTAATGACCCGGTTCTTGGTTTGTCTGATGTAACTTGACTGCAAGCCTGTACAGCGGAACAAGTTTCTAAGCCCTACTACATGACTAATGGAGGAAAGAACTGTGAGTAATGGGTTTAAATCAAACAGAAGTGTTGTAATCGCAGGTCATGTCTGATGTAATTGCAACAAATTGGCTTTACAGTGGATCTTTCAGTAACTTTACAAAATCTGCAGTAATTTCCTGAATTGTCACAATATACAGCAAGTGTGTGTGTGTGTGTGTGTGAAACATGCATAGGGCGAGAGTTTTTATTGCGCGTTAAACACACAACAAACCCAACGAATAATAAATTAACTCTATAAGCACATTTGTTTTAAAGTGGTTGCAAACCATAAAAAAACCTGCAAGACAAAGGCATAATGAGCTAGTATGCACAGACATCGCTCCCGGGGGTTACTTCTGGGTATTGCGGCTCCTGCCGCTAATTACGTAGAACCCCCAAACATTATACATTTTTTTTTTTTTTTTGAGAATAAAATGGCGGTCATTGCAATAATTTCGGTCACACCGTATTTGCACAGCCGTCTTACAAGCGCACTTTTTTTGGAAAAAAATTCCCTTTTTTGAGTAAAAAAATAAATAAGACAACAATAAAGTTAGCCCATTTTTTTTTTTTTTTTTTGGGGGGGGGTTATATTGTGAAAAATGTTAGGCCGAGTAAATTGATACCTAACATGTCGCGCTTCAAAATTGCGCCCGCTCGTTGAATGGCGTCAAACTTTTACCCTTAAAAATCTCCATAGGCGATGTTAAAAAAATGCTACTGGTTGTATGTTTACAGTTAGAGAGGGTCTAGAATTATTGCTCTTGCTCTAACGATTGCGGTGATGCATCAGTCTCACATATGCGTTCGCTTCTGAGCGTGAGCTCGTCGGGACGGAGCGCTTTAAAAATATATATATTTTTTTCTTATTTATTTTACTTAATTTTATTTATTTTTTCACTTTAAAAAAAAAAAACAAAAAAAAATTGGGTCACTTTTATTCCTATTACAAGGAATGTAAACATCCCTTGTAATAGAAAAAAAAAAAAACATGACAGGTCCTCTTAAATATTAGATCTGGGGTCAAAACATTGGATCTCATATTTGGACTTAAATGCAATAAAAAAACTGAAAGATATGTCCCTTTAAGACATATCAGCTTTTGACGTCTTTCCGCTCTGCTATAGTATGGAGACGGGTGGGGGCCATCTTCCCCTCACTCGTCTCCATAACCAGCCACGGACAGGTCCCGATCACCTCCGCCGCTGCCAACGGCTCCGGTAGACGCGGGGGGATGGCGTCCCTCTCCCACCACTGATAACAGTGATCTCGCGGCGAATACGCCGCAGAGACCACCATTATCGTAAACCGGACCGTCGGCTCTAAAGATGGATACCTCGGTTGTGGCAGCAGCTGCTGCCTTTACCGTGATATCCATCTTTAAACTGCCGATGTATATGTACAGGAGCCGGTCGGCAAGTGGTTAAGTGCGCATGTGCCGATGACGTCGGCAAATACAGGGGATAGCTCCTAAACCGTGCAGGTTTAGGAGATATCCAGTGTAGCTACAGATAAGCCTAATTATAGGCTTGCCTGTATTAAAAAGTGGTTGTAAAGGGTTTACAACCACTTTAAGCATCAGTGTTGTGAACAAGACCTAAGTGGTACTAACAAGGAAGAGCTGGAAGAACATTTTGCAACTAATTAGGTTAATTGGCAACAGGTCCGTAACATAATTGGGTATAAAAATCTTAGAGAGTCAGTGTCTCGGAAGGAAGGATGAGCCGAGGTTCACCAATCTGTGAAAAGCTGCATCTAAAAATTGTTGAACAATTGCAGAATAATGTTCCTCAACACAAAAATGCAAAGACTTTAAATATATCATCATCTATCATCATCTACAGTACATAATATCAATCTCTATGGGCAAGGCTAAAACACATATTGGATGCCTGTGATTTTTGGGTCTTCAGGTGGCACTGCATTAAAAACAGGCATGATTTTGAGATGGACGTCAGTGCATGGCCTCAGGAATACTTCTAAAAATCACTGTGAACACAGTTTTCTGTGCCATCCAAAAAAAATGCTGGTTAAAGCTCTATCATGCAAAGAAGCCATATCTGAACATGATCCACTAACACCGCCATCTGGGCCAAAGCTCATTTAAATTGGTCTGTTGCAAAGTGGAAAACTATTCTGTGGTCAGACAACTTTGAAATTTTTTGGCAACCATGGAGGGCCACATCCTCTGGACTAAAGAGGTGAGGAGCCTTCCAGCTTGTTATCAGCTCTCCCTTCAAAAGCTGGCATCTCTGATGGTATGGGGAAGCATTAGAGTGTATAGAATGGACAGTTTGCACAATCCAGGTTTAGCAGCATATGCTTCAATCCAGATGTCTTTTTTCAGGGAAGGCCTTGCATATTTCAGCAGGACAATGTCAAATCGGACACTGCATCTATCACAACAGCATGGCTTCATAGTAGAAGAGCCTGGGTACTTAACTGGCCTGACTGCAGTCAAGGCATTTCACCAATGAAAAATATATGGTGCTTCTTGAAACGGAAAATATAACAAAGAAGACTCAGGACTGTTGAGCAGTTAGGACCCTATATCTGGAAAGAATAGGACAATATTCCTCTCCCAAAACTCCAGCAACTGGTCTCAGTTCCCAGACTATTGTTAAAAGAAGAGGGACTTCTACAATGTGGTAAACTTGGCCCAGCCCCAACTTTTTTGTGATATGTTGCTGTCATCAATTTCAAAATTACCTTATTTTTTTCCCCTAAAATTGTATATTTTCTCAGTTTAACCATTTGATATGTTTTCTACTGGGAATAAAATATGGCCTTATGAGATTTGCACATTATCACATTCTGTTTTTTATGTAGATTTTACAGTGTCCCAACTTTTTCGAAACTGGGGTTAAATTTTTGGTAAGAGATGGATAGCAGGATAACCATAAGCTTCTACTGTACCAGTTCCAATGTTCGTTGTTAAGGGTTCATGCACACCTTCAAATGCACCCGCACTCTGATTTAGATGCGAGAACCCCAGTGGGAGTTGCTGCGATAAGCTGTGGGAGACATCCCCTTTGACAGCTAATCATGGCCTATCGCTTGCCTGAGCTAATCGTTCACATTGCTGCATGACCGCTGCTGGGATCCTCGCAATGAATTGCGGGTGCATGTGTAGGTGTGAATGCACCCTAGATACTGCATGTCCAGCAGAGATGAGAAAATCATCTTTTGTGCCTCATGTTTGTCTCATGCTCTGTTTTTGTATTTTTGTTTCAGTCTTGGCTCCTCAGGAAAATGCATTTGTTAAGGCCTTAAGGAAACTTCCAATTCTTCATGATGAGCAATACGCGCAGCAGACCAAGCTCTTTGAGTTCCACGAGTTCCCGGAAATCACTTTGGTTCTCCCGTACGTAAATATTAATGTTCATTCTCTGAGATATATGTAAGAATGTTATCTGTAAAGATATATATATATAGTATATATATATATATATATATATAAATATAAAATTTTATGTTTAGTGGTTCTATGTAATTGTTTAGCAAAAAATAGTGATTTAAACAAAAAGTTCCTGAAAAGGCCTGGTCAACAAGTGGTTAAAAACGTACCTTGGCCGGCCCACAGATATGTGAATTGGCTCCATAGAAAAGGCTGCCAGTTCACATGTCATGTGAATTGGATGCGGTTCAAAATGCATCCAATTTGCATGTATGTGAAACCAGCCTTGGAGAGAAAAGGTAAACTTATTTGCCTTACCCCAGCATCTGCCTGTGGCACCAAGGTGAGGGTGACTTCACTTTTCTAGGGGGGTCTCGGGGAATGCCGAGTAGCCCAAATATTGAAAAGAGGCCCTGTGTTCTGCTGGTGCATTATCTCATAATAATTGAGCAATTTGGCAATCCAGGAGAGCTTGTCGGAAAGCTCTCATCCACAACCTCTGCAGTACATATGTCAGGGTAAGGCAAGTATTTACCTTTATTTATTTTTTTTGCTTTTGGGTTTTTGTTTGTTTATTGCAAAGTGTAAGGGAAAGGAGAAGCAAGATAAATATTCAGACTTTGCTTATAGTGATAAATATGGAATAATGCATGTGAATAGTTTTTGTATTCCCATTTTCCATCAGCAGCTAAAGCTTTGGGCATCTTTTTACATTTTTCAGGCTGTCCATATCTGCCAGTTGGTTATAGAGTTTAATAGCTCAAGCCAGAATTTACACAATAGTGCATGTCAAAGCAGAGACTTCTTCCAGCTCTTTGCAAGTTTTTTTTTTTTTTTTTTTTTAAAAAGCAAAATTGTACCATATTTACTAAGCTCTAGGGAAATTTCCTTTCCATATTTGCAAAATAAATTTGCCTTTAGTAAATCAACCCTAGTGAGTCTGAAAAGTCTTCAGTAAACCCACAGTGCTCTGGGGTTCCTTTGTCATTTATGAAATATTTGTAAGACCTACCAGAACTATTGCGCCATGGCAGAATTTAATCAAATCCTATGCTCAAAGGAATGACAGTTGGTTACATGTCATTAAACATGCATGATTTACAATCTGATAGTCCAGAATTTATTAGCTTTTACTGTAATATGCCTGCAGACTGTTGCATAGTAAATGACCTTTGCACCAAGCATAGGTTTTACACCATCCTTATTATACTTGCAGGAAAATAGTCTCTCTTCAGCGAGGTTAGGGGGAATATCCCCTGTATTTCTTCTACTGCAGGGTCGTTTTAACGATGTAGCACTGCTTGACTGGCTCAGCCCCTGGGGTCACACAAGGCCCATCAACCCAGGGAATGTTAATCGTATATGGAGCATAGCTAATTAACTGTGGATCTTGGGAAATGCAAAAGCTATTCAGGTCCGCTATCAGTTGATGCAATTCTCTTTGGCTGCTAATGATTTGCTGGGGGGGAGAGCTTGTTAGCATATGCCAATTGGACATTTCTTCATTTAAGCCGTTGAAGCTTTTAAATTTGTTTAACAAATGTGATATTTAAAATTTTAATAAAATAATGTATCTGTCTTGGTTTCAGTTTTTTTTTTTTTTTTTTTGTATTTTAACCACTTCAGCCCCGGACCATTTGGCTGGCCATAGACCAAAGCACTTTTTGCGATTCGGCACTGCGTCACTTTAACTGACAATTGCGCGGCCGTGCAACGTGGCTCCCAAAAAAACTGTCCTTTTTTTTTTTTCCCCACAAATAGAGCTTTCTTTTGGTGGTATTTGATCACCTCTGCAGTTTTTATTTTTTGTGCTATAAACAAAAAAAGAGCGTCAATTTTGAAAAAAAAGCAATATTTTTTTTACTTTTTGCTCTAATAAATATCCCCCCGTTTAGGCCGATGCATATTCTTCTACATAATTTTGGTTAAAAAAAAATCGCAATAAGCATTTGATTGGTTTGCGCAAAAGTTATAGCGTCTACAAAATGGGGATAGTTTTATGGCATTGTTTTTTATTTTATTTTTTTTTTAACGGAAGGAATTTTTATTAAATGTTCTTTCAGTTACATGTTATGCATATCAAGTGTTACAGTGTACAGTAATTTTTATTAAACAGCGCAAGTATTCTAGAAGTTCACATATCAAATCTGTAGGCGTTGAGAAAGATTATCCGTAAAGTGCGTTATCTCAAGGTTATCTCACAGAATAATATTGATGCATGTTACATTCCGAAGTCTCATTAATTGAAGTTAGTTCACATTGTTATGTTATACATCCACAAAAGTTGAACGACCCAAGTTATAATAAAAAATGCCATACCTAACAGGGAAAAGGGGGTTGGGGGGGGCATAGGAAGGGGAGACGACAGGGGGGTACCCGCAGTATCATTTTATCTGCCAAAAATGAGAGAACCAGGGGGAGAGACCCTCCTCCCGAGCATGTGTGTACATGCCGGGAGAGGAACCCTCATTGTTACTAAATTGTGAGACCTCTAGCCTCCACCCAAGCCTATGCCATTTTTAGTAATATTTTTTGTTTTTACTAGTAATTAGCGCCGATCTGCGATTTTTTTTTTTTTTTTTTTTTTATCTTGACTGAGACATTATGGTGGACACATCGGACACTTTTTTGCAACTATTTTGGGACTATTTACATTTATACAGCAATCAGTGCGATTAAAAATGCACTGATTTATGGTGTAAATGTGACTGGCAGTGAAGGGGCTAACCAGGAGGTGGCACTGTAGGGGTTGTGTGTGTCGTAGAGAGTGATTCTAACTGTGGGGGAGAGGGGCTATGTGTAACGCGACACTGATCACCGCTCCCGATCACAGCTCCCGATCAGTGTCCTGTCACTAGGCAGAACGGGGAAATGCTTGTTTACATCAACATTTCCCCATTCTTCCTCTCCGTGAGATGAATGCAGGTATCCCCACGGACATAGAGTCCGCAGGAACCGCGGTCGGACTCGCAGAGCTCTGCTATCCGGTCCTTGCGAGATCACGTACAATAACGTGATTTCGCGGAGCCAACCTGCTGCAGTAAAACTGCGGCGGCTGGTCCGCAAGCTGTTAAATCAAAATAAACCTGTTACAAACCTTTTAGATGTAATATTTGATGAAGCTTAAAGCATGGGCTACCTTTTGGTCACAACAACATGTTAAAACCAATCCAGAGATAAAAGGCAGTTGAGATTGTATGCAATTTTTTACTTTTGCAGTACCAGCCTACCTGTTGATACTTTATGGCTCATGTGAGCCTGTGCAACACAAATTCTGGTGTATTTGGGGCTTAATATTGCCATCATATACAGTGCAATTTACATTGCTCTGTATGCCTGTGTGCAAGAGCCCTAATACTGTATGTCAAGCATCCTAGGGTGGGGCCAGGAACAACATCTGCATGAAACTTCAGCGGCTTATAAAGATATGCCAGACCACTCAAATATTCATCTGATTGTGTATTTGGATGCATTGGTCATTTTAATATCTGCAGCAATGCTGGCAGCACTCATATGTCTATTTCCCAAGGACAACCTCTTGATATGATGCTGAGCAAGTGCACTCAACTTCTTTGGCTGACCATGGCGAGGCCTGTTCTGAGCGGAACCTGTCCTGTTAAACTGCTGTATGGTCTTGGCCACTGTGCTGCACCTCAGTTTCAGGGTCTTGGCAATCTTCTTATAGCCTAGGTCATCTTTATGTAGCGCAACAATTATTTTTTTTCAGATCTTCTGAGTTCATTGCCATGAGGTGCCATGTTGAACTTCCAGTGACCAGTATGAGTGAGTGAGAGCGATGACACCAAATTTAACACACCTGCTCCCCATTCACAGCTGAGACCTTGTAACACTAACGAGTCACACCACACCGGGGAGGGAAAATGGCTAATTGGGCCCAATTTGGACATTTTCACTTAGGGGTGTACTCACTTTTGTTGCCAGCGGTTTAGACAATAATGACTGTTATATTGAGGGGACAGCAAATTTACACTGTTATACAAGCTGTACACTCACTACTTTACATTGTAGCAAAGTGTAATTTCTTCTGTGTTGTCGCATAAAAAGATATAATAAAATATTTACAAAAATGTGAGGTGTGTACTCACTTTTGTGAGATACTGTGTGGGATATATAGAGAGAGAGAGAGAGAGAGAGAGAGAGTTTTGGAGAGAGAGAGAGAGAGAGATTTTAAACAGTACAAACATGACACTTGTGAAGTGCCAACACAAAAAGGGTAAGAAGGTAAGAAAAACCATAAGCGTCGTATAACAGCAGAAGTGGCCAGCATGGCCCTGACTAACCGTAAAGGACTATCTCAGGAGAAAAGCCAACTACATTTCCACACCAATTTTTTTTTTTTTTTTTTTAATAGAATTGTATGCAACCAACTATAGTATCCAGATATACAATCAACTCTTCACAGATAAATGTACAGTGGATTGAAAATTATTCATACCCCTTGAAATTTTTTCGCATTTTGTCATGTTGCAACCAAAAACGTAAATGTATTTTATTGGGACTTTATGTGATAGACCAACACAAAGTGGCACATAATTCTGAATTGGAAGGAAAATTATTTTTTACAAATAAATATGTGAAAAGTGTGGTGTGCATTTATATTCACCCCCCCCCCCCCCCCCTGAGTCAATAGTTTGACCACCTTTCGCTGCAATTACAGTTGCAAGTCTTTTTGGGGATGTCTCCACCAGCTTTGCACATCTAGAGTCATGTTTTTGCCCATTCCTCTTTTTTTCAGAATAGCTCAAGCTCTGTCATTGGATGCAGAACGTCTGTGAACAGCAATTTTCAAGTCTTGCCATAGATTTTCAATTAGATTTAGGTCTTGACTTTGACTGGGCCATTCTAACACATGAATAGACTTTAATCTAAACCATTCCATTGTTGCTCTGGCTGTATGTTTAGTGTCGTTGTCCTGCTGGAAGGTGAACCTCTGCCCCAGTCAAGTCTTTTGCAGACTCTAACAGGTTTAATTCTAAGATTGCCCTGTATTTGGCTCATCTGTCATCCCATCAATTCTGACCAGCTTCCCTGCCCCCCCCCCCCCCCCCCCCCCCCCCCCCCCCGCCCCCCCCCGCCCAGCCCCTCCCCCCCCCCCCCCCCCCCCCACCCCCCCCCCCGCCCCCCCCCCCCCCCCCCCCCCCCCCCCCCCCCCCCCCCCCCCCCCCCCCCCCCCCCCCCCACCCCCCCCCCCCCCCCCCCCCCCCCCCCCCCCCCCCCCCCCCCCCCCCCCCCCCCCCCCACCCCCCCCCCCCCCCCCCCCCCCCCCCCCCCCCCCCCCCCCCCCCCCCCCCCCCCCCCCCCCCCCCCCCCCCCGCCCCCCACCGCCCCCCCCCCCCCCCACCCCCCCCCCCCCCCCCCCCCCCCACGACCGCCCCCCCCCGCCCCCCCCCCCCCACCCCACCCCCCCCCCCCCCCCCCCCCCCCCCCCCCCCCCCCCCCCCCCCCCCCCCCCCCACCCCCCCCTCCCCCCCCCCCCCCCCCCCCCCCCCCCCCCCCCCCCTCCGGCCCCCCGCCCGCCCCCCCCCCCCCACCCCCCCGGCCCCCCCCCCCCCCCCACCCCCGCCCCCCTCCCCCCCCCCCCCCCCCCCCCCCCCCCCCCCCCCCCCCCCCCCCCCCCCCCCCCCCCCCCCCGCCCCCCCCGCCCCCCCCCCCCCCCCGCCCCCCCCCCCCCCCCCCCCCCCCCCCCCCCCCCCCCCCCCCCCGCCCCGCCCCCCACCCCCCCCCCCCCCCCCCCCCCACCCCCACCGCCCCCCCGCCCCCCCCCCCCCCCCCCCCCCCCCCTCATCACCCCCTCCCCCACCCCCCCCCCCCCCCCCCCCCCCTCCTCACCCCCCCCCCCGCCCCATTCTTTCCAGCTTCCCTGTCCCTGCTGAAGAAAAGCTTCCCCACAACATGATGCTGCCACCACCATGTTTCACAGTGGGGATGGTGTGTTTAGGGTGGTGTGCAGTGTTAGATTTCCGCTAAACATAGCCTTTTGCTTTTAGGCCAAAAAGTTCAATATTGGGCTCATCTGACCAGAGCAGCTTCTTCCACATGTTTGCTTCTCGCAAACTGCAAACAGGACTTCTTATGGACTTTCTTTTTGCCACTCTTCAAGTAAGGCCAGATTTGTGGAGTGCACGGCCAATAGTTGTCCTGTGGGCAGATTCTCCCACCTGATCTGTGGATCTCTGCAGCTCCTCCAGAGTTACCATGGGCCTCTTGGCGGCTTCTCTGATTAATGCACTCCTTGCCTGGCCATGTCTTGGTAGGTTTGCAATTGTGCCATACGCTTTCCAATTTGAGATATTGGATTGAACCGTGCTCCGTAAGATGTTCAAAGCTTGGGAAATTTTTCTTTTTCATACTACATGTGTAGTATGACCCTAGTTCCCGGAGATTGTGAGACTGACAATAGATGGGCCATGGACGCTTCCACATCGCCCAGATCTACTGTCTCAAGGTCCTATATTCCACCCCAATTTACAGTCTCTAAATTTGACAGCATGGCTATTGAAGCAAGGGTGCTAAAGGCCCATGGCATCTCGGGACCAGTAGTGTCTACCCTAGTTAATACTAGAAAAGCTGTCGCTAGGAAAATCTATCATAAGGTCTGGAAGACTTTTATGTTGCTTGGTGTGAAGCCAGAAAATGGCATCCTTGGAAATGCATGATTGGGAGAATTCTCTTTTCTACAGTCGGCTGTGGAAATCAGATTGGCTTGTAGTACAGTGGCTTGGAGTACAATCGGAGGTCAGATTTCGGCTTTGTCAGTATTCTTCCAAATGCCTTTAGCATCCCATTCGTTAGTCCGAACCTTTATGCAGGGGGCGACTCATTTGTGTCCTTGAGACTTGAACTTGGTGCTGTCTGTGTTTGCAGAAACAACCATTTGAACCTATCAAGGCAATTCCATTCAACTTGCTGTCATGCAAGCTAGCCTTCCTGATTTCTATCACCTTGGCTAGAATGGTGTCGGAGTTGCTGGTCCTTTCATGCAGGGTACCGTACTTGATCCTTTTTGTCCAAAGTGGTGTCGGCCTTTCATTTAAATCAGGACATTATTTTGCCTTCGTTTTTCTCTCAGCCCTCTTCGGCAGAAGAGAGACCACTCCCCTTCCCTGGACATTGTCCGCGCAGTTCAGGTTTATTTGTCTAGATCTGCGTAGATCTGAGGATCAGATTCCTTTTTTGTTTTACCAAAAGGACCTAAGAAAGTGCAGGCAGCTTCCATTGCCAATTGGTTCCGTCAATTGGTCATTCAGGCCTATGGTCTGAAACCTAAAGCTCCTCCCATTTTAGGGTGAGAGCTCATTCTACCAGGGGTGTAGGAACCTCCTAGGCTTTTCGCCATCAGGTATCTGTGGCGCAGAGTTGTAAGGCTGCTACCTGGTCTTCAGTGCATACGTTCACTAAATTCTATCAAGTGGATGTTCGAGCAGCCGAGAATTCGGCTTTCAGCCGCAGTGTACTGCGGGCTGCCATATAAGTTCTGATGGGTATTGTTTGGCAGGGTGTCTCCCTTCCCTTAAGGCTATTGCTCTGGGATGTCCTAGCAGGTAATGAATATTAGCCTGACTCTGTCTCCTCCTCCTCCTCCTCCTCCTCCTCCTCATCCTCCTCCTCCTCCTCCTCCTCCTCATCCTCCTCCCTGACCTGTCTGGTGTGTTCCTTGGCCTTCATGATGCTGTTTGTTGATGAAGGTTCTCTAACAAACTTATGAGAGGCAGGGCCAGATTAAGAGCATCATGGGCCTGGTGCTGAGGATTTTGGTGGGCCTTTTTATGGAAACAAAATGAAAATGCAAACATTTTTTTAAAACAAATTAAATATACTCTCACCAGTAATATCAGCCGTGCAGCCTTTGAGCAGCAGCAACACCCCCAATACCACCTGCTATGCAGTCTCTTAACAGCATAGAGAGACCACATTTCCAAACTGCCATTCAGGGACCCCCTTCCCAAAAAAAGATGGGGGGGGTGTAGTCTCGGAGTTGATGGGGAAATAGGTGGCAGGGGTGATTTTTCGGGGAAATGGCTGGTGTTAGCACTTAAAATCATCCTGAAACTATGCTTGATATGGCGTCAGGATGATCAAATTCCATTATTTCTATTACTATATTGTAATATATAGTGAAATAGTTCAACTCACCATGATGCAGAATCAGTGGGAACCTGAGCTTGTCACTTGCCACCAGATGCAGCGTGTCACTTGCCACCATCGCCTGCCTAGAGATGCAGTATCCCAGATGCCACCCATAGCCTGCCACCAGATACAGTGTGCCACTTGCCACCAGATACGGTGTGTCACTTGCCAGCAGCCTTTTACCAGATACAGTGTGCCACTTGCCACCAGCAGCCTTTTACTAGATACAGTGTGCCACTTGCCACCAGCAGCCTGCCACCAGATACAGTGTGCCACTTGCCACCAGATACAGTGTGCCACCAGATACAGTGTGCCGCTTGCCACAAGCAGCATGCCAGATACAGTGTGCCACTTGCCGCCAGATACAGTGTGCCACTTGCCACCAGATAGTGTGCCACTTGCCACAAGCAGAATGCCACCAGATACAGTGTGCCACTTGCCACAAGCAGCCTGCCACCAGATACAGTGTGCCACTTGCCACAAGCAGCCTGCCACCAGATACAGTGTGCCACTTGCCACAAGCAGCCTGCCACCAGATACAGTGTGCCACTTGCCACAAGCAGCCTGCCACCAGATACAGTGTGCCACTTGCCACAAGCAGCCTGCCACCAGATACAGTGTGCCACTTGCCACAAGCAGCCTGCCACCAGATACAGTGTGCCACTTGCCACCAGACAGTGTGCCACCAGATACAGTGTGCCACTTGCCACCAGCAGCCTTCCACCAGATACAGTGTGCCACTTGCCACCAGCAGCCTTCCACCAGATACAGTGTGCCACTTGCCACCAGACAGTGTGCCACCAGATACAGTGTGCCACTTGCCACCAGCAGCCTGTCACCAGATACAGTGTGCCACTTGCCACAAGCAGCCTGTCACCAGATACAGTGTGCCACTTGCCACCAGCAGCCTTCCACCAGATATAGTGTGCCACTTGCCACCAGCAGCCTTCCACCAGATACAGTGTTCCACTTGCCACCAGATATGGTGTGCCACTTGCCACCAGACACAGTGTGCCACTTGCCACCAGCAGCATGCAACCAGATACAGTGTGCCACTTGCCACCAGCAGCCTGTCACCAGATACAGTGTGCCACTTGCCACCAGCAGCACCATGCCACTTGCCACCAGATACAGTGTGCCACTTGTCACCAGATACAGTGTGCCACTTGCCATCAGCAGCATGCCACCAGATACGGTGTGCCACTTGCCACCAGACACAGTGTGCCACTTGCCACCAGACACAGTGTGCCACTTGCCAGCAGCATGCAACCAGATACAGTGTGCCACTTGCCAGATACAGTGTGCCACTTGCCACCAGCAGCCTGCAACCAGATACAGTGTGCCACTTGTCACCAGCAGCCTGCAACCAGATACAGTGTGCCACTTGCCACCAGCAGCATGCAACCAGATACAGTGTGCCACTTGCCACCAGCAGCATGCAACCAGATACAGTGTGCCACTTGCCACCAGCAGCATGCAACCAGATACAGTGTGCCACTTGCCACCAGCAGCATGCAACCAGATACAGTGTGCCACTTGCCACCAGCAGCATGCAACCAGATACAGTGTGCCACTTGCCACCAGCAGCATGCAACCAGATACAGTGTGCCACTTGTCACCAGCAGCATGCAACCAGATACAGTGTGCCACTTGCCATCAGCAGCAAGCCACCAGATACAGTGTGCCACTTGCCACCAGCAGCATGTAACCAGATACAGTGTGCCACTTGCCACCAGCAGCATGTAACCAGATACAGTGTGCCACTTGCCACTCCCTGCAGCACTCTGCCCAGACGGATAGAAGGGACAGGGCCTGCATTGTCAATCAAATCCCTGAAACCCCCACCCATCCTGAGCTGGGATGGTATGGCCGTGTGTATGTATGCCAGGAGTATTGATCAGACCAAGTTGTACAGGGGGGTGTGTGTGTGCAAAACTTTGGGCTCACACTGGTGTGCTGCAGTCGGCCGCACTGCTTATGTATCTGCAGTATTAGCTGCAGTCCTATTGGTATACATCAGGTTGCAGGTTTTTGCTGGTAAGATGCAGCATGTAGGAATTTTGGTGTGCTTTCATAAAATGCAGAAAAAACACACAACCTAATAGAAATCAATAGGACTGCGGGTAAAACACAGGAAAACTGTGGATACACCAGCAATGGGCCAAAACATAGCAAACCAGTGTGAACCCACCTAAAAGAACAAGGGACCGAGCACTACCACAGGCTGATGACACAATTCTAAACACTTTGGCTGCAGTTATAAGAACTACTGCTGGAAAAAAAAAAGTTAAAAACGAGGGAAGGGAGATAAGAGTCCAGTCACTGAGCTCACATTTGGATGGTCTCTGCATCACTCAGAGATTTCCTGTTCACCTTCTATCTGCTGGTGTTCTGTTCATAATTTCCCTCCCACACGGCTCCTTCACTGAACAAACTTCACAGAGGGAGAGGGGAGGGGAAAGGCAGAGCCAACTCAGCCTCTCCCATTTGTGTAGGGGGGGCTGTGCACTGTGACATTGTAATAACCACAGTGAGCCAACACAAGTGCAGCCAAACACCCCTACATTTACATACAGCTTCTCCTGTCCCATAGAAGTTTATGGACATGAGAAAATCGGGCTTATACTGCTGGCTGAGTGGGCCTATTTTAAGGCAAAGGCCTGGAGCTGCAGCTCCATCAGCCCCTATGTTAATCCGGCCCTGATGAGAGGTTCACAAAACAGCTGTATTTATACCGATTAAATTACACACAAGCAGATTCTACTTCATAATTAGGTGACATCTGAAGGCAATTGGTTCCACTAGATTTTAGTTGGAGGTATCAGGGTAAAGGGGTCTGAATACACGCCACACTTTTCAGATATTTGTTAAAAAAAAAAGTGAAAACCATTTATCATTTTCCTTCCACAATTATGTGCCACTTTGCGTTGGTCTATCAAATAAAATACATTTACGATTTTAGTTGTAACATGACCAAATGTGGAAAATCTCAAGGGGTATGAATACTTTTTCAAGGCAGTGTAGTACATTTCCTAAAACAAAACTGACACTGTGATCGCACTCAATCTATATCTGTGTTGTGCTTCTTTTGCAGTCTGTCTAAGCAAAACAAAAGGATTGTGTACACTATCTTAGAATATTCCCCTCTTCTGGATTCCTGTAATATGACAACTGATGACTGGGCCAAGATTGCCAAGGACATTCAGGTATACAATATATATATTTTTATTTGAAAATGTTCCTTTTTATTGTCTCCATATTTTGCATCTGTGGGACTAGTTTTTAGTAAAGTCTGCAGTCTATTTTCATCTAGTTCACATTGTATGTTTTATTAAACATTCTCTGCTGGCGAGTCAATTTCTGTCATTTAAAACACATGGAATCTGGAAAATTCACCTGCAGAGGGTGTAGCTAAATGTCAGATTTGTGGTTTTAACTGCTTGCCGACCAGCGCACTCCGATGTACGTCGGCAGAATGGCACTGGCAGGCAAAAGGGCGTACAGGTACGTCACCTTTAAGAAGCGGTGTCGCGAGCGCCCGCCGTGGTCTCCGTGACCGCGGGTCCCACGGACTCTGTCTGCTGGGTGCCCGCGATTGTGCCACAGAGGGGACGTACGGGGAGATGCTTTTGCCTGTTCTACCTAGTGACAGGATGGTGATCTACTGCTCTGTCATCGAGAGCAGCGATCACTGTTCTGTGTGTTGAAGCCCAGCCCCCTCACAGTTAGAATCACTCCCTAGGACACACTTAACACCTTCACCGCCCCCTAGTGGTTAACCCCTTCCCTGTCAGTGTAATTTACACAGTAATCAATTCCTTTTTTATAGCACCGATTGCTGTATAAATGACAATGTTCCCAAAATAGTGTCAAAAATGTCCGACGTGTCCGCCATAATGTCGCAGTCCCGATAAAAATCGCAGATCGATGCCATTGCTAATAAAAAAGTGCCATAAAACTATCCCCTATTTTTTGTAGATGCTATAAATTTTGTGCAAACCAATCAATATACGCTTATTGCGACTTTATTTTTTTTACCAAAAATGCATATCTGCCTAAACTGAGGAAAAAAAATTTCTTCTTCTTTCTTCTTTCTTCTTTCTTCTTCTTCTTTCTTCTTTCTGCTTCTTTCTTCTTTCTTCTTTCTTCTTTCTTCTTTCTTCTTTCTTCTTTCTTCTTTCTTTCTTTTTTCTTCTTTTTCTGTTAGTACAGAGGGAGATCAAAACATTGGCACAATTGTTCCATGCTGGGGAGACTCCTCTCACTGGGACAGAAATGAGATAACAATGTTTGAACACTAGAGGGAGCTCTAGTGTCATGATAAAAACACAATAGATTACTATACTGTAGAATATTTATGGTAATGATTATGAATTGTCTAAATGTTTGTTTATTCGCTCTTTGTCTTGCTGAAGGACTGTTATCATTTTTGTACTCACAATAAAGGGTACAGATGTTGCTATTTGTTGTTTTTTATTATTTTAATTATCAGAAGAGCTTATTTATTATGCAGTGAAGTACATTACTACAGCCTACATATTATAAAGTATAATTCTAAATTTAAGATGCTCATGTTTCAAAGCTCTACCTAGAATCTAGTTAGTTTTTGTTATGGCTTAGGACCTAGTTGTTGCAGTCTTCCCTCTCTCTGACATTCCTGCAGTTGGTATTTTCAGGAGTGGTCAGCAGTGGTAATCGCCATTATTCTTTTTACTGCGGGTTCCTTTTTATGGTGCATTCACACTTGAGAATGCACTCTGGCTGTGACCACCTGTGGATAGTTGCTAGTAGACAGCCCCATACAAAGCAACAGGAGGCTGCCAATTATTGCAACTAATATTGCACCAATACGAGTATCGTATCGGTGCAACCCTACCTTTTTTGTCCTGAAGCAGACTGTCAAACCAGCAAATGGCTGCTGTCATAACTATTTACAGTAGCACAATGGGGTTTATTTACTAAAGCTGCAGAGTGCACAATCACTCACTACTGCATAGAAACCAATCGGCTTCCAGGTTTTATTGGCAGAGCTTAATGGAACAAGCTGAGGTTAGAAGCTGATTGGTTTCTCTGTAGAAGTGAGACTGATTTTGCACTCTCCAGCTTTAGTAAATAAACTCCCATGGCAGTTGTAAATCAAACAGAAGCAGCTTCTTTGGCTGTAAGGCCCTTTTCACACTGGGGCGGTGGGGGCGTCGGCGGTAAAACGCTGCCATTTTTAGCGGGGCTTTACCGTTCTTTTAGCGGCGGTATTCGGACGAAAAAAGGGTTAAAACTGCCCGCAAAGCAACGCTGCAGCCCCATTGATTTAAATGGGTAGAAGAGGTGAATACACCGCTCCAAAGATGCTGGTTGCAGGACTTTTTTGACCGCCCTGCAAGCGCACCGCTCGCTCCAGGGTGAAAGCCCTCGGAGTTTTCACATTGGAGACACAGCAGCGGCTGTTTTAGGGCGCTTTGCAGTTGCTATTTTTAGCGCTGTAGTGCCTGCAAAGCGCCCCAGTGTAAAAGGATAGGAGGGTTTAATTCAGCTTTAAGTCTATCAGCAGATCGGCCTCTACAAAATTAACAGTGCCTAAAAATGAAGAGCAACTGAGCATGTGCAGAGCAGGACGAGACCGTGCATTATTAGATTTTATACAGTATAGGCACTTAGTTTTAATGCTTTACATAGCAATACCTGTAAAAGGCTCCAGCCTGAAATGATCTAGCAGGACTTGATTTTCTGACTTAAGTTGCACTTTAACATTGATGTGAATGTCCTTGTTCTCTTCTCTAGAAATATTATGTACAATATGATGGTTTTGTCATCCTTCACGGTACAGACACCATGGCTTACACTGCGTCTGCACTGTCCTTTATGTGTGAAAATTTGGGCAAAACTATTGTGCTGACCGGCTCTCAGGTACGTCCCAGTTTCTTTTCTTTTAGGCCAGATTCACACTTCTGTGTTCTGGTAATGCTTGTAACATAAAGTAAAGAAAAAAATATAGTGATTGCTCAGGTGAAAAAAATAATAAATGATCAAAAGGAAGCAGCTGGCAATCACACAACAGAATATTTGTGTTAGTACAAAAAACATAATCACCCTGCTTACATCCAGTGGATAGATCCCTTGTGACATATGAATCCATGTCTTACTACACTCCTATAACGTGGAGTCTGGGTATCCAGTAAGGGCACAACCTTTTTCTTATCACGGTGAAAGTCTACCTTCTTTGAGACACGACTGCAGAGGATTTTTTCACATTATTATTTTGGACACTCTTATGGACTGATCATCATTGTTCATTCATTTCATATATATTTGTTATTTCACTTATGTAGAGCAGCATTTAATGCTTGTAATATACCTTGCAGTGCTATTCATTTTGCATGGCATACACCCTTTGGCAGAGCATCTATCATTGCCATGAGTTGCACAGTTTTAGGCATGTTAGGGTCCATTAATTTTTATTGTGCTGGTGGCTGGCTTTCTCACATGAAAGCACTCCGAGTGGCTTATGAGCTGCTGGAATGATTTCAGAAGTGATGGGGGTGGGGGGGGGAGACGTGCCCCCCCCCCCCCCCCTCCTCCCACCACTCATCTGTGTTTCTTGGGCTTACTGTTTCCACCGGCACACCCAAGAGACGATTCCATGGTGCCAGCTGGTTGCAGAGGTGATAAAAGATTACATCATCTTTGATCACCTCTATGGCCTTGGCTTGCCGGAATGATGTCACTTCCAGTCCAGGGTGGAAATAAACAATTTTTTATTTTTTTTTTTAAGCAAATTATCAATTATTTTTGATCTTTTGCTTTTAAAAGTAAGGGAGAGATGTGAGGTATTTTTGACTCCCAGATCTCTGCATAAAGAGGACATGTCATCCTTATTTTTTTATTACAAGGGATGTTTACATTCCTTGTAATAGGAATAAGTGATGAAAAAAAAATGAAAGGGACAGGAAAAAAATAAATACAAATTTTTGTTTTATTTTTTAAGCACCCCCCCCCCCCCCCCACATGCTTGTAGGTCACGCATGAATATGTAAACTGTGTTCGCACCACACATGTGAGGTATCGCAGCAAATGTTAAGAGAGAGCAATCATTTTTGTGCTAGACCTCCTCTGTAACTTTAAAACTAAAAATTTAAAGCGTCACCTATGGACATTTTTTAAGTACCGTAGTTTGTCCTTATTCCACGAGTGTGTGCAATTTTAAAACATGACATGTTGGGTATCTATTTACTCGGTGTAATATCTTTCATATTTTACAAAAAAATTGGGGTATTTTGTTTTTTTGTTTGTTTGTTTTTTTTCATTAAAGTGTATTTGTTAAAAAAAAAATTGCAATGATTGCCATTTTATTCCCTAGGGTGTTGGTAAAAATTATATATATATATATATATATATATATATATATATATATATATATATATATATATATATATATATATACATACACACACTGCTTAAGGCCCCTTTCACACTTGTGCGACTTCAAAGTCGGGCGATTTTGCTGTGATTCAAGGAATGCCTGTGTAAGTGGCATCAAAATCTGACCAAAGTAGTCGACTTGAAGTCGTACTAATATGAATGGCTGTCATTGGAAATCATGGGGAACGACTTGTCATGCTACTTTGTAGTCCCAAATCGTGGGACAAGTCGTAGAAGTGTGAAAGGGGCCTAAACGGTTTGTTTGTAAAAGGCTGCTACAAAGCTTCTGTTGTAATAAAAACTTGAGAACATAGAACAAAATACTGCACTGTTCTTCACAGAAAATGTACCTGTGACTGGTAGAAATAGTTCTTATAGAAAACGAATTTTGTATTTTAGGTTGTTAATCTGTATTTTTTTTTTTCTTTAAACATCTTCTAGGTTCCCATATATGAGATGCGGAATGATGGTCGTGACAACCTGTTGGGGGCTCTGCTCATTGCTGGACATTTTGTTATTCCAGAGGTGAGGGTTGGACCATCTTTAAGCTAAAACACTAAGGCTGCATTCACACATGAACGTATCGTTTTCAGGTGGAAAGTTGCACGCTTTTTGCCGTGATTTTGTATAGGTGAAAACGTCACCAATGTAAAAAGCAGAAAAACGTCTGTAATCTTCCTGAGGGCCCATTCACACCTGAGCATTTTCAGCTCGTAAAACGCTCATTTCAAAAGGTCCAAAAGGCACAATAAGCAAAATCCCATACATTTAAATGGCCTCTGTTCACCTCTGAGCGTTGTCGCCTGAAGCTCAAAAAAGTACATGAGCTTCTTTTTAGGCCGATTACAGGCGTTTTTGTGCTTTTTACATTGGTGACCTTTTGACCTGTACAAAATCGCGGTTTTAAAACATGACATGTTGGGTATTTATTTACTCGGCGTACAAAACAACACAACTTTCCACCTAAAACAACACGCTCAGGTGTGAATGCAGCCTAAAAAGAAGCTAATGTACTTTTCTGAGCTTCAGGCATTTTGCTTCAGGCGACAGAACGCTCAGATGTGAAGAGGGGCCATATAAATGAATGGGATTTTGCTTGTTTGGCATTTTGGAACTTTTGAGATGAGCATTTTACGAGCTGAAAACGCTCAGATGTGAATGGGCCCCTTATTGGAACTGTTTTTGAAGGGAAGGTGTACATATGCAATCCAAACACCAGGGGGCGGTGTAATCCTACAGTCTTCTGCTAGTGAAGATGTATGACGGTTTGTCAGATAATGTGCATTTTGAAGACCTTGTGATAGAAACAAGATTGAAAGATTTTCTGGTTGTGCGTTAACATGCTTGGGAATAAAAAACAAAGATGTTTTAATTAAATGTTACACAATAAATGTCTTTGAAATAATCTGTAGTGTCCTGACTTAGAATCATTCACTTCTCATGAGAAAACATGAATTTCTTCAAACTAAAACGGGGATAGTGGTTAAAAGCAGTGGCGGTGCGTCCATAAGGGCGCAGGGGCGCGGCCACCCCTCTCTGTGTAGTATGGATAGATTTGTGCATTGCATGAGTCTATCCATGGCCGCTGTAGACACCCGCTATTCAGGCAACCGGACCCTTTTTGGGTTCTGGGAGCCTGAATTACAGTGGCGGGGGGGGGGGTGTGTTTGATGCACCTGATTAGAGCCCTAGGCTTCAAAAAATGTGACCTGCGAGCGCAAATCATTGTGCTTGCAGTTCAACTAGCT
Source organism: Lithobates sylvaticus (assembly GCA_028564925.1). Lineage (NCBI taxonomy): Eukaryota > Metazoa > Chordata > Amphibia > Anura > Ranidae > Lithobates > Lithobates sylvaticus. The sequence goes on from CM053038.1 coordinate 77,934,273, forward strand.
GGGTTAGCAAAGCAATTGAATACTTGCTTTGCTAACACGGAGCTGCCTCTCAGCCAATCAGGAGGCGTGGATCTAATACCCGTCACCTGATTGGCTGAAGGCACAGGTGTCCTGATTGGATGCCTAACAGAAGAGAGCAGAGGAACGAGAGAGGACAGAGAGCCACGGAGGACACAGACGCACGCTGCCATAACATGCTGCATGCCCCACACCTCGCCGCTGTCACCCGCCACCGAGGGGGGGGGGGTCACAGTGGCTACATATGATGGGTCACAGTGGCTGCATTTGATGGGGCAGTAAGGCTGCAATTGATGTTTTTTTTTTTTTTTTTTTTGATTTTTCAGTTTGTTTGCGCCCCCCAAAAATTTAGAGCACCAGCCGCCACTGGTTATAAGGGGAAGTTCTGTTCCCCTAATCAATCTGTGGGATTAGTAGAATCTCGTACATATGGTAAGCTGCAGGTGGGGAACACACAGCTGTGGCCATAGAGGATCTCAGCCTGCTGAGGCCCCATCTTCGGCCTGCAATAATATTGACCCTTTTCAGCCCTGTAAAGGGTTACTGTACTCATAATAAAAGCTAGCACCATGGATTCTTCTTGAGTCGCCTAATCCTGTTTTTTCTCAGATTTTAGATGTTTATATTTCTTAACGACCTGTTTGCCCTTGTACATGCATATATGTCCCCTGTTTAAAAATAACCAAAATCATTTGTTTTATTGTAGATTTGGTATTTTTTTTTTTTTTTTTTTTTTTTGTTTGTTTTTTTTTTTTTAAGCTGATTGTTTACTTTGTCAAGCTTTAGTGCTAGTTGGGGTCCATGTAACACATGTTAAGAATCTACCTGGCTCCAATGTAGTTAATGGTGGCTTTGAACTCTGGATAGTGCCCCCTCACTGGTCTTGGGCCTCTTTTAGCAAATCTGGTCAAACGTGTGGCGCAGGAGTGAGGGTTGCATACCTACTCTGTACAAGATGAGGTCAACCCGCCAGAGGGGGTTTTCACACACATTATTTGAGAAATTTGTGTGTGTAGCTGTGTGTTTTCTAGGGTTGGGCTGTGTTCTACCAGGGAAAAAAAGCCTACAAACCGCAGAATAGCCTAGGAGCCAGCTTCAAAAAGCTTATTGTAGATGGTATGTAAGGGTATGGAAGAGCTCTGCCCGTTAGCTTTTGTTGGAATATAAACAGGGACAAAGCTACAAGAGGAGCAGAGGTTGCTATTGCAAGCAAACCCATGCTTTGGGGCGCATCATAGGGCTACTTCACATACACCCTCTTATCGCAGTCAACTTGAGCAAACGTGCTGCAGAAGAGAGGAAGTGCAGGATAGGGGATAGAGAGGATGACCGAGGAGGGATTGCCATGGCTGGGGGATTAAGTGCCTGTGGTAATGAATTGGACATGTTCAGAAAATGCTAGCTTCCTGGCTGTTTTGGGGTTTAATGCTTTTTAAAGTGGTTGTTAAGCCTAAACATTTTTTACCTTAATGCATTCCCTGCATTAAGGTAAAAAATGTTTAGATGTCTACATAACCCCCCCCCCCCCTCACCCTCCTTTTTTACTTACTTGAGCCCTCATTCGATCCAGCGCCGTGCAGGTCTGCAGCTCTTCTCCCCCCTCACTTCCAGCTTTCGCTGGCTTTGCTGGGCTCCCTGTGCTGTCAATCAAAGCCAGTAATGGGGGGCGAGACCCGCTGCTTTCCATGGGGTACTGGACAGAGCAAACGGGCCAGGAGCTCCAGCGGGGGACCCGAAAAGAAGAGGTTCACAGCCATCCTGGGGGGGGGGGGGGGGGGTTGTGTGTGTTTTTTTGTTTTTTTTGTTTGTTTTTTTATTTACCTTTTTTATAATCGCTTTAAGTTTCTGACCCTAAACTAGTATAGGGAGAAGGAATTCTGATTCATCTTTATGTTTATAAGCTGCTTGTTCCATCTTTAAGAGTCAAAAGTATTGGAACTAGAATTAGCCAGGCAACTAGGGTTTTTTACCAGGCCAGTAATGTATTTGTTGTCACATTTACATTTTGCATTCAGCAGATGTCTCCAGAAAGGTAATGTGTTACCACCACAATGAGTATCAATATACAGCACGTACAGGGAGTTTACAGTGCCAGTTAATGTGTATACAGCGTTTAAGGTGGATTAGTGACGTAAGCCACATTAAACACCGTACACACAAATGCACAGCATTGCCCATTTTGTCGGCTTCATCGCGGCACGCTGTAAGTGAATGTCATTCTTGCTCAGCGACACACAGCTTGTGCTGATGGTGCATTCTGTGTGCTTGTGAAGAACTGACAACTGGCACGCTTGCCCTGATTTGTTAGGGCAAGAGTTGGTATTTCCCCCTTTTTTTTTTTTTTTCCCAATGGACTGTGGCAATTAACTATTGTAAAGAAAAATTAACCCTCCTGGACAGTACTGAGCACATAATATAGTGCTAGTTAAGCTTGAAACCAGATTTGTCTTCATTTGGTTACTGCACTTTAATGCTTTAAGATTCCATACTTTTTTGTGGTTCCTCTGTAACCAGGTGCTGACCTTGTAGTAACTGCACCCAAAGCTTATATATTGTCTGTACATGGTGTACTGATTGTGCACAGTATAGTAATTGCATACAAGGTTCATATTTTTGAGTGTGTACAGATGTTCTCTCTCCTCTTGCTTTTCAGGTGTGTCTGTATTTTCATCACAAGCTGTACAGGGGAAACCGGGTGACGAAGGTGGATGCGGGAAGTTTCAATGCCTTCTCTTCTCCCAACTTGCCTCCACTTGCAAACGCTGAAGTTGATATTACAAGTAAGTTGCCCGGCTGCGTAATCCCTGTAATTTGTGTAACATGGAAGAGTCACTGGCTTTCTTCTTTTAGGAGTGGAGGCTTAGCATGATCATTAAACTGGGTTGTGAGCGGTCCTACGCCACTTCTGTAACAATGAAAGATTGAGGTTGGTGGCAGAAAAGAGCCTTCATATTTGCCCACCCTTATTAAGCTCCCATTTTTGTCAAAAAGAGAAGTTGGCGAAAAAAAAAAAGTTCTTACTATTTTGTTTAAATGTGCTCCATGTGCTATATATATAATTTTCTCCATCTGCTAATTTTTGTAGGTGCAATGATATTTGTGCATCATTTATCAAGTGACATTTTCAGTAAGAATACACTTAAAGCGGGATTCCACCCTAAAGTGGAACTCCCGCTTTTTCGGAACCCTCCCCCCCCCTCCGGTGTCGCATTTGGCACCTTTCAGGGGGGTGCAGATACCTGTCTAAGACGGGTATCTGCACCCACTTCCGGGCATAAACTCCCACGGAAGTTTACGCCACTTCCTGTCCTGGCGCGCTGACCATTCTCATTACGCTGCGCGACTCGCGCATGCGCAGTAGGGAATCTGGAAGTGAAGCCACTTCCTGATTCCCTGACTGAGAATGGCGCCGGCAGCAGCAGAGAGCTGATCGATTGATCGGCCTCTGCTGCCCACATCGCTGGAACCTGTGACAGGTAAGTGTCCATTTATTAAAAGTCAGCAGCTGCAGTATTTGTAGCTGCTGGCTTAAATTTTTTTTTTTCAGGTACCGTCCCGCTTTAAATCATTATTGTGCACAAATACAACATAACTTACAAAATTTCTACTAAATGTAATTTAAACAAAGGGTAATAAAAAAAATAAATTAAGCAATGCATTGTGTTGTAACATGCTGCAGAGCATGTGCACAACTCACACCAAATACTTCCAAATCTGGCCCACCAGGCCTCGTCATGTGGCCCTCGCACCCAGTACGTAGCTGAATTCCATGAGGTCCCCCCCCAAATCCATCTCAGACCCTTATCCGAGCACGCAGCCTGGCAGGCCAGGGAAGGGGTGGGGGACGAACGAGCGCCCCCCCTCCTGAGCCGTACCAGGCCGCGTGCCCTCAACATGGGGGGTGCCCTGGGGAAAGGGGGGCCGTGCGGCCCCCCCCACCCCAAAGCACCTTGTCCCCATGTTTTTGAGGACAAGGGCCTCTTCCCGACAACCCTGGCCGTTGGTTGTCGGGGTCTGCAGGCGGGGGCTTATCGGAATCTGGGAGCCCCCTTTAATAAGGGGGCCCCCAGATACCGGCCCCCCACCCTATGTGAATGAGTATGGGGTACGATGTACCCCTACCCATTCACCTGAGGTGTAAAATGTAAAGTACAAAAACACACACACACACTTTTGAAAAAATATTTTATTGCACTGCTCCGGGGGTCTTCTTCCGTCTTGGGGGTCTTCTCGCCGGACTCCTCCGCTCTCTTCTGCTCTTTTACCTAGCTCTTTCATGAGCGGAGAAGTCCGGCTACCTTCTTCGTCGTCGCCGCCGTCGTCTGGGGGTCTCGATCCGCCTTCGGGGTCTTCCGGGGGTCTCTTCTGTTCTTGCGGCGGTTGTCGTCTTCTGCGCGGCCTTCTTTTTCTTGTTCCGATGTTGACCCGACGCTGTCTCTGCCCGGAATGGCAGAGGCGCGCTGCGCTGGGACTTATATAGGGACATGGGGACAGGGTCACATGCTCATGTCACATGGTGACCCCGCCCCCCTGTGATGTCACAGTCCCGGAGGATGCTGGGACTGTGACATCACAAGGGGGCGGGGTCACCATGTGACATGAGCATGTGACCCTGTCCCCATGTCCCTATATAAGTCCCAGCGCAGTGCGGCTCTGCCATTCCGGGCAGAGAGAGCATCGGGTCAACATCGGAAGAAGAACAACGACAAGAAGAAGAAGAAGAAGGCGCCGGCGGCGCGGAAGACGACGACCGCCGCAAGAACAGAAGAGACCCCCGGAAGACCCCCGAAGGCGAATCGAGACCCCCCAGACGACGGCGGCGACGACGAAGAAGGTAGCCGGACTTCCCCGCTCGGTAAAAGAGCTTGGTAAATGGCGGGGCAGTCCGGCGAGAAGACCCCCAAGACGGAAGAAGACCCCCGGAGCAGTGCAATAAACTATTTTTTCAAAAGTGTGGGTGTTTTTTTACTTTACATTGTACACCTTAGGTGAATGGGTAGGGGTACATCGTACCCCATACTCATTCACATAGGGTGGGGGGCCGGGATCTGAGTGCCCCCTTATAAAAGGGGGCTCTCAGATTCCGATAAGCCCCCGCCCGCAGACCCCGACAACCAACGGCCAGGGTTGTCTGGAAGAGGCCCTTGTCCTCATCAACATGGGGACAAGGTGCTTTGGGGTGGGCACCTTTCCCCAGAGCACCCCCCATGTTGAGGGCACGCGGCCTGGTACGGCTCAGGAGGGGGGGGGGGCGCTCGTTCGTCCCCCACCCCTTTCCTGGCCTGCCAGGCTGCGTGCTCGGATAAGGGTCTGACACGGATTTGGGGGGAACCCCCAAGCCGTTTTTCGGCGTGGGGAGTCCCTTTAAATCCATGCCAGCTTACGGAGCTAGCGCGGCGGCATTTACTGCCTACGCTAGCTACGTAACCTGAAGTCGCTTGCTAAATGAACGGACTTGCCGATGAGCGGCAAGTCCGTTCATTTTCAAAAGTCCCGCGGACTTGCCTACTAACGGCGGGATTGTCCGCCGGACTGCCAAGTCCAGCGGATAATTTTAAAACCAAACTTAAAACTTTGGTCCGCCGGACTTTGGCGCCAAAAAGTCCGCCGGCGCCCACACACAAGGGGATTATCCGCTGGACTTCAGTCCAGAGGATAATCCCGCGGGATTGTCCCTTCGTGTGTACGCGGCCTTAAGCTGACCATAGACTGTTGGAATCTCGTCCACTTCAGCAGGGACCGGCTGAGATTTGAACCATGTGTGGGCAGGTTGCTTGTACCCAAGTTGATCGATCAACTTGGGTACAACCAGCGTGATAGATTCTTCATGCGATTATTGCCAGTGGCTATAGCCGCTAGAAATAATCCCTGCATGTTCTCCCAGCAGGGACGGCTCCCCCCACCATTTCGCCAGGAGAACACAATAGCTCAGTGGGGGGGGGGGGGGGGGGGTTCTCCCATCAACACTGCCTGTGGTTGCAGGAAAGTAAATTGTACCATTTTTTTTTTTTTGGCCAGCTTTATGTTACTCCCTGTTGTCTAATCACAGACTAGGTGTGGATGGGTGGGCAGGGTAGCGACCAATCTGTATTTTCTAATTGCAGCAGAGAAAAAGCAAAGTAACCAATCTAGCTCAGGGCTGGCTGGCCGAATTTACTAAAAATTCTCCAAGTAGAACAACTCCTATATATGTATTCCAACTGAGAATTTAGCTGTTGGTCTGGAGATCAGCTTTTCATGTAGTACTTTCTGTTCAGTAAAGAGTCACACCGAATACTCCTCATCCAATATTTTATAGGGAGGGGGTGTAATTTGGATTTTTGTGGGTCTAAATAAATGTAGATTACAGTTTGCACTTGTTTTTTATTGTGCTCACCATCTAGCTTCACCCCTGCCAGCCTTGTGTCTTGAATAATTCGAGAGAACATGAAAAGGTTTTGTCAGGGTGATGTAGTTGCTGAACCGGCTTTTCTGTTGGTGACAAGGGGGCTGATCTGCCCTGTTTGTGTGGCTGTCATGAAAAGCCACCTGTCTTGTTTGATTTCATAACTTGGAATGGATGTGCCACTCCTTAGGGAGGTGCTATTTTAGAAGCTGTGGTTCAGAGTAATAGTTTTTATGTGGATGATTATGATTATTAGGTAAATTGGAAATCCATTCATGATGTACTTTAATATCAGCCAGTCAATGGTCACTTTTAAAATCCATTTACAACATCCGGAACAATTAAAGATGAATTGTTGGTTGGTGTGGGTTAGTGTATTTTGCACTTACTTTGGTTTATTAGATCAGCTAAACAGCGGAGCTTTGGGCTCATTTATATGTGTGGCTGTCTCTGAGATCTTGTTCTTGGGCGATCGTTATTAGAGCCATTTGACAGGTGGCTCGGAGGTGATTGTCTTAGCGAACCCACTGCGCCACGCTGCAACCAGATGTATTATGCAGTTATGGCACAGCCCTGTTCACTTGGATGGGACAAGTTTGGCAGTGGTACTGACTGGCAAGCACAACCTGTGTGTACGAACATGGCCAGTGGCCATCGAAGGTCAAGTGTCTGCACTGTCTATTCTGTTTTAAAGGCTGTTTGCTATACTCTTATTTATACCTTTTGCATAGGGGGGTCTCCCATGTGATGCCCTCTGTTAACTCTTGACTTTGTGGAATCTAGATCTTGTTTCACTACTTAAGCCCCGGAAGGATTTACCCCCTTAATGACCAGGCCATTTTTTGCGCTATGGAACTGCGTTATTTTAGCTGACAATTGCGCGGTCGTGCGATGCTGTGCCAAATACAATTGATGTCCTTTTTTTCACCACAAATAGACCTTTCTTTTGGTGGTATTTGATCACCTCTGCGTTTTTTTTTTTTTATTTTCTCCACTATAAACAAAAAAGGCCGACAATTTTTAAGAAATCAATATTAATTTTATCCTATAAAACACATCCAATAAAAAATATAATTTCTTCATCAGTTTAGGCCAATATGCTTTCTACTACATGTTTTTGGTTAAAAAAAATCCCAATAATCGTATATTGATTGGTTTTCACAAAAGTTATAGTGTCTACAAACTATGGCATAGATTTATGGACTATTTTTTGGTTGTTTTTACTAGTAATTGCTGCGATCAGCGATTTAAAAAAAAAAATTTATTTTTTTTTTTTTTTTTTTTTTTTTTTTTTTGCGGCGGACAAATCTGATACCAAGTGACACTTTTTGGGGACCAGTGACACCAATACAGTGATCAGTGCTAAAAAATAAATAAAAGCACTGTATACATGAAATTGCCAGGGAAGGGGTTAACAGATGCAATCAAAGGGTTAAGTGTGTCCCTAAAGCAGTGGTGACAAGCCTTGGCACCCCAGATGTTTTGGAACTACATTTCCCATGATGCTCATGCACTCTGCAGTACAGTTGCGCATCATGTGAAATGTTCCAAAACATCTGGGGTGCCAAGGTTCGCCATCGCTGCCCTAGAGGGTGCTTTCAAACACTGGTGGGGAATGCTGTGATTGGAGGAAAACTACGATCCATTTTTCTCAATTTTCCTCCCTTTCCTCGTTCTGGCAGTGTGCGTGCCCCAGAGCCGAGAAGAGAATCACATACAGGTACGTGATTTTGCGCTTAAAAGGGTTGTAAACCCTTGTGGTTTTTCACCTAATGCATCTGGACACTGACCAGATTTACTCTCCTGAGCACGGTTGTTCCCACGGCGGAGACACGCTCTACGTCTCTGCCCGTTGTATCGGCTCTTAATTGGATAGATTGGCAGCAGCGCAGCCATTGGCTCCCACTGCTGTCAATCAAATTCAATGACACAGGGGGACGGGGCCGAGTCCGGCATTCTGTGTCTTTGGATGCAAAAGCCGGACTCAGGAGAGGTGGATCGGGGCCACTTTGTGTAAAACAAACTGCACAGTGGAGGTTAGTATGACATGTTTTTTTAAAAAAAATAAAAAGGGTTTACAGTCCCTTTTTTTTTTTTTAAGGGCCCTTTCGGCTCTCTTCTCCTCGCGTGCTTAGCGCGCGGAGGGGGAATGCCAATAACCGGCAAACCCTGTTTACATTGTTTACACTGTGATCAGCTGTGATTGGACACAGCTAATCACACGGTAAAGAGCCGCTGTAATTGGCTCTATACCACGGTCTGTGCCAAGGACACATCGATCACAGGTGCCTGTGGATGTGCACCGCGGCATATGACGCCTTCCCGGCAATGTGTGACCGCACTGTAGCCGTCATTTGGCTATAGCTTGGATATGAAGATGTAGCTGCTGACTTTTTAATAAACACACACTCATCTGTTTTTATGATCCAGCAATGCGGCCATCTAAAGCCTTGGTTCTCTCCCTCTCCTCTCAGCCGCGCCGATATTGTGTATAAGTGTGGGCACCCGGCTGTGACAGCTTGTGGCGTCAAGCTTGCAGCGAGTTGCGCTGCACGTCCCTAATGGGCTGGGCAATCTTCTGGGACCTGTGATGTGTCCCAGAAGATTGCAGGGAGGGATGAGGAGAACTTCCCCTCGAGCCGCCTAGGTGGCCTGAGCGGAAGTGGGAGCTGGGTACTTCTCAAAACTTGGTACCCCCCCCCCCCCCCCCCCCCCCCCCCCCCCCCAAAAAAAATTTTGGGTGGAAGTGGCACAGTATCTGAACAGATCAATATCTGATCTGATCAGATCTATACTAGGGCTCCAAAAAAAACCGCATTGTTAGCGGGATCAGCCCAGATACCTGCTAGCACCTGCGTTTTCCCCCTCCGCCCAGCCCAGCCCACCCAAGTTTTGTCCGCCATTCAGTTGCAACGGGATTTATTTATCTTGACAGCAACAGCGTTTGCTCCCACGATACATAAAGACGCGACTCCAACACTGTAGGAGGTGATGTCTCAGTGTGCTATTCAGTGACTGAGGAAACAAAACAAGCTATTTGCTGAGAGGCATGTTTATTTTTTTTTTTTATAAAAATAAAAAAGATTTTTTTTTTTTTCAAAAAGTTGTGCCATAGTTATATGTGGAATTGCACCCCAAAATACATTTTGCTGCTTCTCCTGAGTATGGGGATACCACATGTGTGGGACTTTTTGGGAGCCTAGCCGCGTACCCAAGCACCGCCTTCAGGATTTCTAAGGGTGCAAATTTTTGATTTCACTCCTCACTACCTATCACCGTTTCGAAGGCCATAAAAGGGACATAGCAGTGAGAAGTGAAATAAAAAAATTACACCCTTAGAAAGCCTGAAGGCGGTGATTGGTTTTTTGGGGTTCCGTACGCAGCTAGGCTCCCCAAAAAGTCCCACACATGTGGTATCCCCCAACATTCCTGTGTTAATGATCTTAGGCCGAGTACATGGATACCAAACACGACATGCTTTAAAATTGCGCACAAACGCGCAGTGGCGACAAACTACATACATTTTTAAAAGCCTTTAAAAGCCTTTACATGATACCACATTAGATAATTCTCTCATGGTTACCTAGCGACAGCAGTGACACTAATACAGCGATCAGAAAAACGATCGCATTTTTTTCAAAAAAAGAGTACCTGTCACTGCCTATTGCTATCATAGGGGATATTTACATTCCCTGAGATAACAATAAAAATCATAACAAAGAAAAAAAATGGAAGGAACAGTTTAAAAATAAAATAAAAAAAAAGCTAAATAAATAAAAAAAAAAAAAAAAAAAAAAAAGCACCCCTGCCCCCCCTTAGCTTGCGCAAAGGCGTACACAAGCGTTGGTATGGCGTCATATGTAAACAGCAATTGCACCATGCATGTGAGGTATCACCGCGAAGGTCAGATCGAGGGCAGTAATTTTAGCAGTAGACCTCCTCCGTGAATCTAATGTGGTATCATGTAAAGGCTTTTAAAGGCTTTTAAAAATGTATGTAGTTTGTCGCCACTGCGTGTTTGTGCGCAATTTTAAAGCATGTCGTGTTTGGTATCCATGTACTCGGCCTAAGATCATATTTTTTATTTCATCAAAAATTTGAGCAATATAGTGTGTTTTAGTGCATTAAAATAAAAAAAAGTGTATTTTTTCCACAAAAAATGCGTTTGAAAAATCGCTGCGCAAATACTGTGTGGAAAAAAAAAAAATGCAACACCCACCATTTTAATCTGTAGGGCCTTTGCTTTAACATTATATATAGTGTTTGGGGGTTCAACGTAATTTTCTTGCAAAAAAAAAATATGTTTTCATGTAAACAAAAAGTGTCAGAAAGGGCTTTGTCTACAAGTGGTTAGAAGAGTGGGTGACGTGTGACATAGGCTTCTAAATGTTGTGCATAAAATGCCAGGACAGTTCGAACCCCCCCAAATGACCCCATTTTGGAAAGTAGACACCCAAGCTATTTGATGAGAGCAATGTTGAGCCCATTAAATATTTTTTTTTTTTTGTCCCAAGAGATTGAATAATGAAAAAAAAAAAATATATATATTTTTTTTACAAAAAGTTGTCACTAAATGATATATTGCTCAAACATGTCATGGGCATATGTAGAAATACACCCCAAAATACATTCTGTTGCTTCTCCTGAGTACGGGGATACCACATGTGTGGGACTTTTTGGGAGCCTAGCTGCGTACGGAACCCCAAAAACCAATCACCGCCTTCAGGCTTTCTAAGGGTGTAATTTTTTTATTTCACTTCTCACTGCCAATCACAGTTTCGGAGGCCATGGAATGCCCAGATGGCATAAAACCCCCCCAAAATGACCCCATTTTGGAAAGTAGACACCCCAAGCTATTTGCTGAGAGGTATTGTGAGTATTTTGCAGATGTCGCTTTTTGTCACAAAGTTTTGAAAATTGAAAAAAGAAAAAAAAATTTTTTTTTTCTTTACTTTCTTCATTTTCAAAAACAAATGAGAGCTGTAAAATACTCACCATGCCTCTCACAAATAGCTTGGGTGTCTACTTTCCAAAATGGGGTCATTTGGGGGGGTTTTGTGCTATTTTGGCATTTTATGGCCTTCGAAACTGTGATAGGTAGTGAGGAGTGAAATCAAAAATTTGCACCTGGAGAAGGCGGTGCTTGGGTTTCAGGGCCCCGTACGCGGCTAGGCTCCCAAAAGGGCCCACACTGCTTTCACACTGATGTGCTGTGGTTTACCCACACCACGGGTGCAGCGCAGTGCACCTGTGTCTATCCTGCGGGTTAACTGAACTTTGCCATAGACTTTGCCTGTGGCAAAAGCCGGCGCTGTACAGGAAGCAGATGCTTTCTTCCTCTACCACCAGCTTCATTCACAACACTGATTCTGTGGTATGATGGGTCGGCAACCTGTGATCTGGGCTTGCTAACCCACCATTCCAGAGCAGGAGGTTGTGGGCCACATCAGAGGGCTCCGTGGGCCACTGGTTGGCCACCCCTGCTATAGAGGGACATAGTTTTCACCTTTCTGTGTTTAATGATAATTCTCTCAGTACTGCTTTGCTACAAAACTGAGGCATGTTGGTAGTAGCAGGGCTATACCCTACAGTTTTTTGTAGCTAGCCAGGGTATACTGCGTCTTGTAGGCAGCAGTATAACCCAAATGTTTAAAACTTCCTGTGTCCCTTGATGGACTCCCAAGAACAACATTTTTATTGTAAGTGCACAGATGTTATTTATTTTATTATTATAATGTAAGTAATGTTGGGTTAGGGGTTTTATAATCAAAGCAACTATTTCAGTGATGTTGTTATAATGCCTAAAAATGGGGCTTGTTCTAAATCAGATGTTCTGTCACAGCTTGTCTGCTGCTCTTATTTTTGAGGGGAACAGCCTGACTACGGTTTTTGTTCTGTATAGTGTGTCTTTAAATAGACCCATAGTGAATAAGTTGGCATCTGACTGTCAGACAAAGCTGGTAGTCGTCACGTTCAACCTTTACTTTGGTTCAGTTACTCAGGCGTAACGTTTGTGTTATGAAGGACGGTCGGAGTTTGTGACGAAAGCTGAATAGCAAGGTACTTTACTGACCTAATATAGCTACATAGTATAATTGTGCTTTCCTTTTATTGGGGTTTTAGTATTCCTATTCAGACATATCTTTGTATGCTTGAGAATCAGGGATTGGAATACTAGGGATATCTTTTGTCCTCTGTATACTGTGTAAGAAACCAAAGTAACCTTCCATACTGCTGAGGCACAATTACTGTGTACACTCTGATTTGTAACTAGTAAAAGAAGTCTAGCATGCATTAAAATGTTAAAACTCTAGTAACCCAAAGCAGCTGGTTAGGTATGATACATTCGCTTTCAGTGCTGGTAGTTTTTGTCACAGAGAATACTTGCCCAGTTGTCTACCAGGGTACATGTTTATAAATGTCCTGGGTTTCAAGGGGTTAAAATAAGCTCACAGTGATTCAGCGATTGACTGTCATGTAAAAGTGGTTTGGGCATCTGTAGAGCTGCTCGATACCTTTTCAGTACTGTAAAAGTGGACGCTCACCGTGATTGTCAGACAGGAGCCCAGGATGGAAGTAAACAACGTTGTCATATCGAGCAGGAGGAGCTCAGGAGAACATCCGACACCCCCCCCCCCCACAACAAACATTTCATCACTTCTGGGTTCACTGTTGACTGTTGTAGCCATGGAAGCAGCTAATTAGACACTATCTGTGCCTGATAAGCTGCAGTGGATGGTAGGGGGGACTTTGGCATTTAATAAACCCCTGTTGACTTCACGAGGAGGACCTGTCACTTGCCCAAGCTAACACATTAGGGAGGTGATAGCCATAAAGTGAATAGAATTTATTTTTTTTTTACATTTTAAATTGTAGTTTTAAAAAACAAAAGCGTAAAAGCACCCCGTCCCTCCATGCAAATTCACACATATGGCGTGCACATGTATGCAATGGTGCCACACATGTTGGGTGTCAGAGAGAGCGTTATAACTCTCTGGTCATAGTTACATTTAACTTTAAATCTCTGAATAGATATCCTGTAAAGATTTTGAAAGAGTTACCTATGGAAAGTTTTAATAGGTGCTCGCAATTTTGAGCCTTAACATGTTTGGTATCTGTTTATTTGACACAAACACTTTCTTATGTTGGAAAAATGGGTATTCTATTGCTTTTATAAATACTAAAATTCATTTTAGTGTTTGTTTTTTGTTTTATTTTCTATGCATGCGTTCAATAAAACAGTTGCACAAATATCATGCAATATTGGAAATTGCAATAGCTGCCATTTTATTTTACAGAACCTCTGAAAATATATAATTGTATGGTGCCTTATTTTATTTTAATTTTGATCCTTGTTTACAGCTCCCTGAACGACAGAAGTCAGCCGACCAGCTTCTGTCGAACAGGCGCGCTGGAAAGCCAGCATGCGATCGGCATCCGATCAGCACTGCAAGCGCTGACCGATATAGTTACATAGGTTGAAAAAAGACACAATTCCAACCACAAATAAAATAATTAAAAAATAAAAAAAAATATATATCATACAATCCCATATACCCCATTCTATACCTACAGTTGATCCAGAGGAAGGCAAAAAACCCCAGCAGAGCATGCTCTAATTTGCTTAAGCAGGGGAAAAAAAATTCCTTCCTGATCCCCCGAGAGGCAATCGGATTTTCCCCGGATCAACTTTACCTATAAATATTGGTACCCAATTATATTATGTACATTTAGGAAAGTATCCAGGCCTTTCTTAAAGCAATCTACTGAGCAGGCCAGAACCACCTCTGCAGGGAGTCTATTCCACATATGTTCATGATATGTTCTGGTACGGGGTGTAGGAGGTGGTTCTCCTGTCAGAACACAATAACACAGCAGGAGAGATCACTGTACTAACATTGCCTGTGTTAGTACAGCGATCTCAGTTTTTCTTTTTTTTTTTTTTCATTTAGTCAGCTGGGTTGAACGAAAAATAACTTGGAGTGAATGTACCAGGCTTTACACTCACTCTAACACTTTACCTTTTGTTTAAATCGCTCACCTTATCTTAACCAGAATGCTGGTTAGATTCCAGTGCCACAGTCTAGGCCCCTTTCCCACATGCATCTGTTTTCACGGACTCCGCTTGCTTAGCAGTGATCAATACGCTGAGCCGGTGGATGACAGGTCCGTCTCTGCAGGCTGTGCAGGTATGGACCTGTCAGAGCTCCGCTCTCCTCTATGGGTGATGGGATGAAAACAGACCGATTGTCCGTTTTTCATCTGATCCGCCAGACGGATGGAAAATAGGGTCACCATCCGTCTGCATGGAGCGGAGGGGATGCCAGCGGACCTGTCACCACTGACATCAGTCGCTCCATAGAGGTACATGGAGTGTCCGTTCAGGTCCGCCTGAAAAACTAACGGTCTGCATGTGTGAAAGGGGCCTCTTTTTATTTTTTTTTTTTTTTTTCCTTTTTTAAGCGGGCTACAGTCATTTTTATTATAGGTTATACTAAGGCACTTTATATTTAAAAAGCTATTAAATGAAGATAACCCACAGGCAAAGAGCACTGATAATCAGGACATTGATCACTGCCCTAAATATCAGTGTATATGTCCCTGTCACGCATGCAGGGGACACGCGCTCTCCTCTCCTCATGCTTTTGCTTTATAATGCTTTGACCTATTTGTACATAATTTAATGATCTATTTGATGTTGCTAAACAGGGATTTTGATTTATTTTTTTTTCTAGTTAACTGGGAGACTGTTTGGCGAGCAAACACCACCAAGAAGTTCCTGGTGCACACAGACATGAACAGAAATGTGGGCCTGCTACGAATATTCCCTGGAATTACCGCTGCCACTGTATGTCTATCCCCCCTTTTTTTTTTTCCTATACACCTCAACAAGGCATACTTATTTTAGTATTAGGAAGGCAAGAGATTAGTTATTTTTTTTAATTATTTTTTTAAACGGGTTGAATAAAAAAAATCTGACCTGATTCCCCCATCCACACATCAAGGTGGATGGGGAAATCCTGCCCGTTGTGACTTTGTATTCTGACAGTGGGGAAGACATTCTCTCAGTCACAATACAGTCATAGGGGCTGCAGATTCTATGCAAAGCTAGGAAGTTATGTACCGTATATACTCGAGTATAGGCCGTCCCAAGTATAAGCCAAGGCCCCTAAATCGCCACAAAAAAAATGGGGAAACGTATTGACCCGTGTATAAGCCGAGGGGCAAAAATGCAGCAGCTACTGTAAGTGGAAAAAGGGTCAGCAATGCCCATCTGCATGTCCCCTGTACAGACCCCCGTGTCCCCATTGCAGCCCGTGTCCCCATTGCAGCCTACCTGCGCCGATCTGTGGGTCCGGGGTCCTGGGTCCGTGCAGCCGATGAGGTCCCGCTCTGTCCCCCCCACAGCGTGTATGGCGCCATTACAAATTTAAAAGCCGCGCCTCCTCCTCGTTCGTGATAGGAGGAACACTTTTTTTCCCCAGCAGTCAGTGTGCAGTGTTCCGCCTATCACGGACATTCTCTCATCCTCGTCCATGAGATGAGAATGACAGGCCATCCGTGATAGGCGGAACACTGTACTGCTGGGAAAATTAGTGTCCGCCTATGACGGACGGGCGGGAGGAGGCGGTGCGGCTTTTGAACACCGCCGTCTGTCTGCATGACACGCTGTTCATGTAGTCAGACGGCGGTGACTCGAATATAAGCCGAGGGGGGGGACTTTCAGACCTAAAAAAGGGTCTGAAAATCTCGGCTTATATTCGAGTATATATGGTATATTGGCACTTAAGATGGATGAGGATTTAAAGAAAGTGGACAAAATTGTCTGTTATACTTAGGTGACCCCACCATTTGTCTCTGTAACCCAGTGCTGCCCCTATGCTCAGTAGTAGAGGTACCCAGCTCCAGAAGGGCTGTGAATACTGACTAGCACAGCAGATGCTGGGGCTGTAGAAAGTCCGCACAGCATTTGGGGGTCTGTGGTAGTGGAGGTTTGAGGTGTGTGTGGTTTTATTTAAAAAAAAAAGTGTTGAACGTGCAGGGCAAAGCAATAGGTTACTTAACTGACAGCTACCACCAGCAGCTTATATTTTCCTTTAGCTTTACTCCCCATCAACTGAGAATGAAGAGGTATAGCTCTTTAAATATAAACGTCTGGTGGGGTAACAATTGAAGTGAACATGTGGCTTGCCCTGTGTTGTATCTTCTGGGTTTGAATTGCTGATGAAGACTGTGCATGTCTTGACTGAGACCCCAGTAAAAGACTATGTTTACACTGTAGTGATATTTAAAATGTTTACAGAAAGCACTTTGTGGTGGAGATATTCACTCTTTTTTTTTTTTTTTTTATTCAACCAGGTAAAGGCTTTCCTTCAGCCACCAATGGAGGGCATTGTGCTGGAGACCTATGGCAGTGGAAATGCCCCAGACTGCCGAATTGATCTGCTTCAAGAGCTAAAAGCTGCCACGGAACGTGGACTGATGATCATTAATTGCACTCAGTGTTTGCGAGGTTCTGTAACAGTGTCATATGCAACAGGAAAGGTTGGTAGTTTTAGTTCATCTGTCTGTTGCAATTAACAGACTTCTTTCATGATCAAAATTCGAATGTATGTGAATCTGACGAACCATATGAAGAGGTTTTCTCTTTAATTTACAAGGGCCAGTGAGAAACAAGCAGCATGGTTCCTAAAGCTGTTGGTGTAGTGGAGAATTCTGGAACTTGTAGACTTCAAACTGATCACTACATGGCTTAGTTTTTCGGAGAGACCTGCAATTTAGATACCTCCCAAAACTAAACATGCGCCAGGGGGACGTGGCTTTTATATGATTATATATCCCCCTTAAGTAGATACGGAAGTTCCCTGTATCGATACGCGTTGGGGAGGGAATAAGACGGACCTTCAGCAGGTGACCTGTCGGGAAAGAATCCCATACCATCCCAATACTGATCCGGTATCTTTACATGCTGTTTGCCTGATGTAGAGTGGTGTACTGACGCACCTGTACTATGAGTTCTCCATATGGGGGTTTTATGCGATTCATAAAACGTTCTTACACCATCCAGTCCTTTTTTACTCAACCGAGGTATAGTGCTGACGGGTCCAGGAGTCTGGTTAAAACTGCAGAGCCCCAGAGGTGGTTCACAGGTGTGTATTGACTAAGCTTAAGTGCAAAGTCACATGCTCAGAGGTGAGCGTTTAATACCTAGGGGGGAGGAGCACCTGAGTGTGATCACTGTGCTTGCTTTGGATTAGCTACACAGCAGTTTCCAAATTTGCATGGACTTTAGAATTGAATTAATTGGATGACATATATGCACATAGAAGCACTTTTTATTCATCTATATGTTTTAGTGGATTGAGTCCACTATATGATTTTATGAACAGTCATTTTGATGCAACCAATCACCATATGGATGCACATTACAGCACTTTGTACTGTATTTATATGTGCATTTTTAAGTACGGTATTCATAACTATTTGTTGCACTATTGTCACTAGTTACTGGATGTAACACGGGGTGAGATTCACATGCATATTTGCACTTTTTTTTATCATATGTATGTGTGTATGTGTGTGTGTGTGTGTGTGTGTGTGTGTGTGTGTGTGTGTGTGTGTGTGTGTGTGTGTGTGTATAATATATATATATATATATATATATATATATATATATATATATATATATATATATATATATATATATTATGTGTGAAGAGTATATTTGAAAGCGCAGCATATATATTTATTTCTGCTTTTATCTGCATGTTTTTATGAGATGTGTTTAACGCTTGCAGCTCTTTCACGGTGCCATTTAGGCAATTTATAATCAGAGGAGGCTCACAGATCTTTTATTTATATATATATATATATCTCTGCTTAAACCATACAATTGACCCCGCCATTCAGTATATTGAATTGATAATGCAGGATTAGTATGTACCGTATTTATCGGTGTATAACACGCACCCCAAGTTTAGGAGGGCATTTTAAGGAAAAAAGGTTTTAGGAGAGAAGTTTAGGGAAAAAAAACACTTACATTTAAGTGTGATTTGCAGCTTTGCAGCGTCATTTGCAGCTTGTCAGTGTCATTTGCAGCTTGCCCACATTTTAAATTTGCCGCCTTGAAAGACCACGCCGCCGGAAAAGACTGAGCACCAGCGGAAAAGCCCGAGCCGTCTGTTCGGCTCCGCTCGCAGTCCCGCCTCCCTGCTGTTTCGGAAGCGAGCGCAGGAGGCGGGACTGCGAGCGGAGCCGAACAGACAGATCGGTCTTTTCCGTCGGCGCTCGTTTATTTTCGGCAGGGGTCGCTGTTTTTCGGCGCCGTTTGATTTTTTTTTTTTTGGCACTTTTATTGGGGGGGATCAGCGTATAACACGCACCCACGACTTTCCCACGATTTTAAGGTGCGTGTTATACGCCGATAAATACGGTAAATCAGGGGTTCTAACTATAATCTGACATCACTGCCTGCCTGTTTGTTCAAAGGCAGTAGCTCAGAAAATACTATGAAATGGTAAAGGATACTGGATGTTGGAGAGGCCTTTTTATGTCTTGTTTATCCTTATGTTGATTGTTTCTTGGTGGGTTTTATTGGGCAATATACAGTTGTGCTCATAAGTTTACATACCCTGGCAGAATTTATGATTTCTTGGCCATTTTTCAGAGAATATGAATGATAACACAAAAACATTTCTTTCACTCATGGTTAGTGTTTTGCTGAAGCCTTTTATTATCAATCAACTGTGTTTACTCTTTGTAAATCATATTGGCAACAGAAACTACCCAAATGACCCTGATCAAAAGTTTACATACCCTGGTGATTTTGGCCTGATAACATAAACACAAGTTGACACAAAGGGGTTTGAATGGCTATTAAAGGTAACAACCCTCACCTGTGATCTGTTTTTTTTTTTTTTTTGTAATTGGTGTGTATAGGAGGAGGTCAGTGAGTTCCTAGTCATGGGGAAAGCAAAAGAATTGTCAAAGCATCTGTGGGAAAAGGTAGTTGAACTGTATAAATCACAGGAAAGGGATATAAAAAGATATCCAAGGAATTGAGAATGCCCATAAGCAGTGTCCAAACTCTAATCAAGAAGTGGAAAATGAGGGGTTCTGTTGAAACCAAACCACAGTCAGGTAGACCAACTCATTTTCAGCCACAACTGCCAGGAAAATTTTTCAGGATGCAAAGAAAAACCCACAAATAACTTCAGGTGAAATACAGAACTATCTGAAAAATGTGGTGTGCCTGTTTCAAGATGCACAATAAGGAGGGCACTTGAAGAAAGATGGGCTGCATGGTCGAGTCGCCAGAAGAAAGCCATTACTATGCAAATGCCACAAAGTATCCTGCTTACACTACGCCAAACGGCACAGAGACAAGCCTCAAACCTTCTGGCACAAAGTAATTTGGAGTGATGAGACCAAAATTTAGCTTTTAAACATAAATGCTACATTTGGAGAGGAGTCAACAAGGCATGTGATGAAAGGTTCGGAGGTGAATCGCTGATGTTTTGGGGATGTGTGAGCTACAAAGGCACAGGAAATTTGGTCAAAATTGTTGGCAAGATGAATGCAGTATGTTATCAAAAAATACTAGAGGAACATTTGCATTTATCAGCCTGGAAGCTGCACGTGGGATGTACTTGGACATTCCAACATGACAAAGATACAAAACACAAGGCCAAGTCGACCTGTCATTGGCTACAGCAGAATAAAGTGAAGGTTCTGGAGTGGCCATCTCAGTCTCCTGACCTCAATATCATTGAGCCACACTTATGAGCACAACTGTATATTTAAGATATGATACATCACAAACTGAATGACTGGGCCGGGCCAAGACTTGAGATGACAAACCACAAAATTATAGCACTTTTGAGGTTTCATGTGACCTGAACTATTTGCCAAGTTTTCAGATGTTTGGAAAAAAAATCCTTCTACATCCTCAAAAAGAAGAGTGCTCCTTGGTTCTCCTCATGCTTCAGCTTCAACGCCAAAACGCAGTCTTATCTTTAGGTGCAGGACATGGAACGCAAAACCAAACTAAGTCTACTCCAAAACCCTCTTCACAAAGGAGCACCCTCACTCAGTGGGGGACATTTGTTACAGTTAGCTTTTGTCTGGGTCCCAGACATATGGGTTCATTAAGTGGTTTCAAATGGAGTTCCAAGCTCTACCCCCTATTGGTCTTTTTTTTTTTTTTTAACCAACGGTCTTCTTCTTAAGGACAGCCAGATCTGCAGATTGCGCTGAACCATCTCTTGCCCCAGGGAGTGGTCGCTCCAGTTCCTCTGGAGAACAGGTTCAAAGGTGTCTGTTCAAACCTGGTCATGATGCCAAACCTTAGTGGGGGGGTTTTGTCCTATGCTGGACCTAAAATCTTTAAAGTACCTCCATGTTCCATCCGCAATGTTGGTTACTGCCTCATTGAGAAAAGGGGAATAATTGGCATCAGCAGACATCCAAAATGCTTATCTACATATTCTCATTTACCCACCTCACCAGCACTTTCTATGCTTGGCACAGGAGACCCACACTTTTAATTTGTCACGCTGCCATTTGGCCTATCCTCTGCAGAGTATTCACAAAGGCACTTGCACGTTTCAACCCAGGATATTTAGGTAATGGGGTACCTAGACATCCTTCTGAAGGACTCTTCTCCCCTTCTACTCTCTGCCAATGTTTTAAGGACAATTTAGATACTTCAGGCCTTGAATTTGGTAATCAACTATATAAAGCCTGCTCTTCCAACCTTTTCTTTAAATGCCTCATTCTGGCCATAGCCTCTACAATCTCATGCTTGGCTCTTTAGATCAAAGAAATATCACTTGGTGGTTCTGGGCATCATGGTAGCCTCATTTGAAGCTGTACTTTACACTCAATTCTATTCAAGGCCTCTCTAATGCAACATCTTGTTGGCCTGAAACAAGCATGCTCCTTCTTTCAACCTTCATAGTCAAATATAAAACTCCCTAACTTAGTGGCTTCCAATCCAGCCTTGATAATTAGGATTTTGTTTCTACCACACCCATGGAGTGTTCCAATCTCTCACAGTTCAGTGAACATGGTCACTAAAGGAAGCCAAACTCCTTATCGACTTCCTGGAGCTCAAGGCGATAAGACAACTAAGCGGAATGGGCCCTGAATCCTGACATCTTCAGTCTCCTATATAAGAAATTGGGAACTATGGATATGGACGTATTGGCCACCACGTACAAGTTACCACTGTTTGTAGCCAGGATCAAGGATCCTCTAGAACAGGGGTAGGCAACCTGAGGCCCTCCAGCTGTTGCAGAACTACAAGTCCCATTATGCCTCTGGGAGTAATTGTAACTGGCAGCCGTGCAATGCCTCCTGGGAAATATAGTTCCATAACAGCTGCAGGGCTACTGGTTGCCTACCCCTGCGCTATAACTTGCATCGGATGCTCTGTTAGTGCCCTGGACTCTGTTCAAGTTCAGTTATGTCTTGCCTCAACTGCTATGCAGTGTAGGGCAAGAGAAAAAGCTGGTGATGTAAATTGCACCAAACTGGCACAGGAGAACCTGGCATACATACTTAAACTTCTAGGAGGCGATCTTTGGCCACCTTTAAACAGGCCAGACCTTGTGTCTCGGGACCCCCTGTTTCATCCTGCTTTTCAGTCAGTGGTTTTAACGACATGGCTGTTTGACAGCCAGGATTTTGAGGCACAGGGGTGTCTCTGATTTTGGTCATTCCCCAAAAGCCATTTCCAGAAAGCTTTATCGTACCTGCAAATCCTACTTTGCCTGATGTGTGTACACGAGCCTTTCAATCCTAAAGATTTCTCTGCCTTGTATTCTGGCCTTCCTATAATAAGCGCTTGACCAGAGTTTGTCTTAGGTACTTTTATGGGACAGGTTTCAGCCTTTTCCATCTTATTCCAAAAACTTCTGACTTAATTTTTCCTTTTTTTTTTTATTTTATAAACATTGTGTCCTTACAAGGATCACACCGATAAAGATTAAGGGAGGGAGGGGGTAGGGGGAAAGGAAGCCATGGGGAGTACATTCTGTATGGTCCCAATGAAAACAACATCAATATAGGCGCATATCAGTTAGCAACAGTTGTAGGGGTACCCCACTTGTCCCGGATATTTGATCCACATGGACAGGCCTCTTTCCATTGCTGGAGGAGGGTGGGGTGTTCGCAAGCCTAAAGTCTGAAGTTATTGCATATATGACTCACAGAGCTTAAACATCATAGGTGAACTTTAGGTACCTAGATAGGCCAATCACCTGAAGACCGTCCAGGTATCTAGGAGATGAATACATAACTATACTAAGGGTGTTATAAAAAAAAAAAAAAAAAAAAAACGCACATCAGTAAAATAAAGGGGGGAGAAGAAATAGCAGGAAAAAGGAATGGGGAAGGGGGAAGGTGTGAAATAAAAATGCTCGTTCATGTGTTTGGCTCTTTTTATGTAGAGCCATTAGTCTTTTGAGGATGGTTTGCCTGGACAAGTCTCCCAAAGGAAGGATCTGCTAAAGTAAGTAATGCAATGTCTAAGCTAGATGAGGCCTGTGTCGTGTTATGTACGTGGTTTTTCCAAGCTGCCCATGTTAATTCGAAGCGCTCCTGGGTGTCTTTACATGTAGCAAGCCAGCTCTCTGCTTCCATGATCTCCCCCACCTTTCTCAACCAATCAAGCTCGCTTGGTATATGCAAACTTTTCCAATGTATTGGTATAAGGCGTTAAACTGCATTGAGGAGGTGGGGTAGAGCACTTCTCTTATAGTGAGACATAGGCATGGGTGGGGTGTGGAGTAAATGTTTTGGCAGCGCCAGGATATCTATATCCAAACCATCTGAGAAATGTTTACCAATCAGAGACCATAACGGTGTTGGCACTGGGCACTCCCACCAAATGTGGAGGAATGTTCCCTTCATCCCACACCCCCTCCAGCATCGATCAGAAGCAGAGGGGAAAATTCTAGCCAGGGTAGTGGGTACCCTATAGGATCTTATAATTTCTTGGGTCCTAGAGTCTATTGAACTTGTGTGGGTCAGGCGGTACAGGTGTTGTAGGTGTTCTTCCGTGAATTCACATTGGAGATCACGTTTCCATTTTTTTACGTAAAGGGGTTTGGGACTGGGTGTTGCTGTCTCTATCATCCTATATAAAGCTGAGATCATGTGAGGCAGTGGGTCATCAGCTGCCCACATTCGTTCAAATTCAGTTAAGGTAGTCCTAAGCTGTGCGTTTTCTATGCCATTTATCTATGAAAGTGTCTAATTGGCAGTCCTTCCAAAAATCAAAGGGGAAGCTACCATACCATTCCCGTAGGGTGGCTAGTGGGACAAGCAAACTGCCCTCTACGAATCTTGCCAGAACTAACCCCGTCACGCCCAAGTGCCCAGAAAAGCCACCCGGTCCCCAGGGGGGAACCATGGATACCCGCATATAGGAGCCAGTGGGGATGTCCATGGCGCCAATGCTAGACGGACATTCATTCTATCCCATATCCTCAGGGAGAGAATTGTTAGTGGGGATGCCAAGTCAGATAGCCCTATGTCTTCTGCAGAAACCCAGGGCGCGTAGGACAAATCTCGACCTGCCATTGTTTTTTTTTCTCGGGGAATCCATAGCTTAAGGTGTGTGTGGAATCTCCAATTTAAGATACGCTGCAGTGCAATCGCATGGTAGTATTGAAATACGTTTGGTATGCCCAGCCCCCCCCCCCCCCCCCCCTCAGCTTAGAACTTTGTAGCATTGCCATGGCAAGATGTGTTCTCTTGCCCCCCCACACAATTTTTAGCATATTTGTCCGGCCAACCCATGTGAAGGACGCCTTGTCCCAGGACGGAAGATCTTCACAGATCTTCTTAAGCAAGGGGGCATAATTGTGAGTGTATAAAGAGTCAAGTCGGTCTGTAAAGCTGACCACGAAAAAGGGAAAGAACCCTTCAGGGATGCCACCAGAGGCGGGGGGACAGTAATCAGTAAGATCTCGGATTTTGTGAGGTTTATACGGAAGTTGGATACTTTGCCATAAGCAGACACTTCTCCCATCAGGTTCGGCAATGACACAAGGATATCCACTACATGAAAAAGAACATCATCTGCGTAAGCAGAAAGTTTATGCTCCAAAGAGCCTACCTGCACCCCTCTAATGTTAGGGTTATTTTTCTTGTTAAAAAAAGGCTTTTCTTGGGATCATTTTGTTCTCTCTGCCTGGCAGAAACCACCCTTTGAACCCATGAGAGAACTCCCTTCCTCACAAAGTAGCCTTCTCAGTGGCTATCTAGTCTGTCAGATGTATCTCTGAACTAGCAGATTTTTCTTGAAAGGAATAATTTATTGGTCCTTCACAAAGAAATAGTAGTCCAACACCTACCTTTCTGCCTAAGTTGGTATCCAACTTCCACAAAGACATTGTTCTTGCCTCTTTGTGTTCCTGCTTCTAAGCATCCCAATGTCCAGACAATGAAGAGCAATCAAAGCTTATCTAAAAGCGACAGCTTCTATAAAAGAGACAGATTTTCTTTTGGTCTTGTCATCAGGGCCTTACAAAGGACATCCTGCCTCAAAATCCACTCTTGCCAGGTGGATAAGACAACTCATCAGAAGAACTTGCACTCTAGACACCTCCAGCACTCTCACTTGCTTACTCCACCAGATCTGTGGGTGTTTTCTGGACATTCCAACATCGGGCTTTTGTCCAGCTTTGCAAGGCCACCACCTGGCCTTCAGTTCATAGCTTCTCCAAGTTCTCTTTGGTATACGTCCAGGTTTCCATGGATGCAGTTTTCAGCCAGAAGATTCCTGCAGCAGCACTCTGAGTTGGGTCTGTTGACCCTTGTTGGGCCTATTGGCACAGCCCTGTTTGCCTTGTTGTTGCCCACCTTTCTTAGGTTCCAAAATGCTGAAGGTGAAAAAAATCAATTATTCTCTATGGAGATGGTCCACATCTCCACTACAAGTCGCCTATAGCTCAAAGTTCTGGAGCTTTTTTTGTCACTCGAATCAGGCACATTGTTCCATAGAAATGCATGAAAACGCTTGATTCATGCATTTTTTTTAAGTGTTTTAGCACATTTTGTTCTGCGTTTCTGAGCATTTTTCTGCTCAAATGCAATAATAATAATAAATAAAAATTATAAATTAAATAAACCCAACCCTAATTTTAATTCCTAACCTAACAAATGGCAAATAAAATCAATACATTTACCCCTAGCCATAATCTTGAACCCCTTACAAAATAAAAACGTATAAAAATTAATAAATAAACAAAAGTGGATAAAAAGCTGAAAAACATAGCAACAAAAGATGAAACGGATGATATTTTTCTCTATTGGCCAAAGCTCAAAAACGCTTTTCAAAAATACCCATACAAAAGCCTAAACTCTCAAAAATAAGTTTTGTGTCCTGTGTTACTCTGCATTGCTTGCTAAAAAGACTGAGCTTTAATGGAGTGGGGTAGCGTTATAGTGGGTACGCTGGGAGAAAGGGTTGCGCTTGTACAAAGCTTTGCCTGTGTCCAGTCACCGGACAGTACCAGCCTGTGTTCTGTCGGTTATGGAATTTACAGATAATTCAAAATTCCTCTTCCTTTTTTCTATACTTTCAGAAAATGTACTTTGCCTTAAACTTGAAAACAAATGCATCCACTGCATCTAAATATTTATTATATTTTTAGTTTAAAATCATCTGAAGGCCTTACTAAAGGTGCTTGGCAAAGCATTTGGAAAAAATTCAGTGACACAAAATAAATCCCTGTTCTCCATACCAGTGTGAACAAGGCTCAAAGCACAACCACTGTACAGAGGGCACTATTGGTTGCTTGTTTCTATCTCCCGAGAGATGTCCTTTTCTGGTACTTTGCTGGAGCTTTCAAAAGTGATGACTTTCTGAAAGCTGGTATTTCCGCACAGCTAGGAGAATGCACAGGAGGTTGCTCCCGCATAAACATTGCACCTCGGGAATAGAGGCCTTGGGATGTGTTTCAGAACACTGCACAGATTTTCTATAAACGCAGTAATCCATAGGTATACAAATTGTATTGGTCTGAATTTAGCAAACTATACTCTGATACTCTGGGTCACTATGCTCTAGTCTAGAATATAAACTCTTTGTTATAAGTTTAGTGATTTTGGGTAAGTCTTGCAAGGGTCACCAGCTCTTGATGACAAAAACCACCAGCTGTGTTTCAGGGGATGAGTATACATTACACTAAAGAGAAAAATATTTTATGTACCTGTGGATTGTAAGGTCCTTCGGGGCTAGGTACAATCAAATTATTTTATTTCTCTGTAAATTGGTTCAATGTAAATAAAATGTTTTTTACAGTACATGGTATTTATTGTGGTATTTTCTGCTTTTTGTAGGCTCTTTCTGTGGTTGGGGTCATACCAGGGTGCGATTTAACTCCAGAGGCAGCGCTAGGAAAGCTTTCGTACGTCTTGGGTAAAACGCACCTCAGCCTGGAGCAGAAGAAACAGGTAAGACCAGGGAATCTGGACTTTTTGTAGCTTTTAGGTTACTTTGATACCTTTGTGTACAATGGCAACATGCCATGGTTGCTAAAAGCACTGGGGGTCACAGAGGCTTAGACAGATGATCAGTTGCAAGGGTTGTAACTTCGAGCAACCAATATGATTTGAGTGCCTTCCCTTTCACAGACACTGCTGCAGTGAGAGATGATTGCTAATTGACTGTTGGTTAAGGCACATTATGCTAATTGGCTTAATAAACTGAAAACCTCTTACTCGAACAACTGTGCTTTGTGCAGTATTATTGTACATTGTTATAGCCAAAAATGTACTTTTAGTATTGGCATATTTTCATAGTGTGTAATTAAATGGATATAAACATATAAAAGAGTGTATACAGTAAAATTGCTGTGCCTTTTGCAGATGCTGTCTGAAAATCTCCGGGGAGAGATGACGGTCAGTGCCACCGGTGCTAAAATCTCTCTAAGAGACAGCAAATTCATCCAGGTGGTCGCCAGGTCTGTTGGTGTGAGCTGCAAGGAGGTACATTTTTCATAGGAAACTCTGAAGTAAAATTTTTATAATTCCTCGTATGCAAGTAAGCTTCTGGACATGGTGTCAGAAAATATTTTACATGTGGATTACTCTACTAAATGCACATCTTTGTGGGTCTGGAGCAGAAATGCTGCTGGATATCTCTGGGTGTCCACAGATTGGTAGAAATAAGAACTTGAAAGTTCTATTATAAAACAGTTTTCAGCCAAAACCATTGGTGGCCAACAGTGGCCAACAGTGGCCCACAAAACAGTTGGCTGACATTTGATAGGTAGAGTACTGCTTCTTCACTCTTGGCCATCATTAAAGTGGTTGTAAAGGGACAAGGTTTTTTTTACCTTCATGCATTCTATGCATGAAGGTAAAAAAACCTTGTGTGTGCAGCAGCCCCCCCAATACTTACCTGAGCCCCCTCTTGATCCAGCGATATCCACAAGAGCCTTGCCTTTCTGGGGACTCGCATTCCTGATTGGCTTTTGGCAGCTGCGGGAGCCATTGGCTCCCGCTGCTGTCAATCACTGCCAGTTAGCCAATCAGAAGATGGAGGGGCAGGGTCGAGCCGCAGCTGACTGTGAATGGAACAAAATATTACAGTGCACACTTACAAAAATTACATTTAACTCCTGCAAGGCTATTTAAAACACCTGAACATGTCCAGGTGTTTTAAATAGCCTTGCAGGAGTTAAATGTAATTTTTGTATGTGTGCGCTGTAATATTTTGTTCTTTTTGTATGGTCTTATGGCTGCACCATCGTTAATGCATTTTTTTTTTTAGGGTGTGCCCCCCAAATATTAGTGTGTGTGAATAGACACACAGAGCCACAGGTCAGGATCGCGCATGCTTGGGTCCCCCCACAGCAAGCTCCTTGGTGTAGGGGCTCCTAGGAGGAGCCAGGGACTCGAGGAGATGTGGATCTGGGCTGCTCTGTGCAAAACCTTTACACAGAGCAGGTAAGTATAACATAATATGTTTGTTATTTAAAAAACAAGGCTTTATTATCGCATTAAATTGCTTTTAGGACCTTGGTGGCTGAAGGCATTTGTTTTCCTAAAGTAAACTTTCACCAAGAGGGATGTAGTGGCTGTCATAGTGTTTGCAATAGAGAAAAATAATTTGCCTGGCTGTCTTTGCCTTCAAAATTGTATCGGTCACTGATCCAGACCAAGCATGCAAATCACAGACGTTAAAATGCATTATTCTAGGTCATTGGAGGTGCATCAACTTTGCAGATTTGTGTCACTTTTATGAAACCTCTTTAAAGGAATCAGTCCTGAGAAGGTTCTTTCCTCCTCCTGAAAATGACTTTTGCTTGGCTGGCTGAACAAGTACACAGATCAAGAAAGTCTGAGCTCCTGATTTGCATACTTGTTTCTGCCTTTGTAATTTAAAGTACTGATGCTCTTGGCTCTGCCTAGGCAAAACTGGTATTTGTAATAGGTGAGCCTGTTTGCCTTACCCATGTCCTGTTTAGTTATGGTAAAACTATTGTGAAATCTTACATAAAGCTCCTATCACTTTGGTTGCTGCTACTACAAATGTCCCCATTCTGCTATCCATCATGTAATGTATTGTAGCAGGTGGGCAGACCTGTAATTTCAGCTGTAGAATTCCTAATATCAGAGTCTTAAGCTGGGTACACACAGGCCGAAAATGTCAGAAAATGGTCTGTTTAGCAGGAACTGGCTGAATTTCAGCCCATGTGTACAGCTCCTTGTTCAACAGAAGCTGGCCTTATGACCGAATTCTGTCAAACCAGCATCAATGTGTTCTGTCTGGGGGGTGGCCGCCCTATCAGAACACAATAGCTCAGTGGAAAGATCGCCACACTAACATCAGATGTGTTAGTACAGCAATCTGCAAGGTTTTTCCCGTGAATGAAAGAAAAACTTGCCTTGTATGCCCAAAATTTGAGAGAAAGAAATATCATCAGGTATTGCTCATCCAGTATTTACCAAAACTGAAATATCAAGGGCTTCAGTAGACTGATACTTTTAGAGAAGTCCAATAATCTTCTCCTTTCCAACTTTTAATCCCCCAACCTCAGTAACCTTGTGCATGCCTGCATCTATTAGTTGTCTATTTTTAACTCATATTTGTGCAGAAACTACACCCGGTTTTTGCTCCATTCCCAATAATTATCATAAATTATATTTTCTATTTGGGATTGTGTGAATAATGTGTCATGTGTTATAATGACCCTTCCAAAATTAGAACCGGAGTTGAATAACACAAATCATGCGACTTAGCTCAGAGTGAAGTTGTGTCTTTATTTCCCTGATATATAAAAAAAAAAAAGTCTTTACCTTTTTTTGAGGAAATGTCTGTAAAGCTGTTTGCTACAGAATCCATGTAGAAGGGACATGGCTTTTTTGGTAACTTCAGCACTAATGTTTTTATTTGCAGGAATTGGAGGCGGTAAGAGATGCTTTGACACCAGCTTTGGCCTGTGCCGCTGCTAAAACTGGAGACATTAATGCACTGGAAGCAATCAGAGATATGGTAAGTGTCTCTAAAAATGTCAAATTGTTTTTGGTGTAGCCTGGTCATCCTGGCTTCTTATAACTTAGATTCTCCAACAGCAAGAGATAAAAAGAAAATCCAGTAAGGAGAGTAAGAAGCCCTCATAATGGCTACAGTAGGTGTACAGACCCGGGCACATGTCTCAGATCTCACATTTTGGGAAGGAAAAATCTCTAGGTCAAAGAGTGCATGAATTTCTCTAGCAACAACACAGACAGCAATGGAAACGCCACAGATTCCAATCTTTTCCTACTTGATTTAAAAAAAAAAAAAGCAGTGCATGATTTTTTCATTTTAGATCACATACCTTATATACTCGAGTATTAGCCGACCCGAATATAAGCAGAGGCACCTAATTTTACCACAAACAACTGGGAAAACTTATTGACTCAAATATAAGGCTTGGGTGAGAAATGCGCAGCTACTGTAAGTGGAAAAGACGGTCAACAATGCCCATTTGCAGCCTCACTGTGCCCATTTGTAGCCATAGGTCCCCTAAACTTCAAACTTGGTAGTTAAGGGTTCCTAAATGCCCCCTAGCTGCAGCCAAAATTTGGGGTCTCTGGACCCAAAGAGTCCCGAAATGACATTGCTGCAGATGGACACAGTTGACCGACTTTGGGGCCCTGTATCTCAAGGTCACTAGGTGCTAGGAACGTTTAGCTTTAAGTAGAACCAGTGGTCTTCAAATAACATTTTGTTAATGTGGTGGTCCTGTGTTTTTAATCTCTAAAATATTCTGTACGTTTTGATCATCTGTTTTGAACAGGGGGGGAACCTGAGCAGTGAGGACTATGATGGCAGAACGCCATTACACGTTGCCAGCTGTGAAGGTCACTACAATGTGGTCCAGTATCTGCTTAATAATGGAGCCACTGTATACGCCAAGGACAGATATGGGGACACCCCTCTGATGAATGCTGTAAAATTCAGGTAAGCCTACACATCTTTTAAAAGTAACCTGCCATGACAGCGCAATTATTCACAAGAATAAAAGGTTTTGGTACCAGTAAATCTGATTATTCAATAACTCTTCTCAAAGAGAGATTGTGTCAAGTATTAAAAAAAAAAAAAAAAACATACTGATCCCCGTTATGTCAGCGAGCCTTGTGACTGGAAGTGTCTAAAGAAACTGCAATTTCAGTTGGTCTTCTTGCTGTCTTGTGTCAATTTATTATATGGACATTTTAATTGGAGCATTTTGTATGCCATTGGCAACAAAAAAATGTGCATCTATAACAATTTGTTTATTTTGTTTTATTTTTTTAAATAGTGGCAAAGTGATTGGGTTTTAATGTCTGCCTGTGTCCAACCCCCTCCCCCCCCCCATGTGGGACATGTGCTCTGGTGACAACTTCCCAACTGGACACAAACCTAGAACAAAACTTAATAAAGGCAAAACTTTTTTTTTTTTTGTTTGTTTTTGAATAAAGAGGGATTAGAACACCTGTCAGTTTTTCGTGTTTACTATCATCATTGAAAGTAAACGAAAATACCAAATTTTGGGTTGCCCTCAAAGAAATAGAGGGGAAATGTTCCAATGGTTACACCAGTTCCTGTGACCCGGAGGTCCCCAAGGAGTTCCTTTTTAATTTGCAGGAATTTCTTCTTGCTTCCTGTTTCGCAATGAATGAATGAATAATTTGTATAGCACTACAATGCGAACTGAATCGCCTCAAGGCGCTGTATTTGTGCTTTGTTGTCAAGCTTCTTAGAAGAGGTAGGTCTTGAGTTTTTTCCTGAAGGCCTGATGGTTTTCTTCCATGCGGATGTAGGTTGGTAGAGTTCCATAGCTGTGGTCCTTGGACAGCAAATCTCCGTTCCCCCTTTGATTTGTAGCGGGATTTGGGAATGAGAAGGAGGTTTTGTTTAGATGATCAAAGACTGTAATTTGATGTATAGTGTTGTATTGTCTCGAGTAGGTATTAAGGAGCGTCTCCATGTGTGCATTTGTGGGTGAGGCAGAGGGTCTTGAATGTGATCCGAGTCTTTACGGTTAGCCAATGTAGGCTCCTCAGGGAAGGGGAGATGGATTCCCATTTTTTTTTTCCTGTTATCAGCCTTGCCGCCTCGTTTTGGATAAGTTGTAAGCGTGCAAGTTGATATTGGGGTAATCCTATGTAAAGGGAGTTTGCGTAGTCAAGTCGTGAATTAATGACTGTTCCAACTACTACTGCTTTGTCCTCCTTTGGAATGAAGGGGATGAGTCTGCATAGCAGGCGGAGCAGATGGTGAGAACCACTGACTGCTGCTCTTATTTGTGCATCCATTGACATTTTCAAAAATGACTCAGAGACTCTTGGTCCTTGGGGAGATGGTCTGTCCAAAGATGGTGGGTGGTGTCCAAGGGATCTTGGTTCGGGAATTTTGGTTTGTGTGTAGGATAAGAAGCTCAGTTTTTTATTCGTTGAGTTTGAGGGAGCTAGTGGTCATCCAGTCGTCTATCAAAGTGAGGCATTTTTCTAGTTGCTGATGGTCTTTTTGTCCGGTGATACGAAAATATAGTTGCGTGTCGTCAGCGTATGAGTGGAAGCAGAGGTCTGATGATTTTGAGGAGTGGGCGGATGTATATGTTGAAGAGCACTGGCGACAAGGGTGATCCTTGAGGGACTCTGCAAGACATTGTCCGGGTTTCAGAGGTGAATGCTCCTAGTTTCACTGTCTGAGCGTTTTCCTAAGAAGGATGCAAACCATTGTAGATCTGAGTCTGTGACTCCTGCTACTTCTGTGAAGCGGATGAGTGGAGTATTGTGGTCCACTTTATCAAACGCTGCACTGAGGTCCAACAGAACCAGGAGACATGGTTCTCCGTCATCTGCTGCTTCGAGGGCATCATCCCATATCTTGAAGAGTGCTGTTTCTGTTCCATGGCCCGGGTGGAAGCCTGATTGCAAAGGGGCCAGGAGTTTGTGTGTGTGTCCAGGTGGCGTTGTATCTGCTGTACTACCGCTTTCTCCATAATCTTGGAGATGGTGTTAAGGCTTGTTATCAGTCTGCGGTGGTTAGGGTCTTGAGGGTCGAGGTTGGGTTTCTTTAGCAGGGGTTTGATGATGCCTTGTTTGAGGGTGCCTGGAACAGTCCCTTCTTTAAACTACTGATTTATTAGGTGAGTAATGGTGGGAGCCAAGATGTCGGAACATTCTTTCAGGAGTTTTGTGGGGATGATGTCAATTGGTGATGTGCTGTCTCTGAGGTTTTTGATGATTTTAGTGGTGTCCGTGGTGATTGGGGTCAGAGAAAACTTTGGTGGTTGTGGGATGTTCGTGTCGATATCATCTTTTCGCTTTGGTTGACTGAGGTTGGTTGTTTTTTTCTGATGAATTGTTTTCCGTATTTTGTCGATGAAAGAATCGAAATAACTCATTGCAGAAATCTTGGGTTTCGTTTGCTGGGGGCTCTAAGCATACCGGGTTCATCGACTGAGTGACTATTTTAAAATGTTCCCGAGGGCGGTTTAAGGCCGATGAGATGGTATTTGAGAAATAATCTTTTTTAGCTTTGAAGATTGCTTTGTGATAATTCTCTGTGAGTCCTTTTGTAGTTTGTGTGGTTTTCCTTGGTAGGATTTCTTCTCCATGCTCTTTCAGCTCTTCTGTGTTCTTGCTTGAGTAGAGTGAGAGAGCCATTAAACCATCCCGAGTTTTTCCTCTGGATGAGTGTTCTGCGTTTTGGAGCCACTGAGTCTGCTGATTGTAGTAACACCTTGTTTAGGGAGCTGAGTGTTTGTTCTATTGAGTGGCTTAAATTCAGCGTTGCTATTTTGTTTGATAAAGTGGTTTTGAAGGTTCCGGAGTGTAGTTTCTTCTGCGATCTGGTCCAATGAGTTGTTCTTGCAGGTTTCCATTTTTTGGTGGGTGGTATTAGTGGAGATTTTAAATTTGATGGCGTGGTGGTCCGTCCATGGTAGTGGTATGTTGATGTCCATATTTTGTTTGAAGATGAGATCCAGGGTGTGTCCTGAACCATGTGTGGGAGTCTTTATCAGTTGCTGAAGACCCAGTTCTTCCAGTTGGTTGATGCAGGCGGTCACGATAGGGTCTTGGGTAGAGTTTGCCCAGAGGTTAAAGTCCCCAAGTACCAGGAAGTTTTTGGATTTCAGGGTGTGTATTGAGATGAATTGCGTGGGGGGTGTAAGAAGATTGGTCTTTGGTCCTGGTGGTCTATAGCAAAGTAGAATGTAAGTGGTGTCATGGGGTGTTGATTGAAGCTGTAGCGTCAGTGTCTCCATAAAAGGCACTGAGTTCTGCAAAATTGGTTTGGTGAGCACAAGGTGAGATTTAAAGATCACTGCTAGGCCTCCTCCTTTTTTTTCCTTTCCGATGCTCAGTTAGGATCCTGTAGTTCTCTGGCACCAATTCGGTAAGGATGGTGTTGCAGTCGGCAGTTAGCCAGCTTTCTGTGATTAAGAGGCAATCTATGTTGTTTTGGGTGATGAAGTCGTGTACTTCCAGTCTGTGTTTGGCTGCAGACCTGGTGTTGATCATGGTGCATGCTAATTGTTGTGGTTGAGTTGGTATCTTCCTGTGTTTGATGGCTGATTGTAGGTCGGTCTTTAGTAGTTCTTTTCGTAGGATTTTTTTGAATGGAGGCTGGCAATGTTGAGGTGGTATTCCTTAGCCTGTGGAGAACTTCTGCTAAATATTTGAAGTATGGGACAGGAAGTGAAGTGAAATCTCCCCAATAGAACTCAGATGGTGAAAAAAAAAATCTTGACAGGGGTTATAACCCTCCTTTGCTCTATCCAAAAATGAAAAAAAAAAAGTTTTGCCTATAGTTCTAATTTAACAGGTTTAGACCATTCCCTACCTTATCATTTTATTCAAGAAAATGTTTGGCTACTGCGTGCTCTCAGCATATTAACTGAACTGTCACAGGCAACTCGTGATGTATATTACTGATCATGTGACAGCTGGTCAAAAGGTTGGAAAGCCCGCCTCCACCTCCCCGAATTAAGATCCTCTTACAAGGTCTTAAAATTTTGAGGTGACTAACGAAAAAAAAAATACACACTTTTTCCTGCTCCGACATCGGTTGGACACTGCAGCTGTGCGATGCGGGCCAAGAGCTGACAGATCACATAACCACTGATTGCCTGTTCTTGGTCTGCTCAGCGTGGAGACTAGTGACAGTCCCTGCACCCCATGCTCTGCTCCTCCTGCACTCACTAAAACACCAAGCTGGAAAGTTGGTGGGTACGGCTGATTCCAGCTCTCGGCTGCATGCTGAAATGAAAAGCCAGCCATCAGACAATATTGTCAGGATACCTCCTAAACCTGGCGTGGCTTTCCCCTATCATGGCTTTCCCCTATCATGGCCCACTATCACCTGACTCTGGGTAACAGAAGTAAACAACTTCTGTGACTCTAAAAGAGAAGCACAGCCAAAAAAGGTCTGGCTGTACAGCGGGTAAAATAAGTATTGAAATTTTTTTTTTCTAGGTAAATATATTTTCAAAGGTGCTATTGACATGAAATTTTCACCACGCTGGTAACAACCCATGCAATCCATCCATCCATACATACAAAAAAAACAAAACCAATAAGTTCAGAAATGAAGTTATGTGTAATAGAATTGAATGCCATAGGGAAGAAGTACTAAACACGCTAGCTGAAATGTATTTAATACTTCGTACAAAATCTTTTGTTGGTAATGACCACTTCAAAATGCCTCCTGTATGGAGAAGCTACTTGCATGCGTTGCTCAGGTGTGATTTTGGCCCATTCTTCCACACAAACAATTCTTAAATCTTCAAGGTTTCCGTGGGCCTTTTCTTCTTCTTCTCTTCAGTTCTTTCCATAGATTTTCTAAGTCATGTGATTGGTTGGGCTGTTCTAGCAGCTTTATTTTCTTTCTTTGAAACCAATTGAGAGCTTCCTTGGCTTTGTGTTTGGGATGACAGGCTTGTCTAAATGTTGTGCAGCAAACTTTAAACGAGCTTCAGCATGCTTTTTCTTCAGCAATGGAGTCTTGCGTGGTGAGCGTGCATACAGGCCATGGCGGTTGAGTGCATTTCTTATATTTTGCTTTTAAACAATTGTACCTGCTAATTCCAGGGCATTCTGAAGCTCTCCACAAGTGGTCTTTGGCTCTTGAACAATGCTTCTGATAATTCTTTCCGAGGAGCACCTGGTCATGGCCAGTTTATGGTGAAATTATGGTCTTTCTGCCTCTGGATTATGGCCCCAACAGTGCTCACTGGAACATTCAGTCGTTTAGAAATCTTTCTGTCCTTCTAGGTTGCCAAGGTCTTTGCTTTTTACCCACCGTGAGTTGTTTCTTGCGTGACACCTTGACAATGAGACACCTTTTCATAGGTCATCAGTTAAGACTGAACCAGCTGATATTAAGTTGCACTAACAAGGGGCAGGATTGCTTTCTAATTACTGATGGATTTCAGCTGGTATCTTGGCTTTCAATGCCTTTTTGCACCTCCTTTTCTTCATACTTTTCCCTGTGTCATTCCATTTTATTACACATAACTTAATTTCAGAATGTATTTGTTTTTGATTGGGGGGTTTGCGTCGTGACCCCATGGGGCAAAGGGCCGCGCAATACCACAGATGGACACCGGCGGCAAAAAGCGCACTGAGGCGATTTCAGTTCGCATAGGTAGCGCTATACAAGTCACTCATTCATTTTGTATATATGGATTGCATGGGTTGTTACTGACGTGAAAATTTTTGTCAATAGCACCTTTAGAAATATATTTACTTAGAAAAATGGTGACGTGTTCAATGCTTATTTTACCCGCTATGAGAGAGCGAGAGCGTTTTTTTAAAACTCAAGATATTTTCAGTTGTTGGGAATCCACAGTTGGACACTTCTGCACACCTTAGTCAGCACTGCAGGCCAAAGTCACACACTATACATTTTTTAAGCTCTTATCATAGCAGACATTGATGCATGCCATGTTTACCTGTGCAAAGTAGTAAATATATTAGAAGAAAATAGCAGTCCCACCCAACACCCTGAGGGCGAACCACTTCTGGAAAAGTTCTAATGAATAGTATTTCTTTACTTCCACCCGTTCACCTTCACTTTTATAGTGGGGGGTGAACTTGGCACTGGCAACTGAAAGGTTAATCTTGCACATCTAATGTGAGAAAATGGGCCTCATTGTGCCTCGCCCAGCCACTGCCTCGGGTCCTTCTCAAAGATTTCCTCATGTAGACTTTCCAGTGCCACTCCTGTTGTGATGCAGGTTTTCGTTCTTAGCTACTGTCATTGCATATTCCAGAGTGAGGTGTTGTGACAAGATGGGAGCTTTTTTCTCTGCTCCTGCAGAGGCTTGTTGTGTTGCATAATGTGTTTCACTCTAGCTTTTTTACAGAGTGCCCGAGGTTGCTTGAAGTGCAGCTTTAAAGATGGTTCTGCCCAGGATTGATAGTAAAAATGGTTTTTATAAAAAAAAAAAAAGTGCCCCGGATAAAAAATATTTGTTCCAAAATTAAAATTATGCAAAGTTCCAATGACCCCCCTCCCTGGTCATGTAAGGGTTAAATGACCAATAGGGAGGAGGAGCAGGACCTTGGCCATCTTGCAAGTAAAAATCTAGGTTGGCATACAACTTTGGCATTCTAAAGGCTCAATTCACAAAGCTTTAACAAAACCGTATCTTTATGTTGACCTTGTGACTGTAATTTTCCAATAGTATAAAAGTACGGATGTGGTACTGGACAGGCCTGTAGTTTATGGATTTCTTTTGTGGGTGTGCAACTGGGCATTTGCATCAGAGGCTACCCTTGGAACTGTTTATAACTATATTGCACTTTCAAGATCATACTATATCTAATCATCATAAAGACCAATCTTATTAGATGAATTGTCAATTAACAATAAAGGTCACATACTTAAAGGAGAAGTACAGCCAAAGCTTGTTTGGCTGTACTTCTCCTGTGGATTACAGGAGTGCAGTTTGTTTTGCACTCTTGTGACCCATTTTCAGCAGGCTGAAGTCAGCCGTCTGCTGACCTCACAGAGGCAAGATCGCAGCACTGGGGTCGGGATCCATCCACATGCCTAGACCCGCAACTGGCTTAGTGAGCTGCTGAGAGCCTTAGCTGGTCACTCCCGCCCCCTCCAGAGTCCAGAGCTCCAGTGAGCGAGGAGGGGGCAGAGCAGATATCGGTGATTGACAGTCACCAACTCTCTGCTTGGGGAGCTGTGAGAACTGATCGATCTGCGTCGTTAGATTGCTCGGTTCTCAGTGTTAGAGGCAGCGGGGGACAGATGCCGAATCGGACTGACGCTGCATCCACCTAGGTAAGTATGATTCAGAAAAAAATCTGTACCCCATACTTCTCGTTTAATATTGTATTGCTGTGTAAATCCATATAATCAGAACTGCTTAAAAAAAAAAACACTCCCTTGGTAGGCATAGGGGTATTTACAGACACAGGCTAGGAGACTCCAACAGGAATAGCGAGTACCCTAATTGAAGGTGTGTTTATAAATATACATGTGTATAGATATACCCAGAAACCTTGTCCAATTAATTTCTTCAGACATCAGCTATTTTCATTGTATATGTATCTCACCTCTGTGATGGTTGAACTACTATGCAATACTACTTTTTTACTTGGGTACCTATGAGGCCGACACATCTGGCTTAACTAGAAAGCAACATAAAGGGATATAGATATACAGTATATAACCCATTTAAAAAAAAATTTATATATATATATATACACACACCGTATATAAATAGGGCCCTCATCCAGCTTTGTAATTTCCCAATCTCTTTGGACCCAACTGAAAATAATTGTCACTTTTTGAAAAGGAACTTGATTTACTCATCAGCCTGATGGATAATTTTTCACCAAAGGTGACCTCTGCCAAGTAATTGATCGTTTAACTCAATTAGTGATGTACTCTTCAGCAGTGATGTTTCCCTGATATTTGAGACCTGGTTTTGGTCTCCCTTCCTTTTGGATTTTGAATTGTCCCTGTAAAGCTGGGGTTGTCACCACTTGTATTGTAGAATATGAAATGGATTAGAAATCCAACAGGCATAATTGGCACCGCTGGTCTTCTTGGTCAGTACAAAAGTGCATCAAAAGTGCATCAAAAGAGCATCAGTGTGACTGGGCTCTAAAATCATGGAAACCCTAGCCAGACCCCAAGCTGTGGGGAAGGCTTGTAATGTCAATTCAGACATTGGAAACCTGTATGTGCGGTCACCTCAGTACTTTTTGCAACACATGTTA
Source organism: Lithobates sylvaticus (assembly GCA_028564925.1). Taxonomy (NCBI): domain Eukaryota; kingdom Metazoa; phylum Chordata; class Amphibia; order Anura; family Ranidae; genus Lithobates; species Lithobates sylvaticus. The sequence goes on from CM053038.1 coordinate 77,973,415, forward strand.
GTTAGCCGCAAGATGCTGTACATGTCCAGGGTCATGGTGTATTACTATAGAACCCAGACCCTGAAGATCACCTCCGGAGATGTCCACCGTGATGGGCGAAGCCTGGACCCTAAATAAGTAGGGTTAACGTGGATAGGTAAGACAGAGGGGTCACCTTGCATCTGAACGTTACTGTAGCCCCACAATTCTGAAAATTAAGCTATCATATATATATCTATCAGGAAACCTAGATCTTTTTTCACTTTTTACAGTGTAAACTTTTCAAACTTGGCGCTAAAATTCAACCACTCAGAGCTTAGCCTCAAGTGTATGACCAGGCATAACATCAAACTGCAGGTCACACGCTTTACCACTACTTCTGCCTAGATCCCTTTTGGGTGCTTCCTCCCGCCCTTTTGCACTACAGGATGGTCTACGCATGAGTTGCTGCTTACTGGAACACCGCTTACCTTATTTCTGCACCTTTAGCCATAGCAATGACAAAAACTAGGAGAAAGGGAGCCCATAGCAAAAGCTCAGGTAAACAAAAAAACTCAATCTTATGGTGACAAGGCTTCCCTTGCATCGAAGCAGGACCCAGTTTATTACACTGGTCTCTGCATCTGCTTCTAGTCTATCTCAGGCATGCAACAAGACCTGCTTAATCTAACAAGTTCATGAATAAATATAATGGGCAATTTATAACAAGTTGGTCAATCCCCCACGAAAATCATTACTGAGCTCTAGTCAGTGGGGAAAAAAAAATCGACTCTGTCTGCGAAACCGCATCTAACTGGACTAGGAAAATGGTCAACCAACACAATCCTGTATTCCAGGACCGTACTTTAAGTGAGCATTTACCCTCTTTTGTGTGGATGCCTAGAAAAGGTAAAGAAAAAATTTCTCTAGATTTCTGATTTTCCATTTACATGCACAGAATCTTGTCGCTGAAGCTTCCTGTAAAAAGACGCCTCACACATATGCACTTTGAAGACATTTGACATTTCTTTGGTGAGGCACTTTAAATATTCATCAGATATGTTGCAGGAGGAAAGATTCTTCTATCCCAAGGGAACAGAGTGGGGGGGCATCTGTTACAGATTGTCTATCTCTGAGTAATAGATGTCTTATACCTGTGTGCTCAGTCAGTGGTTTCAAAGGGGTGCAAAATAGAGGTCAAAACTGTACCCCCCTCACCGCTTTCTTCTCTCAAATCAACCGAAATATGCACAAGGACAGTCAGATTTGTTGAATGTCATGAACCACCACTTGTTCCAGGAAGTAGTTGTGGCAGTACCTCTAGAGGACAGGTTCAAAGGATTCTATTCAAATTTGTTCACAGTACCAAAACCGAGTGGGGGTATTTGTCTTATCCTGAACCTAAAATTATTACACAAATACCTTCAAATTCCACAGTTTTGCATGGGATCCACAAGTATTGCCTTTCTGTGACAAGGGGAAAACTTTTTTTTAACATGGGTTCCTATGGAACATGTTCACATCAATGCATTTTTGTGCCTCTGCATTTTTGGAAAGGGTCGGGGACTTTTTTTCATGTAAAATGCAGCGTTTTGCATGTAATAGAAGTCAATGGACCCGCATCCAAAACGCAAGTACCGCGTTTTTGCCGCGATTTGCGTTTTTTTTTTTTACACTGTATATAGCTGGTTGCTAAGCAACCACAGTGTAAAAAAATAAATACAAAAACGCAAATCGCGGCAAAAACGCATGTCAAACGCGTCAAGCACCGCAAAAAGCACTGCAAAAACGCTCAAAAGCAAAATGCATAGATGTGAATCGAGCCTAAGATGCCCACTATGCCCCATTTATCCACCTTATCAGTGCTTTCTATGCTTTGCAGTAAGAGACCATTTGTTTTCCAGTTTGTTGCTCTGCCATTTGGCATATCCTCTGCTCCGAGTATTCACAAAGGTCCTTGCACCTCTTCTTGCCCTTATAAGAACTCGGGTAATCCAGGTCACAGATTATCTGGACAATTTTTTCTTCTGAAGGGACTCATCTCCTTTCCACTTGCATGCAAACTTCCACAGGACAATTCAGATGCTTCAGCTTTTGGGTGGATGATCAACTTCCAAAAATCTGCTCTCCAACCTACTCATCACCTGGAATACTTGGGTCTGATTTTGGACATGGCTCAAGCAAAAGTCTTCCTTCCAGAGAAAAAAAAACTGCTCGCTCAGAACTCTTCAGAGATACACCCTTCCTGTGGGAATCTCCATGAGATGTCTGGGTCTCATAGTAGCCTCTTTCAAGGTTGTCCCATTCATTCAATTTCATTTGAAACCTCTGCAACACAACAACTTGATGGCATAGGACATGCATTCTCCCTCTTGGGCTACTCCTGCTCCTTTGCAGCCAAGCAAGAAATTCCTTTAGCTTGGTGGATCTACAGTCTAGCCGTGATATTGGGGAAGTAATTTCTGCCATATCACTGGTAAGTGAGAATGACAAAGTGATAACCTTCTGTCAGGAAGACTGACTCTCTAATTGTCCTACCCGCAGGATTTCGAAAAGGGACAGCCTGCTTCCAAGTCCATCATTGCTAGATGGATAAGACAACCCCTCACCAGAGTTTAAACTCTAAAAGACAAAACTTCTCCTGTGCTTTTACATGCTCACTCCTTCAAATTGGTGGGCGTTTCCTTGGCATTCCAACATCAAACCTCGGTTGCCCAGCTTTATAAGGCCAGCACCTAGTCTTCTGTTGTATCGGGTGGACATCTAATCTTCTGCAGATAGGGCTTTTGCCCACAAGGTTCTTGCAGCGGTACTCTAAAGCCGAGTCTGTTGAACCTTGCTATTGTTAGGCCTGTTGGCACAGCTTTGGTTTGCCTAGTTATTTTTCATCCTTTTCATTTATTGCTTTAACTATAAATATTCAGCCTATGTTTTATACTATACGATTAAGGTTAAAAGTCAAGTTTTGACTTAATTGTAAATTCCATATTATGAAGTACAAGACATAGGCCACCCTCCCTTCTATTCCTGAGTTACTCTGCATTGCTTGCTACAAAACTGAGGAATCAGAGTGGGGTGTGGTTATAGGAAGGACCCAGGATCTACGAATATTCAATATGTGTCCTAGAATAGGCTCCAAGATATGGAACTTTCAAAGGACTAGTAAGCTGCAGTATATCACATTTTTGTCCTTGGATTCAGATATACCTTTTTAAAGAGAAATTTGGGAATGGCAAAAAAAAAAATCACTCACCTAGATGACTGCAGTTGGGATCCCAGCTGCAGCTGTCCCCCGTCAGCTCTGCCCAATAAATGAGCAAACATTGCTTATCGCCCGGTTCTCCACTTGGCTCTGAGCAGAGAGAGGTGATTGTTATTCACCAGCTCTCTGATCTGCCCCTCCAGTGCTCACTGGATAGGGTGGGAGTGGCTGGCATGTTGAGAGGCTGCCAGTCCACAACTGTAAAGTCTGGATCTTTCCAGAGCCTGGACCAGCTGAGTGATGTCTAAAGCCAGCTGTCGGATGAAAATGGGTCACAAGAGTACAAAACTAACTACACTTTTGTGATACCATAGAAGTAGTATAGCCAAAATGGCTTTGGCTATACTTCTCCTTTTATTGCAAATGACCTAATTTGGTACTGCAGGCATGTGACACATCAGATGCTTTTGGTGAAGTGTGTCTTCAGGAGGGTAGAGGTTTTTGAATGAAGAGCCAAAGTAACTGCAGAGTCTCTTTTTACCAAAATAACTTTTTCTGACTCCTGGTGACTTTTGTTTTTTTGTGTACATCCCTGCTCTATTCTCCGTAGACATGTGCAATTCGTTTAGTTTTTTTTCGTTATTTTCGTTCGTTCGTTTTCGTACGAATGAACGAATAATTTGAATCGTACGAATCCGAATAACGAATCGTTCGAATCGTACGAATCCGATTAACGAATCATTAGAATCCGAAAAACAACGAAAATCCGAAAAAAACTAAATTAGAAACAACGAATGTACTAATGAAGAAAATCCGAAAAACGAAAACGAACGAAAAAATTTGTACATTCGTAACTTTTTTTTTTTTTGTTGAATTGGTAATTTTCCGTGTCCCTTACAATGGTGCTGCTAAACGTGCTTCAAGTGGATTGAACCAAAAAATTCGTACATTCGTAACTTTTTTTTCGATTCGTAACTTTTTTTTTCGATTCGTAACTTTTTTTTTTCGATTCGTAACTTTTTTTTTTTTTTCGATTTGTAATTTTCCGTGTCTCTATTGAACCAAAAAATTCGTACATTCGTAACTTTTTTTTTTTCGATTCGTAACTTTTTTTTTTTTTCGATTTGTAATTTTCCGTGTCTCTATTGAACCAAACAATTCGTACATTCGTAACTTTTTTTTCGATTCGTAACTTTTTTTATTTATTTTTTATTTTTTTTCGATTTGTAATTTTCTGTGTCTCTATTGAACAAAAAAATTCGTACATTCGTAACTTTTTTTTTTTCGATTCGTAATTTATTAAAATGTAATAGCATACACATTACATCAAATTATGAATTATGCTCCGATTACGAATAAATACGAATGTGTCCGAAAATGTAACTAACGAAAAACGAATCAACGAAAAAATAACTCTTACGAATGTACGAATCGTTACGAACACCGACTTACGAATCCGAACAACGACGACGTACGAATCGACGGAAACGAAAGAAAAAAACGATTTTTTTTCGGAAACGAAAAAACGAAACGAAAATAAACGAATTTTTTTGTTGTGCACATGTCTAATTCTCAGCATGCAGAGAATAGACCCAGATGCCAGAGACAAAGTCCTGCCCCAATGCATGGAAATTACAGCCTCAGTAGTCGCCCAAAGGCTGAAGATTACTGCGAGACTTGGAAAGATCAGCAGCAGAGACGGAAGGAGGACACAGCGGTGACCGGATCATTGTTAGGGATGGCACGGGAGGAGTTAAGCATGTGCCATATTTTGCAAGTATGTTGTGCAGATTATCGCAAACGTTTTTACTCCACCAAATTACTTCCGCTTTAATGATAGGTCCACATTAATGTAGTCTCTGTTTATTATGACAGATAAAAGCATCAAGCCTATTACATGCTATCACATGCTCAGACCCATATATGTATACCATTAACTGTGGGATCCAGAAATATTTTATCATCTAATTGCATATGCTGGTAATGACAGTTTACTGCCGAGGCTCCAAATGCAAAACAAGATAGTGCAGCATTTCCCACTGCATATAGTACTTATTTAAACAATTATACAGCACAATTAAGTTGAGGTTCTCTGCAATGACTTCAGTTGTGCAATGCAGGTATATAATCTGCAACTTAAAGCAGCCTTTAACCAAAAACAAAGTTAATATATTGCAGCTTACCAATCATTAGATGTGGTGGCTGCATTAGTTTTAGTTTGTTGGCTTAATTTCTCCCTTTTTTTTTCACCTGGTGATCTGGCCAGTAGCACACCTCCTGTATTAGTGCCCCCTCTTTGTATTAAAGAGCACAGGGGCACCTTTAAACAGCTGCATTGTCAGTCTGCAGGAAAGGAGTGTTGGATGTACTAGCAGATTTAGATAAACAAATTGAAGCCAAATTCCAACTGACACTTTATAGGCAGTTACAGCAACAGTTTTTATTTTTTTTATCAGTTGTATGTGTCAATGGCTGCATATTTCTTGCTCCTGGATCATAGTTTGGGAACAGGTGGGGCAAAAGGATTGTTTAAGCTAGCAACTTCTCTTTACCACTGTACACATTTACTCTCAGATTTGAGAATATTCAACCAATATTTTTTATGAACCTGTTCAGTAGTTTTCCCCAGACATCTCGTATTGTAAATGGGTAATTTTACTTCTGTTATACTTCTGTTATAGGCACTTTAGGAAGCACTTAAAATAAAATATGCCTCTATAGGCTTGTTTTTCAGGATTCTTTAATGATATTTATTCCTCTGTTACCGAGCGCTCATAGACATAGGCTAAAAAACACCTGAATACCCGACTGTCGCGTAGATCCAGATCAGCAGCTTAAAAAAGTAGCAGTAGGAACAAGCAGGCAGATAAGAAAACCCCCACCAGCAGTCAGAATACAATAAATGCAGTAGGTGAGTTGTTCATCCACATGGTGTAGATGGAGAAATCTGTTTGAGGGGGGCCTTAAAGCGATTGTAAGGGTTCGTTTTTTTTTTGTCATACTTGGCTCCACTGTGCCGCTCGTTTTGCACAGAATGGCCCCAAACCTAGTCTTGTGAGGTTCCCCCGGAGGCTCTCGCGGCTCCTCCCCACATCAGATAACCCCTAGGGGAAGCACTCTTCAGGGGGGTTACCTTGCGGGCACACTCCCAAGTCCAGCATTCGTCGGCTACACTCGCCCCCGACGCCCACCTCATTTGATTAACAGCAGCGGGAGCCAATGGCTGCGCTGCTATCTATCCATTCAAGAGCCGAGAACCCCCGGGGGCGGTCACTGCCAGGTGTTTTTTCACCTTAATGCATAGGAAGCATTAAGGTGAAAAAACACGAAGGTTTACAGCCCCTTTAATGTTTACGTAAAGGTAATCCGATGGGACCTTTACAGTGCAGTAAAAGCAATCGGGTGGCTGTACATCCGCCCACATCACTTTTACTGAAAAGCTGGTTGTAAACTGGAAAAAATAAAGATAATCGACTTATGGCTGTTGCTGCAGGTGTTTGCTTGTTTTAACCCATTATATTCAGAATGTATATGTACCGCTTTTAGATGCCAAGCAGTTAATTTAAATTTAGATGCGGCTGTATTAAGCACAGAAATATGAGGTGTGTCTAAAATGTTCTGTGAATGGTCCGATGCGTCAACAGCAACACGGGCCAGGTGTGTGCGCATGCACATGGCTATCCAGAGACACGTCGAGAAGCTCCACCTTGCGTGGAGTACATGTGACTGTCAAGGTAAACACGCTGTGGGCAGTCGAACGTAGTCAGTGTGAGAGGTAGGGTCACAGTGCAATGGAGCAACGAATGAGCATCAAATTCTGCTACAAATTGGGGAAAACCATGACCGAGTCGCATGAAATGTTGGTGCAAGTGTACAGAACGGAAGCTGTGAGCAGAAAATGTGTTTACAACTGGTTCAAATGCTTTCGTGGCGGGAAGGAATTTTCAGAGGATTAGCTACGTTCGGTTTGGCCTTCAACAAGCGGAAACCCAGACATGATCGAGAGTGTGCAACAAATGCTGCTACGAGATTGGCAGCTAATTCTACGATTGACGGTGGAGGAATTGGGCATTAGCAAGGACACAGTGCACACTATCGTCCGAAGATTTGAGCGAACAGAAGATCTGTCCCTGGTTTGTGCCGCACAAGCTGACAGACGAACAGAAAGCAAAATGGATGGAAACCTCTGAAGATTTCATTACAATGTGTTATCAGGATCCATCCTTTCTGCAAACCATCACAGGGGTTGCCTAGTGCTACCAGTTTGATCTGGAATCTAAGTGGCAATCGATGAAATGGCATAGTCTTCCTTGTGACTCTGCTGACTTCTGTTTCGCCACCTGAAGAGCGCCGTGAAAGGCGCACGTTTTGCGGGTGTTGCGGCAAACCAAGAATGTGTGACAGCGGTTTTGCAGTCAATTATTAAATAGACCTTTTGCTGACAATTTCCAAAAGCATTATGGACGTTGCCAAAAGTGTGTTGTGAAGGATGGAGATTATTTTGAAGGCCAATAAAAGGGAATATCTGTTTAGTTTGTTTTCTAAAACCATTCACCAAATTTTAGACACACCTCGTATATTATATTTGTCATTAGACCAATCTTGCTCAACCCTTTAAACACGGAGGAACCCTTAAAATAACTTTCCAGTCTCAGGTAAATTACTATACAGTGGGTAAAATAAGTATTGAACATGTCGCCATTTTTCTAGGTTAAATATATTTTTTAAGATGCTATTGACATGAAATTTTCACCATATGTCGGTAACAACCCTTGCAACCCATACATACAAAGACACCAAAACAAATACTTTCAGAAATGAAGTTATATGTAATTAAATGGAATGACACAGGGAAAAAGTGTTGAACACGCTAACTGAAATTTATTTAATACTTACAAAATTTATGTTGGTAATGACAGCTTCAAGATGCCTCCTGTATAGAGAAACTAGTGTGTTTTTTGACCCATTCTTCTACAGAATCTACACAAACAAAATGTGTCTTCAAATCCTGAAGGTTCCGTGGGGCTCTTTTGTGAACTATAGATTTTCTATTGGCTTTAAGTCATGTGATCAGCTAGGCCGTTTTATTTTCTCTTTCTTTGAAACCAATTGAGAGTTTCCTTGGCTTTTGTGTTTGGGATCATGATCTTGCTTGAAATGTCCACCCTTGTTTCATCTTCATCCTGGTAGAAAGGCAGCAGATTTTTTTATCAAAAATGTCTTGGTACATCTTTCCATTCATCCATCCTTCTAAGATATGAAGTTTGCCAGTATCGTATGCGGAAAAACAGCCCCACACCATGATATTCCCACCTCCAAACTTCACTGTTGGTATGGGGGTGTTTTTGAGGTGATGTGCAGTGCCATTTGACCTCCAAACATGGGTGTGTATTATGGCATCCAAAGAGTTCAAATTCGGTCTCATCTGACCATTTCTCCCAGTATTTCACAGGCTTGTCTAAATGTTGTGCAGAAAACTTTAAACAAGCTTCAGCAATGGAGTCTTGCGTGGTGAGCGTGCATACAGGACATGGCGGTTGAATGCATTACTTTTTTTTTTTTTTCTCTTTGAAATAATTGTACATGCTAATTCCTTTCTGAATCCCTCCACAAGTGTTCCTTGGCTCTTGGACAACTTTCCTGATAATTCTTTTCACTCCTCTGTCAGAAATCCTGTGAGGAGCACCTGGTTGTGGCTGGTTTGTGGTGAAATTATGTTCTTTCCACTTTCGGATTATGGCCTCAACAGTGCTCACTGGAACATTCAGAAGTTTAGAAATCCTTCTGTAACCAATGCCATCAGTATGTTTTGCAACAATAAGGTTGCAAAGGTTTTGAGAGAGCTCTTTGCTTTTACCCATCATGAGATATTTCTTATGTGACACCTTAGTGTTGAGACTGAACCAGCTGATATTAATTTGCACAGACCAGGTGCAGGGTTTCTTTCTATTTACTGGTGGATTTCAGCTGGTGTCTTGGCTTTCCATGCCTTTTTGCATGTGTTCAATACTTTTATTTTTTTTCCCTGTGCCGTGCCATTCCATTTTATTACACAAAACTTAATTTCTGAACATATTTGTTTAGGTTTCTCTGTATGTATGGATTTCATGGGATGTTACCGACGTGGTGAAAATATCATGTCCATAGCACCTTTAGAAATAGGATTACCTAGAAAAATGGTGACGTGTTCAATACTTTTTACCTACTTGTATGTACAACTTGGTGGGATGGTCAGTGGGAAGAATGTGTCTTACACGTGTGGTTATCAAGAAGAATTACCCTCTTACAGATGGCTAAAAAGATCATTGGTATCTGTGGGAACTTATTTGAGGTGCACCGATTTACCGCTAGACTCTAACCCTAGAGTTCCAGGGAACCCTGGTTAAGAAACCCTGCATTAGACTTATGAGAAAAAGGCTGGTTATTCCTTTAATTAGAGCCAGAATGTTCACCCATGTTTTTATTATGGATAAAAACAGTGTCGGTGACTGCTAAGCCGACATTTTTTATATTAACATTTACATTAAACAGACCTTTTACACTGTTATCTTAAAAAAAATATATATATATATATTTTTTTTTAATATATGTAACCTATACACACACACACACAACGTACCTTCCTTTTTCAAAAGGCGTTAAAACTCATTTGTCATTCTCAGTAAGGCCCCTTCTCCGCGGGGCGGATCCATTTAGCTGAGTCCGCCAGCTCAGCAGATCGCTCCCTTGATCTCCGCTGAGCCCCTAGTCCGTCTCTGCTCACTGAACAGGGCGGGGCCTGTCAGAGCACCGCTGATTCCTATGGAGAGAACGGACAGCATGTTCGTTTTCATCAGATCTCATCTGATCCAATCCGCCAAGACGGATGGCGAACGTATCGCCATACGTCTGTTTTTAGCGGATCGGACAGCAGACAGGTGTCAGCGGACACATCTCCGCTGACATCCGTCTCCCCATAGAAGTCAATGGCTTGCCTGCTCGGATCTGCTTGAAAAACACAGGCAGATCTGAGCAGGCTTATTGTGTTAAAGGGGCCTAAGCTGTGTCATTGCTTGTTAAATTGTCAGCAGAGAGACTTCATTACTTTTTCTTTACTGTTATGTACTGTATTACACAGAAATAAAAGTCTACTAGTGTTCATTAGATTTACATTAACAGAATATTCTTTATTCTTCATCTTTAGGCAGCTAGAAGTGATTAAACTTCTGCGGCAGACAGGGGCTCATCTTTCCTGGGAGGAGTTGGAGCACAGCGGCACAGAACTCTGCAGGTAAGAAAACTCTTCAGACTTTGTAGTCCTTGCTATGCATTTTCTTACGATCGTGTCACTAGCAGTAAAAAGGGTCACTGGTTCGAATCCCAACCACGACACCACCTGCCTGGAGTTTGCATGTTCTCCCTGTGCCTGCGTGGGTTTCCTCCCACACTCCAAAGACATGCTGGTAGGTTAATTGGCTTCGGTCCAAATTTGGCCCTAGTATATGAATGTGAGTTGGAGACCTTTAATTGATGTATGTGTGGAGCGCTGCGTAAATTGACAGGTCTATATGGGTACCTTTTATAATTTAGTGAAAAATTTTTGTAAAAAAAAATAGATTTTCTACTTTTTGTTATAAAAAAAATCTAATAAACTCAATTTTAGTCAAATATTTGGGCCAAAATGTATTCAGCCACATTTCTTTAGTAAAAAAAATGCCAATAACTTTTTGTTTACATGAAAACATATAATAGATGAGCATCTTAATGAGACACAATGTACATGTTGTTGCATTTTTTTTTTCCACACAGTATGCGCAGCGATTTTTCAAACGCATTTTTTGGGAAAAAATACACTTTTTTTTATTTTAGACACACACACACTCATTAAGGATGGACTGGTGTCTTTATTCAACCTTACTAACTATGTAATCAATTATGAAATTAATCGATTTCTACTCTAAAATTTGGGGGGTTTTATGCCATCTGGGCATTCCATGGCCGCCGAAACTGTGATTGGCAGAGAGAAGTGAAATAAAATTTTTAAATTTTCCTTCCATTTTTTTTCTTTGTTATGATTTTTATTGTTATCTCAGGGAATGTAAATATCCCCTATGATAGCAATAGGCAGTGACAGGTACTCTTTTTTTTGAAAAAATTGGGGTCTATTAGACCCTAGATCTTTCCTCTGCCCTCAAAGCATCTGACCACACCAAGATTGGTGTGATAAAATGCTTTCCCAATTTCCCAATGGCGCGGTTTATATCCGGGAGGGGGGACATTCCCTCCCACTGCTTGTAAAAGCAGTCTAGAGGCTAATTACCCGCTAGAATTGCTTTTACATGAAAGCCGATCACTGGCTGAAAAGAATGATACCAAGATGATACCTAAACCTGCAGGCATCATTCTGGTATAACCATTCAAAGTCCAGCAACATACTGGACATATATTGTAATCTTTTTTTTTTCATGCAGCCTCTTGGCTGAACGAAAAAAAAGAGATTGATTGGTGGGTATGCCCACCATTAGAATACCTCCCTTCATCCACCCACTTCTAATGATGGGCATCCTCCCGCAAAAGTTATGCCGTGTACACACGGTCGGAATTTCGACCGTATGTACGTGGCATTAGGAGCCAATCGCTCCTCCCCCCCCTGCTGCCCCCATGCTTCGGCATATATGCTCTTTTTTTTTTAACTGTGGTGGTGAAATCACCTCCTACAGCGTTGGAGTCGCGGCTTTATGTATCGTGGGAGCAAACGCTGTTGCTGTCAAGATAAATAAATCCGCGTTGCAACTGAATGGCGCACCTGAAAACAAAAAAATGCTCAACACTAAAACACAGTAAACAAAATTACATACCTGAAAAGCAAGCATGATAAAACATGATAAAACATAATAAAACATTGCAGAATAGAATGGAGTAAAAAAAAGAGCAACAATAGAGAGAGAATAGAGTGAGAGAGAGAACAATAAAACGACAACTATTTTATTTTTTTTTATTTTTGAGATTCACAGGTAAAAAAGCTCCTGACTGAAGCGACTGAATCAAAACGCTACCACAAAAAAACTGTTAGCGATCGCAGGGATCAGGCCTGACTCTGCGAACGCTGCAGTTATGTGTGCTTAGTGTTTTGTAAGTGACAGTGATCGATCGATACTGCACTTGGGTGGGCTGGGCTGGGCGGAGGGGAAAACGCAGGTGCTAGCAGGTATCTGGGCTGATCCCGCTAACAATGCGTTTTTTTTTGGAACCCTAAACTGCTGGGACGCTAGTATAGATCTGATCAGATCAGATATCGATCTGTTCAGATACTGTGCCACTAAGGGAGGTGTATGCTTTGCGCGTGGGTGTTTGCGGTACTGGCACTAACCTGGGGCGACGCAGACCTTATTTGACCCTAAAACCTAATTGATATCACCCGCCGGGCGATCAGGGGGTTAAACCGTTATTGGGTAATAAATGGCGGGTGCCCTGACAGTATAAAAAACAAGCTAACTAACCAGCGTCACCCGTAACAGTAATACAAAAAAAAACTGGTTACCTAGCGACACTAATGCAGCGATCAGAAAAACGATCGCTTAGTGACACTGGCAAAAGGGGGTGAAAGGGTTAACTAGGGGCAATCAGGGGGTTAACCTTTATTAGGTAATATATGGGGGTACCTGACGCTATATAAAAACCTGACGGGGAACCTAAATAACGAAATAACTAACTGGCTAACCAGCGTCACAGTGACAGTTATACAGTGATCACTGGTGAAAGGGTTAACTCTAGGGGCAATCAGGGGGTTAAAACCTTTATTTAGGTTGTAATATGGGGGTACCTGACCTATAAACCTATTTATGAACCTATATAAACATGGCGGTTACCTAAAAAAAAAAAAATGGTTACCTAGCGACACTAATGCAGCGATCAGAAAAACGATCGCTTAGTGACACTGGCAAAAGGGGGGTGAAAGGGTTAACTAGGGGCAATCAGGGGGTTAAAACCTTTATTAGGTAATATATGGGGGTACCTGACGCTATATAAAAACCTGACGGGGAACCTAAATAACAAAATAACTAACTGGCTAACCAGCGTCACCAGTGACAGTTTTATACAGTGATCACTGGTGAAAGGGTTAACTCTAGGGGCAATCAGGGGGTTAAAACCTTTATTTAGGTTGTAATATGGGGGTACCTGACCTATAAACCTATTTATGAACCTATATAAACATGGCGGTTACCTAAAAAAAAAAATGGTTACCTAGCGACAGCAGTGACACTAATAAAGCGATCAGAAAAACGATCGCTTAGTGACACTGGCAAAAGGGGGTGAAAGGGTTACCTGGGGGGCAATCAAGGGGTTAAACCTTTATTAGGGGGGGGTAGGGGGCTACCTTGGACCTAAAACTAACTGCCCTGACAGTTATTACAGTCACACTGACACTAAATGCAGTGATCAGTAAATAAATGATCACTGCAATTAGTGACACTGTGACTGGGGGGGGGAGGGGGTGATCTGGGGGGTGATCAGGGGGTGACAGGGGGGTGGAATATGTGCCTAACTGTACTGGTGTCAGTGTAGTGTTGTGCACTAACCTGTACATGTTCGCCGCTCGGCGTCTCCGGTCACATAGACCGGCGCACCGAGCGTGACATCACTTCCGCCTTCCTGTCTATACAATAGACAGGAAGGGGAAGTTTCTCATTGGCCAGGAGCGATCGCGAGGGGGTGGCCAGAAACCACTGGCCGTCCCCTCGTCCCGGATCGCTCCTGAAGCGATCCCGACCGTCCCCGCCGGCGGAGGGGGGTCCGATCGGACCCCCCAACCGCCGGAAGAATGTCACGTACAGGTACGTGATTCTGCCTGTACGTGCCATTCTGCCGACGTAAATATACAGGGGGCGGTCGGGAAGTGGTTAAAGAAATGATATAATAGATGAGCATCTTAATGAGACACAATGTACAGGGATAGGGACAATTGTAGACACCCACACTCATTAAGGATGGACTGGTGTCTTTATTCAACCTTACTAACTATGTAATCAATTATGAAATTAATCGATTACTCTTTTCATAATCGACCAGTAACATAATGGTATTAAAAAAACTAAAATTAGCCCTTTAGAGTACAAAAAGAGTAAATAGCTACTGTAAATTTTTACTTTCACTGTTGCACAGTAAAAAAAAAAATGAACCCCTTACAGTAGCGATTGTTTGCTCTTTTTGTACTATAAAGGTTTTTTTATTTATTTTTTAACCCCATTATGTTACTAATCGTCTTAGGCCTGGTTCACAGCTATGTGTGTTTTGGTGTTTTTTTGCAGAAACGCACTACAGTTCATTTAACTGTCAATCTATGCTTTTTTTCAGCTGCTGCATATTTGAAAAGGGTCAGGGACTTTTTTTAATGCAAAACGGTGCTTTTTTGGTTCAATATACTTCAATGGAGACGCTGCAGAAAAGCATGTAATGCTTTTTTGCAGCAATGTGTGTTTTTTTTTATTTATTTTTTTTTTTTAATCTGCCCAACAACAAATTGGCCAAAAAAGGCATTAAAAAATCCAAAAAACTCAAAATCGCTGCCAAATTAAGGGGCAAAAAAAATCAAAACGTACAGCAAAAAGCACTGCAGAAACAGATAAAAAGCAAACTACATAGGTGTGTACTGAGCCTTATGCTGGCCACACGGATCAATTTTTTTAGACAAGAATATTCACACGAAAAAATCTTTTTACATTCGCTGAATGAAAGAATGTTTGAAATTTTCACTTCTGTTTTAAAACGACTGTAATTTCTGAACGAAAACCACCTACACTGTCTGAAAATTCCTTTAACCAAGAAGTTTTCTATTTCTAAATTTTCCTGTCACTGTGGTTGAAAACTAACATCGATTTGACCCCACTAACAATTAGAAAATCGAAGGAACGTTCTTAAAATGTTGTTTTTTTTTTTTTTTTTTTTTTTTTTTTTTTTTGAAGGAATACATTGTTTTTGTATGGCTAGCATATAATATATTACAGTTCTGTTTGAACATCTGCAAAACAGTCAACTTTTTTTTTTCTTTTAAATGAAAAAATTGATCTCTGATGGTATTTACTAAAATTCAACCTCTAACAGTATATACAGTATATCTCTTCTGTCTGTTATTCTCAGAGTGGATTAAAGATTTTACTCCGTAACCATACAGTTGGTTATTTTATATTCACCACTGCATATAGAGATACCGGTATTTAAGAATAAATTGCCTTTTTTTTTTTTTTAACTTTACATATTAACTAAATGGTACACCACACTTTTTTAAGGTTATTAACCCATTAATCGAAACAATAATCGGCCAACTAATTGATTACGAAAATAACCGTTAGTTGCAGCTCTACTCAAAACTTCCATCTGCAGAACTATCTGTATTGACTTATCTAGCATCGGAGTAAATTAAAATCTTTCATCAACTGTCATTTTCCTGCACAGATAAAAATCTGAATGGCTACCTATTGGGAAAAAGCCATTCAGACATTCATAAAGATTTTACATCATCCACAAGTGACTAATGCAGGCTGCTATGGCAGACCTATCCTTTAGAGAATGCTAATTGCCTGGTTGTCATGCTGATGCTTTGACTTCACCTCTACATTAATTTACTGACCTGGAATGAGAACAATAATAAGGAATTGGATGCTTAATTATAGCATGCTTCAGGTCTGCGTCCAAGTGATTGAGAGGCAGCCAGCATTTTTGAGGTGGACTACTCCATACATCTTGCTACAAGTATATTTTACACCAATGTGATTCTTTGTGCTCTACAAAGTCGCACACAAGCCGACTTTGTAGCGAGTTTTGAGGGTTTACATCAGAGGTCTTCAAACTATGGCCCTCCAGTTGTTCAGGAACTACAATTCCCATCATGCCGTCATGTCTGTGAATGTCAGAGTTTTACAATGCCTCATGGGATGTGAAGTTCCGCAACAGCTGGAGGGCCGTAGTTTTAGGATCCTTGGTTTACATTGAAGTCTATGGCCCTCAAGTCACATGAAGGTCAGACCAAAGTAGTGCAGGAACTACTTTAACCAGTTCCGCTCCAGAGCAATTTTTATTTTATTTTCTGCATACATGTAAAAAATCTTAATTTTTGGCAATAAAATTAAACCCCCAGAACATTTTATATTTTCTGAAAGCAGAGGCCCTGTAGAATAAAAAGGTGGTGATTGTAAATTTTTATTTCACATATTATTTGCACAAGTGTTTGTTAAATGCAAATTTTCAGAAAAAAAATATAGTAAAATAAATAAACCACACCATTTAATAACCATTTTTGGTAAAATATAAAAGATGTGGTTGCATTGAGTAAATAGATACCAAACATTCCATGTCTTAAAATTGCGTGCACCCACAATGTCGGCAAAAATGATGGTGCCCAAAATACCCCATAGGTGACGCTTTAAAAGCCTTGAGGCTGGGTTCACACTGCTGTACGGAGCGGCTCACAGCAGGGGTCCGGTGCGTCTCTGTTTACTGTTTCAGGTCCAATTTCAGTCTGAATTTTTTTGCTGAATTCGGACCTGAAATGGACCAGAATACTCACAGGACTCCTGTGCAATTCACTTCGGAGATGTGTGAACCGGCTCCAAAGAGAGCTGGTCACAATCTCCTGGCATGCGAATTGGATGTGGAGAAACATCCCTGCATCCAATTTGCAATAGTGTGAACCCGGCCTTACAGTTCATCAGTTTAATATTAACTAGTAGCTCTTGTGCTAGAATTATTGTTCTCACTCGTTTGTGCAGGGCTACAAGGGTTTTCGGCTATCTTTTTATTTTTTTTTATTTTTTTATTTTCACTTGACTGCTATCACAAGAGGTTAATACCCCTATATGATGGCATTGGGCAGATGACAGGTACTCTTTATGGAGACATTAGGGGTCTAATGGACTCCAATGTCTCCCCTGCCCTTCACACCATCTAACCAAGCACAGATCGGCTTGGTTAGATGTGTCCCCTGGCTGTGCTGGCCAGGAAAGGGTGCATCTGAAACCAGAAGTGACATCACTTCAGGTTTAACTGTTTGCAGTGAGATTGAGGCAAATCCATGCCTCAATCTCACATGCAATCTCCCTGTCCCTACCGCCGGCTGTGGTTCCAGACTCCAGTGAGTGCTGCACAGCCCGGGAAACACAGGAGGGGGGGGGGCACCGTGCTGCTGGCTGTGTGAAAATGATCGGAAGTTGTGGAGATGCCGCATCACTTTCACTTTGAAGCCAAATTGGTTAAAGTTGCTGTGACTTTAAGTCGCACATATATGAATGGTACTTCTTGGGAAACTTGGGGTGCAACTTTTAATGTGACTTTAAGGTCCAAAGTCTCTCTTGACAAGTTGCACAAGTGTGAATGAGGCCATAACAGTATGATAAAAAAAAAAGAGGATAGATATGAAAGCAGGTAAGAGCTAGCTTAGGAAGCCCCTGGAAAGAATTAGAAAATACAGACTAACTTGAAACTGTGGTAAAAATAGAGGCGTCTCCCAGACCAACCGGTAATAGACGGGTCTTTTTTTTTTTTTTTTTGCAGCTAGCAAGCGAAATGGATGGAAGAATCATCCTTCCTCAACTGTGACATTGTAGTCTGACAGTGAGATTAAAAGTCGCTGATCAAAAAAGTTTTCAAGCTTGTCCCTTTTAATCCCTAGCCACCGATCGTACAGAAATATGTGGCCGGGCCTTGGCGCAGAGGGGGCCACATATTGCGTGCATTAGCATCAAAAGAGCTGTGCAGAGAGGGAGCTCCTGGCACAGTGACAGGAAGCTCCCGATCGCTTCTTATGATCAGTAAGGATGAGCTCAGGCATGTTCGCAAACTGCACGTGCAGAGCCCGCCAGGAAGTCGCCGATGCGCTAATCACAGGCAGTGAGACATTTCCCGATATCTGCAGCCGCGCATCGGGACAATGTCTCACTGCTTGTGATTAGCGCTGTGCAGTGCCGACTTCCTGGCGGGCTCTGCACGTGCTGTTTGCAAACACGCCTGAGCTCATCCTTAATGATCAGTTTTCCGATCATGTGACAGCCAATCACAGCAGTCACAAGCCCCATCCCCTGGAATGCCAAACCCCTTAAAGGACCAACGGGAGCCGGCCCAAGGTGTTAACAGAAGTCGAGTAAACAATCAACTTCTGTCAAATAGTAACAGCCACAGACTGATCAAAATTCGGTCGGTCTATGCTGAACCTGTAAAATTTCGGTCTGTGCTTTTACCTTTTCTAAAAAAAAAAATGTAAAAAAATTAAGGAATATCATGGCTGTGATTGGTACCACCTCAACCTTTGCTTCAGTTTTCAGAGACTGTTACAACTGGTGATGGTTTGCAAAAGGTGAGGATGCAGCTATGAACAAATGCTGCATTTTTGCTTTAAACTTTAAAGACGACAGCAGGCTGGTTTATGGATTATGTGGACTATTTTGGGAAGAAAACGATGTCCAGAGCAAAGCAACTCTCAGGCCTGCTCTTCTATTAACACACTAAGATTTGTCATCAAAATTCTATAGAGACACAAGGCCGGCTGTGAGGTGTGCAGTGCATTCCAGGCCGGGTCACAATATTCGCATACTTGAGGCTTGAAAATGTGCAGGGAATGCAGCAACACACTGAAATACCAGAGTATGTAGGGAGAGGCTGACACATGCCATTCCTTCCCACAGAGCAGCAGAACTGTCTCTTCTCTGCCCCACCTTTCATCCGCTCAGCCAGTGGAACTGGTTTTCTGGCTGCTGGTTATTTTAGAGATGGGGGGAATGAAGGGGTGCAAAGTCCAGGCGGATAAAGGAAGCCTGTACTACAGTAATATAAAAAGTAACTTTTACAATACCCCCAGCTTTTTTCCCATTAAAGTGTGTGTTTTTCTCTTTACCTATACCTAAAGTACCTTCCCAGCAGCCTGGGGTCTTCACAAGCTGCCACTTTACTACTCCTCAAGAACCACAGTTTGTATGGCAGGGGGAGCAGATTTTTACACACCCAAAAAGGGTTGAATCCCGGCCGAGACCAGGGAGCAGCAGTATTTAAAGACATTGACCAACAGAAAGGCAAGTGTACATGTGATCCTATTGTAACTGGTGTACATATTCGCCAGCACACCATGGATCGCCAAATCTTCGTCCGAAAAGGTTTTTTAATGAAAAAAATCACATCACAAAAATAAAGTGCAACGTTTCAGAGTCACGCAGGACCCCTTCGTCAGGCATGTGATGACAAAGGGGTCCTGCGCGGCTCCGAAATGTTGCACTTTATTTTTGTGAAGTGATTTTTTTCATTAAAAAACTTTTTGGACGAAGATTTGTCGATCCATGGTGTGCTGGCGAATATGTACATTTGTTTGATGCTTCCAGGACCCAACTGGTAATCGCTGCAGCACCCGCTATTTCTTTATGAGCCATAAATACCAGGAACGAGCACGATAGGAATATCGATTTGCCTATTGTAACTGGGTCACTCACATTAACCAATTGCCAACTAGGCCAATTTTGGCACTTCCTACATGTAAAAGTCATTTTTTTTTTTTTTCCCCTAGAAAATGACTCGGAACCCCAAACATTATATACATTTTTTTTTTAGCGGAGACACTAGGGAATAAAATGGTGGTCGTCACAACTTTTTATCTCGCACAGTATTTGCGCAGCAATTTTTCAAACGTTTTTTTTGGGGGGGAAACACAAACTTTCATGCATTAAAAAACGAAAAGGCTAAAGTTAGCCCACATTTTTTGCTTAATGTGAAAGATTAT
Source organism: Lithobates sylvaticus (assembly GCA_028564925.1). NCBI lineage: Eukaryota > Metazoa > Chordata > Amphibia > Anura > Ranidae > Lithobates > Lithobates sylvaticus. The sequence continues at coordinate 77,993,310 of CM053038.1, forward strand.
GTTACGCAGAGTAAATAGATGAGGAAGAAAAGTGCAGCGCTCAAATATAAAAAATCAGATGATTGCTCAGTGTATGATATAAACAATTAACCAAGTGTGGTGAAAGATATTAATAAAAATAATGATGATGTGTGATCAAATAATACATTCAAAAAGACTATCATAGGAAAATGGGTGAAGAAGTGCATATAGTCTCCAGATAAATGTCCATATATGTATATAACATAAAAAAACGTGATCCAATGCGTGAAAATATCAAAAAGTAAAAAACATTCGATATGCGTTTTAAAAGTGCAACTCCATTGATTATCGCATACAATTTGACCACACAGATCCTCTACACATTAATGAAAGATTGAGGCTTACCAGAACCCTGATCAGTAAATGCGAATCAGGTCAGGTCACAGATCCTTCCAAGGATATCCAGGTGCCAATCTCTCTGAAGTCATCCAGGTGTACCAGGAATCTCCTGCTGCCAGTGACTGAGTAGTTGTTGCACGGCCGGTATCACCAAAAAAGGGAAAAAAGCTCCAAATCGTGTGATACTATTATATCAAGGGTGCTTTATTAAGCTTCAACGAGCATACAGACTAAGAACAATCACGGGAGGACCAGCAGTATAAGTAAAAAACTGACAGGTTGCTAGCAAAATAAAAAAACTCTTAGTTGAGTTTTAAATCGCGATCGCGCATGCGCAAGTGGTGTGGGCATAGCTACCTGACGATCGTTTCTTCAACAGCGTGACGTCATTAGGGGTACCTAATAGATACCTAACATGTCACGCTTTAAAATTGCACGCTTGTGGAATGGCGCCAAACTTCAGTACATAAAATTCTCCATAGACGACTCTTTAAGAATTTTTGGGCTAGAATGATTGCTCTCGCTCTTACATTTGCGGCAATACCTCACGTGTGGTTTGAACAGCGTTTTATTTAATCAGAATCATTGGGGGGAAAAAAAAGAATTCCTAACACATAACAGGACAGTAGAAATCATATCATGTGTGTCTTTTGGTAAATACTGCAAGATGGATTGTCTGTCTGATTAAACCTGTCTCAGGTGCCCTCTAATTTCTTTCTGCTTTGTGGCCATGCTTGGCTGATATTGTCTGGCTTGTACAAACCGTATCTCTCCTCCTTGAAATAACGTCCTGTCTACTATGTCTGCACTGTGATGTCTTTACACTCAGTGTGCTTCAAATACTCACCACTAATAACCCGCTGAGTTCAGTTACTTTGCCGCTTCTACAGTGACAAACCTTTTACTGTCAGCAGCTTTTACTCTTGATTAGAACAGAGACCTCAGACCACTTCCAAACACTCTGAAAGCATTTTATGTCTTGGTCTTTGCCATCAGGGTTTACTTTCCAAATTATGAAAACCTGAAACATAAATGATCCAGTGTAGAACGGGACAACCTCCTTACAGTGCCTTAAAAAAAAAAAAAAAATATTCATACCCCTCGAAATTTTCCACATTTTGTCATGTTACAGCTAAAAGCGTACCGTATATACTCTAGTATAAGCCGAGTTTTTCAGCAAATTTTTTTTGTGCTGATAATGCCCCCCTCAGCTTATACTCGAGTCAAGCACTTTTCTGCAGCAGAGAATTACATTTTCTGACCCGACTTTGGGGCCCCGTATCTTGGGGCCACTTGGTGCTAGGAACCCCATCTTATATGTTTTAGTGCTAGTTCCACTGGGTTTGCACACCGAATTTGGGGTTCCTAGCACCAAGTGACCCCGAAATACGGGGCCCCAAAGTCCGTCAATTGTGTCCATCTGCAGCAATGTCATTTCGGGACCCTTTGGGTCCAGAGACTACAAATTGGCTGCAGATAGGGGGCATCTAGGAACCATTAACTACCAAGTTTGAAGTTCGGGGGACCTATGGCTGCAAATGGGCATTGTTGACCCTCTTTTCCACTTACAGTAGCTGCGCATTTCTCAACCTAGGCTTATACTTGAGTCAGTACGTTTTTCCATTTTTTTGTGGTAAAATGAGGTGCCTCGGCTTATACTAGAGTATATACGGTAAATATATTTTATTGGGATTTTATGTGATAGACCAACACAAAGTGGAACATAGATGTGAAGTGGAAGAAAAAATGATGAATGGTTTTCAAAAGTTTTTACAAATATCTGAGAAGTGTGGCGTGCATTTGTATTCAGCCCCCTTTACTCTGATACCCCTAACTAAAATCTAATGGAACCAATTGGCGTCAGAAGTCCCCTAATTAATAAGTAGAGTCCACCTGTGTGTAATTTAATCTCAGTAGAAGTACAGCCATTCTGTGAAGACCTCAGAGGTTTATTAAAGAACCTTAGGCTTGATTCACACCTATACATTTTTTGTGCTTTTTGCATTTTGCAGATTTGCACTACAGAACGTTTTTCATTGAAAACCATGTTAAATGGACTGTAGTGCAAATCTGCAAAATGCAAAACACTAACAATGCATAGGTTTGAGCAAACGGCATCATGAAGGCCAAGGAACACACCAGACACGTCATGGCTAAAGTTGTTGGGGAAGTTTAATTAGGTTATAAAAAAAAATATTCCAAGCTTTGACCATCCCATGGAGCACTATTTAATCCATCATGAAAATAGAAAGAGTATGGCACAACTGCAAACCTATCAAGACATGCCCGTCCACCTAAACTGACATGGCGGGCAAGGAGAGCATTAATCAAAGAAAGAAGCAGCCAAGAGGCCCATGGTAACTCTGGAGGAGCTGCAGAGATCCACAACTCAGGTGGGAGAATCTGTCCACAGTACAACTATTAGTCGTGCACTCCACAAATCTGGCCTTTATGGAATATTGGCAAGAAGAAAGCCATTGTTGAAAGAAAACCATAAGAAGTCCTGTTTGCAGTTTGTGAGAAGCCATGTGGGGGACACAGCAAACATGTGGAAGAAGGTGCTCTGGTCAGATGAGACCAAAACTGAACTTTTTGGGCTAAAAGCAAAACCCTATGTGTGGAGGAAAACTAACACTGCACATCACCCTGAACACACCTGTTAGTCTGCAAAAGACTTGAGACTGGGGTGGATGTTCACCTTCCAGCAGGGCAACGACCCTAAACATACAGCCAGAGCTACAATGGAATGGTTTTAGATCAAAGCATATTCATATTTTAGAATGGGCCCATTCAAAATCCAGACCAAAATCCAATTGAGAATCTGTGGCAAGACTTGAAAATTGCTGTTCAGACACTCTCCATGCAATCTGACAGAGCTTGAGCTATTTTGCAAAGAATGGGCAGAAATTTCACGCTCTAGATTTTCAAAGCTGTTAGAGACATCCCAAAAAAGACTTGCGGCTGTAATTGCAGCGAAAGGTGGTTCTACAAAGTATTGACTCAGGGGGCTAATCACAAATGCACCCCACACTTTTCACATATTGATTTGTAAAAAAAATTTATAACCATTTATAATTTTTCTTCCACTTCACAATTACGTGCCACTTTGTGTTGGTCTATCACATAAATGTATTTTATTGTGATTTTATGTTTTTGGTTGTAACATGACAAAATGTGGAAAATTTCAAGGGGTGTGAAAACTTTTTCAAAGCAACCTGTTTCTCACAATACTAGTTGTCTGACGTCAATACTTTGCATCAAGGTGTAAATACAAGCTGAATACGACACTATCCACTTCTTTATTGCAGTCACTTTCCATTTTACCTCCTTTGGGGAATATATAAAGAAGTCTTTCTAGCTTGGAATATTCAAAACTACCTGGTGTGTTAAATAGGGCTGAAAATACAGTCACCTGTATCCAGCTGCACCACCACTTGTGGTTTTTACTGACAGGTGAACTTCATCTAATGCAGTGACTAGCTTAACCACTTAAGCCCCGGACCAATTTGCAGCCAAAGGACCAGGCCCCTTTTTGCGATTCGGCACTGCGTCGCTTTAACTGACAATTGCGCGGTCGTGCGACGTGCCTCCCAAACAAAATTGGCGTCCTTTTTTTCACACAAATGGAGCTTTCTTTTGGTGGTATTTGATCACCTCTGCGGTTTTTATTTTTTGCGCTATAAACAAAAATAGAGCGACAATTTTGAAAAAAATGCAATATTTTTTAACTTTTTGCTTTAATAAATATCCCCAAAAATATATAAAAAAACAATTTTTTCCCTCAGTTTAGGCCGATACATATTCTTCTACATATTTTTGTTTAAAAAAAAAAAAAAATTAGCGATTGTTGATTGGTTTGTGCAAAAGTTATAGCGTTTACAAAATTGGGGATAGTTTTCTAGCATTTTTTTTTTTTTTTTTTTTACTAGTAATGGCGGTGATCAGCGATTTTTATTGTGACTGCGACATTATGGCAGACACATCAGACATTTTTGGGACTATTGTCATTTACACAGGAATCAGTGCTATTTAAATAGCACCGATTTCTATATAAATGACACTGGCAGTGAAGGAGTTAACCACTAGGGGGTGGGGAGGGGTTAAGTGGTGTGTGTGTGTGTGTGTGTGTGTGTGTGTGTTTTTTTTTTACTTTTGTTTTTTTTTTTTTTTTTTTTTTTTTTTTTAAGTGTTTAAATATTTTTTATTGAAAAGATTTTTTCACATATACAAAAAAACAAGCAAGAAAAAAAAAACAAAAAATAACATTTTTTTTATATATATCTATTATATTTACTTTTGGGGGGCGTGGCTTGGCGTCTGACGTCACTGATCGTCTGTCCCGATGACAGGGAACAGACGATCTGTGTCAGTCACACTAGGAAGCACGGGGAGTGGTTTGTTTACACAGACCTCTCCTCGTTCTTCAGCTCTGTGACCCGATCACGGGACACCAGCGACGATCGGGTCCGCTGGTCCCCTGGCCACGGTCACCGAGCTCAGGACCGGGTCACTAGCACGACCCACGGCTGGACTCTTAAGTAGACACATACAGGTACGTGCTTGTGCCCAGCCGTGCCATTCTGCCGACGTATATCGCGTGAGGCGGTCCTTAAGCGGTTAAAGTGAATCTGACACAGTACATATAATAGTGTACCACCTCTATTTTCTAAATTTGGAAAAAATACAATTCTTTCAAACTTAGAATGGTGTACACATATACAAAATATTATATCACAAATGGTGGCACCTAATGGCACGCTGTTCCATCTTTTACAAGGAAGCGTTGTAAGCCATAGCAGACAGCTACTGTATTTTTTTTGTTTTGACGGCTTCAGAGTATTAAAAGTCGAATCTTGTTGAAATGGGCTTTTTGCACTTTGAAGTGGCAGTGCCATAATACCATGGTGTTGATTTACTAAAACAGAAGAGTGCAAAATCTGGTGTAGCTGTGCATGGTAGCCAATCCACTTCTAACTTCAGCTTGTTCATTTAAGTTCAGACAATAAAACCTAGAAGCTGATTGGTTTCTGTAGAGCTGCACCAGATTTTGCACACTCCAGTTTTAGTAAATCAACCCCGATGACTTTAACACCTTCCGTTTGATGCCATATATGTCTCTGATTTTCTTTTACAGCTTGGCTGCCATTGCGGATGTCGACGGACTGACTGCCTGGGAGCTGGCTGGAGTTGATATGGATCAAGCTGGTTATGATGGACAAACACCTTACCAAGTGGTGAGTTACTGCAGTGAAGTAATGGCTTGAAGTGACTGAAATAAGGGGAGAGGTGGAGGTTTGCTATTAGGGATCAGGTTTGTTAATCAGGGTCAGCCTGGCCAATCATAAGCCAAGCTTTTACTAAATCTTTGAACGTGACGTCAAAGAAATTTTGGGCTGAAGCTGAAAGTACAAGTTTGTTGCATAGTTCCACCACTGTTTACAGTAAGGTGTTTTTTTTTTTTCCTTTTTTTTTTTTAGGTTTTCATGGTTTCAGTTAAAGTACTTTCGCATGGGGGGCGTTAGTGGTAAAGCGGTGCTAATTTTTACAGCAGCGTTTTACCGCTGTAATAGTGGAGCTTTTCGTCCACTAGTGCTTTTAACCCCCGCTACCGGCCGAATAAAGGGTTAATAGTGCCCGCAAAGTACCGATGCTTCGGCAGCGGTGCCCATTGATTCAAATGGCATGGGCTGCAGGGGGCGTTTTTCAGGCACTATTTTTAGCCCAAAAGCGCCTGAAAAATTCCCAGGTGTGAAAGGGATCTTAATGTCATGTCCGTATTGCTGCTTTTCTGTGGCAAAAAAAAATATATAAACATATATATATAGGGTTTTCTAAAATAATTTCTGCAAAAGCACTACTATAGTTCAAAGCATCTTCCTTGTTGTTTTGAATACAGTGTGAACAGGTCTTTGCTTTATTGCTGTCAGTGACCCCCCCCCCCCCCCCATACTGTGGTGATTGCAATATAATTTGTGTCTGGTTACCAGGACAGGAAGTAGCACTAGCTTTAAATGGTGCAATAAAGGTTTAAATTTGCCAGTTCAATTTCTTTCTTTCTTCCTGTTGAAATGATTCTCCTTTTTACTTATGTGGGCCCCAAGACAGAACGTGAGGCGATATGTCCCATCCCCCACTCATACAATACAAGAAAATGACAGGGAGGCCACTAATTATGGTCAGTAAGCAACATTTGTGGCTCCACTAACCAGTAGTGAGGCAGTGATTTGCAAATCTTATTAACCCATATTTTATTCACATTAGAAAGTAGAAAACATATCAAATGTTTACATTGCAAAAATTTACCATTTTAAGAGGAAAAAAAAGTTAAAATTTGAAAATCGATAGCAGCATGTCTCAAAAAAGTTGGGACAGGGCAATAAGAATCTGGCAAAGCAAGTGGTACTAACCAGGAAGAATTGGAAAAACATTTTGCAGGTAAGTAGGTTAATTGGCAACAGGTCAATATAAGTTGATTGGGTTTAAAAAGAGCTTGTTGGAGAGTCACTTTTTTTCAGAAGTAAATTGGAAAATCTGCGTCTAGAAATTGTTGACCAATTTCAGAATAATGTTTCTCCACATGAAATTGCATAGACTTTAATTAGATCATCCTCTACGGCAGAGGTCTCAAACTGGCGGCCCTCCAGCTGTTGCAAAACTACAAGTCCCATGAGGCATTGCAAGGCTGACCATTACAAGCATGACTCCCACAGGCAGAGGCATGATGGGACTTTAGTTTTGCAACAGCTGGAGGGCCGCCAGTTTGAGACCTCTGCTCTACGGTATATAATCACATCAATAGTTTCTGTAAGGCAAAGCTTTATCATGCAAAGAAGAATCCATATATGAAAATGATCTAGAAATGCCGCCGTCTTCTCTAGGCCAAAGCTCATGGTCTGTTGCAAAGTGGAAAACTGTTCTGTGGTCAATTTTAACATTCTTTTTGGCTACCATGGGCGTCCCGTCTGGACTAAAGAGTAGAGGGACCTTCTGACTTATCAGCGCTCAGTTCAAACGCCTGATTTTCTGATGGTATGGAGGGTCGTTAGTGCCTATGGAATGGGCATCTTGCACACCGGGAAAGGCACTATCAATGCTGAAAGATATATCCAGGTTTTAGAGCAGCATATGCTCCCATCCACGTCTTTTTCTGGGAAGGCTTTGCATATTTCAGCAAGAGAATGCAAACCCACATGCTGCATTGGTGACAGCAGCATGGCTTCGTAGTAGATGATTCCGGGTGCTTAACTGGCCTGTCTGCAGTCCAGACTTTTGCACCTTAAAACAAAAAATAGAACAAAGGCGACCCAGGACCGTTGAGCAGTTAGAATTCCATATCAGGCAGGAATGGGACAACATTCCTCTTCTAAAACTCCAGTAAATTATCTCCTCAGTTCCCAGATGTTTAGAGTGGTGTTAAAAGAAGAGGAGATGCTACACTGTGGTACACAGCCCTGTCCCAACTTTTTTGAGACATGTTGCCATCAATTTCACAGTTACCATATTTTTTTTTTTCTTAAAATGGTACATTCTCAGTTTAAACATCTGATATTTTTCTAATTGTGAGAATATGAGTTTAAGAAATGTGCAAATCATTGCATTCTGGTTTTATGTAGATTTTACTGTGTCCCAACCTTTTTGCAAGACATTAACTCTATCCTTCCTGTGCTCCTGGTAATCTGAATCCATATTTGCCATCTTGTCTAATATGTCTTTTCTCTTGTAGGCAGAGGCTGTGGGGAATGAGGAGGTCATGGAATTTTTTCACCAGAAGCGAGCACAGGTGAGTTGCTTGTGTTAAGACTATGCTATATATATATATATATATATATATATATATATATATATATATATATATATATATATATATATATATATATATATATATATATATATATATATAGCAAACTGCATGGTGCAAAAACCACAGCATGATATCCATTGCAGCTGTTAACCCCTTCAATCTCATTCTGCATTCTTTACAAACAGCTCAGGCAAGGTGTAGCAGTCTGTCCATTGACTATAGAACACAGAGTGCAATAAAATTGGAAAAGTTTGCACACTATTCCTTGCATACAAATCACGGGCTTCTATGAACAAAACAAAGTTGAAGATGTGCCAATACTATCATAAATGAGTGATAGTAAAATACCATGAGTTTGGTAGGGTGGGCATAACATTTTTGATAATACTAAGGAGCAGGTTACATGACCGAGTATTGTTTTGGCAAAAGTGCGTTGTCACATAAAGAAAATCCAATGATTGTGTTCACAAGCTGATTGTCAGCGTTTGGCTTCCAGACATTTTACTTTGGCTCTAGTTCTTTATTGCACACATGCTGTGAGCAGAGGGTTATCAAAAGCCATAAACTACTCCAGTGGATCTGCATGCTGCTTAAAGCGGTGTTCCGGCCGAAATTATACTTTTTAAATAAAAATACCCCTATAATACACATGCCTAATGTATTCTAGTAAAGTTAGTCTGTAAACTAAGGTCCGTTTTGTTAGTTTATAGCAGTAGTTTGTTATTTTATAAACTTACAGCAGGCCGTGGCCATCTTAAGTGTGGGCATCTGAAGCCAGACTGTATTTCTTCCTGGATCTCATCCTTGCAGATCTCGCACATGCTCAGTGCAGCACAAGCAGTGTAATAGGTTTCAAGTCAGGTTTCCATAGCAACAGCAGTGTCAGGGGAAGTTGCCGCCCCCTTCCCAGGAGGCATTGCAAACAGGAAATGATGCGATGGGCCGCGGCCAGGGAGGAGGAAGTGAAAAATGAATACAGCAGATATACAGTAGGTGGTGAGAAAAAAAATAAAAAAATATCCAATTAGTTAACAGTGCACACTTTGGTGAGGAATGCTGAAGAGTTGTAAAAGTGGGTGGAACTCCACTTTAATTACACTTTACTTTAAAAGTGTATCTAAAGCCAAAAGTTTTTATCTTAATCGTACAAAATAGGCCTTGTATTCATAGACCACAGGTTACATAAAAGGCTACAAACAAATGGCAACTGCCCCCGCCTATAACTGGCCTTTGCAGCAAGGAGCACATGAAAGGGTAATGCATGCAAAATAAAAAACTAAGAAATTCCCTGCTCAACTTACTGACCAGTCTGCAACCAACCAAATTATCCTGTCTAACAGTATTCACTAAAAACAGGGGTTTAGTTTGCACACATCTGCAAACACATGAATGAATGAATGATTTGTATAGAGCTTTGTCTGTAAGTCCAGCGTAAGCTACATAGAACTGTCAATTTATGTATTTTCTGTAGTCCTAACTAAGGATGAGCTCCAGCGTGTTCGCACAGCCCACGTGCAGAGTCCGCCAGGAAGTCTGCACAGGCAGTGAGACATTGTCCCGATGTGCGGCTGCAGAGATCGGGAAATGGCTCACTGCCTGTGATCAGCGCAGTGCCGACTTCCTGGCGGGCTCTACACGTGGGCTGTGCGGACACACCAGAGCTCATCCTTAGTCCTAACTCAACTTATCGACCAGTCTCCAACCAACCAAATTATCCTGTCTAACAGTATGCATTAACAGCCCTCCAGGCTCACCTGCCTTCTGCCTATCCATTATCTAATGCATGTACTTCCACTGTGGAGGCTCTCAAAATTTAGAGCTAGGACTACAGAAAGTACTGGGGTGCCTTGACTGGGCTCTGTAGTTTATAACAAAAACCCTGTTTTTAAGGCCTACTGTTAGACAGGATAATTTAGTTGGTTGCAGGCTGGTCGGTAAGTTGAGCTGGGAATTTTTTTGCTTTTGCATGCATTACCCTTCTGGAGGAGAAGTTTCTGGACCCCTGTGGGTATAGGGCAGAAGTGATGGATGGCCTCTACATCTCCTCCAGCGGCTATGATTTGCTATCGACGGGACACCTATGCAGATTTTACATTTGAACAGATAGGTACTTAATGTGAGTTAAAACATATTTAATAAACTGCCCACTAGATGGCGCTTCCCTTTTTTATACACAGATTCAGCAGTAGGGAAATCACACCACATTCCTGTTAAAATCACATGCGATTCTTTGCTGCGTGGTTTGCGCCAATACATTTTGTATTGATGCAAATCGCACCGCAATGTTTCGGTGTCGGGAAAATTTTTACGAGTACTCCTAAAATTGCTCTGTATTGGTGCATCCCTAGTACCTACTTGGTAAATGGCAAATCACAAGCATAAGGGAGTTTGGACAAAAGGGCTTAATTGCATGCATTTTGCAGATGGCCCACAGGAAACGCAAACCACCGCTTCCTCTGAGGCACGCACTATATGGCCTATTTGACAAAAGCAGATTTCTCAGGTATTGTATCTGAAAACACTTGGCACATCTAGAACTGTCCATTTCCAGAGGCCAGAAATGCTATACATTTTCTATTCTCTTAATCCTGTTCAGGGTTTAGACACTGAACTGCCGTTCCTTGAAGATATTTTAGAGGAAAAGTATTGAGGACCCTGATTGTGTAGCGAAGACCGCAGAGGATTTACCTTCCCCTGCATATTATGGGGCACAAGCTGTGGATTCATGACAAATGCCTTCTACTCTGGAGACACTAAAGCTGGCCATACACCTATAGATTATCTGCAGATTTTCTATGGTTAGATGGAAAAAGTGCAACAGATTTCTCCATGTTCGCTAAACTGTGTAGATGGAAGAATCTCCCACTATTTCCATCTAACCATAGAAAATATGCAGATAATCTATAGGTGTATGGCCAGTTTTAGTGATGTGCTTGTGTTTGGCTAGCAGGTTTCTGACTCTCCACGGCTTAAACAAGCCCCTATGGACTTTGCAGTACCTTAGATTTGCTAGAGTCCAACATATAAAGTGCAACTATATAACTTGCAGGAAGGAAACAATGCAAAATGCACATATGTGCAATTTGCATTGTGGTTTTCCTGCAAGTTATACCTCACATTTTGGACTCTGTACTACCTTAGATTTGCTGAATTTCATGGAAGCCTTTTTGTTTACTGAGACAAAAGGTCATCTGCGCATTCCCCTACTATACATCTCATAGGGTGGTGAGCGAAGCTTTGTCAGTTTCTCCTATTTTCAAGCCCATATGGGCACTTATAAAGTGTATTGGAAAAGTCTTTCAGCATTTAACAAGTTAAAGGACTGGCCCAATCCTGAAAAGGATTTTCACTCCTCCTAAGCATTTTGCTAAAATGTATTGTATTGAAATGGAATTAAAGAAAAAAAAAATGGGCTGTTCCGGTAGTGGACCCTGCTATTTCAGTTCTCAATTAAAACCTTATACGGCGCCTTAAAAAAAATATTCATACCCTTTGAAATTTTCCACATTTTGTCATGTTACAACCAAGAACGTAAATGTATTTTACTGGGATTGGAACATAGTTTGTGAAGTGGAAGGAAAATCATAAATGGTTTTCCAAATTTTTTTTACAAAAAAATGAGTCAATACTTTGTAGAATCACCTTTCACAGCAATTACAGCTGCAAGTCTTTTTGGGGATGTCTCTACCAGCTTTGCACATCTAGAGAGTGACATTTTTGCCCATTCTTCTTTGCAAAATAGCTCAAGCTCTGTCAGATTGGATGAAGAGCGATGAAGGATGAAGTCTTTCCACAGATTCTCAATTGGATTTAGAATGGCCCCGTCATAGTCCAGACCTAACGCCTGAATATGCTTTGATCTCAACCATTCCATTGTAGCTTCACACACAAGTGAAGTTGATGAAAGTTGTACTATTTCCTTTACATGAACAGTTTCAAGGTTTCTATTTAAACCTATTCACAGCCCCCAAAACCGAACTTAAAACCTCTAAACAGATTTCTTTGTGTACCCAACTTCTATATGGCAATCAATAAGATCTGATCTATGTTGTCTGTCCTTTTAATGCGTGTTTTTTTTTTTTTTGTTTTTTTTTTTTAAGGGTAACAAAGAGATCCTGTTCCCTTAAAGCATGTTATACAGTACAGTGCTTGTGTAATTTGGCCCCCTGTATAACCTAAAATACCTGGCTGGTCCTGCCCTCCCCCCTGTAAACTGACCACGGTTTATCATGGCTGCTGAGCCCTGAGCGTGGTCAATTTACGTGCCTCCGTCATCCGCAGCTCTGCTCTCCTCCCTCTCTTTCTGTCAGCTTTGTCTACTCCTCAGCTCTCGCCTCCTGCTACAATCATAGCTATATTATGATCATGCCATCCCCTCTGTAAAATAACATTATGTATCCCAGTGTCTTTGCTATATAAAAAAAGATGCTGACTTTCACCTTATATCAGAGCCGCTCCTGGTGCTCAGGTGACCGCTCGGCTCTCTCTCTCTCTCTCTCTCCTCCCCGGCAGGCGGCAGCAGAAGTTCTCGGCCCCTCCCACTTTAGCCATCAGCCTGGGAGAGGAGCGAGCCAAGGAGTCATGTGAGTGCTGGGAGATACTCTGATATAAAAGGTAGAAGTCGGCATCTTTTTTTATATAGCAAAGAGAATGGGATACATAATGTTATTTAACAGAGGGGATGGCATGATCATAATATAGTGGCTTAGCAACCACTTTAACTTAATTTGCTTGGGTACGTCTATGAACAAAAGACCCGTCCTATACTACGAAGAGAACAGGACTTTTGATTTGCTATAAATTCCTTATGTTGAAGTACAGTCTGTGTCTTGATCACTCCTTATTGCTTGCTAAAAAATTGGTGTCTCAAAAGATGGGTGGGGCTATAGGTTGTGCTGTCACAGGCTACCCTAGCACGCTGTTTGACAGTGTCTAATACGCCTCTATATAAGCAAAGGTCTACGAATACACATCCTGTACTGTACTCTAAGATGAGGGATTTTTTAGGGAAGTTTAAATTTATTTTCCTTTTCACATTTTGAATAGGATGGTGCTGAGTTTGAATCCCTGTCTGTGTCCCTGTTTGGTAGATTTACTCCTTGTATTTTCCGTGTGACCATTATAACTGGGTCTGAAATCAAGGAAAAATGTTAATAGTATAGAGGGTAAATCTTATGATAGGGACTGGTGTATATATATATATATATATATATATATATATATATATATATATACACATTGCTGCCATTGTGAAATGCAGAAATGTGATGTTCCTTTTGTTATGCTCTCACTCTTCACTGCTTGCATAGGCGTGCGCAAGGTGGGGTGCCAGATGTGCCTTGGCACACCCTAATCACTCCCTGTGCCATCTAGTGTATAGAAGTAGGCCCTCTCTTTCTCACCCTCTGACTGGCTCAGCCATCAGATGTAAAATGTATTAAAACATTTAAAAATGTTTTCAGTGTTTTCTTTACATTTATTTAAAAGTGTGTGTGTATGTGTATATATATATATATATATATATATATATATATATATATATATATATATATATATATATATATATATATATATATATATATATATATATAACCACACACGTGTGTTTTAGTTTTGGGGTGCACACCTATGACTGTTTTCACTACTAGATGTGTTTGTCATAAGATTCCCCCAATGAAATCTACATGGCCACAATAAAGACCCCTTTCACCCTGAGCCGCCCCGGGCGTCGGCGGTAAAGCGGTGCTATTTTTAGTGTCCGAAAAGGGATTAAATTTGCCTGCAAAATGCTGCTGCAGCGGTGCTTTGCCGGAAATATAGCAGCGCTGCCCCATTGTTTTCAATGAGCAGGAGGAGCAGTGTATTCACCGCTGCAAAAAAGCTTCTGGCAGGACTTTTTGTGATGCCCTGCCAGCGCATTTTTTTTTCAGGCGCAATTTTTAGCGCTGTAGCGCCTGAAAAATGCCTCAGTGTGAAAGGGGTCTAATTGACAAGCACTGTGTGCTGGGAAGGGGACTGGAAACCCTTTCTGTGGCTAAATCAGCACATGGGAACTGTGAAGAGGATTATTGCTTCCTCGTAACCCTCCAGCTAAATTAACATGTACAGTGTTTGGTGATCTTGAGTAAAGTGTCCCTTTTGTTAAGAAATTAGTTTTGGGATTGCCTGTGGAATCACTACTGAACTTGGAGAGAAAATGATTGCGGTACTTCAAGATGTTTATCATTAGCTGAATGCAAAGAAATGTCAAATTACTGGCAAAACTAGTTATGGCCGAAAGCTAAACTCATTCTGTTTTAAGTTGCTGGTATCTGAAATGTGTAAGAACACTCCACAAGTTTCTGCTTAATCATTCTATAGTATAGATTTCCCCATTATATTCAATTCCTTATTACAGGTTACATTCTGATTTCAATAAACAAGACTTTTTCACAATAATAATCTTTCATTAAGGGTGGTGTGTCTCCTCCACTCTGCTAAGACATGTCTCATCAAGACATTCACACTCGGCGTTCTTTCCTCCCATTGTGCCTTATTATTCAATCCATCACAATCAAGGTCTCTTTCCAGAAGGCTTATCACAGGCCTCCACCCTTCTAACTTAGCTTCCCTCCCTCTCTTTAAAACATCCATTAATTGTACTACTACTAGATTTAAAAAGAACATGTAATCCAAAACATACAAGTCACCTTTATATAGATGTTTTACTAATTTCGGGGGAGTCAGCAGATTTCATGATCCCCTTAAACAACCACCCACCCATTTAAAGAATTTTAAGCATTGACAGACTTTATAGGTAGAATGGCAAAACCTCAGTTTGCAGAAGGCCCCATGTATGTGTACAGGCCTCTCCTCCGTCATACCCAACAAAGATGTATATCCAGCTCTGGTTTACACTTCCTTAATCGTAACTGCCCCTTTCCATTAAAACCCCCCACGATCCTCTTTAAAACAGACCCTGTATCCTTTTAACCCTTTACCTTTCATGAGCAGTGCTGGTCTTTACAGCAAACATACCAAACTGTCCTAAAATAGTGAGATTTGCAAGAAATAAGTCATAAATAAATTGTAATAATTGCAACTCGTTTTATCCCAGAAAATGTGGTCATGAAATATTCTTCAGCTACAAAATATTGAAGTAATATTAAAAGGCAAATAAAAACAAAACAAGCCCTGATCCTCCTCCTTGGGTTTCCCCGCTGGTGCTCCTGGCCTGTGGGCACCCAAGCAGGCTTGCTCTTGAGTCGCTGCTCTGAGTTTCCATTCACACATGGAGCTGCGGCTCAGCCCGACCCCTCTCTCCTCATTGGCCCACTGGCTGTGGTGGACAATATCAGCCAGTGGCTCAGCCAAGGAGGGAGAGCCTCGGCTCTTGTGCATGTCGATGGATTGCAGTGCAGCTCAAGTCCTGTAAGTATGGGGGGGCTCAAGGTAAAAACCCTTGAGCCTTTAGAACTACTTTAAAGGAAGTGTAGCCTTTATCATCAAATACAGAACAGCTGGGGTCTTATTCAGTTTAAATCACCAGCTGAGGGCCACATGAGGCCCAACAAACACCAGTTTGACATGCCTGCTCTAAGTGCTTTCACACTGGGGCGTTGTGCTTGCAGGACGGGAATAAAGTCCTGCAAAAGGCATCTTTGAGGCGATGCTGGAAATTAAAATGGGCAGCACTCAGCACTGCCGAAGCACCTGCAAAGCGATTTGGGAGCGCTGCAACAAGGGGGCTTTTAACCCTTTCTTCTGCCGCTAGAGGGGGTTAAAAGCACCCCACTAGCGTCAGAAAAGCGCCGCTATAACAGCGGTAAAGCTCTGCTAAAACTAGTGGCGCTTTACCGCTAATGCCAGCACTGCCTCAGTGTGAAAGTACCCCTGGAGTCCCGCTGTCCTCTATGGGAGATCGGATCAAAACAGACCGCATGTCCGTTTTCATCCGATCCTCCAGACAGATGGAAAATAGGGTTTTTATCCATCTGGATTTCATGGATCGTATGTCAGTGGACATGTCACTGCTGACATCCGCCGCTCCATAGAGGTGAATGAATCGTCCCATCAGGTCTGCCTGAAAAACTGACAGAAGGTTCACTGTGTCAAGAGTACCTACTTTGTAACATGTCTTTTTTGTTGGGCTTTAAATACAAGCAGCAGTTGAGTACTTTGGGTGGGAGGCCATCTTCCTTAACCAGTTGGCAAGGGGTATGTCACAGGCAAGAGTGGGCTGCTTAGGTTACAAGGCAAGTGGTTGGTTGTAAAGGCTCAAGATTTTCCATCTTTATGCATGAAGGTAAACAAACTGTGTGTGCAGCAGCCCTTACACCCAAACCCCCTTACTTGAGCCACATCTTGATCCAGCTACTGTCAATTACAGCCAATGAGAGAACAGGACCGAGCAACGCTGTGTGTGTGAATGGACACAGAGCAGCTCGGTTGCCCCCATCTTCTGCTGGCAATGGGGGGCACTTGATGGGGGGGGATAAGAGGAGGACCGTGGCTGCTCTGTGCAAAACCACTGCACAGAGCAGGTAAGTATGACATGTTTGTGATTTAAAAAAAAAAATCTGCCTTTAATATCCTTTTAAAAAACACTACTGTATAAAGGTAACATCTAACCTAGATTTATGGGGTCTTTTAGTAACATTCACAGGTAAATATGCGTTTCAGGAGATTTTCAGGGTTAGAGATCCTTTTAGATATTGCTAGAAATATTTTCCAATACATAATTAATTTCCTGTTTAGTAATTACAAATACTGCTAAATGCCCATGGTAATCAATAATGTTCATAAAAGAAAAAAATATATATATATAAATGCTACAAAGGCTTCTCTCCAAAGTGCACACTTTGTGATACTGAAGGCATGTTTGGTAAAGACCACAGGTGTGCTGAAATCTGGGTGAATGTACTCGTGTTTCTGCAGGAATTCAGACAGGCCTGTCTATCCAGTTACCAATTTTATCACATTTTTTTCTGTTGCAGGTTTTTCTCAATGGCAGCTCGGGTGACAAAGACAGCTATTTAAGCAGTTAAATAATCCCAGCAAGCATAAAGATTTGCCGACACCAGGCTATTGTTTTCAAGCACAAAATGGCACAAGATGTGGCATCCTAATGTTAGAACATATCTGTTATTGTTGAGCTGTATCTATATGGACCAGAGTTCTCCTCCCTCAACCATTGTCAGCCTCGTTTATCTATGCGTCTGAAAAAAATAATGGCTCATATTTGTCGCAAATAATAAGGTTCAAACAGGTTATGGACTTTGTAAACCGTATTTTTTTTCAGAAACTTCGATAAGACAAGGCCTGTATTTTTTATTTTATTTGTGATGTAGATTTTTATGTTTTGTGATTTTTGTTGTTGAGAGATAAAAAAGACTTGAAGAAATGTTTTAAACAAGCACACATTTCGAAGCCCAGCTCCAACTTTCTACTTTTAGCTTTTTTAAGAAAGTGGGGAAGATTTAACCTCCTCTTACTACTGTCAGTGACATCACTGGGGAGATTTTTTCAGACTTATGTGCTGGTGACACCAGGACAAGAAAGGGAAATGGTTGTCACCAGGACAGGAAGACAGAGCAATAAATACCCGACAAAAGCTTTAGCTCTTCCCCGCTGTTTCTAAAACAGTTTGGCTGAAGTTGGGCTTTACTTACCTGTAAGAATTTCAATTGCAGAAGCGGAGAATGCTCCTGTATAATTATTTAATGTTTATTATCTTACTGTTAGCACATACTTGACTATTTAAATGTGTGTTTTCTTTTTCTCACATGTTTTAAATGTAAGTGAGCTGTTTGTTAATGTAAGTCATCTACTCTATGGGTGTGCCAGAATGTTTTGCACATTTGAGGTATTGTATGTTCACAAATGTACATTTTATTTGTCTCAGGGCAGGGAGGGTAAAAAATAGCTGCTTCTCAGAGAGAGAGAGAGAGAGAGAGGACTATTATGGCTGACATTGTCTGCAGCATAGCACAGTACATTAAAACAGTATTAGACTGTTAATATCATCCTTTTTATTGATTGTGACATGGCTGTAATTTAAATTTGTATTGTTCTTAGCAATAAAATATTTTGTCAAACCAGTTTATCAGAGTAACTCTTATCGAAATACTTTATGTGCTGTTACTAAGGGGACGTTAAAAATAAACTGTCTAGTATTATAATTGAGCTGGTTTATTACATATCTGGGTCCATGTCAAATCCATGTTCATTTGCATTTACAGTTGTGCTCATAAGTTTACACACCCTGGCAGATTTTATATGATTTCTTGGCCTTTTTTCAGAGAATATGAATGATAACAATAGAATGGAACAATCAGCGCAAACCAACAAAAAACAAATAAATAAAATAAGTGAAAGTGCAAGCTGAACACCAAAAAGGCCAATCACGAATCCTTCAAATAACAATGTGAAAATAAAAATAAGTGCAGCGCATCTAAAAAATAAAAAATGATACAATAATAATTGGATATCATAAAATTATGATATGAATGTGAAACACAATACACATAATGGAAAATAATCAAATATGGTGACAAAAGTTCATATCTTGTGAGTCCAAGATGAAACAGTGAGAGTGAATAACTGATTGTAGATAAAACACCCTGGTGACTGTAGATAATCAAAATAAATTCTAAAGGTGATGTCCTCAACCGAAGGTAAATGGAGACTCTTACCAAATGTGCTATGCACATACGCATAGACTCAGTGGAGGGTGAAGTGTCTGGCCGTTTTCCCAGATTGGAGTCAGCTTCCCTTGGAATCAATCAACTGGACAGATCTCCGGCAGATGATCTCCTCATGTGGTTGACAGCCCAATGCTAAGCACTGTAGATCCAGGCAAAAAAGATCTCCCAGCATAAAATAGAAAAGAAGGGGGGGACACTCTAAGTGTAGACTGTTGGTATACGATTTATTTAAAAATGAAGTTTAAAATACAACCTTGATGAAAAAGGTAAATGGTTGTGTCTGCAAATAACATGCGTTATGCAGTTGACAAAAAATTAAGGCAATGCTGTAGGTACACTCAATATGTACAACTGCAAAAAACAAAGCCTTATGGACATATGTATAAAAACACAGCTCAAAGCTGCAAATGGGGAACAATTGCTGTTTAAAAAAGTCCTGCACTGCAGCATTGTAGAGAGATTGCGGAACGAAGCCGCTGGAGATAGTGATAGACAGAGAGTGAGAATATGAATGGATAACACAAAAACTTATTATCAATCACCTGTGTTTACTATTTTTAAATCATAATGACAACAGAAACTACCCAAATGACCCTGATCAAAAGTTGACATACCCCCAGTTCTTAATACCGTGTATTGCCCTCTTTAACATCAATGACAGCTTGAAGTCTTTTGTGATATTTGTGGATGAGAATGTCAATTCTTGGGCTGTCTTGCATGAACTGCACATTTTGAGATCTCCCCAGAGTGGCTCAATGATATTGAGGTCAGGAGACTGAGATGGCCACTCCAGAACCTTCACTTTATTCTGCTGTAGCCAATGACAGGTCAACTTGGCCTTGTGTTTTGGATCATTGTCATGTTGGAATATCCAAGTACATCCCATGTGGAGCTTCCTGGCTGATGAATGCAAATGTTCCTCCAGTATTTTTTGATAACATACTGCATTCATCTTGCCAACAATTTTGACCAAATTTTCTGTGCCTTTTGTAGCTCACACATCCCCAAAACATCAGGGATCCACCTCCCATGTTTCACAGTAGGAATGGTGGACCTTTCATCATAGGTCCACCATGACTCCTCTCCAAATGAAGCGTTTATGGTTGTGGCCAAAAAGCTAAATTTTGGTCTTATCACTCCAAATGACTTTGTGCCAGAAGGTTTGAGGTTTGTCTCTGTGCTGTTTGGCGTTTTGTAAGTGGGATACTTTGTGGCATTTGCATAGTAATGGCTTTCTTCTGGCAACTCGACCATGCAGCCCATCTTTCTTCAAGTGCCTCCTTTTTGTGCATCTTGAAACAGCCACACCACATGTTTTCAGAGAGTCCTGTATTTCACCTGAAGTTATTTGTGGGTTTTGCTTTGCATCCCGAACAATTTTCCTGGCAGTTGTGGCTGAAATTTTAGTTGGTCTACCTGACTGTGGTTTGGTTTCAACAGAACCCATCATTTTACACTTGATTAGAGTTTGAACACTGCTGATTGGCATTCTCAGTTCCTTGGATATCTTTTTATATCCCTTTCCTGTTTTATACAGTTCAACTACCTTTTCCAGCATATGCTTTGGTAATTCTTTTGCTTTCCCCATGATTTAGAATCCAGAAATGTCAGTGCAACACTGGATGAAAGATGCAAGGGTCTGTTAGGAGTCCAGAAACTCATTGACCTTTTATACACACACACAAATTACAAAGAAAAATGATCACAGGTGAGGATGGCAAATGGGGAAAAAACTCCCCCACTCCTGGTAGTGTCTTCCCTTTGCTACAGGTGAGGATGGTTACCTTTTTTAATAGCCATTCAAACCCCTTTGTGTCAACTTGTGTGCATGTTATCAGGCCAAAATCACCAGGGTATGTAAACTTTTGATCAGGGTCATTTGGGTAGTTTCTGTTGTGATTACGATTTAAAAAGAGTAAACACAGTTGATTGATAATAAATGGCTTCAACCAAACACCATCCATGACTGAAAAGTTTTTAGCATTTATATTCTCTGAAAAATGGCCAAGAAATCATAAATTCTGCCAGGGTATGTAAACGTATTAGCACAACTGTATGTATATTCACCTTTGCCTGACTGAGGCTTTAAATAGTGGTGTATCTACAGTTCATACTGAACCTGTTCCAAGAAGGCCCAAAATGTTACCTATATTCTGATACTTGGTGATTGTTACCCTAAAAAAAGATCCTGTTCCCTTAACCCTTTCACTGCCAGTGCTCTTTGTGCGGGTTTTTTGCACACATTTAAAAAAATCATTTTAGGCCTGAAGATTACACAAAACCCACAAGCATATATAGTTTCTAAAAGCAGACACCCTAGAGAATAAAATGTGATGTTTTTTTGGTGACAGGTTCTTTTTCTTGAGATATGCAAGGTCTAAAAGACGGACATATGTGTGCAAATGATCATTGGGACATGTTTTTACTGTTATATGTGGGGGACATGTGTTTTGGGGATCATTACTATGTGGGGACACGTGTGTTTACTTTGTGTGTTTTACTGTGGTGTGTTTTACTAGACTGGTGATCAGTGAGTAAAAAGCTGTAAAAAACAGCTCATACTCACTGATCACCAGCCGGCTGCAGAGATCTCCTCTCCTCAGTGAAAACTTCCGTGTGAGGAGAGCCAATCGCCTAGAAACCGGCTATTTGTATACATCACATGACGGCTGTCATGTGATCAGGAGGGCCAATCACAGAGCCCTCCTGACGATCTAAGATGCGCCGTGTCCGCGTGCGATCCCGCTCCTTCTGAGGGACGTTTCTGAACGTCCACTCAAAAGGAGAGTGCGCCCACCCGGCCGTACATGTGCAGTGGCCGGGTGGGAAGTGGTTAAAGGCTGAAGAACCGCTTTAATGTCATGATCGGCATTCTCACAGACCACTATAAACCTCAGGACAAAATTTATTTTTTAAAAAACAAAATTCTTCCATTACATACATCTGACTGAACCTACCCTAAAGGAAGAATGTCACTGAAACACCTAGGCCATTTCATCTCCAACAGCTGTTGGGACTTCAAACACTTGTCCAGAATATTATAATACCCTGTTTCCCTGAAAATAAGTCCTACAAGGAATTTAACTAGGGCTTATATTGCAACCATCACCGACAATCACGCTAGGTCTTATTTTCAGGGAAATGGGGTAGTATATAGAGAGCAGGTAACACAGCCTACAGTGGGGGAAAATATTTGATCCCCTGCAGATTTTGTAAGTTTGCCCACTTACAAAAAAAATTAAGAGTCTACAATTGTTATCATAGGTGTATTTTAAATGATGGAGACAGAATATCAACCAAAAATCCAGAGAAAAACACATTATACAAATGTTATAAATTGCGTTGCAGTTCCCCAAGCAAAACACAACTTGGTACTTGGTGGAGAAACCCTTGTTGGCCAGCACAGAGGTAAGATGTTTGTTGTAGTTGATGACCAGGTTTGTACACAAACTATGAGGCTCTTGCGATCTACCTATTTTAAAAGTGACAAAATATATAAAAAACGAAATATACTAGATGAGTAATAATGATCGACAGCTGTTAGCACTGATCACGTCCCATAAAGTCGTGTGAAAAAAATATAAATCGAAAATTACTATGCTGCGCTATCTCCTAACATTAGTTCCAAAAAATATTTTTAAAATGCCTAATTTACAATGATGACAAAAATAATAATAAACTGTGATAAACTAAAATCAAAAATTATAATATATTCCAAAACTGTATACAGTTTTTTTTTTTTTTTTTTTTTGATAACTGTGATGATAAATTCTGTGTTAAGTGTCACATTCTACAGACAAAATAAAAAGCAAACTAATAAAAGTTAAATATATGGTGCCACAAACGTGAATCATAAAGTGCTATAGTGCATATAACAGTGACGTTCTAATCAAACGCAGATCAGTCCAACATAATCGGTATATAGTCCTTATTAAAGGTATAATGGTGAAAATAACGTGTTCTGTTGTCCACACTCAGGTGCTCCTCACCCTCAGGCAATGGCTGCTCACCTTAGAGCGTGTGACCTTGCAATTAAAGAGGAAGTAAACCCTGGTGGGTTTTACTTCCTCTTTTTGCTCGCTGCTGCAGCCTGCAAATGAAAAGCATAATGGGCTAGTATGCATCGCACAGGAGCCGCGACTAACGGCACAGGCTAGGGAAGAAATGTCACTTTTTTCGTTTCTTCCCCGCGCATGCGCCGATGAAATTTTCTGCAGCCTACAAGTGAAATATCTCCTAAACGGCACACGTTTAGGAGATATTTCCACTACCTATAGGTAAGCCTTATTCTAGGCTTACCTATAGGTAGAAGTCCGAAAAGTGGTTTTACAACCACTTTCAGTTCGGTCAACCATGCATATGAATCACCTCAGGGATTCTAAGTTAGCTGTATGGATCCAGACTGCTCACTGATGCTGTATCCTCATATACAAACAGTAGAAAGAGACTCAATAGCGTGATACCGTTTAACACAATTTTATTGTACAAACAAAAACTTACATGGGTTAGGGGCATTAAGTACACCCATTTGTAATGTGCCTTAAAAACGCTTGGTTTTGGTTGAGTTTGTATGTCTCTGTGGAGCAGAGCAGCTGCTTCCGGCACCGTCCTGTCCCCTTCCATACATGTGATGATACAAAGGGAATTTTGTATCTTCCTCAGGTTTGCACACATCTCCAAAGGGATTTTGGTCCACTCTTACAGATCTTCTCAAAATCCTTAAGGTTTCTTAGCTGTTGCTTGGCAACTCAAAGTTTTAGCTCCCGCCATACAATTTCTATAGTATTAAAGTCTGAAGACTGGCTAGGCCACACCTTGACCTTTATTGTGCTTCTTGAGCCACTTCTTTGTTGCCTTGGTGGTATGTTTTGGGTCATCGTCATGCTGAAAGACCCATTCACGACCTATCTTCAGTGTTCTTAGGGTCATAGTCAGCATTTTTCTTCCTCCAAACACGGCGAGTTAATGCCAAAGAGCTCAATTTTGGCCTCAACTGATCACAGAATTTTATCCCAATTCTTCTATGAATCATTTAAGATGTTCATTGGCAAACTTCAGATGGGCCTGTACATGTGCCTTCTTGAGGAGGGGGACCTTGCGGGCACTGCAGGATTTAAATCCATGGTGGCGTATTGTGTTACCAATGGTTTGTTTGGGGACTGTGGTCCCAACTACCTTGAGCTCATTCACAAGCTCCTCCCATGTAGTTCTGGGCTGATCCCTCACTTTTCTCATGATCATCCTTAACCCATGAGGCAACATCTTCCATGGAGCTCCAGACCAAGGGCGATTTGGTTATTTTGTATTTCTTACATTTGCAAATAATCGCTCCAACAGTTGTCTCCTTCTTGCTGATGGTCTTGTAGCCCATTCCAGTCTCGCCCAAGTCTACTATCTTTTCCCGGATGTCCTTTGACAGCACTTCGGTCTGGCCCATGATCATAAAGTTTGAATGGAAGAAAGAGATTCTGTGGAGAATATGCTCATAACTAGAAAATGTATTTCCTGGAGAAAATGCGTGGGAATGCTGAATAGCATCAAAACTGCCCCAGCATATTCCTCTATTATAAATCGGTACATGGTGTGTCTGTGCTCTCCCCAACCGCCCATCACTGTGTATAAGAAGCTTTGGTAAGCATGGAAACAAACACAGACAACAAAAGCCTGGATGCCCTAAATTTAATGACATTTTCTGAAATGATCACTAAACTTAAACAGCTTTTTCACAAAAACTGTAAAAGATAAACTTGTTTGGTGTCTGTAGGTGAAAGTATGAAGGAGCTGAAACTTTTGGTAGCGGAAGAAGATTTTAAGCATGCTCTCATTGTAAAAAAAAAAAAAGGATTAAAAAGCTTAATATTTTAAAAAGTATAAATTGTAGAAAAAAAGTTGAAGTCCCATCATCAGCTGAAAGCGCTGAACTTTTTAAAAGTTGAATGGCTTTAATAGCTGAAAGTATGCAGAAGTTACACAGAGACAAAAAACGTACAGAATAATAATAAAAATATTAATAAATAAAAACGAACAACAATAGTGGGACTGCTGAAGCATTTCCACTAATAAGTTGTCGTTAGGAATACTTTTTTTAATTGACAGGACTAATCTGTGTGCCACATGAGCACATACTGTAGCCAGAATTATTGTTGGTTGGTAGTGGAATCAAATGCTTATTTTACTGACTAAACAGCTACTCAATTCATAACATTTGTATTGTGTTTTTTCTGGTTTGATATTCTGTCACAATTATGGATAGTCTAAGTTGGTGAAGTAAAATATATACAAACTATTACAGAAAAAATAAAAGCTGATAATTTGCATGTGCATATGTATTCACCCCCTTTGTCATGAAGCCCATAAAAAGCTCTGGTGCAACCAATTACCTTCAGTAGTCACATAATTAGTGAAATGATGTCCACCTGTGTGCAATCTAAGTGTCACATGATCTGTCATTACATATACACACCTTTTTGAAAAGGCCCCAGAGGCTGCAACACCTAAGCAAGAGTCACCACTAACCAAACACTGCCATGAAGACCAAGGAACTCTCCAAACAAGTAAGGGACAATGTTGTTGAGAAGTACAAGTCAGGGTTAGGTTCTAAAAAAAATATTCAAATCTTTGATGATCCCTAGGAGCACCATCAAATCTATCATAACCGTGATATATTGTAAAGCGCTGTGTAAACTGTTGGCGCTATATAATCCTGTATAATAATAACCAAATGGAAAGAACATGGCACAACAGCAAACCTGCCAAGAGACGGCCGCACACCAAAACTCACGGACCGTGCAAGGAGGGGATTAATCAGAGAGGCAGCACAGAGACCTAAGGTAACCCTGGAGGAGCTGCAGAGTTCCACAGCAGAGACTGGAGTATCTGTACATAGAATGACAATAAGCCGTACGCTCCATAGAGTTGGGCTTTATGGCAGAGTGGCCAGAAGAAAGCCATTACTTTCAGCAAAAAACAAAGTAGCACATTTTGAGTTTGCGAAAAGACATGTGGGAGACTCCCAAAATGTATGGAGAAAGGTGCTCTGGTCTGATGAGACGCTATGTCTGGCGCAAACCCCACACATCACCCAAAGAACACCATCAGTGAAACAAGGTGGTGGCAACATCATGCTGTGGGGATGTTTTTCAGCAGTGGGGACTGGGAAACTGGTCAGAGTTGAGGGAAAGATGAAAGATGGATGGTGCTAAATACAGGGTTATTTTTTAGCAAAACCTGTACCACTCTGTGTGTGATTTGAGGCTAGGATGGAGGTTCACCAGCAGGACAATGACGCCAAACACACTGCTAAAGCAACATTTGAGTGGTTTAAGGGGAAACGTAAATGTGTTGGAATGGCATAGTCAAAGCCCAGACCTCAATCCAATCGAAAAATCTGTGGTCAGACTTAAAGCTTGCTGTTCACAAGCACAAACCATCCAACTTGAAGGAGCTAGAGCAGTTTTGCAAGGGAGAATGGGCAAAAATCCCAGTGGTAAGATGTGGCAAGCTCATAGAGACTTATCCAAAGCGACTTGGTGCCGTGATAGCCACAAAAGGTGGCTCTACAAAAGTATTGACTTTAGGGGGGTGAATAGTTATGCACATTGACTTTTTCTGTTTTTTTTTGTCCTATTGTTTGCTTCACCAAAAAAAAAAAAAAAAAAAAACATTTTCAAAGTTGTGGGCATGTTCTGTAAATTAAATGATGCAAATTCTCAAACAATCCATGTTAATTCCAGGTTGTGAGGCAACAAAACATGAAAAATGCCAAGGGGGGGGGGGGGGAGGGTGAATACTTTACTTTTGCAAGGCACTGTGTGTAATATATATATATATATATATATATATATATTGTACACACAAAGTGCAGCTATTAAGATATTGTAACATCCAGCTCCTTACATTTTTGGTAAGTGCTTTGTTCAATACCCTTGATCGATTTTTTTCATTTAGAAGAAAATCATTTTGTTTCCCCTTAATATTAAAGTACAACAAAATATGTTGAAATCACAAAGCATTTTCAAACGTCCACAATATATCACACAAGTATTCAAGATTATGCCAGCAGATCTGAAAAAAGTCATTTCCATCTGTCCACGCAACACAGTCTGGCAAGCTGTTTCTTTGAAGCAAATCGCTCTCGTTTTATGAAGTCTGGTGTTCAACTTGTTTGTCATTCAGCTTCTGGCTTATCTATATCGTTCTTACATGAGTTGCCCACTCATCCCTGGTAGGACTTCCAGAACCCAGGATATTGCCTGTCACTGCATTTATGGCTTAATAAATAACTTGGTAGGTATGGACATATGCATTTACATAATAGAGAGATGGTAATTTCGGCACAGTGTCGATTTGCTAGCTTTTCCACCCAACTTGGCATTGTCACTTTATTACAAAGTGCAGCAGTATATGTGATTAATTATAGTCCTGTCATCTCTGCTATCAAGCAGTCCGGATTTATTTTATTACACAATAGTAAATTAAAGTCTGATCTATACTTAAATGGTGGTTTCATCAAGCTGAAAGCTTTGTTTGCAAGTCATTAATGAAGACTTTTTGTGCTTTGGCTTAAATTGGAATATAAAAAATGCAGTTTAGAAACAGAAAAACCTTGTGGGAAACCGGAACATATTCTATTTTATATTTAATTTTGTATATCTACACATGGTCCTATGCTTCCTGCCTTGCAGTGCTTACACTGGCTGCGTTTGAAGTTGGCCATAGACAGTTCAGCAGGAACCGGCCTAGATTCGAACCATGTATATTTCCATGCGATTATCGCTAGCAGCTGATATAGCCGTTAGCAATAATCACTGTCTTCTCCAAGCATGAACGGCTTCCCCCATCTAGAGAAAACAACTGCTCGGAGGGAGGGAGGGATTCCCCTGTGTTGATGGTGGAAACCTGTGGTTGCAGGAAAGAAATTTGCTCCATGTATGGCCTGTATTACTGCACCTCATAATGCAAGTCTGCTAATCAAATTGAAAACCATGAACTCCCTGTGTGGCTAATGGCCTGTTAGGCAGAATTACTGTGGCATCTAATCTACGCATCTCTACATTTAATATGGTAGCAGAAATATGGAAGTTCAGACCACTACAATTTTAAAATCACATCAAAATTGGTTTAACATAGCACTGTATTCAATAATTTAAAGTCATATCAAACCTGGAATTCTGTCTCTGATTGGCCAAGGTGGAAAGGCAGGCAGATGACACAGTTTTTCTCAGCCAATCAATAGGATCCTTCTATTCACTGATATAAATACAAGTCTTCCCCTGAATGGTGGAGAAGCACTCAGCCAAACTCTATTTAGTGCTGGCAGCAGACGGGAAGTTGCCCATACTGCTGCAGGAACACACCACCACATACTGTAAAAGTGATTGTAAATGATCACCTTGTAGGACAACCCATTCAGTTTAACCACTTGACAACTGGGCACTTAAACCCCCTTCCTAACCAGACCAATTTTCAGTTTTTGGTGCTCTCACACTTTAAATGACAATGACTCAGTCATGCAACACTGTACCCATATGACATTTTTGTCCTTTTTTCACACAAATAGAGCTTTCTTTTGGTGGCATTTAATCACCACTGGGCTTTTAATTTTTTTGCGCTATAAATGAAAAAAGACCGAAAATTTGGTAAAAATACATTTTTCTTTTTTTCTGTTATAAAACTTGCAAATTAAGAATTTTTCTTCATAAATTTTGGCCAAATTTTATACTGCTACATATCTTTGGTCAAAATCAGTGTATATAATTTGGTCTTTGTGAAAGTTATAGTCTACAAGCTATGGTGCAAATCACTGAAAATTGATGACACCTGATATACTGACGGCCTAGCTCATTTCTTGAAACCCTAATAAGCCAGGAAAGTACAAATACCCCCCAAATTACCACGTTTTGGAAAGTAGACATTTCAAGGTATTTAGAAAAAGGCATGGTGAGTTTTTTTCGAAGTTGTATATTTTTTCCCACAATTCTTTGCAAAATCAAGATTTTTTTTTAATTTTTTTTCACAAAAGTGTCATTATCAGGTTATTTCTCTCACACAGCATATGCATAGCACAAATTACATCCCAAAATACATTCTACTACTCCTCCTGAGTATGGCGATACCACGTGTGAGACTTTTACATACCGTGGCCACATACAGAGGCCCAACATGCAGGGAGCACCATCAGCCGTTCTTGGAGCATAAATTACACATCTAATTTCTTGACTACCTCTTACGCTTTTGAAGGCCCTGGAGCACCAGGACAATGGAAATGCCCAAAAAATGACCCCATTTTGGAAAGAAAACAACCCAACGCCCTCCCAGAATAAGCCGACCGCGCTATAGCCTTCTTTCGGTTATGGCCCAGTCAGCATGTGGTTAAAATAGAAATGAAGGGCAGAACATTTTTGTGTTTATAAAAAAAAAAAAATACCTTTTTTTTTTGTTATAAGCGATTACATTCGTTCTGTTTTATTTGCATAAGAGCTGGGGAGGGGGAGGAGAAGCAACAGCTCGCTGAGCTTTCCAGTGTGGCTGTGCAACAGAGGCATGTCAGGACAAATATGATCATTGGAAGAGAACAGGCTGCGTTCCCAGGATTGCTGGAGAACTGACCACGGTGTGCTCTCCTGCTTAGTTTGGTCAGTTTTTAATAGGAAAGCAGAGGAACTGGCAGGAACACCAGGGATTTCACATAAAGGAAGCAATGTAAAGAGAACAGGATACTTTCCCATACAAGTACATGGTACAACAGGCACATATCAGGAATGTGAAGTGTTGGGGGTAACAAACGCTTTAATGCTATTACAGTATATTACAACACACACTGCAGCCAAAGAGTAATGGAAATACCGTATTTATCGGCGTATAACACGCACTTTTTCTCCCCCTTAAAATCGGAGGAAAGTCGTGGGTGCGCGTTATATGCCGATACCCCCCCCAAAAAAAGTGACAAAAATAGCGAGCGGCGACGAAAAAGACCAAAGCGCCGCCGAAAAAGACCAAAGCGCCGCCGAAAAAGACTGAGCCGACTGTTCGGCTACGCTCGTAGTCCTGCCTCCCTGCGCTCGCTCCTGAAACAGCAGGGAGGCGGGACCGCGAGCGGAGCCGAACAGTCGGCTCGGTCTTTTCCAGCGGCGATTTGGTCTTTTCCGGCGGCGCTTCGGTCTTTTTCGGCGGTCTGTCTCGGCGGCGGGAAATTTAAACGTGGGCAAGGCTGCAAATAACGCTGGGCAAGGCTGCAAATGACACTTTTTCCCTAAAATGCCCTCCTAAACTTGGGGTGCATGTTATACGCCGATAAATACGGTAGTTCAATTGGGCCAGTTTGGCTCAAACAAACTATAGTCTTTGTTTAACCTGGACTTCTGCTGTAAACTGAACACTGCAATAACACAAAATATGTGCTCCCTGAAAATACAATATACCTTCATGGTAAATTTGAACTTCTGGGAAAGTTTGGAAATTACCCTTGCAGTGAGACATCCCCCTGCATTGCAAGAGTTGCATGCTTTTTGTCAGGTAAAAAAAATAAAAAGTTCCCTCATTTCCTGAGCCCACCCAGTTGTGTGATAATAGGGAATCAATAGTCGCTATTGTCTTCCTGCTTCTCATCCCGGACAATCAAGATCAATTAAGATCTGATTGACCTAGAGGAAAAGCGACCGTATTGATCGCAGGGAGTGGGGGAAGACGGAAGTTTTAGAAGCAGGGGAGAAGTCGCAGGGGGCGTCTGCTGAAAAAAAATGGAGCACCAGCTGCCACTGGACTCTGCTAACCATTAGAAAATCAAATGAACATTTTGGAGAAAAAGATAAGAAATAATACTTTCTAATTGTGCTCTAGACCAAAATTAATATTTAACCCCTTGAAGCGCAGAGGGGCCCTACTTATTATATTTTTCTAAATTTTCCTTACCATTTAGGTAAGCCTTGTTAGTTACCAGCCCAATAGGAATAAAGCTCCTTCTTCTCTTCAAAAGGAGAACACGCTCACAAACAAATGACTACAAAAATGAGATACCCATAGTGTACTATTTATGATAGAAAATGTTTTCTACAGAAAAAAAAAAAAGTGCACACTCGTGTAGCGGCCATAACCCCTAGGGGCGACCTTGGATTTTCTGGGCTTACCAATTATCTCCTCATAGCTCGTCTTTCGTTGGCTAGGGGTTCCCAGGGTTAGTACCCAGTAACTTCAGAGCTGACACACAAAAGTCCTTTTGAGGATTTTTATTCTGCAGGGGTAACTTCCAACTATAACACAGTCTCAGGTGGGAATAGAGGGCACGGGTGATAAAACTCAGGCACTTGAACTGCTGACATCCACTGAATGTCTCTTAGTTAGCCCAGGGAGTAGCCACTCGCAACTGGGCGCTTCACTGCTAGATAAACCTCTAACCATAGATTTAGCAGCCAACATGTGCTCCGGAAAGTTTGCAAAGTCTCTGCCACAGACTAGATTGTAACTGAAGATAAGTAGGAACCTTTCCCACAGTACCTGGATCTCTCAGCCTTCTTGGCGATACTTTGAGAAGTGTTGATTTTCTAATGTCCATACAACTCAGCTCCCAGGCTCTTACCGAGCAGTCAGATTCTTGGCCCTCCTCCGAAGAGTCTTCCCCTGGTCGCTTGTATGAGTTGCTGTGTCCCTCCATTACCGAGAGCACACCGGGACACCTCTGAATCCTCCTTCAGTTACTGGGCCTCGAACTAGCCAGTTCTGAGGCTCGGGAACGGATGGATCCCCACCCCAGACCATAAGGGCCTCTGGGGCTGGTCAGAGTGACCATGCTTGTGGGGACGGCAGACACTCCTGGGTCCGGGACCCCTCACGGGGCTGACCCGGACCAGAACCAGGAATCAAAGCAGCACCTGAACCCTGAACATGTGACTTCAGCATCTTAAATACCCTTTCCCAGACTACGCAGCAGGGCCAGACGCGCCCACTGATTGGATCCGGGAAAGATAGGTACCTAACACGCCCAACCAGGCTTGGTTCTCGGTCTGTCACAGGTGCCTCACTGCACCTATGACCAGGCCAGAACTTCAGTACAGCCCAGTCAAACTGATGCCAAAGTAAAAGACCTATACAATTACCCCCAGAACTCTGTTACAGTTCTGGAAAACTAAATTTACATATATAGCGCACACTTTAGTAAAGTGTCGGCGCTACACTCGCATAAGCCAAAAAAGCAGTACTGCATACAGTATAATATGTATGCAGGTAATATCACAGATCCAAGGGATCTATACAGACCTGGGGGGGATAAGTTGCAGATGAGACCTAGACAGCTGTATTCAAACAGGAATAAAGATAAAGAGAGGAAAAGCTGACCATACACTAGTAAATTTTAGTTTGAAAATGTTAATTTTAAGGCTATTCTTTTGATTTTTTAATTGTTAGTGGGGTAAAATCAATGTTGGATTTTGACCGCAATGAAGAGAAAATTTGAAGGAGCAGGATTGAAAGTGAACACATTTCTAACAGTGAGGCCCCTTTCACACTGGGGCGGTTTGCAAGCGCTATTGCGCTAAGAATAGCGCCTGCAAACCGACCCGAAACAGCTGTTGCTGTTCCTTCAGTGTGAAAGCCCGAGGGCTTTCACACTGAAGCGGTGCGCTTGCAGGACGCTCAAAAATGTCCTGCAAGCCGCATCTTTGGCTCGCTATAGGAGCGGTATATTTACCGCTCCTATAGCGCCCGGTCCCATTGAAAACAATGGGGGAGCGCGCCGAACCCGCCCGCAAAACGCCGCAATAGCGGCGGTTTGCGGGCGGTATTGACCCTTTTTCGGCCGCTCGCGGGGGGTAAAAACACCCCGCGAGCGGCCGCAATGCGCCGCTAAAACGCCGGTAAAGCGGCGCTAAATATAGCGCCGCTTTACCGCCAGCGCCCCCACCGCTCCAGTGTGAAAGTAGCCTGAATGTGGTTTACATTCATCAAAGTCTAATCACTCCAAAATTGAATGTTACAAGCTATTTTTTTTTTTTATTACATACTTTCAAATTACATTTATCAGGTCATCGCATGCACTGATAATTTTTGTATGAATTGTTATTTTAAAACCTTCTAGTGAATTGCCAGCTTTAGCAGCTGCACAATGATGTAATTAGGTTAGAATTTCTTTAAAGCGGAATTCCAGTCCCCCAAACCTTTTTTTTTTTTAAAAGACTGCTCTGTAACTGTCTTCATCTGTAAATGAACATTGCTAACATGTCATATTTTTGGCGCTATTACTTAGTTTAAAAATAGTTATTTACTTACTGATCTCGGAAGCAGGCAGGTTCCATTTTAGTTGTGGGCATCTGAAACCCTCTAGTGTCAGTTTCTGGGATTTCTGTGCAGCTGTCTACCCATCATGCATCACCAAATCTCGCACATGCTCAGTGATGCCGCAGGGAGCCGTCCTTCTTCCTGACAGGTTGCTATGGCAATCTTCACTTGCGGAAGTTCCCACCCCATTGCTATAACCTGCCAATCACAACACAGGCAGGAGAGGTAATAGAAGACTGAATATCATGGCAATGCAGCGGCATCGCTGGGGGGGGGTTTTGTCCGAACACCCCCCTCCCCCCAGCGATGCCGCTGCATTGCCATGATAGACGTGTATGGCTTGTAATATAACTTTGTATGACATGTTCGTTTATTGTACTCTAACTGCAGGGAGAGAGGCGCTGTGACAAATCCTAGATGCTGTCTGGGTGGGCGGGGCCGAGCGGCTATCGAACATGAGCCAATAGGATGGTGTCTGGGCGGGCCGCTACGTGTATGCGGCTCTGCCCCTTTCTTAAGAAGCACAATAATTGGCTGTTTTTCGATAGCTGCTTGGCCCCGCCCAACCTGACATCATCTAAGATTTGTTTCAGCGCCTCTCTCCCTGCAGTTACACTACAATAAACGAGCATGTCATACATATTACAATCGGGTGACCAGACGTCCCCGGATTGCAGGGGCGGACAGCAGTGGCATTGCTATTAGGAGTGCAACGGATCGTGGCCGATCCGTGACCGTTCGATCCGCGGCCTCGGCCTTAGGAAAGGCCGTGGCTTCGGCCTAGCTCCGGAGCGGCGCCCATCTTGGTACACCCGGCGGCCAATACTCTGCATTACACAAAACCGTTAGATTTCGGCAATAGGCAGTTCGCAATGGCTCCTGGGATACATGACGGAGCTATCCCAGGAACCATTGTGAATTGCCTAGTGACGTAATAGCCTAGGCTATTGGGGGCGTAACGAAAAGAAAATCTGGAAAAAAAAGGTATTTAGAGGCAGAATATATTTAAATCATTGGCCATTCTAAAAAGTCTTATTAACCACCTGAGACCCAATATACGTCATATGACGTCTTTTTGGTCTCAGGGGTATATCTGAATGATGCCTGTAGCTACAGACATCATTCAGATATTGCCGGTTTCAGCCGGCGATTCCCTGCACCATAAGAATGATCATAGCGGCTGTTCCGCCGCTTGATCGTTCTTACAGGCGGCGGGAGGGGACGCATTCTGCACTGACAGACTTTAAAAAATGGGTGGAGCTCCGCTTTAAATTAGGTGCAGAATTTCCACAAAATCCATCTTGAGGCCAGTGGTAGAACAATAATTTCCTCTTTAGTTGTAGCTTTTCAGGTGACCTGTGACACTGATCATTCTGACAGATCTCTAAGGCCCTTTTCACATTGGGCAGTCCCTGTTGCGATTAGCAGGGGATCTGTGAGTTGACATCTGCTGATTAAAGCATAGTGGGATGAATGACACATCGCGGTCAGTTCGGTTTATGCAGAGCGGACATGGAGAGAGACCCTGCTCTGCTCTATGGGCAGCTGCCTCTGATCCGGTCCACCAAAATGGAGGATGCAGTCCTCAACTTTTTTCTCTAGCAGACCCAATTGGACCCAGAGGTAGGCAGGTGTAAACAGACACAAGTTCGTTTACACCTGCCTGTCCACTGGGAAGCATGAACCTTTCCATCCGATCCGCCTAAAAAAAAATGACAGGTAGACCTGATTGGAACTGCCGTGTGAAAGTAAACCAAGAATTGTCATAGATGTACAGATAACTCCTAGAGAGCAAAAGGTGGCCGAGATGTCTGATGGAGGGCAGCAAAGTCTTTAGAATAGCAGCACATGGATCTGAAAATATTTAGTTGGCAGGATCCATTGTTAACCACACGGATCATTGTTTTGCTTGTGGTTCCAGAGTTGTGAACTAAAGAGTATCCTCAGAAAAAAAATCCCCAGTATACAGAATAAAAAAAAAGAAAAAGAAGAAGAACTGACCAGGTTTGTATTGCAGTCTGTATCCCCATTGGGGAGATGTAACCTCTCCACATTTGTCTTGGTAAGTCATAAAGCAGTCTAAAGCCCCATACACACGGTCGGACAATCCGCGGACCAGGTCGGTCGGATCCTGTCCGTCATACTTTGTCTGATGTTGGTTTTGTGTACACACGGTCGGACAAAGTTGTCGGAAAATCCGATCATTCTGAACGTGGTGACGTTTGTTGCCTACGACGGGACTACGTAGAGGCTAGTAGCCAATAGCTTTGGTCTTGTAATGTGATCTGAGCATGCGTAGCACTTTGTCCGGTCGGACAACCGTACACACGATCGGATTTGGTGTGATCGGACCGTGTTGTCGGCAAATCTTTCCAGCAGGAGATAAGACTTTGTCCGTCGGACAATCCGACGTACACTGTCCGATGGTGCATACACACGGTTTGATTTTTCAACAACATTGTCCGATCGGACAGAATCCATGAAAAAGTCCGACCGTGTGTATGGGGCTTTATATTCTCCTTAATTGAAGACTTACTGCTTCCAAGTCAGGGAAATCTCTACAAAGACACAAACTGGTAAAAACAATACGGGCAGGTCCTAACCTTTTCACCCTATACACCTTTTCCCACACTATACACAAGCAGGCTTTGGAATACTTTCACTGTATGCATATCCAAAACATTATTTTTAATTTATTATTTCTGGATAGATTAGGGTAGGGTTAAAACCCTGGTCAGTGTTGTTTTTTATTTATGTCCATGTTACCTTCACCTTTACCTTCACCTCCTACAGAAAAATTAGAGAGGGACTGTTTAGGTGCTGTACACAAACACAGAAATTGGACACACAACTTTAGAAACTTAGTATAAAATAATTTCATAAAACCAATATGGTGAGAAATCCATACTGCCATTCCTAAAGCACTAGTCTCTGCAAACAAAGCCACACCTTTTAATTGATTATACACCTAAATTTGGAAACATCCAGCATATATGTATATAGATATACTATCTAGGAGGTAGGACAATTGTGTTTAATGCAGAGGAGTATCCTCAAGTTGCGACGCATTTCACGGTTTAAATCTTCATCAGGATCCCATTTACACATAAGGATAAAAGTATGGAAGTAGCTCTGCACCTCAGTTGCAAACACCCCTGAAGTCACCACATATAGGATAAGGAACGGAGGGCAACTAGCCAGCAAAGTGCTAAGCATGTATTGTTTAGAGAAGTGGAGATCGTAATGACAACTGTTGAGACTTCACTAAACTTCGATGCTTTTTTTATAGTGTACCCCTGGTCACTAGCATCCTTTTGGATTAAATGGCCTTTGTTTCCTAATACATCAAAGTCTGTTGGAATTTCAACAGGCATCATTGTGATGCTACCCTTGTCAGGCTGTACTCCTAATTGGCTTTTGTTACTATCACTTCCCGTCATCGAGATGCAACAGAAGGTTATTGTAATATCCATCTAAAGTGAGGGGGCATTCTCCACTTATAGAACCAGATCAAATGCCTCTATTGGAAGATTACTTTTTTTACTTGTTTTGGGGACAACTGTAACATTTTGGATTTTCCGTTATTTACAGAGGTTCTAACCCTTGCTCACTCAACCCCAAAGATATAATTTGAGCTATACATACAGTATACTTTACAATATAGCTTGAAAAATTACAGGTATTTCATGGACTGGTATTTTATGCATTGGCAGTAGATACTTTTTACCAGCTGTGGTTGTTAAATATAGTAGATAATTTAGTAAACATCCATAAAACACAATAAGTTTACAGAATCATTCAGTTTTAGTTTTCTACAGCCCATCTCCTGGGGTGGAGATGTATCAAGAATAACCACATGTCCTCAGTGGTTAAGGGCTTTGAATGTTTAGACTGTTTCATCATGTATGCTAGGTGTGTTAGCTTTAACCCAGGGTGTGTTTGTGATACACCCACCAAGGCATCCTGAGTTTCGTATGAATAAACATTTTTTTATACTCCAAGAAGACATCTCCCTGCCGAGTCCTGATTCAGGACAGTCAAAAGGAGCCCATGTTTTTCTACTATGCCACTCATATTTGAACCATCATATTAAAAAAAAAAGACATTAAATATATTTAAATAATTATATTTAATCAGAGCAACCAGGTTGGCCCCATGTCTTGGTGATACACCATTTTAAGCTACTCTTCTGAAAATGTCACTAGATTTAGTTTTACAGTCTAGATTGGAGGACAAAATAAAAATATTTTTCCTTTGTAAACTTAAGCCGGTCTTCTGTCAAAAAATGTCCACCTATCGAATAGTGTCCACCCCCTACTGCGCAGGCGCAGTACGGGGGACAAGGAGATTCGGAAAATCTCTGAAGATGAACGGCACTTTCACCGTGAGTCCAGGTGCAAGTCCCACCATCCAGCTGGACATAGGGCTGCACATAGTTAGAGGGCCGCTCGCCACGCTTCGGGCACGGCCTCGCTCGGCTCATTTTTATTCCAACTATATGTCCACTTGGATGGTGGGGCTTGAACCTGGACTCACAGCGCAGGCGCCGCTCATCTTCGGATATTTTCGGAATCTGCTTGTCATGCGCAGTACACGGCGGACACTATCCGACGGGGGAAAGTATGTGACAGGACACCGGCCGTAGATGGTTCTAATCACAGCCGGTTCAGCAGGGACCGGCTGAGATTCAAACCATATATGAGCAGGCTGTTCGTCAATTCATCAATCGACTTGCTAACAAAAATCACAGTGTTCTCCTGGCAGGGACGGCTCCCCATGCCCCCTCCCATGAAGAACACAATAGCTCTGCGAGCGGGATTCCCTCATCAACACTGACTGTATTGATGGGGGAAAATTCGAGCGATCTATGGTTGCAAGAAAGAAAACTGCATCATCTATGGTCGGCTTTAAATTTTTGTGATGGGTCAACTTTAGGAAGATCAATAAAAAAGTTTCCCAACATTTTACGGGTAGCTTGATTGGCTACAAACGCTGCTGTGCCGGGGAAGTCAACCATGATATCCTCTGTATATCTCTAGGTTCTTATAAAACATTTTTTTTTTTTTAATATATAAATATATGCCTTAATCAGACATCAGGAAATCTGGCAGAATATTCTGGCCTGTGGGAAAAAATGGATTCACCTGGACAAATTCCAGAAAAACAAGGAGGGGAGTGAGAAAGTGGAGACCATGAACGTCATACAGCTATCAGCATATACAGCATGAGTGGTAACCATTTACAGAAAGTCTGTACTAAGAGAAATATATAAAGGCTGCCATGGCTGATTTACTTATGAAGATACTAGTTGGCTGGCTGTCTAGAACTTCAACTTTGACACACAGAGACTTGGAATAAGCTAAACAAAAATGCCAAACACCCCAATCTACAATTGGTGTTAGAGCACACTTACCAGCTAGCTAGAAAATAAATGCTAACAATTTGGTTAAGAGCAGAGGTTTTAGGTGCAAATTCATGTGGCAGCAGCACTGCCTCCTCAATAACTCTCTGTATAGTGTGACCCTAACTCTAGCTTATGAGAGACGTCATGTTGGAGCACATATAGTAATGGATACAATAAAGGCAGGTATTTCTAGAAAGAGACCATTTCTCAAAGGCTTAGAGACACACCAGAGGCCCAGAAAATGACCTGACCTGGAACAGAAAGGCATCTAATTACATTGGTCAGAGCCCCATTTCTGTAAATTTATTTCAGTAACTCAGAAACTACTGAAGGCAATGGATCAACATCACAGCCAGGTAACTGGTACTTTTAAAAACAGAAGCTAGCAATGGCAGCCTCCATGTATTCTCATTATTGATCTCCTTTATACCGTGTGTCCCCGAAAATAAGCCTGGGTCTTATATAAATTTTTTCAACAATTTTCGGGGTAGGGCTTGTCGTGTGCTGTCTTCTCTCCCCATCCTTCTCCCTGCCTGTCAGAAATCCCCAGTGGAACAGAGTTAAAAGTGCCTATAAACTCATAAAATGCACTGCATTACAGCCCTGTACAATGTATAGTGTGCACCATACCTTCCTATAGTGCCTTCCTCTGCGTTTCTGTGACCTGCCTGATTATCTTCTATGCTCCGTGCACTGCAGAGGGAGGGGGCCCCGAGATCCCCTGCTGATGGCTGGCAGAAAGAGCAGCGGGGGAATCAGCTGAGCACCGCTCGGCACTTCCATGACCCGCCTGATCGATCTTTTCCCGCTCCGAGCACTGCAGAGGGAGGGGGGCCCGAGATCCCCCGCTGGCAGAAGAGGAAGAGAGCAGCGGGGGATCAGCTGAGCAGCACCACAACAAAAGGTATTGACCACAGAAACATACACAGTCTAGACCACACAACACAACACTTTCCAGCTAGGGCTTATTTTCGGGGTAGGGCTTATATTGCAGCCCTCCCCGAAAATCACAGTAGGGCTTATTTTCGGGGAAACACGGTAGCAAGACATATCGTATTGTCTTAACTATATGGGGTTACTAACTCTAATGATTTTATTTAGTATACAAATTATTCCTCTACATTTACATGTAGGCCAAACCATCCAGCAATAGTAAATATAAAGTATGGTCCCTCGCGCTATCAAAGTGAATAAATCTAAATTTAATAAATAGAAGATTGCAGCTAGACCTAAAAAGTGTATACAGTGCACTAAAATTGGTATGAAGTAGAAAAGTGATCAGAGCAACTTAATAATGCAAATAATTGTGCATTTTTGTTACGCCATTCATTTGTCTATTAGAGACTTAATGGACTATTTCATCACTATATCACTAATTTTTGTAATTCAGTTTTGAATATTTGGGACTGCATTACTCATTTATCCATTTATTTATACAGTTCGTTCACCACTTGTCACAGTATTAATATTGGATACGTTTATTTCTCAACTTTGCACAGGATTACATTTGCTAATTTTTGCACAGAATAATTTGCTTATTTGCACAGAATATTTTTGCACAGTATTTATTTGCATAGTGGATATCATTCCCTTATGATTGTAGTTTTAATATTTTTATATTTACATTATTAAGTTGTGCTGATCACTTTTCTACTTCATCCAGCAATAGTGGTTACAAGGTTAGGATAAACCATACAATACTGCAAGGGGTTAGCTTTAATACATAAAGTTGAAACCTTCTTTTTTTTTTACAAAAGGGAAGGAAAAAATGTCTCTGTAACTGTTTAAAAAGGGTTAGGTCCAATTCACCCTAGGTGCAGTTACCTGCATTGTTTTTTTCATGGAAAACCCCAGGTAGCTGCACTGACACACAATGAAGACTAATAGTATTCTGTGTGTTCTGTTCAGACCAGAACACATTGTGGTTGATTTACTAAAGGAATATAGATGGTGCACTTTGCAAGTGTAGTTGCACTCATTTTCCTTAGTAAATATAATGTGGTAAAGCTTCACTTTGTAAACAATATCAGGTGCCAGGAAAAAAAAAAGCAAGCATTTTTGCTTGCACATGATTGGATGATGAGCTACACCACATTTACTAAGCTCTGGGTAAAATGAGTGGAATTGCACAAACTTTAGTAAATCAACCTCAGTGTTTCACTGCGTTCCAGAGTGGTGTAATATTATGAAAGATGTTTGCATAATATTGCACTGCTCTGTATGGTCCTGCATGTCACTGCACAGCAACGCAGCACACCACACTGCTGTGCAGTAACATTAAGTGTTTGTAAAAGCTAAAAGTGAAGGCATGGAATCCTCACTACAGGGGGTACCTCATCCCAGATTAAAAATTTTTGGTACAGATTACCCCTTGACCCCAAAGAAGCCATTGTTTAGCGAAACATGTCGGTCGTTTACAGTACCATCTGAAATTATATTTGTACCTTCGACCTATACTGCTGTATAGGCCTTTAACATGTTACCTTAAAGTTTTATAGGCTGTACATGTCTTTACCAGCTTTTTGTGAAGTAAATCCCCCTTTTCTTTTGTACTTCACGCTGGCTGGTATACATATCTTTAATTATGTCTTTGTCAAATAAATTGTTCTATTTTTATTGAAAAACCACGAGTGCTCTTCTATTGATTGGTACCGCAATAATCCCCTTTCCTCTCCTTGTTCACCCCTTCACCATTAAAGTGGTTGTATACCCTTAAATTCAACTTGCACCTACAGGTAAGCCTAGATTAAGGCTTACCTGTAGGTACAAGAAATATCTCCTAAACCTGCACGGTTTAGGAGATAATTTCAAAGAACGTTTTACAACGTTGTCTACGGCGCATGCGCGCCGTAGACAACGGTGCATTTACAGGGTTAATCCCCATTCCCAACTGCGGCTCACCGCAGTTGAAGTGTCCGGCGCACATGCGTGGAGCGACGTCCTGACCGCTCTGGCCAATCACAGCGCCGCAGCGGCGCTGTGATTGGCCGGAGCGGCGATACCCGGAAGGGTATCTGTGGAGAGATGGATGCGGCCGGAGGGGGAGAAGAGGGCGGCGTCGGGGGCCCCGATCTAAGGTAAGTGATGCATAATGAGCTAGTATGCTAGTCACACTAGCTCCTTATGATTTTGTCTTGCAGGTAGTTAACAAAAAAAATACATTTTAAAACGGGTATACAACCGCTTTAAGTGTTTGTACACTTCATATAAAATTGGAACCAAAATGTAAAAAAAAGGGGAGTAGAGTGTTGCCACACAGCTCAGTGCGGACAGCAATGGTTTGGACTGCAGAGCAGTGTGATCGGGTCTTATGCCGCGTACACACGGTCGGAATTCTCGTCGGAAAAAGCTCTGATGGTTTTTCCATCTGAATTCGGATGGAATTTCACTCAAACTGTCTTGCCTACACACGGTCACACCAAATTCCGACGGTCAACACCACACCTTAAAAAACGTTTGACTGTACTATAAAAGGGAAGTTTAATGCTTCTGAGCATGCGTCAAATTGTTTCCGAGCATGCGGAATTGTGTCGGAATTTTGCGTGTCGGAATTGCCTACACACAATCGGAAAATCCGATAGAAAGGTTTTCCGTCGGAAAAATTAAGAACAGGTTCTCAATCCTAAGTCCGTCGGAAATTCCGACAGAAAAAGACTGATGGGCATACACACGGTCGGAAAATCCGATGAAAAGCTCCCATCGGACTGTTTCCAACCGTGTGTACGCGGCATTAGGCTACGTTCACACAGGCAGCTGGGGGCAGATAGTTTGCTGCGTTCTGAGGAGGCTAAACACCATTTCTGGACACAGATGTGCTATGGCCACATACAAACTGTCCGATTAGCTGAGGTGAGGAACTCCGCAGCAACACTAACCCTGGATGTATACTGCCTGCATCCAGGGTTGGATAGAAGTTCTGTTCGCATGTAACCTTGAAGATGAGCAGATATATGCAATCAGTGGCATTGCCGGCCATTCATTTGTATGGCATTCAAGTACAAGTCTGACCATTGGGAGTACAGGCAGGCTGTGCTCCAAGCTGGAAAGTATGAATTTCTATGCCTAGCATGGACAGTTTGAAATATGAGAGCAGGGGGACTGTCTGGCAGACTGTCCATTAAGGCTGGCTTCACACTTTCTGCGATCGGGCAATGCATTAATGTGTGTTTTGCATACATTATCGTGTATTGCATTAAGGCAATCCATTTTTAACAAAAAAAAAAAAAGAAGAAAGGGCAACCCATTTAAATAGATTGGCAATGCAGAAAAACATGGAAAAAAAAAAAAAAAAAAAAAAAGGGGCATACAGTTTTTTTTTTTTTTTTTGGCAATGCAACACACCACAATGCTTGGCACTGTGTTCCGTGTTGTGATATGCTGCAATAAAATGGATGGTACTGTGTGCTGCATGGGCATCCGCAGAACTTTTTTCAGGGTCACCCATGCGCCACCCCTTTTCGACAATGTCATTATGACATTGTCATGGTCAGAGACAGCAGGCGTAGTACAGCCCATAGGATAAGTAATGGATAATAGCCAACAGGCCCTCTTACCAGACCCAGGGAAACTACAGCCGTGATCTCTCCGGCTGGACGATCGCTCACTCTGGGTTCCCTGGGGGTGATTCTGGTCAGTAGTGTAGCATGTCTGTACCCTGGCAGTGGCTCAGTCTCTCTCTGGTGGCGCTGGGCAGCGTGGCTCTCTGGTGGCGCTGGGCAGCGTGGCTCTCTGGTGGCGCTGGGCAGCGTGGCTCTCTGGTGGCGCTGGGCAGCGTGGCTCTCTGGTGGCGCTGGGCAGCGTGGCTCTCTGGTGGCGCTGGGCAGCGTGGCTCTCTGGTGGCGCTGGGCAGCGTGGCTCTCTGGTGGCGCTGGGCAGCGTGGCTCTCTGGTGGCGCTGGGCAGCGCGGCTCGCTCTCTGGTGGCGCTGGGCAGCGCGGCTCGCTCTCTGGTGGCGCTGGGCAGCGCGGCTCGCTCTCTGGTGGCGCTGGGCAGCGCGGCTCGCTCTCTGGTGGCGCTGGGCAGCGCGGCTCGCTCTCTGGTGGCGCTGGGCAGCGCGGCTCGCTCTCTGGTGGCGCTGGGCAGCGCGGCTCGCTCTCTGGTGGCGCTGGGCAGCGCGGCTCGCTCTCTGGTGGCGCTGGGCAGCGCGGCTCGCTCTCTGGTGGCGCTGGGCAGCGCGGCTCGCTCTCTGGTGGCGCTGGGTAGCGCGGCTCGCTCTCTGGCTCTCTGGTGGCGCTGGGTAGCGCGGCTCGCTCTCTGGTGGCGCTGGGTAGCGCGGCTCGCTCTCTGGTGGCGCTGGGTAGCGCGGCTCGCTCT
The DNA here is from genome assembly GCA_028564925.1 of Lithobates sylvaticus. Lineage (NCBI taxonomy): Eukaryota > Metazoa > Chordata > Amphibia > Anura > Ranidae > Lithobates > Lithobates sylvaticus. The sequence goes on from CM053038.1 coordinate 78,037,140, forward strand.
CTGGTGGCGCTGGGTAGCGCGGCTCGCTCTCTGGTGGCGCTGGGCAGCGTGGCCCTCTGTCTCTCGTGACACTGGGCAGTGTGGCTCTCTCTCTGGCTTCTGCCCAGCACGTCTCTTTCTTTGTCCTGTAGCACTAACTCCCTCAGCTTTTTTCCAGGCTGCAGTCTCTCAATCTCTCTTGGTCGAGCTGTAGCCTCCTTCCTGTGGAAAATGGGGCCGCCAATCTTTAGGACTACATGTCCCATGATGCTCTCCTAGTCTCCTTTGATTGGCCCTCAGTTATGGCCAATGGGGAAGGAATGGAGCAGGCAGGAAGCTGGGCAGGGAACCTGGTAAAACCTGCCGTCTCTTCTCCCTGACAGGAGAAAGGGTGGGCGAGTGGGGGAAACCTCTGACAGCCCACAGCTCGCCTTTCTCCTGACACAGCGCTGCAGAGTTCTCTGCTGGATTGAGCAGGGAAAAGAGCCTGCAGTCACACTACACTGATGGGGGGCTTGACAGCAGCTTGATGTTGTCATCCCACTGGCTGCCCGCACCCCCATAGCGACGCCACTATGCTGAATGTGCCGATCCGATCCCCGATTCCACAGGGGTGGGCACTTGACCCCCTTGCCCCTACCTGCGGACGCTCGTGGTGTGTTGTGGTATGCTGCAATAAATGGGCATTGGAGCTGCATTGCCTTAGTGTATTAGGAAGGCATTCAAAAGCAATGGCACTGCAAGCGCACATTATCACAGCAGAAAAATGTGAACTAGAAACTTCATGTCCAATGCAATGCAACTGGGGAAAAAGCAGAAAGTTTGGGTTAATGCTGGTGACAGAATGCATCGTATGTGTAGTTTTTGATTCTGCTCATAGTTCCACTTTAAACTGATATAGAATGTATGCTTATATAAGTGTAACAGAACATTGCAGATCCCATGTACCTTCTAAATTTCTACTTTACACCGGCAATAAATATAGGACATAATAAATACCTTTAGCATGGAAATCACAGCATAGGAATATAGGTGTTGACTTTAATTGTATTTAGGACAACAGTAGCACCCATCTTACATATGCCGTGATTCATTGATAAACCTTCCCTGCCTGCTACAACCCATCCACACATCCAAGAGGCTTGAGCAATAAAATCACAGGCCCTTTACTGTAGAGTTAATAGGTAGTCAGAGAGTTACACCTGGGTGGAGTCACTCACTCCCATTCTAAGCCACCTCCAGCTTCTTCAAAAAACCTGTTGAGCAAATTCTCCCTTTTTTTTTTTTTCTAAAGGAAATAGTTCACTGGCTGCCTGGAACAGGTTTGACTGTGCCTTCTGACGTTTGGCTCAGTCTTTAGATGGTTGTTAAACACCCTGAAAAAAAATAGCCTGGAAAAACTGGTCATGTCAGGTGAGGGTTGCATTCCTCTGTGATTGTATAGGTATGGCTTGGTAGCAGATAGTTGGATATATAAAGGAGTGTCCTTGTTGTTGTCAAGCTCAGAAAAGCTCATTCTGCAGCAGAGCAGCTTGGCACACAGGTGAGTAATAGAAGCTTAGCTGAGACTGAATTCCTTATGACCTTGACAACTTATGTGACTTATGCAGGTGCTGTTCCCTCTTTCAGTACTACAAGTAATGCATGCTTTCCAATTTCACTGGGTAACCCTCTGCACAGACTTATGGGTGAAGCCCAGGTAGTGTCTTCACAGGCTTTGGGCACTCCAAGCACAGGCTTGTGGGTGAAGCCAGGTAGTATCTGCACAGGCTGTGGGTACTCAATGCACAGGTTTGTGGGTGAAGTCAGGGTACTACTCTCTTGCACAGGCTTGTGTGTGAAGCCTGAGTACTCTTTGCATAGACCTATGGGTGAAGCTGGTACCCTCTGCACAAGCTTGCTTTTTTCTTTTTTTTCTTTTTTTTAAAGCTCAGCTACTCTCTGCACATGCTCATGGGTGAAGCTTGGGTACTCTCTGTGTTTGGAAAACCTGGGCTGTCAAATGTTGACTTTCCTTATAAAAATTGTCAGCCAGCAGACATCTACCTGGTCCCATTGACAGAGAAAAGTGACAACTTGATTGAAAAAAAAGTCATATCAGGCAACTGTCATCTCATATCTATGTGCTACTGTGTAAGTACATTGAGATTTTTTTTTTGACATGGCATAAAGACTTGCTGCGCATAACAGTGTAACAGAAGGGTGCACACCAATAACTGAAATTAAGATTGGACTTTTTAAACCTGTTTTAATCATAAGCCACATTTGGGGTCATGCCTTTCCACCTTGTGCTGCATATCCTCTAAACATTGGTGACTTTGGTGTGCATGGATTATTACAGTGTCTATTTCATTTAATTTATTGGCAATTTCAAATGCTTTTTGACTTCTGTAAAGAATGTGCCATCTTGTAGCCAATGGGAAGCTTTTAACACGACAATACAACAACATGCTATACTTGGTATCATTCCAATTGAGAGTTGGGCTTTACTAGAAATTCATCTACTGTCTTTGTACTGCAGAGCTACAGAAAAAATGCCTTTGGGTATTTATCCAAAGTGGTACTTTAAGATAGGATCTGGTAAATCCTGCTGAGTCAAGTGATCTGCTGAGTAGTTTTTAGGGACCACTTACAGGTCACGTTTTGCAGATTTATTAGTAGAAACAAGTGTATTAAAAATATTCAGTGATTGTGATGTGAAGAGCACTGTAAGACATACAAGTCATAGCATGACTTGTAATGAAATGCTAATGAAGAAACAGTCAACAAGGAGTTGCCTATTATTGCTAGGGAAGTAAATATTTGACAGTGTTTTACAATGTTTGCCATTGGAGACTAATACTGTTTTCATGTTTTCCTGATTTTTAGGTAGAAGCAGAGATAGATAGAATCATTCACGTTAAAAAGTTATTACACCTATAGCAGAAATTGCTAAACGTACATAGGGGTCCTCCAGGTCTAGGTTGAGAATTTGATTTCTTTGGCGGTGGCTTTGTGAATATCAGAACAGCGGCTGCATCTGGTTGGATGCAGTTGCTGTTTGGCTGAAAATTTTCCAGGTTCCTTCATGAAAAGTTGATTGAACAATTAACTTATGTTGAATGGCATAGCGTAGGGCCAGTAAGGCCACATGGAGCAAATCTTGCCCAGTGCATCAGGAACTGGCAGAAGTGAGCTTAGTGTATGGCCAGCTTTGTCTCTAGTATTCAAGATGTGGCAGACTATTACTATTGCTGATAACATATGATTTGACCTGACAGAGACCAATTCAGGGCACAGCTATTATGAATACTCAGCCAGTGTGTGCCAACACATATGGCCAATAAACTTCAAAATTTTATTAAAAGTGATTAAAATGTATCACTTTTCCTGTGAAGACATTTTGCAATTCTGCTTTGCATTGGCCTACATCTCCAAAAGGGCCCATTAAACCGATTGCATTGCAGTAATGCATTGTTACAAAAAGGCATGCATGCAAGGCACCTGACCAGGGTAGCCATTAATATTAATTCTACCAGCAAAAATGTATCAGTACTTTGTTTGCAATTCTGCTGGCGCACAAATGACTTGAAAGGGCAGGAGTCAGGGGCTTACACATCTATAAGGCATATTGCTGCACTTAAAAGGCAAGGCAGCCGACAGGTTATCTCAAGCAATGTCTAGTACAATTCAATTGCTTCCAAGTACAACCCAATAGTGGTAGAGTTGGGAAACAAATGGATTGTGATAATCTGATATGCGCAGTCGCGATAAGTGTTTAAAGCCAGTCTGTCACTTGTCAAGCAGATTAGAGTTCTCTAGATAAAAATTAAAAGATATTTCTGCATTAATTCACTTTTCCATCCACAGAAATTAGCAGTGGAAAATAGACTAATTTTGCCACCTGCCATATGGTAAGCAACTGCAAAGCTCCTAGCAATGCAGATAACTATGAAACATGGCTCCACACAGGGTAAATGAGGTATTGCACCATGCTATCAAATTCAAACATGCACAGACTTGGTGGAAACATTTTATTTTATGTAATTAGTAAACTACTTCATTACCATGTACACTTTTGTTGGGTCTTTAGTAGCAGTCAAGGCCTGGTGCACGGAAAGATCATAGTATTCAAATATTTAACAGGGCCTATATACTTTTACAATGTACTCCATGGCATTTAGCAATAAGGAAGTAGCTATATCAATGACATCTATACAATCAATGGGGTGTATACATTTTTTTTTTTTGTATTATCCCTATCACAAGTTTCAAAAGGTCCCCGAAGTGGTCTCACATCTACAAGTGCATTCTTTATATAAACTCCATTGAGCCACTGAATAAATTAAACATGTACTGAGGCTGCCATTGGTTTTCCTACCTTCGGAAAATATCATGACAGCCAGGCAAGTAGTACAGTGATTAAACATCTCAGATTGGCAGCGTCCATTGCCACAGGAGAAAGGCTCTGCCATTCCGCTAAACATTTTATTATGGGAAATAAAATGATAAAATCCAAGAGAGGGATCCCTTGTGATGGTCATGGCAGATAGACAGACCTGGGAACTCTGCTGTGTATATTTTGTTACTGGAGTTCCCAAGACAAAATAAACTGATATCAGCATCCATCTAAAAATGGCAACGTCTTGTTTTGGGTGCATGGACTGAATGAATTTGCACCTTGGCAAGAAGCATCAAAAAATGTGCATTGTGGAAAAATCAGTCTGGTTTGGCCACCTCTGAAATAGCTTCTCTGGTATTACATTTTAGTTGGCTAATGTATGAAAAGTGTGGCCAAGGAGCAAATTCAGAGCCAGTACCAATGAAAAGAAATCAAGTTCCTTGCTTAGCTTTCCCCCCAAAAAATTTAAAACATGATTGGGTGCTATATATAATATAGGTAGCATAGCTAGTTGGGGTCACTTAAATGTCTTACATTCTATCAGTCCCATGAACTGTGCTATTCATGTACATCAGTCATCAAAGAGGTGAGCTGGAAACCATTTCCTGAAATCCCCAGCAGGGTTTTAAGCAATGCAATGTACATAAGTTAATTTACTTTGGCACAGACTCTGGAGAGAAGTAGAGGAGGCAGAGCTGCAAATAGTAGAGTGAATTCCTAAGACTAAGCAAGTGTAAAAAGAGTATTTTGCAGGAAGTGGACAGAGCTTGGAATCAAATTATTATTATTTAAGGTACTTGTATAGCGCCGTCAATTTACGCAGCGCTTTACATATACATTGTACATTCACATCGGTCCCTACCCCCAAGGAGCTTACAATCTAAGGTCTCTAACTCACATGGATATACTGGGGCCAATTTACCTACCAGCATGTCATTGGAGTTGCAGAGCTTGTGGCAGGTGGGGTTCAGTTTACCAGCATCTGCCAGAAAACAGAACAAAACTGAAGCATATGTTTGGATACATTTGGGTGGACATGTCCTTAAGGCATTTTACGGATTAGTTTAACCTTCTTCCCTACCAAACTGGTGTGAAAATATAAAAATTTACAAGAGTTTGACAGATCTATGTCAAATCCAAGTTCAGTGGCTGCACTGCAGTTTAACGAGTATAAATGCACATGCCTAAAATGACAAAATAAATTGTACTGCTTTAGGGTTTTTTTTTACCTCTTAACTTCAACAAGCTGTGGATTATATTTAAACAGGAGGTTTATTTCCTGATCACTGACAATAATGGCTTCCTTGTCCCCATGAGGCCCAGCTATGGTAACCCAAACATTAAGTGACTCATAACATTAACTTTATGATTGTTTCTTAGATCTCTTTTGGATTTCAGAAGCGATAAATACCCTGCCAGGGTTTGAGGCTGGCACAGGGATGGGTTCACTGCTTGAATAACCCTGTAATTTGTTAGCAGTCACATATGTCTTACTTTAAATGTAATCTCAGAGTTTACAAATGTCAGTCTAACAAAAAAAAATTCATTTTTTGAATGGGTATTGGCAGTTTCAATTACCAAAATTCTGATACCACTTAGATCAGATATCTGCACCGGAGATCGATGCCTTGGCCTACACATGGGGGGAAGCCAGGTCTACTTTAGCCTGGTGGATCACTTTTTAAGAGTGCAGAAGTAAGAATGAGACTCCCTTTGGTATAGAAGAAGTGGCAACAGGTCCAAACCATTAGAGTGCAGATCCCCTGAAGTCTCAGGTATAGTAGTTGAGCAGTCCTCTGACATTCACCAATAACCTAAATTCCAGGTTTAGAGGTTTAGGTCTTTTAGAGGGTTGAAACAGGACTTTTCTGTCTTCGCTGTCTAAGGTGTAATTAAATCAGTGTTTATTACTAACATGATCTGTTCTGTCCTAGGTGTGTCTGGGATCTGAATGCTGCTCGTCCACATTACACATTGGGAGGAGGCCGTACCCGCCCTGAGTCTCCTGGAACTTGTACTCACACTTCACTGTCTGCCTGGCTCAGTGGTTCTTAACAGTTCAACAGTTCTCTATCGAAATTGTGAAATGTTTAGGACCACTTGATCAGGAAGGCAAGCTCTTCAGTATGTGGAAACCATGCAATGCCTCCTCTGCGACAGCGTGCCACCAGGATTAATGTTTTTCATCAGGGACTGACAGATTCAGAAATGTTAGTCTAAAAATGTAAAACAATGTCAAATAAAGTGTGTATTTTTTTTGTGTATTTATAAGTACATGTATAGGTATTTGTATATACTGGCCACATAACACAACGTTAACTTTCAGAAATAAACATTCCTGCACACACTCAGACAACTGTGGAAGAATGGAAAAAAAAAAAAAAAGTATGTATATGTTTGTGTACACACACTACAATGAGAGGTCCTAAAGTCGGCCATATACTATACAATCTGAGTGTACACTATCTATACAGTTTCCTTTTAGATTTACTAAAACTATGTAATCGGACAAAACACCTGAATAACCTATTCAATTTATATCAAACTAGGCAGGTCCTTGCACTACACAGTTGATGGTAGATCTAAAGAAGATTGTACAATCAGATTGTAAACATTTTAAGGGTATAAGATTTAAAGCTACATGGTTCAGTTTCTTTCTATTTAGCCAACTGGCTGAACGAAAAAGATGGAACCAATCCCCCACACACACACACTCATTGTGGATGCCGGAATCTTCCCCGCTTTACTCTGACAGCAGGACATTGCCTGTTGCCAAGAGTACACAGATCAGCGACTTTTCATGAACAGGAACAACCTGTACATGGATCAAAATTTGGCCAGATTAGTGGTTTTCGATCCATATCTTAAGGCTTGCCATGCATGGCTGGAATTTTGTGCGATTGCTGCTGAATTGGCCGCAATTCAAATCATTGTTGGCCCTGCAAGCACCACACAGCTCAACAAAAGTCAATTTCAAAATCAACTAAGGCGGGGGGTTCTGCATCTGCCATCAGTGGAGATTCCTCCATTCAGGCTGTTAAGCGTGGATGAGGGAACCAACTGATTTCCTCTCATTCAGCTTATGAGCTGAAAGAGAGAAAATCAAACTGTGTATGGCTGGCTTATAACATAGTGGAGGGCTGAGGACAGAACTTTTTCCCCAAAGTGCAAGGGTCCTGGCTGCAGGTTAGCTTTTGTTCAAAGTTTTATTGCTTGTGTTCATGGGCTTTTGTTCTCATCAGGCACAAGTCAATAGGAATGCAACACCAGCTTGAAGCAGGTCAGAATGAGGTCAAAAGCAGGTCAAATACACCTGCCAAAGAATTCTGCACAAACCCAAAAGAATCTCAATCTGATGGTAAACTGGCATCAGTGACAGAAGCCCAAAGCCAAATCACACAGGCCATTAATTGGTTCTATTTAAGGTGTTCAGCAGTTTAGATTGGTAGACTCAGGTAGATGGATCCTGTGAACGATCACAAACAAAATATTTAAATCCAATGTTCCATATTTGACAAGCTTATAATATCCTTTTTTTAAATGTAATTACATGACTGCATTTTAAAGTGAAGAGGAATCCTGCAAGTAGGTAGTCATACTGCACTAGACTGGAGAGCAAATATTCTAATCTGCTGTTCCACTTCTGTATCCTAGCTTTTGGAATAGGACTGTTATGTACTTTTTATTTATAGCTCCTATAGTGGTTGTATTTTTTTGTAACTGTAGTAATAAAATAAATTTCAATATCCTGATTGCATTGTGTTTTATTATATTGGTAATTAATACTAATAATACTCATGATATATAATCAGAGTTTATTCTGTTTTGTTTTTATAAATGATTAAAAAAGAGAAGGAAATACAACGGAGTAATGAGGTTCAATATAAATGGTTGCATAATTGCAGATGCATAAACAGAATATGATACATACACATGCAAAGTGCAATATCACTGCTTCTATAATAACTACAGTAGAGAACGTAAGAGAATTGTAACATCATTCAGCTGAAGATATTTAGGGACAGTATCTAGAATCTCGCAATAGGAATTAAAAATAACAACAACTAAATAATGCAGCAACAAAACATTTTCTAGTAGCTATAACTGCATGTAAAACTTAAAATGGACTAATAAATCTGATCTCCAGCTTTTAGTGAAGTTTAAATAATTCCTTTGGACCAAGCTGGTCCACAAACTATCACCTTCACCAACAGGCACAGCGGCTGGGAGCGCTGTATAAACTGCATACAGCCTCAGCTACATACAGTATACAGCACTGTGTTCTGCCGCAAGATGAGAGCTTCCCATCCTGTTCCTGGAACAAAATCGAGTATGGCCTCAGCCATTCACAGGGAGTTTTGCACAAGACTTCTGTCAAAATCAGCAAGTATTCTTTCTTAGCTTATCAAAAAGATATAACAAAATTATTTCATTGGTGTATTTAACAGAACAAATAAAAGAAGTTAATGGTTAGAATATATATATATATATATATATATATATATATATATATATATATATATATATATATATATATATATACTTTAAAATAAAGCCAGGACGAAGTTGTAATGACGCTGCACTGCAACCGGAAGTGACACAACATGTAGCTTTGGAAGTGATATTAGATGCTGGGACCCCCATGACCATGATATGCAAGTTTTACATCACTTCATTACATGTGATTATCTAATGTGTTACATGTGAGTGCAATAATTGAAGGTTTTTATAATGTTATAGTGTTCTTTTTTGTTTTATACATATGGGAGATCTGAAAATCACTTATTGAAGATAAGTTCTGGAGTATCCATAAACATGTGGGGTACATTGCCTTTGAGCCGAGCATGAGAGTGCAAGGCATTAAATGTCAGTGAGTGCATACCCTATGGGGAATTGGCGACACGTTTTGCACGCGGTGTGGAGACTACTTATCACCTTCAGTGATTTATTACGGACTATTCCATGTACATACCCATACGTGGATATGTTCATTCTGAATTTTATTTGAATTTCTGCACTTATTTTTTCACTGGGTGCTAATGTCACTTTATTCTATGATCTATGAGTCTTAAAAGTTGCGACCCCCCACCAGTTGCATGTTATGTTTTAAGTGGGCGGTCGAGAGGCAGTAAAACCATAGCTCAGCTGCTTATTTTTCCCACCCCCTTGCCACCTGTTTAAATGAGGCCTAAGTGAGCCCCTGATAGCAGTAAAACCTAACAAGGGGTTCTAACATTTCTGCATTCTACTGAAAATTATATTATATTATATTATATATAGAGATATATATATATATATATATATATATATATATATATATATATATATATATATATATATATATATATATATATAAAAAAAAAAAAGTTTTGGGTACAAGTCCCATTTACTTTCCCTTTTGACTGGAGTGGATCTTTACTTTATGTTCCAAAAAAAAAAAAAAATTCAAACCCTTTAAACCATTGCAGATCAATGTAATAACAATTTTGTTTTGAGCTCAAACCTTGTTGACTTTGTTAAGAAAAGGTGAGACTATGGAGATTAATTTTCTCCACCTTGTAAGTTTTACGAACAATTTACAGAAAATCCTATTTATGTAAGTGATCGTTTAAACACTGTATATATCACAGAATATTATCTTTGGTAGCTGGTCGTAACGAGCGCTGTCGTACATTGTCAATGCCAAACACGCCATCAATCAACGTCATCAGTGAAGGAGTTAAATTACATTTTCTACTGAGCACCACATCATTTGTGCAGTCCCGTGTGGACAACTTTGTCTGGCCATTTTTCACACAAGCGGTGAACACATATGTCACTGCCTGTCACTATACTCATATATTAAGCGCTTCTTTACCTATAAAAATGAAGACTTTTGCAGGGTGATCTTCAGCCCTTGACACATCACGGTCGTTTGTGATACTAAAACTCTGGTCCTTGATATATTGTATTCTGAGGAACAAATCTGAACCAATGAATGAGACTCTGAGGAGCCGTAAAGAAACCCCCTTGTGCATTTATAGAATTGTGGAGGCACTAAAGAGACAGAGCATTTAATAATGTACAGCTGCAGTCATTCACTTGACCCTGTGCAACTGTCTTAGACAGTAAAGCAAGCAAAGAGCTTTAGGCAGTAAACACAGTGCAGTAACTTCTAGCAACAAGTGTTTATCAGTGTTGCCACATAAATACCAGTGACAGGAAAAGGTTGCCAGTAAAAAATAGGTCTGTGGTGCTCGACTCATCCGAGTGCCTGCTACAGTGCGTTCGACTGGCACCAGCAGGGGGCGGGTCTGGTAAAGGCGGTGCCCGAGTATATCGCGTGATGTCATGGTGCAAGGGAGTCGAGCAGAGTGGCCGGAGCCTCGTGTACGGGTCTGTGGGATGGGAGCAAGGCAAGCCGGGCGTGGGACTGTCAGTGCTCCTTGGGCTAGAGTAGACTGAAGGGACCACCTGGCGTGAAGAGAGACTGTCACTGTGACTAAGGAGGGGACGTGTCGGTGAGGTGTTATCTGTGCTGTTGCACACTGCTGTCGGTTTCACTGTGAGAGTCAATTTCAGGGGTATGTGCCTGCCCATTCTAATTTCTTGCCCTCCTGAGTCCTGTCTCTGTGCTACTCATTATATCAAAAATAAAAAAATAAAATGTTTTTTGGCCTTAATATCTACCTTAAATCACATTTCTATATTCATATTGTACTTGTTTGTAGCCCAAATACTGAAATTTCCACCTAAAACTGTACATTTGTAACTTTTTGGAAATGCCAGTAAAAACATGGCGGTGTCAGTATATCTTGGTTGTTGTTTCAGTAAATTTCAATCTGGTAGGTTGGAAACACTGGTGTTTATACTAGTAAAATGTGACAGCTGATTGGTTGCTCTGGGTTAGTGCACTTAGTATATTATCCAATTGTTGCATTTGGCTTAGGTTTTCTTTTTCCAGTAATTTGGCCTTCTCTAGGTCAGTGCTAAAATTGTCATTGTTCATATTTCAACATAGAATTGTTTAGAAATGTATAGGGTGAGGTCAATGCGAATATTGATTGTGTGAATGCCACTATATATGAACCAATGTTCTATCTCTATGTGGTAATATTTACATCTACCAAGTTTAATTGGTGAAACGTCTCTTGATATACACATATAGACAATATGAGAGTTATTATCTCCTCTTACAGTCAATATAAAGGTTCCGGGCTGTTCATAGGATATATAAACTCAAGGTCTACTCACCAACACCAACTAGTATAAAGAGATGGGGGAACATCTGTCTCTCCTCCCATCTATTGTAAACATACACCTAAAATTGACTCTCACAGTGACACTGACAGCAGTGTGCAACAGCACAAATGATAACACCTCACTGACACGTCCCCTCCTGAGTCACAGTGCCAGTCTCTTCACGCCAGGTGGTCCCGTTTGTCCACTCCAGCCCAAGCAGCACTGACAGTCCTGCGCCCACTCCAGCCCAAGCAGCACTGACAGTCCTGCGCCCGGCTTGCCTTGCTCCCATCCCACAGACCCACACACGAGGCTCCGGCTGCTTCGCTCAACTCCCTTGCACCATGACAAGGTCTACTCACCAACACCAACTAGTGTAAAGAGATGGGGAAACATCTGTCTCTCCTCCCATCTATTGGCCACATATAAAAATTAGATGAATAGAAAAAGAGAAAGTATACTAGTAAATACTGTCTTACTGAAGATGTGGGCTATCTGTATTCTGCCCTATGAAAATATCCCTCTCAGATATGCAATACAGTTACACTCATCCATGTGGACACAAATAACCACTGATGGACGAGCCCCATATTTAACATATCCACAAAAAAGTTTCTCTAATAATCAAGACTGCATTGAAACAAGGCATATTTCACCCCACAAAAATGAAAAGGGGGGAAGAAGGTGTCAGGAAAGAAAATTAAATCACGTGAACCTAAATAAAAATAAAGTCAGGAAGTGCTCCCAAAATAAAAATCACCCAAACCGAACATGTTTCACTCTTCAAATAGAGCTTCGTTAGTAATAACAAAAAAAAGTGAAGAAAATGAGCAAGCAAGAGTAGCATGTTCTTTCCTCCCTTTTTCATTTTTGTGGGGTGAGATTTGCCTTGTGTCAATGCAGTCTTGATAGAGAAGCTTTTTTGTGGATATTGCGATATATGGGGCTCGTCCATAAGTGGATATTTGTGTCCACGTGGATGAGTGTACCCACATCTTCAGTAAGACAATATTTACTAGTACACTTTTTCATCTCATTTTTATAAGTGGCCAATAGATGGGAGGAGAGACAGATGTACCCCCATATCTTTATACTAGTTGGTGTTGGTGAGTAGACCTTGAGTTTATATATCCTCTAAACAGCCTGGAGCCTTTATATTGAATGTAAGAGGAAAAAATATCTCTCATAAGGTATATCTCGTGTGTATATCAAGAGAAGTTTCACCAATTAAACTTGGTAGATCTAAATAATACCACAGAGAGATAGAACATTGGTTCATATATAGTGGTGTTGACCTCACCCTATAGGTATACCTGTTATGCTTATTTACAAACCTTTTATGATTTACAATAAAGGTTACATTTTGGATAAGTGGCCTTTTGGTGCATAGGGAAGCGAAACCTCGTCTAGTTCTAGTTCATTTTTGCCAAAGTTAAGTGTTATAAATGTAGCGGCCACAACCCCTAGGGGCGGCCTTGACTTTTCGGGGCTTACCGATTACCTCCTCGTAGCTCGTCTTCCGTTGTCTAGGGATTCCCAGGGTTTGTACCCAGTAACTTCAGAGCTGACACACAAAAGTCCTTTTGAGGATTTTTATTTTGCAGGGGTAACAGCCAACAGTAACACAGTCTCAAGTGGGAGGGCACGGTGGTAAAACTCAGGCACTTTGAACTGCTGACATCCACTGAATGTCTCTAGTTAGCCCAGAGAGTAGCCACACGCAACTCGATGCTTCACTGCTGGATAAACCTCTAGCCAGAGATCTAGCAGCCAACATGTGATCCGGAAACTTAGCAAAGTCTCTGCCACAGACTAGATTGTGACTGAAGATAAGTAGGAACCTTTCTCACAGTACCTGGATCTCTCAGCCTTCTTGGCGATACTTTGGGAAGTGTGGATTCTCTAGTGTCCATACAACTCAGCTCCCAGGGCTCTTACTGAGCAGCCAGCTTCTTGGCCCTACTCCGAAGAGTCCTCCCCTGGTCACTTGTACGAGTTGCCGTGTCCCTCCAATACCGAGAGCACACCGGGGACGCCTTTGAATCCTTCTTCAGTTACTGGGCCTCGAACTAGCCAGTTCCGAGGCTCTGGAACAGACCGATCCCCACCTCAGACCATGAGGTCCTCTGGGGCTGGTCAGGGTGACCATGCTTGCGGGGATGGCAGACACTCCTGGGCCTAAGACCCCTCACGGGGCTGCCCCGGACCGGAACCAGGAATCAAAGCAGAAGCCGAACCCTGAACACGTGACTTCAGCACCTTAAATATCCCTTCCCAGACAACACAGAGGGGCCAGACTCGCCCACTGATTGGCTCCGGGAATGATGATTGGTACCCAACACGTCCAACCAGGCTTGGTTCTCAGCCTGTCACAGGTGCCTCACTGCACCTATGACCAGGCGGAACTCCAGTACAGCCCAGCCAAACTGATGCCAAAGTAAATCAGACTTTTGTGGATAGATAGATAGAATTGTTTAGGCATAAATGACTCATCTGGACTCCGACACCCCAACTCTAACAAGTGATTCTGACTACACGATTCCAACAACTGACAACTCAATTAACCAGATTTAGGCTACACGATTGAAAACTGACAACCTCAATTTAGCAACCAACTTGATTGATCACATGATTATCCCTGATTCAGGGTGTCAGTTCTAAGAGTCAGGTTGTAAGAGTCGACTTGTCAAAGCTGTGTAGTCAGAGTGGGTTGTTAGATTTGAGATTGTTGAATTTTTGATGTCAGGGTTGATAGTCAGTCATAACATCAGAGTAGGGTTGTCAACAACCCCTCTGACAGCCGACAACTGACCAACAACAAAACTATGACAACTGACAACCAATAGTCAACTGGAACAACCTGATCATTCAAGACCGACAACCAGCAACCCAATCCTGACTAAAAGACCTTGACATCCTGACCCCGACAACAAAAAACCAGACTGACAGCTTTATTCCAACAACTGTACCCTGGCTCTGAAAAACCTGACTCCCAACCATTAACTGATTCTGACAACTGACACACAACTCTGACAACTGAAACCTTACTGACAATCTGACAATTTTGACTGTATTTATTTTTTTTTTATCAGATTTTATTTTCAGCTTTTGAGGTGCCAATAGGCTGTGGTTTAATGAATTATTGACAACATCAGCCATAGTTTGCTGGAGTCTTTAAAATGGAACTAAACCTATTGATTTAACGGTTTTCCAATCAGTTATAGTCAAGGCATATCGTGAATAATAACCATCACATTTGCTTGTGTTCCCAACTGAACTGTCAAATGGTAGGTGTCATAACTGATCACATGTGGATGGATCAGGAAAAGTGACAGCATCTCTTTAAAGGACAAGTGCGCTTTCAGACTCTTCTTTTAAAATAATCTATTGTGCTAGTATGGCCAGCACAAGGATGGTTTTACCAAAGGCTGTTGACATTGCACTGGGCCACTGCATGGAGGTAGGTATGTACTTGATGAAGGAGCAAAAAGCACTGTGGGCACTGGGCATACAGACTGCACCTGCCTACACTTTTTTAAAACAAACAAAATCTGATGGCCTGTAGGGATCAGAGAAAATGACAATCTGTGGGCAACCTACGGGGTATTTTAAAGCGATTGTAAAGCTTCAGATTTTTTTCTATTAAAATAATAAACATATTATACTTACCTAAGAGCAGCCCGATCTGCTTTTTCTCCTTAGGTCCCCCACTAGTGCGCCTGGCTGTGCCCCCCATGCTGCTTCCTATGGTTACACTCGTGTATGCTCGGTCCCAAATCCCGCTCTTTGTGTGTCCATAAGACACACAAAGCGTGGCTTGGCCCCCCAGCTCCCTCCTCACTGGCTGTGATCGACAGCAGCAAGAGCCAATAACTCACATTGTGGGATCGAGATAGGGCTCAGTAGGTATAAAGGGAGTAACTGGGGAGGACCTGCACTCAGAAGGGTTTTTACCTTAAAAGGTGAACTTACACAGGTGAACTTACAAAGGTCACCCCCGTCCCACTGACCTGGACCGCGGCAATCTCCCATTCTAAGCCCTGGTATATCCGCATCAGGAGTCCGGGGCTTAGAAATCCCCCGAGATGAATGTCCAAAACGTCCCTTGTCAGGGGGGATGTTTTGGAGCATTTCCAATTGGTCGTTGCCATCACATGGGCGGGTGCCAACCAATCAGCAGCCGCATAGCCCGTCCTGTCAGCTATGGAGAAGATGCGTGGATGCCGAGGGGATTTCTAAGCCCCAGACTCCTGATGTGAATATATACCGGGGCTTAGAACGGGAGATTGCCGTGGTCCAGATCAGTGGGACCTGTGCAAGTTCACTTTACAGATTTTTCTATAAAAGGTGAACTTACACTTTAATGCTGTGTATACACACACACACACACACACACACACACACACACACACACACACACACACACACACACACGTCCTTATTGGTACAGTACAAAAATTCTGCTGAATCAGCCTTATATAACTAGACCAGTAACTACTAGTCATGTTCAATGCAGCCTATGTAGTTATCTCTGCCAATAGTATATGTCCCTAATGTTTGAATTTTGTTCATTTTTCTTGGATCTTTATGGACACATTGGGGGTTATTTATAAAAGGCATCCCACTTTGCACTGAAAGTGCACTTGGAAGTGCAGTCGCTGTAGATCTGAGGGGGACATGCAAGGAAAATAAAAAAAACAGCATTTTAGCTTTCACATGATTGGAGGATAAAATCAGCTGCGCTTCCTTTCATTTCAGATCTACCCCTCAGATTTACAGCGATTGCACTTCCAAATGCACTTTCATTGGAATTTCAAGTGCACTTTGCACTTGTAGTGCAAAGTGGATTTACCTTTTCGTAAATAACCCCCATTGTAGCACACAGATAAGTAACAATGAAACAAACACATTTTACTGGAGCATGTACACAGCTGGTGCAGACTGCCACCTGGTGACAAATTTCAAAATTAGTTTAAAAGCAAACCTGGGCAAATCAAACAAAGCATATATGAAAAACCTGCGTAAACGAAAGATATCTTCAGCATAATCAGCCTCTATATTTTTACCCCAATAAGTCTCTTTTAAATCTGCACCGTTGACTACCAATAATGAGGCCAGCACTCTAATTGTTGTACAGTGCCTTGAAAAAGTATTCATACCCCTTGACATTTTCCACATTTTTGTCATGTTACAACCAAAAATGTAAATGTATTTTATTGTGATTTTATGTGATAGACCAACACAAAGTGATACGTAATTGGGAAGTGGAAGGAAAATGATAAATGGTTTTGAAAATTCTTTACAAATAAATATGTGAAAAGTGTGGGGTGCATTTGTATTCAGCACCCTTTACTCTGATACCCCCAACTAAAATCTAGTGGAACCAATTGCCTTCAGAAGTCACCCAATTAGTAAATTGAGTATGTGTGTAATTTAATGTCAGTATAAATACAGCTGTTCTGTGAAGCCCTCATGGGTTTGTTTGAGAACGTTAGTAAACAAACCATCATGAAGGCCAAGGAACACACCAGACAGATCAGGAATAAAGTTGTGGAGAAGTTTAACCACTTGCCATCCGCGCTATGGCCGAATGACGGCCACAGTGCGGATCTCAATTCCCGGGAGGCTGTCATATGAAGGCCTCCCCTGTGCACGCTCCCTGCGCGCCCGGGGCACTGTGATCACGAGTCACTGAGACTCAGGTGATTAGCGATTCGAGTAAGGGGTGGGTCCCAGCCCCTTACCATGTGAGCCCCTTACCATGTGATCAGCTGTCAGCCAATGACAGCTGATCACATGATAAAAACAAAAGCTCGGTGATCGTTTTTTTTTCTCCTCACGCTGACAGTGGAGGAGAAAAAAAAAGCCGATCACCGGCTTATCTTAAAAGGGACATCGGTCCCACCTTGCAATGCCCACAAGTGCCACCTGTCAATGCCCACAAGTGCCACCTGTCAATGCCCACCAGTGCTGCCAATCAGTGCCACCTAAAAGTGCTGCCTATCAGTGTAACCCATCAGTGCCCATCACTGCCACCTATCGGTGCCCGTCACTGCCGCCTCATCAGCGTACATCAATGACCGACAAAAATCACCCATTTTATATTTTTATACCAAAATTAAAAAAAAAAAAAAAACTTATTTATTAATTTTTTTTTAAATTCGGTCTTTTTAAATTTAAAAAAATAAAATAAAAAAAAATAAAAAATAAAAAAAAAATCGCAGAGGTGATCAAATACCACCAAAAGAAAGCTCTATTTGGGGGGACATTTTTTGGGTACAGTGTTGTATGACCGCGCAATTGTCATTCAAAGTGCGACAGCGCTGAAAGCTAAAAATTGGTCTGGAAAGGAGGGGGGTTTAAGTGCCCAGTAAGCAAGTGGTTAAAGCAGGGTTAGGTTATAAAAAAAATATCCCAAGCTTTGAACATCTCACGGAGCACTGTTCAATCCATCATCTGAAAATAGAGAGAGCATGGCACAACTGCAAACCTACCAAGACATCTCCATCCACCTAAACTGACAGGCCGGGCAAGGAGACCATTAATCAGAGAAGCAGCCAAGAGGTCCATGGGAACTCTGGAGGAGCTGCAGAGATCCACAGCTCAGGTGGGAGAATCTGTCCACAGGACAACTATTAGTTGTGCACTCCACAAATCTGGCCTTTATGGAAGAGTGACAAGAAGAAAGCCATGTGGGGGACACAGCAAACATGTGGAAGAAGGTTCTCTGGTCAGATGAGCCCTAAATGGAACTTTTTGGTCTAAAAGCAAAACGCTATGTGTGGCGGAAAACTAACACTACACATCACCCTGAACACACCATCCCTACTGTAAAACATGGTGGTGGCAGCATCATGTTGTGAGGATTATTTTATTCAGCAGGGACAGGGAAGCTGGTGGGAAGATGGATGGAGACAAATAAAGGGCAATCTTGGAAGAAAACCTGTTAGAGTCTGAAAAAGACTTGAGACCGGGGCGAAGGTTCACCTTACAGCAGGAGAACGACCCTAAACATACAGCCAGAGCTACAATAGCATGGTTTAGATCAAAACATATTCATGTGTTAGAATGGCCCAGTCAAAGTCCAGACCTAAATCCAATTGAGAATCTGTGGCAAGACTTGAAAATTGCTGTGCAGACGCTCTCCATCCAATCTGACAGAGCTTGAGCTATTTTGCAAAGAAGAATGGGCAAAAATGTCACTCTCTAGATGTGCAAAGCTGGTAGAAACATCCCCAAAAAGACTTGTAGCTGTAATTGCAGCGAAAGGTGGTTCTACAAAGTATTGACTCAGGGGGGGCTGAATATAAATGCACGCCACACTTTTCAGATAATTATTCGTAAAAAATTTTGAAAACCATTTATAATTTTCCTTCTATTTCACAATTATGTGTCACTTTGTGTTGATCTATCACATAAAATCCCAATAAAATACATTTACATTTTTGGTGGTAACATGACAAAATGTGGAAAATTTCAAGGGGTATAAATACTTTTTCAAGGCACTGTATGTATTATAAACATTGCACATAGATATCTGTTATCTGATATCTGCAACATTATACACAGAGATAAATATTAAAAATAAATAAAAACATTTGAAACCATTTACAATCCAGTTCTATAAAAAGTGGTCCACGAGCTAAAGTCTTTTGAGATGCCTTGCTATAAAAGGGAACCCATCAATCTTGGGCGTCCGCAGGTAGGGGCAAGGGGGGTCAAGTGCCCCCCCCCTGGAATCAGGGATCGGATCTTAAATTCAGCACAGTTGTGTATCTGTCGAGGTGCCGCACCCAGGTGCCACCCACCAGTGGGGTGACACCATTAAGGTGCTGTCAAGTGTAGTGTGACTTTGGGCTCTTTTCCCTTGGCACAGGTTTGGTGGGAACCCCTCATAATGGGTAGAGTGGGTGTGCAGACCTGGAATGACTATTAATGGGCCCAGCATTTGTACAGACCTGGGAACCCAGCACATGGTTGGTGGGAACCCTTCATAATGGGCCCGGAAGGTGTACAGACCTGTGAACTCAGCTCAGGGTTGGTGGGCGTCCGCAGGTAGGGGCAAAGGGGGTTAAGTGCCCCCCCCTGGAATCAGGGATCGGATCTTAAATTCAGCACAGTTGTGTCTCTGTCGAGGTGCCGCACCGGGTGCCACCCACCAGTGGGGTGACACCATTAAGGTGCTGTCAAGTGTAGTGTGACTTTGGGCTCTTTTCCCTGCTCAGTCCAGCAGAGAACTTGGCGGTGCAGTGTCGGAAGAATGGCGAGCTGCGGGCTATCAGAGGTTTCCCCGGCTCGCCCCACCCATTTTTCTGTCAGGGAGAAGAGACGGCGGCTCTCACCAGGTTCCCCACCCAGCTTCCTGCCCTGCTCCGTTCCTTCCCTATTGGCCATAACTGAGGGCCAATCAAAGGCGACTAGGAGAGGCAAGCTTCATGGGACAGGTAGTCCCAAAAGTTTGGCGGCTCCATTTTCCACAGGGAGGAGGCTACAGCTCAATCAAGAGAGAGATTGAGAGACTGCAGCCTGGAAAGAAGCTGAGGGAGAGAGTGCTACAGGACGAGGAGTGTGCTGGGCGGAAGCCAGAGAGAGAGCATGCCAGGGCCACAAAAGAGAGTCATGCTGTCCAGCACCACCAGAGAGAGAAAGACTGAGCCACTACCAGGGTACAGACATGCTACACTACTGACAAGTGTCGCCCCCGGGGAACCCAAAGTGAACAATCGTCCAGCCGGAGTGATCACTGCTGTAGTTTTGCTGGGTCTGGTAAGAGAGCCTGTTGGCCATTACCCATTACTTATCCTAGGGACTGTAATACGTCTGCAGACTCTGACCATAATAATGTGATAATGACATCGTCGAAAATTATGCCCCCCCCCCCCCCCCTGAAAAAAGTTCTGCGGACGCCCATGCCATCAATATAAAAATATGGGACTAACTTTTCTCAACGTGCAGCCACTATGACATTCATCCTCCATTCATCAAAGCCTTTCTTAACCGCTTCCCGACCGCCCACTACATATATACGTCAGCAGAATGGCACGGGCAGGCAAAAGCACGTACCTGTACGCGATCGTGCATTTGCCTGCCTGTGGGTCGTGCGCGCGCTGCCAGCGGCGCGCTCGCGACCCGGTCGGGAGCTTCGTGACCCCGGCCGCGGGACCAGCGGACCCGATCGCCGCTGGTGTCCCGCGATCGGGTTACGGAGCTGAAGAATGGGGAGAGGTATGTGTAAACAAACCTCTCCCCGCGCTTCCTACTCTGCCTGTCATTGATTGGCTGTTCCCGGTCATCGGGAAAGCCGATCAATGACGTCAGCCCCGCCCCTAATGTAAAAAAAAAAACACGTCACAGCCCATAACCCCTCCCCTCCCCCTAGTGGTTAACCCTTTCACTACAACTGTCATTTATACAGGAAACAATGCATTTAAATAGCATTGATTGCTGTATATATGACAATGGTCCCAAAAATGTGTCAAAAATGTCCGATGTGTCCGCCATAATGTCGCAGTCACAATAAAAATCGCTGATCGCCGCCATTACTAGTAAAAAAAAAAAAAAATATATAAATAAAAATGCTATAAAACTATCCCCTTATTTTGTAAACGCTATAACTTTTGCGCAAACCAATCAATAATCGCTAATTGTGATTTTTTTTTCCAAAAATATGTAGAAGAATACGTATCGGCCTAAACTGAGGAAAAAAAAAAATTTTTTTATATATTTTTTGGGGATATTTATTATAGCAAAAAGCAAAAAATATTGCATTTTTTTCAAAATTGTCGCTCTATTTTTGTTTATAGCTCAAAAAATAAAAACCGCAGGGGCGATCAAATACCACCAAAAGAAAGCTCTATTTGTGGGGAAAAAAGGACGCCAATTTTGTTTGAGAGCCATGTCGCACGACCGCGCAATTGTCAGTTAAAGCGACGCAGTGCCGAATCGCAAAAAGGGGCCTGGTCCTTTGGCTGCCAATTGGTCCGGGGTTGAAGTGGTTAAAGGGTTTGTAAACCCTCGTGGTTTTTCACCTTAATGTATTCTATGCATTAAGGTGAAAAACCTCCTGTGATGCAGCTGCCCCCCAGAGCCCCCCTTTACTTACTTGAACGTGGTCTTTCCAGTGACGGGGATGAGCACACCAGCTCCAGTTGGAGTCACGTGTCAAGATTGGATAGATTGATAGCAGCGCAGCCATTGGCTCCCGCTGCTGTCAATCAAATCCAATGACACGGGAGTTGGGGGGAGGGGCCGAGTCCTGCTGTCTGTGTCAATGGACGCAGCAGCAGGACATGGGAGTGCGCCCACAAGGGTGCCTAGAGGGAGAGTGCTTATCCACGGGGCACTCAGGAGGAGCCAGTAGTGCTGCTGAGGGACCCCAGAAGAGGAGGATGGGGGGCACTCTGTGCAAAACCAACTGCACAGGGTAGGTATAACATGTTTGTTTTGTTTTTTAACCACTTCGCTTCCGGAGGCCGTCATATGATGGCCTCTACTTTGCGGGGGTATATCTGAATGATGCCTGTAGCTACAGACATCATTCAGATATTGCCGTTTTCAGCCGGCGATTCCCTGCACCATAAGAACGATCATAGCGGCTGTTCCGCCGCTTGATCGTTTTTATGAGCGGCGGGAGGGGGCGCCCCCCCTCCCGCCGCCCTCCGGTGCTTCTACCGACTCACCGCTTCCATCGGTGAGTCGGACACAGGATCCGCCGGCCCCCGGATGATGACCATAGAGATTTCCGGCGGACCAGATGGTCGCCGCAGTCTCTATGATCATTCGGAGGCCGGGCGCGATGTTATGACGTCACGCCCGGCCTCTGCATTCAAATAACGGCGCCGCCTCCGCTGGGAAGCGGTGATCGTTTTTTTTTTTTTTATTTTAGGCTTCCCAGCCTAGAGGTGAGATGTGGGGTCTTATTGACCCCATATCTCACTGTAAATAGGTCCGATCATGTAATATTCCTATTACAAGGGATGTTTACATTCCTTGTAATAGGAATAAAAGTAATCAATTTTTTTTTTTAAACTGTCAAACTCAAAAAATAAAAGTCAAATGAACAATAATAAAAAATAAAATTAAATTTAAAGCGCCCCTGTCCCCGTGAGCTTGTACACCGAAGTGAACGCATACGTAAGCCCCGCCCACATATGAAAACGGTGTTCAAACCACACATGTGAGGTATCGCTGTGAACGTTAGAGTGAGAGCAATAATTCTAGCCTTAGACCTCCTCTGTACCTCAAAAGATGTAACCAGTAAAAAAATGTAAAGCGTCGCCTATGGGAATTTTTAAATACCAAAGTTTGGCGCCATTCCACGAGCGCGTGTTTTGTTTTTTTTAAGCATGAAATTGTTTTTTTTCTGAAAAAAACGTGTTCGAAAAATTGCTGCGCAAATACCGTGCGAGATAAAAAGTTGCAACGACCGTCATTGTATTCTCTAGGGTCTTTGCTAAAAAAACATATATAGTGTTTGGGGGTTCTAATTTTCGAGCAAAAAAATTATGAATTTTACATGTAGGAGAGAAATGTCAGAATTGGCCTGGATGCGAAGTGGTTAAATACGAACATTTGCATATCCTTTAAGTTAATCAGAATAGCAACTTAAAGTTGGCCCTCCCTTCATTAAAAAAATTACAGTAGCATACAGCATCCCGATAATGAAAATGAAATCATCTTAAATTAACCACTTCAATAATCTGACACTTTGAATGACAAGTGCGCAGGCATGCATCACCGTACCCATATTCATTTTTTTATAATTTTATAATTTTCACACAAACAGAGCTTTCTTTTGGTGGTATTTAATCACTATTGGGTTTTTTTAATTTTTGCTAAATATTTTTATTTTTACTACTCTGGGGAGGTGATAAGGGTTTTTTTTTTACACACTGGTTGTTTATAAAACAATACATTTTACTGTTCAAATGTACAACTATTTTTTTCTGAATGAAAACTATTCATTCAGTGTTTACTATTGTGATTAGCTGTGACTGGCTACAGATGGACTGTGATTGACCCAGTATGTACCATGTGATCACTGTGACCAATCACAGCGATCAACACAATAGTACACAATGAATGGCATGAATCAAAGCCATTGATTGTGTACAATTGGCATGTGATCTGCAGTGATGGGTTATAGTGAATACATGGTACGGTGGACACATCGGGTGACGGATCACCCCAGTGCGCAGCCCATGTGAAGCGCGATCCTGGGACGTCATATGTCATCCTCCCAGGATAATAGGGCTCCCGCCCAGCTGTCATTTTACAATAGGCCAAGCAGGAAGCAGTTAAAGTTATTTTTACTTTAAATTTCTGTTATTCCACCTCCTGGTTTCTTTAGCCAGTTTGGCTTTAGGACACATCTTTTTATTTTTGCACACATATTGGCAATAAGAGTTGGTAGGAGTGGAAGGGCCCGTGAATCACAGGGGTCGCCAGGGGGGCGGGGGAGGGTACTGCACCATCCACTCTGTGAAAGCCGAAATCACTTTCAAGCTGGGAGCTGGCTAAACAAGCAGAGCACAATTGGATGGCTCTTTGGACGTATGTACTATGTCTGTGGAACTGAACTAGTTAACTTTTTGGAATAAAGGGTTTACATAAATAAATAAAAGCTGATCGTTGTAACAACCCCTGTCAGAGTTAAATGGTCTGTATCAGCCCTGTAACTGCTAGATCTTTAGACCAGCTTGTTCTGCCTAAAAAAAAAAAAGAAAATAACAAAAAACAAATGCAACTACCATATTAAAGAATTAGTAAAATGCTAAATAATAAATTTTTGCTTTTGGGTTTAATACGGATTTAAGGTTTACTTCCTCCCTCTAGGGTTTTCAACCCAGAGACCGGAAGTGATATACATAGACAAATCTGAACATAAAGCAGCACAGCCACTTAGACCCCTTTCACACTGTGCTGCCACTGACGTCAGCGGTAAAGCGGTGCTATTTTACACTACTTGGCCGATAGCGGGGCAGTTTTAACCCCCGCTAGCAGCCGAAAAAGGGTTAAATCCGCCTGCAAAACACCGCCGGAGTGGCGTTTTGACGGCGGTATCGCAGCGCTGCCCCATTGATTTCAATGGGGAGCAGCGGTGGAGGAGCGGCGAGTTCACGGCTCCTTCACCGCTCCAAAGAAGCTGCTGGCAAGACTTTTTCTGACGCCCTGCCAGCGCACCGCTCCAGTGTGAAAGCTCTGATTGGAGCAGCTGTTTTAGGGCGGTTTGCAGGCGCTATTTTTAACGCTATAGCACTTGCAAAACGCTCCAGTGTGAAAGAGGTAGTAAATACCTACATCATTTATCTGCAGTCACATTCAGAAAATTAAAGGGGAAAGAAAAGTCGACATAAAACTTATTTTAGTTTTGGGTTGACACCTGTGGGCTGAAACCCCCTTCCCCTCCACTCCTTACATGCAGTCCCAAGCTGCAAGATCTCAGCTGTTCAAGCCCACTCAACTTTAATCAAAATACTATAAACAATAGATGTGGAGTTCCTATTTTATTAGTATCAAAATTACATAAAATACTAAATATGGCATATTTATTAAAAAAACACAATAGAAAAAATCCACAACCCTCCACCAGGATTATACATGACAGTATTGTCACTGCTCTCTTAACCTATAACAAAACTGTGTCTGTTGAATGTTTTATACTGCAGTAAATATGATAAAGTCCTTTGCTAGACTAGACATCTGTACCAATGGGCAGAAGAATGAAAGACCAAAAGAGGATAACAGAGGAGGATAATACGGTAATACAAATCTGATTATACCCTATACCCCTTTCTAGCATTTAAAAAAAAAAAAAAAAACACACATCACAGGGACTTGGCTGAGTAATTATAAGCAGTAAATCTACTTCATCATTTGATAGCATTTGATAGCCATGTCTCTGCACATTGATCAGGGCATGCCCCAAAACATTGCTGGGTTGTACTATGTTGAAATACCCAAACAGATAGCATAGTAGGCAGGCAACTAGAAGGAGGTTAGCAATATTAACCTTGAAGCCCCTTTCACATACAGAAGACCCAGCAGTGGTTCCCGGGAATTAGCTGTGGGAGGAAACCCCATTGAAGGCAATGGAAGGCTGACCGCTCTCACAACTAATCACGCCAGGAACCCAGGCTGGGTCTCATTTTTGTAATCGCCAATGTCCCCATTCGCAAGAGTGAAGAGGGCCTGAAACTGTTTTTTCGCTTAGGCCTGGTTCACACCTATGCATTTTTTAGTATGTGTTTTCAGTTTTGTATGAACACGCTACAGTCCATTTAGCATTGTGTCCTATGGGACACGTTCACATATGTGCATTTTATGAAAAGAGCCAGGGACTTTTTTTCCTGTTTTTTGGTTCCATAGACTTCAATGGATCAAAAACGTGTAGTGTAAAGCGCAAAATAATGCCTGCTTGGAGTTCTGGAGGGGGTGATAGCAGAGGAGGGGACAAGAGTAGCATTTGCCAGAGCATTGTTCCAGGCAAGGAAAACCCTCCTCATGAGCTGGAAATCGGCTATACCACCCACGGTTAGAACATGGATACAACACATGGGTAAAACACTCATAATGGAAAGATACATATATCAGCACAGGGGAAATACAGAGAAATTTGATAGATTATGGGACCCATGGCTTGCTACACCAGGCATAAGCCCCATGGAATTGGTGCAGATGAGACTGGTGAGAGGTGTATACATGTGGACATCACATTGGGAGTCGTCCAGATGGAAGGCCGATTGTTTGCAGGAAAAGTAATGGGGCATGGAGGGTGGAGAGTGGATGGCAGGGGGCGGTATTGGTACATGCTATGGAATAAACTGAAGGCAATATACAAGAGGGGCATATAAGCAAAATGTGAAATGTATATATTTACAGGTGTAATCAAGGATTGTTGATGGGTTGTTTCATTGTCTGAATACAGTGTACTGTGTTTCATTTTTGATTATATTGTTTGTTTTGTGAGCAATAAAAAACATTTTTGATTAAAAAAAAAAAAAAAATGCAAAATGAACCTGGAATATGCATCAACTGCAACCTGTGGATGTGAACCATGCCTTAAAGTGGTTGTACACCCTGCTTCGGTTTCAGGTAAGTGACACATAATGGGCTACTATGCATCGCATAGTAGCCCATTATGCTTTACCTTTGCAGGGAAATAAAGAGGAAGTAAAACCCACCAGGGTTTACTTCCTCTTTAACCACTTTGCGACCGCCGGCCGTCAAATGACGGCCAGGCGGCGCAGCTCTCGTTCCGGGAGGGCGTCATATGACGTCCTCCCCTTCTGTGCACTGCAGGGAGCGCGCGCGCGCTCTCGCCGTGTCACTGGGCACCCGATGCAAGCTGAAAAATGGCTTGGTCAGGAAGGGGGTGAAAATGCACTGTAGTGAGGTGGTTAAAGAGAAAACTGAACTCTGGAAGCTGTTCTAAAAAAAAAAAAAAAAAAAAAAAAAAAAAATCGGACAGAAGGCAAAGGACTTAAGCCCCGTACACACGATCTGAAAATCGTATGTAAAATACCGCATTCAAATTGATCGTACGATAATCGGATTGTTAGTACAGAGCTTTCGAGAGCCGATCAGGACAGTTCATCCGATATTATTCTATCGGACATGCATAGAATTTTTTTTCGTACGATGTCAGATCATACAATTTTCGTTTAATCAGTACAGCTATCATTTGAAAATGCAATACAAATGCATTACAACACATGACATCACTTCCAAATTTTTTTTCTGTCGTGTGGGAATTTTCGTGACTTTAGTAAACTCAGATTCGATGTGAGATTAGCATGCAATAAAAAAAATAAACGGACGATCATTCGTCCGATAATCTCATCGTGTGTATGGGGCATTAGACACCAGTGCTTTCCTGCAGCTGATATTTCTTTAATACGGACTTACCATGTTCTGCCGTGTCTCTGTGTGTAGGCAGCTATTAGCATATCTCACTCCAAATCTCCCAAGACTAGCAGAGATACAACTATGAAGCTGTCGACACAGCATGCCCAGGCAGTGGCGACCCTTATGTACTAGGGAACACACTTATTTTTCAGGAGAGTTTACAGACAAAAAGGGAGACTTTAAAAAAAAAAAAAAAAAGGTACTGCTTAGAAACAATTACCTTTTCCAGATGTTCCCTATAACAGCAAATATTATTTTTTCATTTCAGTTCCACCTGCTATTAGTCCAAACAACACTAGATGGCTCTGTTGTGCTCGGGAAGATCTTGGTGATCACACATTCTAATACCTACTCATGAGCTTTTAGCCATTTGTTTAGAAAATGCTGGTCACTATATTCCAAGCATGCTCTGGGAGAAATCAAACTTTTCAGGCATGTGTAATTATAGGGAAAAATGTGTGCATTTAGCAATATTGCTCTGTGTTTAAAAAACACATACATTGTGCGTTGCCATTTCCATCAATGCGTCCTGCTGGGTGTTATTGCATATATTTGTAAGAGAGAGGCCGCTGGTGGGAATATGGGTTTTATTCTGGCTTATGGATGTAATGGATGTGCTTTGAGGCATGAGGCTGCATGCTGAGTGTATTCAGCAAAGTAAGGCATGTAGCGTGAGAGGACACACACACCTAGTAAAGTGTTATATGTGTTGCGTTAAGCGCACCACATTCATTCCAGTTACAGATGGGTCAATATAACGAGAAAGACATCATTTAATGTCTTTCGGTCTTTGATTGATTAGAGCACCACACTTCCTTTGGGTACGCACATCCAAGCCATTAAAGGTTCAGTCTATTTCAGGCTGTCTAAAAGTGAGATTTCAGTTGGAGTCCATTAGGCTGGGGTGGGGGTCAGCTGCTGGCTCTCCTGGGGGTTCCGTTTCATGATCATCTTCCTGCATTCATTCCTGGCTTTGTACCCATATATCTTTGTTTCAGGTGTTCCCACCCACCTTATGGAGTTCCCACCAGTCCTGTTGCAGTCTCCATAATAGTTACAATCGGGGATTTATTTTAGCAGGAACGTGGGGGGACGCAGTTCCGTAACCTCCAGCACTGAATGTATGTAATGACAAGGGGTGGTGGGGTGTGCAGGAGGTTTTATGGATGCTGGCTGCTCGGGAATCTATTGTTCCTGAGAGAGATCTATTGTTGCAGAGGGGGTCTACTGATGCTGGCTGCTAGCAGATTTATTGTTGTTGTGGGGTCCATTGTTGCCGAGGGGGAGGATCTATCGCTGCTGGGGGTATGTTGTTGTGGGGATCTATTGTTGAGGTAGGGGTCTATTGTTGCTGATGCTGGCTGCTAGCTAGCCTAGATTCTATTGTTGTTGTGGTGGTCCATTGTTGCGGCGGACGGGCCGGAGGATCTATCGCTGTCTGGGGGTATGTTGTTGTGGGGATCTATTGTTCCTGGGAGCGTCTAATGTTGCTGGAAGAAATCTATTGTTGCTGAGGAGAACTATTGTTGCTGGGGAGGGGGCTACTGTTGCTGGGGGAGATCTATTGTTGCTGGGGGATCTATTGCTGATGGGGGGGAGGAGCTATTGTTGATAGGGGGGAGCTATTTTACTGTCTTGTTATTAACAAATTCCATAAAAATTACTTAGCGCCACAAAATGATACTTGGTTATCTAAAAAGGGGCAGTACTGGGAGGTGGGACCAAGGGACGGTACTGGGAGGTGGGTAGTGGGTGGGACCAAGGGAAGGTACTGGGAGATGGGTAGGAGCCGGAGACAAGTGGTGACTAGGGACAGGGGAGTACCTGCACCTATTCTCTGAGAAAAAAAGCCCTGGATACAATTAGGCTGCATTCACACCTGAGCGTAGCAAAATCGCGTGTTTTCGCGGCGTTTTTTACCGCGTTTTGCCGCGAATTTTTTGCAGAGCAAAAGGTCACTAATGTAAAGTGAATAAAAACGCCCGATTCGCGCGACAAAAAAGGGTCCGGAACTTGTTTGAGCTTCAGGCGTTCGGCTTCAGGCGTTTTGGAGTGGAGATGTGAACCATCTCCATAGAGAATAATGTATTTTTTCCCCTCGAGCGTTTTGTAGCTTCAGGCTTACGGCGGATTAGGGCGACAAAACGCTCAGGTGTGAATGCAGCCTTAGAAACCATACATGTTTTAACAAGCCCTTAGGCTTGTTAAAGCTTTCCTGGTAAATTTAATATTTCAAATCAATGTAGCAGTATACTCAGCTCACTAAATGACCTGAATTTTTAGGTTATGCTTGCATAAGGTTAACAAAAAGAATCAGCTACAAATAGACATCAGCAATAAATTTGAATGCCTTCTGTTCAGGTAACCTGATTTTTGATTGTTTACTTGTACAGCAGAATTTTGTTGAGAAAAAAAAAAACATTCTCCTCTGGGTGATCTATGTTCATTACAGGGATTTTAACAAACATGTTATTCTGAAGAAATAGCCCTTTGGCTGTGTCCATGTCCTGAGTGAATGCAAATGGGAGTGGTTTTATAATTATCAATAAGCTGTTGCACCTGCAAGGCTCTAATGAGGAAGGTTGCAGGGTCTGCATCCCTTTAAACGTAATTTCCTTTTTGGAGTACCTCACCAAAAATTAAATTTTTGTCGGAGGGATGCCAAAAATCTGACTTGTATCTTAGTGCAAACTTCTGGGAAAATTAATAAGCCAATCACACAAGCAGGCAATTATGTTTTTCAGGGGGCATTCTGTACACAGTTGTACAGAACGCCTCCAGGTAGCCGTATCGCATTTTACAGAAAATGACAGCACTACAGATTGAAAAGGAAACAAAACTGGGATGCCAGTAAAGTTCATGTGCGTGTAAGGGCAATACTTCTGACAAAGTGTGTGTGTGTGTGTGTGTGTGTGTGTATGTGTATGCATTATATTATATAATATATATATATATATATATATTACAGTATGCTGGCCTGAATTTATGGGGAGGAGCCGGGGGGGGGGGGTATCTAACCAGCCCGCTCGCCTGTGGTCTTAGTTGGTTGCCTATGCGCGATACCACATCACCAGGCCGACTATTCGAATTTAGTTAGCGTTCGTGAGTTCTGTGTTTGAAGTTTGAGGCTCTCGTTCCCCTTCGCAGTTTTTCGTACAACATGTCTGGCTCGGCTGTCGCAGGTAGGGTTTCAGTTGACCTTGTCATTTCATGTTTTTGTTTAGATATCTTGTCACCAAGCCTCGATATCAAATTTACGAATCATTCGTTAAAACCCTACACATAGCCGTAGTGTTTGCCACTCACTCGTATTGTTGTTATAGCAAGCATTTCTTCATTTTACGTACCTCACTCTGACACGTAGACATCGCTTCCTTCGTTCAGGCGTGTCCCACTCGTTTTTTATGTCTGTATCATCCTCCACAGACAGGTCGTTGTCAGTCGCAATTTACGGCACACCGATCCGTGCCTATCAAGGCTGAAGCATTTCAATCATTTCAAACATTTCACTGTCACGTATCACGTTCCGATACGAATCCAGTCACATCCACGATACACCAATTCATTCCGGTGTGCCCCAAGTATTTTCCGGCCTCATTTCAGTACATGCCCCAGAGTCTGGTTCATTGCCAGTCGCAGTTGCGGCATGACCGATTCGTGCCTCTGTCATGGCAATCATTTTTCATTTCACTGTCACATACCATGCTCCGATTCAAATCCACTTGAATCCGTGATGCACCGATTCGTTCCGGTGTGCCCCAGTTGCTTGGCCTCATTTCAGTACATGCTCCAGAGTCTGGTTCATTGTTAGTCGCAGTCGCTGCGCAACCGATTCGTACCTCTGTCATGACAAAAGTCTTAAATTGTTTCACTATAACATATCACGCCGTGATTCGAATCCAGTCGAATCTACATTCACCGATTCGTTCCGGTGTGCCCCAGTTGTTTGGCCTCATCCAGTACATGCTCCAGAGTCCGGTTCGTTGTCAGTCGCAGCTTGACCGATTCGTGCCTTTTTCATGGCAAACATTTAATTAATTTCACTGTTGGGTACCGCGCTCAGATTCGAATCCAGTCGCATCCGTGATGCACCGATTCTTTCCGGTGTGCACTAGTTGTTTTTTTGCCTCATTTCAGTACATACTCCAGAGTCTGGTTCATTGTCAGTCACAGCTGCAACACGACCGATTCGTGCCTCTGTCATGGCAAAACATTTTCATTCATTTCACTTCATGGCAAAACATTTCATTCATTTCACTGTCACATACCGTGCTCCATTCTAATCCAATGGCATCCGCGATGCATCGATTCATCCCGGCATGCCCCAGTTTACTCGGCCTCATTTCATTCTCATTTTCCAAGTCAGGTAGTCAAACCCTTCACCAGCTGTCATCTGTCATTTCTCCTCCAGGTCAGTCAAGTTCAGTAGGTCCACCCTGCACCAGGTTGGACGATATTATCCCCAGGTTAAAAAAAAAAAAACCCAAAGAGCATGAGCTGGGTACGTATGCCTATTTAGGGAAAAGAAGCAAAACTTGAATTTCATGTCACCCTCAATAGGTTCCGGTCGACCAACGTTCGACCCCAAAGACAGGACATCGCATCTAGGGCACAAGTCACCCAGAGCCATGTCTCAAGCCAGCAGTGAAGACCCTCACGGCCCCTCTGTCACCTTATCCGGTTTTAGAGAGTGGCAGCGTGCAGTCCCTTAGGGGATGGACCATCCCCAAATTGACGGCGGAACTGAGGTGCAGGGGTGTGCCTTTCCCCGCTACAGCCAGGAAGGCCAAGCTCTTCAGGCTCCTCTTCCCTCCGCCAGCCATAGCCCGGGCCCAGCACCCAGCAGGCCCCCCTTCAATCAATATCTGCCGCCATCTCTCAACTCCACACCATGGTGTTATCTCTGTCTACCATGGTTGCGGATGTCCAAACTAGAGTGGCACTCTTGGAGGCTCGCCCGGCCACTGCTATCCCTGACCCGACCACAGTTCAGGTTCTGACACCCCTTCCTGCAGGTACCACAGGGTGGATCCCACCTGTTTTCAACAGGTAGGATCAGATCTGATATTGGTCCTTAGAGCAGACTAGAGGGTCCGATCGGGTCCGCCTGACGTTTTTTTAGTCTGCCCATGTGAAAGGGCCCTTTAGCTTACAGAAAGTTGATTAAAATACATGCCAAGTGTCCATTCCTGACTGGTTCTGTTTATGATTTCTGCAGTGCCCATATGAGAATTTTCAAGTTCTGTAGTTCCATGAGGGAAGTACTGAAACAGCGTAAAGTTCTGTCCATGTAAACAATCCATTGGTACTGTCGCTGGTTGGAAACTAATCCCTGTAGCAACCAAACAGAATCTGCTTCACAGAGGTCAAAAAAGATACTTCAGAAGACTTTAAACTGAAATTTGATTGTTAATACTTTTTAACCAATTACTCAGCTGCCCTGTTTTGCAATTTGTTAAAAATAAGAATTTAAAACTTTAACAGTGAGATTCCCAGACCTACCCGATGCCTGGCTTCAGTACAAAGATAGAGGTGCTGTGGGCAGGGCCGCTGATAAGCCAGTACAACTGACCCTGTTGTACCGGGCCTGGCTGACTGCACAGGGCTGACCAAGGGAGGAGGAGAGCGTCACCCCAGGAGCCTGGATATCACCACCGCTCAGATAAGAAACACCTTGGGTCTATGGATAAGAGAAGAGAGGACTTGTATTCCTGTCAGAACCCGAGCCTCCCTCCCCCTCCCCCCTCCTCGGGAAGGACAGAACAGGCAAGACAGAACACCGGAGCTCTCCACAAGGCAAGATAACAGGTGATAGATTGTATTATTCTCCTGTGATCACCGTTGTTCTGCCTCTGTACAAATCTGTGCTGGAAACTTGCTCTGTACTTCAGCAGGGCAGGTCTGGTGAAAGTGAAAGCAAAATTCCTGAATATGTTAGGAATATAATGGGACTTTTCAGTTACTACACACAGATGCATTTCACAAAATCATTCTTTTTAATATATGTGTATGTTGAATATATTTATGTAGCACCTGAAAAGCCCCAGTATATTCCTAACATATTTATAAAGTTGAGCATTAACAGCAAAGAATGTGTACACTTGTATATAATACAGCCCATCTCCAGGAAATTAAATAAAGTTCAATCTTGCAGTGTGTGTGTGTGTGTGTGAGATAGACTCCACTTACCTGTTTCCATGCGCCAACCAGCTGCAGAGCCCTCTTTTCTTCCACCAAACCTCAGCCTCATCACATACCATACAGGAACATTAACCCTGTATGCAGTGTCGGCTGGTGCTAAAATATTTAGGGGGGGGGGGGGGGGGTGCAAACAAACTGAAAAAAATTAGAAAAAAAAAAAAACATCAAATGCAGCCACTGTGCCGTCAAACGCTGCCACTGTGCCATCAAACGCTGCCACTGTGCCATCAAACGCAGCCACTGTGCCATCAAACGCAGCCAATGTGCCCATCAAATGCTGCCAATGTGCCCATCAAACACTGCCACTGTGCCCATCAAATGCTGCCAGTGTGCCAAATGCCACCAGTGTGCCAAATGCCGCCAGTGTGACAATGCTACCAGTGTTCCAAATGCTGCCAGAGTGACAGTGTGCCCGCCGCCTGCTTGCCTCCTGCCCGGCACTTACCCTGTCTTGTGGGGCAGCGGGTGACGGCAACGAGCGGGTCCTTCATGCGTCTCCTGCACTTCTTCTCCCGTCCTCTTCTCCCGTCAGGCGTCCTGCCTGTTTCAGCAAATCAGGTGACAGGTAACCAGACCTGAGCAACCTGATTGGCTGTGAGGCGGGTCAGTGTTAGGGAAGCGATGTATTCGGATCTCTCACACACCAATGAGTAATCAGCGAACGCACAGCAGTGCGCCCGCTGTTTACCCTTTTGGAAGCCTATTAGAGACCATGGCTCTAATCAGGAAGCCTATTTGAGCCTATGGCTCTAATCAGGCATTTCCAAAGAAACCCAGCCGCTGTAATTCATATGCCTGGCGCCCAACAAGGGGCCGGGCACATGAATAGGGGGCGGCAGCGGTGACCATAGATAGATTCATGCAATGCATGAATCTATGTGAGAGAGCAAGTGACAGGAGAGGGGGGGGGGCAGCGCTCCTGCACCCTTTATGAAAGCACCGCCACTGCCTGTATGGTATGATAAGGGGGCTGGAGTGTGAGCAACTGAGCATAGTCAGTAAAACATACACAGGCGCTATAGGGAACCAGTCAGCGCTGGAAGAAGCCAGCTAAAGCAAGGAATTAAGTAAAGCTGGGTACACACATCAAAATTCAGTGTAGCGGGGATCAGCCAAATTTAGATCTATGTGTAGCCCTCCCTGTTAGAAGCCAATCATTAGACCAGCGTAGTATATTCATGCCATCCCATATACTGACTCCTACCACCTTGAACACTTCAAATCACTGAAGTGGTCATTGTGGTTAGAGTGTTCCTTTAATATCTCTCAGAAAAAGTAAACCACTGTATGCTGATTCCATTTCATTTGATCATCCCATTGGACACCACCAACCATCTTGGGACAGACCATCCTTCCAAGCAACAAAGCCAAAAGCCTCGGAGTAATCTTTGATTCAGAGATGACAATGGAGGCACAAATAGGATCCATAATCAGCGGATCCCACCATCTCCTTCGCATGCTACGCAGACTCATCCCCTTCATCCCGGAAAAGGAAAAATCGGTAGTAGTAGGAACGATCATCAATTCGTGTCTCGGCTATGCAAACTCCCTGTACATAGGATTACCGGATTACCAGATTTCGTGCCTTCAAATTGTCCAAAACACAGCAGCGAGATTAGTCACCGGAAAGAAACCCTGGGAATCCATCTCCCCATCCCTAAGGACCCTCCATTGGCTCAAGGTAAAAGAGAGGATCACATTCAAGACCCTCTGCCTCACCCACAAATGTACACAAGGAAATGCGCCTCAATACCTTTGTGAGAAAATAGAAAAATACATACCGAATCGCAGCCTTCGATCAACAAACCAAAATCGCCTTCTCATCCCCAAAGCCCGCTACAAATCGAAGGGAGAACGAAGATTCGCAGTACAGGGACCTCGGCTATGGAATGCTCTACCAAACAACATCCGCATGGAAGAAAACCATCAGGCCTTCAGGAAAAAACTCAAGACCCACCTCTTCTAAACATGGCATCCCAACAAGAGCAGTCAAGCGCCTCGAGGCGATTCAGTTCGCAGTTGCAGCGCTATACAAATCATTCATTCATTCATCCTCTAGTTGTGTTAAATTGGTGGTGG
This sequence comes from Lithobates sylvaticus, assembly GCA_028564925.1. Lineage (NCBI taxonomy): Eukaryota > Metazoa > Chordata > Amphibia > Anura > Ranidae > Lithobates > Lithobates sylvaticus. Next base: position 78,072,907 of record CM053038.1, read on the forward strand.
TGGGGGGGTGCTGTCTGTGTACCCTAATACCCTAGCCTCTCGGTATAGGGGCGGGACCAGGGTTGGCGCTAAAGGGGGCCCCGTCAGGTAGGCTGTACGGGGCCCCATGATTTCCATCAGCAGCCCCGACTACAGTGAAGCATGGTGGTGGCATCATAATGCTATGAGGATGTTTTTCAGAGGCAGGACTGGAAGACTAGTCAGGATTGAGGGAAAGATGAATGCAGCAATGCACAGAGACATTCTTGACGAAAACATGCTCCAGAGCGCTTTGGATCTCAGACTGTGGTGAAGGTTCATCTTCCAACAGTACAACGACCCTAAGCACACAGCCAAAATAACAAAGGAGTGGCTACGGGACAGCTCTGTGACTGTTCTTGAGTGGCCCAGCCAGAGCCCAGACTGGGCTATTAATATTCCTCACTATACACTCTTTCGGAGAGACAGGGTAAAAAGGAAAGGTGGCAGTGTCTGTCTCTATGCGAGAAGTGATCTCAAAGCGAGTGTGAATGAGGAACTAATTAATGGAGAAGCATTATGGGTGGAACTGCATATACATGTGCTTTGGAGTTTGTTATAGGCCACCCAATGTTAATGTGGAGGTGGAGACTCAGCTCTGGAGCCAGCGCTAGAGGATGCAGAGCCGATGCCTCCTGTATAGCTCCTTGCACAAATGGAAAGGACTGCAAGGGCTGGGATGGTGATAATAATGCAGGATTTTAACTATCCGGGAATTGACTGGAGTAATGGCACTGCTGGAACAGTTAAAGTGCAAAAATGTATAAACCTATTACAGGACAATTTTATTGTACAATTCATAGAGGCCCCCGACTAGGAATGATGCTCTGTTGGTCCTGATAATCTCAAACCATGCAGAGCTTACTACTAATGTTTATATAAAGGAACATCTGGGTAGCAGTGACCATAACATGATTTCATTTAATGTTAGCTATAAGCAACAAACATATACAGGAAAGATAAAAACACTAAGGCTACTTTCACACTGGAGCGGTGGGGGCGCTGGCGGTAAACGGCGTTTTACCTGCGTTTTAGCAGCGCATTTCGGCCGCTAGCAGGGTGGTTTTACCCCCCGCGAGCGGCCGAAAAAGGGTCAATACCGCCCGCAAACCGCCGCTGCAGCGGCGTTTTGCGGGCGGGTTCGGAGCGCTGCCCCATTGTTTCCAATGGGAACGGGCACTATAGGAGCGGTAAATATACCGCTCCTATAGCGAGCCAAAGATGCGGCTTGCAGGACATTTTCCAGCGTCCTGCAAGCGCACCGCTTCAGTGTGAAAGCCCTCGGGCTTTCACACTGAAGGCACAGCAACAGCTGTTTCGGGTCGGTTTGCAGGCACTATTTTTAGCGCAATAGCGCCTGCAAACCGCCCCAGTGTGAAAGGGGCCTTAAAGTTTAAGAGAGAAATTTTTCCAAGGATGAGGGCTGCTCTCCAAGACTTAGACTGGGAGGTAATATTGACATTGATGAACGCAGAACAGAAATGGGAATTCTTCAAAAGCGGCTATATGTGAGCTCTAAGTTTAAAAGGTTAAAATTAAAACCTATGTGGCTCACAGCCAAAGTTAAAAAGAAGCTACAAATAATAAGAAAAGAGCCTTTAAAAAATATATAAAAATGAAGGAACACTATCATCATTTAAATGTAACAAACAAATATAACAGAATATGTAAAAAGGAAATCAAAGACGCAAAAAAATTCAAAACCAAAACGACAGATTGCAAAAGATAGTAGGACAAACGCCCCAAAAAATCTTCAAATATATTAATAGTAAAAAGGTCAGGTCTGAGCATGTAGACCCTTTACAAAATAATCTAGAGTGGGTGACTGGGGACAAAGAGAAGGCAAATGTATTAAAATACTTTCTTCAGCTCTGTGTATACAAAGGAGCATGGGGGAGCTCAAGTCCATAATGGGGGTGGTATTGACACAGCTCCAAATGATCCACAATGGCTCAAAAGTGAAATGGTCCATAAATATTTAGACAGAATAAAGCACCCGGACCAGATGGAATCCACTCACGGATCCTAAAATAATTATGCTCTCTCATTTCAAAGCCATTGTATCCAATTTTTAGGGACTCGTAAAGCCATTGTATCCAATTTTTAGGTACTCGTTAATGACTGGAATAGTACCACTAGTACCACTGAATTGGCATAGGGCCAATGTGATGCCTATCATTAAAAAGCGATCAAAGTCTTTACCAAGTAACTATAGACCTGTTGGAGAGAGAGAGAGAGAGAGTACAGAGCTTTCGAAAGCCGATCACGACAGTTCATCCGATATTATCCGATCAGACAAAAACAAAAGTTTTTCTTGTACGATACCAGATCATACGATTTTTGTTTAATCAGTACAGTTGTCGTCCGGAAATACAGTAGAAATACACTGCACTACAACACATGACATCACTTTGGATTTTTTATTCTGTCGTACGAGAATATTCATCACTTTAGTAACCTCTCAATTAAGGGGGGATATGATCAACATGTATAAATACATAAGAGGTCCATATAGTGAACTTGGTGTTGCGTTATTCACTTTAAGGTCATCACAAAGGACAAGGGGGCACTCTTTACACCTGGAGGAAAAGATATTTCATCTCCAAATATGGAAAGAGCTGTGAAAATATGGAATAGACTTCCTCCAGAGGTGGTTTTGACTAGCTCAATAGATTGCTTTAAAAAAGGCATGGATTCTATTCTAGGTGTACATAATATAACTGATACTAAATGTAGCACCCTCTACTAAGATAGGTAAATTTGTAATTTGTTTGTTTTGATTGTGTGGGCTGGGAGTGGCTCGCTCAGCTGTGACTCACAGACAGCATCACTCCACTGTCACCTCCCTTTTCCTTCTAGAGGATTCTAGAAGAGAGGCGGGGAAGAAGTGTGGCGCTGTCTGGGGTGTCTCAAGGAGACCTGATCAATCCCCAACTAGTATTGGCAGGGGGCAGGCCTCCTTAAAATACCTGGAGTCAGCCCAGCTGGGAGGAGTTGGCGGGTGAAAGAACTGAGGATGGAGTACTAGGCTGTCGGAGCCTTAGAGGGAGCTCCCCAGTCTGGGGGAGGTGACCTTGGGCCTGGGACTCAGGTGCAGGATGGGTCCCTTTAAAAACTCATGAAGGATCTGAACAGGAGGAAAAAGAGAGGAGTCAGAGAGGACAGCAGGGGCTAGTACTGCCGGGCAAGTCTTCAGGAGGGAACCACCAGTTTGCAGCCAGGAGGGCTGGTGAGTGACATGTGCTATCGAAAGAACTGGAGAGGAATGCCAGAGAGGACTAAGAGGAAACAGTCAGAGCTGGGTGTGGAGCCAGTGAGGATTGCAATGTCACGGGCAGTGAAGTCGGGCAGCTGCAGCCAGGAGGGCTGGCAGGGCCTGCAGAGGGCTTACTGGGAGCAGTAGTCATAAGACAGCTAGCACTAAAGACTTACTATTCTATTTTTGCTACACAAAAAAGGTACCCGCTGTCCCTGCTTGCAAAAGGCAATTGCTGAGGCCTAACTGAGTCAGAGTTGGGCCTAACCATGTGCTAGCTTTGCCTGGAGTTAAGTGTTGTGCAGGAGAGAGAGTTAGCACAACAGTCTGCAAGCAATAGATGTGCTGGAGGAGACTGGAGTAGCTAAGTGTGTATAGTTGTCCCACCTGATAGATATAGAACCAATTGCTGTTCTATTGGGCATCCCAAATATTCCTATCCCTATCCAAGTTCAAAATCCCTCAAAAATACAAAACAACCACATGGACTGTTCATTGTCTTCAAAGTGACTGGAAAGTGAATGCTGGGCTGGGCAGTGACAGGTGGGCCACATCATTTAGCTGCCCCAACGGGGGTACCGCTACACTAACATTTATAAAGTTGATCCAGGGAATATCCAATTGCCTCTCGGGTATCAGGAAATATTTTTTTCCCCTGCTGTAACATATTGGATCATGCTTTACTAGGGGTTTTAGCCTTCCCCTGGATCAACTGTGGGTATAGAATTGTGTATATCGGATTGTATGATTTTTTTTTTGTTGGTTGAACTAGATGGACTTGTGTCTTTTTTCAACCTGACTAACTATGTAACTTGAACACGATTGAGAGAGATGTGAAAATGGCTGTGCACCGACACTCCCCATCCAACCTGATAGAGCTTGAGAGGTCCTGCAAAGAATAATGGGAGAAACTGACATAAAATAGGTGTGCCACGCTTCTATCATCATACGCAAAAAGACTTAAGGGCTGTAATTGGTGCCAAGGGTGCTTCAACAAAGTATTGAGCAAAGGCTGTGAATACTTATTATGTACATGTAATTTTTTTCATTTTTAATACATTTTCAAAGATTTCAAAACAAACATCTCTCACGTTGTCATTATGGGGTATTGTTTGTGGAATTTTGAGGAAAATTTATTAATTTAAACCGTTTTGGAATAAGGCTGTAACATAACAAAATATGGAAATAGTGAAACGCTGTGAATACTTTCCGGATGGACTGTATATAGGTTTTATCTCCGTTATTTTCAAAATACTATTGCTTCTGGGATCAATAGGCAGCTACCCTGTACTGGACCAATTGTACTGCCTGGACCCACATTTGATTTGTTTGCCTAATGCATGCCAGCCTGTCAGTACTTCTATCAGCCAACAATGCCAAGCTGCTGCTAACAAAGCAAACCGAATATTGGCATGCATTAAAAAGGGGATTATTCCAGAGATAAAATGATAATTTTCCCACTCTACAAGACTCTGGTCTGGCCTCACCTGGAGTATGCTGTCCAGTTCTGGGCACCAGTCCTCAGGAAGGATGTACTGGAAATGGAGCACAAGGTTACAAGGTTACAAGCACTGAACTTATTCCCTCTGGAGAAGAGATGCTTAAGAGGGGATATGATTTCAATATACAAATACCAAACTGGTGACTATAGGCATCTGCAAATAGGGGGGTGAAATTGCCCCCCCCCCCCCGGAATCATCAAGATTGTGTTGGTGTTGCAGTTGCACTGTGTGTTGAAGTGTCCACCATGGACGCCGCAGACTTTTTTCTAGCTCCGCTACTCTGCTGGCTATCCTGACAGTGACACTGACACTGTCCTCCGCTCAGCAGCTCGGCCGTTCCATTTTTATTTGGCTGCCTGCCTAGTGTATAGATCCGCCCACTCAGCGACTCAAGTGCAGTCAGCCTCTGTCCACTCCTGACACTGACACTGTCCTCTGCTCGGCAGTCATTGGCCGCCTGCCTGTGTGTGTAGTGTGTAAAGATCTGCCCACTCAAGTGCAGTCAGTGGCCGAGCCACCCAGTGATATCCTGCAGTGCCAGTGCCTAGGCAACATAAGAACCTTGAGGAACCACAGGTAACAGCAGCCAGTTAGGAGAATTTTTATAAACTAGAGAATGTACCGGTACATAGTTTTGTATTGCAATACATCTGTTATGGCCATATTTTGATCTTGAGGAAAACAGCTATACAGACTGTATAGCGGTTTTCATCAAGGTCAAAATATGGCCATAACAAATGTATTGCATTATAAAAAGATGTACATTCTCTATGCTTGAAAGGTATTTGTGTTATATGAGAGAAAAGAGATCATATTCAGCTCCACATTGTATTGGAATTTGCTCAGGCCAGGCGTGCGTACCAGTCCATATAGCCTAGAGAATGTACTTCCTTTTTATATTGCAAATTTGCAATGTATTTGCAATGTATAGCAATACATGATCTGTTATGACCAAGGGGCCGAGCATGGGTCTCCATAAAATTATGCCCCCCCCCCCGAAAAAAGTTCTGCGGACGCACATGCTGGTGAACCCACAATAGGGATAAAACTTTTTTGCAGAAGGGAGTTTAACAAGACTCGTGGCCACTCATTAAAATTAGAAGAAAAGAGGTTTAACCTTAAACTACGTAGAGGGTTCTTTACTGTAAGAGCGGCAAGAATGTGGAATTCCCTTCCACAGGCGGTGGTCTCAGCGGGGGTCATCAATAGTTTCAAGAAACTATTAGGTAAGCACCTGAACGACCACAACATACAGGGATATACAATGTAATACTGACATATAATCACATAGGTTGGACTTGATGGACTTGTGTCTTTTTTCAACCTCACCTACTATGTAACTATTTCTAGCCAGCCTCTAAACTAGTTAAAAAAAAAACTGTTTAACTATGAAATGTACTCTGTTATGGACCTATTTGACAAGTTTGTCACAAAAACACTATATTTTAAACAAACGTAATATTTTCTCAACCTAGTTGATATTTTGTTTCATATTTAGCATATTTTAAAATTCAATCTGTATTGGCTTAAAGCGAAACTACTCATAACAACTAGATAAAAAATAATGTTCTTTAACAAGGAAAATACATTCCACATTAATAATTGTGCTACCAAAACTAGTGTGTGCTATAAATTGCCTCCAGCATTCTCCTGTATCTTCTTGCTGGAGTCTGACATTTTGCTGAAGCCCAGATCCCCTGAACAGCAGTAAATTATAAAGCGGAACTAAACCCATCAATTTAACGATTTAAAAAAAAAAAACAGCTACATGCCTGGAATGCTGGAATTGCCAACTGTTACAATGGTTGGGCTCTCAACTAAAAAACTGTCAAATCATCAAATGGCTGGTGTCATAACTGATCACATGTGCAGCAGCATGGCAGCTGCAGATCAAATATAAGCAGCTTCTTTGTCTGTAAAGGATAGGAGGATTTAAAGTGGAACTTTACCCATAACAACTTGATACAAAATAATGTTCTTTAGGAAAGTGCATACATTCCACTTTAATAATTATTATGCTACCAAAATGAGTGTGTGCTGTAAAATTGCCTCCAGAATTGTTCCCGTTTCTTCTTGCTGGAGGCTGCCACTTTGCTGAAGCCCAGAGCTCCTTGAACACCAGTAAATCATAAAGTGCAACTAAACACATAGATTTAACATTTTCAAAAGACAGTTACATTCCTATCAAACTGTCAAATGACTGGTGTCATAACTGATCAACATGGCAGTTGCAGATCAAAGAGAAGCAGCTTCCTTGGCTGTAAAGTATAGGAGGGTTTAATTCTGCTTTAAGGCTGTCAGCAGATCAGCCTTTACAAACTTGGACGTGACTAAAAATGCCAAAAATTGGAGAACAACTGAGAATATGCAGAGCAGTGTAAGACAGTATATTATTGGAATTTAAACAGTATAGATACTTATGTTCAGGCCCCGTTAACACCTATGCAAATTAGATGGGGCTTACACCGCATCCAATTCGCAGGACATTTCAAAATACTTTCATTTTAATGAGGCTGGTTCAAATATCTGCGGTGCATTCGCACTCCGCATTGCACAAAAAACGTGTGCGTTTTCTAGGCAGTGCGGTCTGGCTCAGGTGCGAATTCAGGCCCATTATCTTCTATGGGCACGCATCCGATTTGCAGATGTGTTCCGTTGTGAACAGGATAAAAAAATACTGATGCAATCCTGAGCTGATACTGATCAAAAACTGACATGAAATGCTGAACAACTGAGTTTTCTCTTCGCATGGAAACCTGAGCTTCAATTCGCACCGCACATGTGTGAACCCAGCCTTAATGTTTTACATAGCTATATATGCAAAAGGGGCAAGCCTGAAGTGATCCAGCAGATCTTCATTTACTGAATAAAGTTCCACTTTAATGTGAAATTCCATTGGAAAATGCACCATGAAAAGGTGCCTCTCCCTGGGGTAAACTGCAGGCTGTCATACTCTGTTAGCTTGAGACAAAATCTCAGAGCACAACAGCATCCAGGTGTACCAGAGGGAATAAAGGTGTAATTCTTATCCATGGACAGTAGATGGCGCTGATGGACCAGATACTAGCACTGGGTCACAAAGTAGAGAAGGCTTTTTCAAATCTGAATACTGCAATTTGAAATGAAAATACAATTGGATAGAAATATTATTATTATCTGACATCTACTTACTATGTATACAACTATGCACAAATGATATATGGGACCTGGTATATTCCCATTAATATCAAATCTGGTTTACTTTTTGCATCACCTTTAGGGCAGTGTTAATTTTGACAGCAAATTTCGAAAGTTTTAGTCTTAGCCCCCGTACACACGGTCGGAAATTCCAACCGCTCTGAACGTGGTGACGTTCGTTGCGTATGACCGAACTACGTAGAGGCTAGTAGCCAATAGCTTTGATCTCGTAATTTGATCTGAGCATGCGTGGCACTTTGTCCGTCAGAATTCTCTACACACGATTGGAAAAAGTCTGATCGAATTTTGTTGTCGGAAAATTTGAGAGCAGGATCTCAAATTTTTGCCGTCGAAAGTTCCGACATAAAAAGTCAGATGGAGCCCACACACGGGCGGATTTTCCGTCAGAATTTCCGACCGTGTCTTAGGACTAAAATGGCATTTTAGTTTTAGTCCCATTTTAGTCTTCTGCAATTGTTTTAGTTTTAGTCGTATTTAGTCAACTAAAATCTCCAGTACATTTTAGTCGACTAAAACTAAATTTTAGTTGTCTAAAATCGAATTAAATTGTAATGCATTAGTTAACATTTCTCTACAGTTTTCCAAACTCATTATATACTGCTGTAGTGAAAAATCTAATGTGTTATTATTTATGGTATTGAGGTATGAGCACACACTACAAACCAGTGTTAATTTTGAAGTCAAATTTAAATTTAGTTTTAGACTTAGTCTTTTGACTAAAATACCATTTTAGCTTTAGTTGTATTTTATTCATCTCAATTGTTTTAGTTTTAATCTTATTTTAATAGTATTCATTTATTCGACTAAAATGTTTTAGTCGGCGAAATTAACCGGTTCCCGACCGGCGCACGACGATATACGTCGGTAGAATGGCACGGACAGGCAGGAGGGCGTATATACAAGTCCCTCCTTAATGCCTGTCCGCTCCGGTCGGGACCCCAGTGAGTCCGGTCGAGGTCCCCGCGGACTCGATCGCCGCGGGGACACCTGCAATCGTCTCACGGGAAGGCTGAACGGGGAGATGCCGAGATAAACAGCATCTCCCCGTTCTGCCTAGCAACAAGTGACGCTGATCTCTGCTCCCTGTGATTGGAGCAGAGATCAGCATTCACTAGCTGACAGCCACACCCCCCCACAGTAAGAAACACACCCCTAGGCATACTTAACCCCTTCACTGCCAGTGTCATTTATACAGGAATCAATGCATTTAAATAGCACTGATTGCTGTATAAATGACAATGGTCCCAAAAATGTGTCAAAAATGTCCGATGTGTCTGCCATAATGTCGCAGTCACAATAAAAATCACTGATCGCCGCCATTACTAATAAAAAAAAAAAATATTAATAAAAATGATATAAAACTATCCCCTATCTTGTAAACGCTATAACTTCTGCGCAAACCAATCAATAATCGCTTATTGCGTTTTTTTTTACCAAAAATATGTAGAAGAATACGTATCAGCCTAAACTGAGGAAAAAAAAAAAAAATGTTTTTTTTATATATTTTTGGGGGATATTTATTATAGCAAAAAATAATGCGTTTTTTTCAAAATTGTCGCTCTTTTTTGTTTATAGCGCAAAAAATAAAAACCGCAGGGGCGATCAAATACCACCAAAAGAAAGCTATATTTGTGGGAAAAAAAGGACGTCAATTTTGTTTGGGAGCCACGTCGCACAACCCGGCAATTGTCAGTTAAAGCAACGCAGTGCCGAATCGCAAAAAGGGGCCTGGTCCTTTGGGGCCGGTTAACACTAGATGCAGTGCGATTTCACAGCAAATTCTCTCCAATTCTGCACCGCATCTAAATCGCAAACCTGTTAATGCAAACGGATTGCGGAGTGTATGTTAAGTTAACAACACCCCACAATCAGTTTGCAAAATGCAGCGCCATTTGTAGCAGAATGTAGTGAACACCCATGTGAACCAATTCTGGTGCGGACACCAAAAAAAAGGGTCTTGCATGAGTTTGGTCCAAATGCTATGCGAATTCAGATATACAGTTTGTATGGCTGAATTTGCATTGCACAGACAATGCATGTTTTCTGCACAGCAATGTGGTGCGAATCGCATGCAATGTCTGCCATCGCACTAGTGTGAACCAGGCCTTAAATAAGTATTGTTTTAACATTGACTATATAAAGCAGAAGAATTTTTTTTATATCCTTTATTACAAATTATTGTTTTCAACAACATATGGGATTTAGGAGTATTCTAGATAAATACTGGTATATCCTATAAACAGCATCCAATCCTGAAAAACCCCCTCTCAAAGAAACCAAAACAGACATTTAAGGGATCTCAAAAAGCCATTTACCATTTCTTTGCAGCAAGCAGAATAAAAGTTGAAAATACTAAATATAAAATACAAGCCGTTTACACATTCCGAGCTCCTTGACAGACCACAGGAGAAAGAAAAAATTAGGCGCATTCACTAGTGCTAACAATAACTCTGAATATTGCAAGTGGATTTTTAATTGTTGTTCTGCACTAAAATTTGTGGTTTTATCCCTATGGGGATTCTCCATTTTCTTATTTTACTAGATTAATGGTCAGAATTGAGATAGACCGTGTGTGATTCTGGCATTTTTGTGCGAGTGGCATTTCAGTGCCTACCCACAGGGCATAGTGACTACGTGCCACAGAATTCAAGGAAATAAATGTGTGGGGGATCTTGACAAAGTACATTTATAAACGTCAAGATTGTTCAGATTAGTAGGAGAGTAAGCTAGAAATAAATTAAAATACAATGTGGAAATGGTTATAAAATTTGACCATAGATACACTTTAAAGTCCCATTCACACCTGAGTGCGATTTGAAGTGCAATTTTAAGCCTTACCCATACCTCGCAAATTTTTGCGAAGGGAACAAGAGGCACCTATTAGCAGGAGTATGTAGGCATAGGACACTCCCCCGCCACACCCATTTATAGGAGAATTATATAAAAAAATGTATTAAACCCACAAGTACTTTTTTTTTACCACTATAATTCCTTTATATTGGCTTTTGAAATTTACAAATGCAGCAATTTAGAATTTGGATGAAAGGTTTATCACTGGGAAACACTTTTTGAAAGATAAAAATAGTGCATTTAATATACATCTATATGGATCAGACCAAAATGAGGGACGAATGAGGAGGAATGAGGGACAGAGGGACTTTGCTCCAAATTAGGGACAGTCCCTCGAAATCAGGGACAGTTGGGAGCTATGTTCCCCCGAAGCGATTGAGCCCACGTTCACACTGATGCGGGTTAGAAATCATGCAAGTTCAGCTGAACTTGCACGATTTCAAACCGGCAATGTCGTCCGACTTTGGGGGGGCGATTGACAGGCATCTGTGCGGGTTCATGCACAGATGTCTACTCAAATCGCCCCCGAAGTCACCTGACGTACAGTACAGGAACTACTTTTGGGAATCGGCGCCGCACTGATTCGAGCAGTGCTATTGCCAGCAATAGCCGCCAATTTGGCATGCGATTTGACATTGAGTGGTACCGATTCACCCTTGAGTGTAGTGTCACATGAAGTTCATAGCCCAAAAAAGCTCAAGTGCTTTTTCGAGCAGAGTTACACATTTTGGCCCCAACAGACTTCAATAGGATAACCCATAGCTCCCAACTGTCCCTGTTTTCGAGGGACTGTCCCTGATTTGGAGCAAAATCCCTCATTCCTCCTTATTTGTCCTTCATTTTGGTCTGATCTAGAGATGTATATAAAAATGCACTTTTTATCTATTAAAAAGTTTTATCCAGCGTGAGCCCTTTCATCCGATTTCCAAATTGCTGCATTTGTAAATTCCAAAAGCCAAAATAAAGCAATAGTAATGGTAAAAAAGAAGTGACTTTAACCAAACTTGTTTTTTGTACAATTCTCCTTTAAGGGGCGTGACAAGGGGTGTGTCCTATTCCTGCATACTTTTGCTGATAGGTGTCCCTCATTCCAATCTAAAAAATTTAGGAGGTATGGATAACCTGAAAAACACATGTTTTTTGCATGTTTTCTTGCCTAGTAACTAGCATTCCATTGGCTAAAATAAAAAATGCTGAAACCTGAAATGTGCACAAAAACACCTGTGCAAAAGCTGAAAAAATTATCAATTACACTGAGCTCCAGTGTGAATGGGGCTTAAAAACTCTGACAGGCATCTTCTGCCAAGTCCACTTTGAGAAGATTCCGCAATTATCTTAAAGTGGAAGTAAACCCCCCTATCGTTTTCAGCCAAGGAAGCTGCCATCTTTGCCTCTGTTTAATCTTCAACTGCCACAGTGCTACACATGTGATCCGTTATGACACCAGCCATTGGATGGTTTGACTGTTTGGTTGAGAGCACAGCCAATGTGCAGTTAGCATTCACGGCATGCCTTTTTTTTTTAGACTGTTAAATCGTTGGGTTTACTTCCGCTTTAAAGCAGAAATGCCATAATATTTTCCCAAAATTAAAACACACAGAAATAAAACAAATGCACAATTGATAGGTGTCATCAGAGCAGGAAACGAGGGTGAATGTAATTCACGGGGGACCATACAGCAATAAAAATCTGACTCCAATGTTACAACAGATTTACTTTTAAAATAGGAATTGAACTCTGGAAGCTGTGCCCCAATAAAGCAGACATAGGGTATAGGCTAGTGGCCGGTGTTACCATCTAAACCTGCAGCTGATCTATTCCCACAACTGACTTGCCATGCCTGGTTAGTCACTGTCTGTGTAGAGGCGGACATCTTGGTAGCTCAGCACTTTACTTCCTTATGTTGGCGTCTCCCGCTATGAATAGTGAGAAGCACAATAGTGACAACATCATATCTCACCACAAATCTGAGACTCGCATTCAGCAGTTCCCTAGATCTCATGCTGTAGATATAAGTGTAAGTATGGCCCAGAGTGGCTGCCCACACGGGAAGAGAACTCACACAGAGCCTGGTTGATGCAGTATATTAGCATAATCATGTTATGAGAGAACCGCAAAGTCTGAAGATGCGGCCACACCAGACCGGAACCCATACAATGAACCACACGGGGGGTAACGGTACACAGCATCTGGCAGAGGAGGCGTTTGGAAGGCAGAGCGACAACTGGGACCTAAACAAGAAGGCTACTGCTGGATAGCACAGCAACAGTCCCTGTTCGGTCCCTAATCCTCAGGAACCTGACCCTATGATATCCAACTGTCCCTAGCCAGTGGGGTATCTGTCCTTGTCCTATCCACACATGGATTTTTATAAACACTTTTTTTAAAAGCACTGCCCACATCAAAGATGGCCACCAGGTCAATGAGGGCAGCAGCGTCCAATCGGCCAACTGCTTCCCTGATGAGACCTGCTGAGACCACAGAGCAGTGAGGGCTAACTTTGGCATCACAGACGTTTTGAAACTGCATTTCCCATGATGCTCATGCAGGCTGCAGTGTAGTTAAGCATCATGGGAAATGTAGTTCCAAAACATCTGGTGTTCCAAAGTTTGCCATCAATGCCTCAGACTTGCGCCTTGTCCCCCCATTCTCTCTGCACAGTGCCAACCTTGCAGGGAGGCTGAACTTAGGGTCGCCACCTCATCCCTTTACAACCGAACACATAATAATTACACAGGTCCTGTGGCTGAATAAGGTGCTAATTAAAATCACTTGGTGCCTTAACTGCATAAAATTAGCCTCAGAACGCGTGTAATTCATATGCGTTCAGGTTTAAAAGGGATGAAGGGGCAACCCTAGCTGAACTGCGTCTGCCTACATACAGCTATGGGGCTGCAGGCACATCAGTGCTCAGGCAGACACACATAGCGGAAGTGTCATTTTTCAGGAGGAATTCCAGACAAAGGGTACATTTTTAAAGGTTCTGCTTGGGCACAATTAACATTTTTAAATGTTCCTTATAACACAGCTAATCTTCACTTGTTGACTTCAGTGCTACTCCTAAATGATCTCAAAATGCTATTACTTCAAACAACACTAGATGGCTCTGTTGTGCTCTGGAAGATCTTGGTCGTCACACATTCTAATACCTACTCATAAGGTTTGAGCCATTTGTTTAGAAAATGCTGGTCACTATATTCCAAGCATGCTCTGGGGGAAGTCAAACTTTTCAGGCATATGCAATTATAGGGAAAAATTATTGCATTTAACTATATTGCGCCATGTTTAAAAACATATACATTAGGCATTGCCATTTCCATCAATGCGTCCTGCTGGGTGTTATTGCATATATTTGTAAAAGAGAAGCCGCTGGTGGGAATATGGGTTTTATTCTGGCTTATGGGTGTAATGGATGTGCTTTGAGGCATGAGGCTGCATGCTGAGTGTATTCAGCAAAGTGAGGCATGTAGCGTGAGAGGACACACACACCTTGTAATGTGTTCTATGTGTTGCATTAAGCACACACATGCCTTGCAACCACAGATGGGTCACCATAATGAGACAGACATACTTTATTGTACTTTGGCCTTGGCTTGATTAAAGCATCACACTTCATTTGGGTACGCACATCCAAGCCATTAAAGATTCAGTCTATCCAAAAGTGATATTTCAGATGGAGTCTTCTAGGCTGGGATCAGCTGCTGGTTCTCTTGGGTGTTCCGTTTCATGACCTTCCTGCATTATTTACTGGCTTTGTTTCCCTGGACCTTTTTTCAGGTGTTCTGTCATTTTAATGTGTTCTTACCATTCCTGTTAGAGTTTCCAAAATAGACAAAATTACAAACCCAACAGGTTTTTGAAAACTCTTAAAAGTGTTACTTTACTATAGCTTTCCCAAATAAGTTAAAGGAGTTGTAAGGGCAGAAGTTTTTTTTTTTATCTTAATGCATTCTATGTATTAAGATAAAAAAACCTTCTGTGTGTAGCAGCCTCCCCTAATTACTTACCTGAGCCCCTTCTCTCTCCAGCGATGTTCACGAATGTCTAAGCCATCCGGGACGTTCCTTCTGATTGGCTGAGACACAGCAGTGGCGCCATTGGCTTCGGTGGCTGTCAAAGTCAGTCAATCAGGGTCGAAAGGGGGCAGGGCCAAGTCGGGGCTCCGTGTCTGAATGGATACACGGAGCTCTGACTCGGCTCGTGTTCCCCCATAGAAAGCTGCTGGCTGAGGGGGCTCTCGATAGGAGGGAGGGGCCAAGAGCAGCAAAGAGGGGCCTGAGAAGAGGAGGATCCGGGATGCTCTGTGCAAAACCAACTTCACAGAGGAGGCAAGTATAACAACATGTTTGTTTTTTTAACGAGACTTTACAATCACTTTAGTATTCAAAACAAATTTCCAGAATAATCAGCTCTATAAATAACATTAATTTCCTTATTTACCAAGTAATCTGTAATAATCTGAATGCCATCTATTGAATGGTAATAATAGTGTATAATAATTTGTAAATTTACAGTTTCACCTGTTCTACCAGCCACATATATGGTACATATGTAGCACTACCTCTGTAGGAGCTGCTAGTTAAGATGGGTCCTCTGTTCTTTGCCTTGACCTCCATAAGAACTTCAGCGCCTCTGACACATTAAGTTGGGTGCACAAAGCATGCAACATACCACAGAAATTCACTGAAAGTAATATCTGGTGACCAGTAAAAATACAATGTACAAGAAAACAGGCACTGAAACAGTTAGTAAAGACAAACCTAAAAAAAAATAATATATATATATATATATATATATATATATATATATTATATATATATATATATATATATATATATATATATATATATATATATATATAATATATATATATATATAAATATATATATATATATAGTCACCCGATACGATGGGTAAAGAGGCAAGCATAAAAATGGATTAAAAAAGGCAATAACACAATTTATCACACAGGGTGATTAGTAATAAGAACTAGGCATCAGATGACACTTGGTATCCAGATCAGCATAAACCGTAACAAGGTCACCTAAAGTGTAGCAGTGGGCAGTAATACAGGAGACTATACTGCCAAAGTGCAATAATGGCGATTAAGCTAGGCCTAGACCGACTGTATGTGCAGTGTCAGTAACAATGAAAGAAAGTGGAAGAAGAGGTCAAAATGGACACTGCAAGATGATTTTGCTGGAGAGGCAGCCCTTTTTGTTGCTTTTCTGCTGGCTATCGTTGGGGCCCTTTAAGAATCAGTGATGCCTATACAGTTTTAGTAAACCAGCATGCAGTAGAGTTGCAGAAAAAAATGCATTCATTGTGTGATATAGGTGTAGTGTAAATGTGGGTCAAATGCAATGACAGTTTGGTATAACTGCAGTATAGGGTTGATATGGGTGCAGTATAGATTTGGTAGAAATGTAGTCCAGTTAAGGTATAGATCCGTAGTATGTAGAATGAGTTGGATTCACTTGGTGTTGTGCTCTCAGTGGCTCAGTCTCTACTAGCAGTGTCAATAATGGGCAGATACGCCTCTCACTAGTTCCCAGGATGCTGCTGTGGATGCCCCCTCAGTCTCTCCCTAAAAGCCTCTGGTGATCAGCGATTCAGGATCTGTGATGTGGGCTGTACTGCGGTACCCTGGGTTTACTCACTCTCTGTCTCAGGCTTGCCCCCCCCACTGGCAGGTGAATACTCAGACAGTGGTGCTCCCAAGACCTGGAACATTCCTGGGCAGTAGAATCCCCTCTCCACTCCTCCTGTTGCCCAGAGCACAGTGGAATCTGTAGTTTAGAAAGTCAGTTCCTGTATTACATGGCTGCCATTTCGAACTACAATACCCAGGATTCCAAGCGTCCTGCGTTGAAGTCTATGGGGTTGCTTGGCTTTAGCTCTCCCCCTGAAAAAAAGTCCCACCTTTTTCTCATACCTGAACCAGGGATAGAGGCACACACCGTGTGCTTCATTTAAAGCCCAAAACTCTCCCCTATTATTTTATATGCAACAGCGATGGAGGCTTTTTTGATCATTGGATTGGCAGTGTTCCCCTGCCATTCATGTGTGGGGTCACCTATGTCCTGGGTGTTATTGTACCAAAATACGGGGTCCATACACCCAGGCCATGATGGCACCATTGACATGAATTTCTATGGCACACTTTGCATTGTACCAATTGTGTGGGTCTGGTTTATTGTGGGACCGGGGTTTGATGTGCTGTTCCTGTTTTTGTCCTTTGTCCGGGAGCTGCGATTTGTGGTGGTGTCGCCTTCCCCCTTCCCCCATATGTGCATCGGTTGATGCGAGGGGTTGGGTGGGCCTGCCTCTACTGCAAACCGGCATCACCTTTCCATGCCATGGACGCAATGTCCCCATAGGGCTTCCTGGTGCTGGCATGTCTGAATTTTTTCATCTTGTGACACCTGATAGAAAAATTCAGACACGCCAGCACCAAGAAGCCCTATGGGAGGGCGTCTTCAGTCTCCATGGGCGGCGACTGTTGCTCGGGCGTAGATGCCTCTCTTCCTCTTTTGATGCACCTGTGTGATGTTGGGAGGAGCCCGTGGGTGTGTGCCGAGTTTATTTAACATCCTCACTCTGTGCTAGCCAGTCCTCATGGCAGCACCTCTCTGTGCACACTGCACACTACATGGCACTTACTTTTTTTTATCCTAAACAGGCAATTACATGGTTTTTCTTTTCCTGTTTATGCTCACATATGCTCACTTTGGTTTTTGTCATCTATACCCGTCTCATGGTCTTCTTTTCTTCCCTTTTTTCTCCCCCTTTTTTTATCTTCTCTTTTTTTCCCCTTTTCATCTTTGATCTTATTTCTCTCTTCACACATTTCTTTTTTTCACATTCACTTTG
Organism: Lithobates sylvaticus; assembly: GCA_028564925.1. Classification (NCBI taxonomy): domain Eukaryota; kingdom Metazoa; phylum Chordata; class Amphibia; order Anura; family Ranidae; genus Lithobates; species Lithobates sylvaticus. The sequence continues at coordinate 78,090,604 of CM053038.1, forward strand.
GCATTGGGCTCTAGCCACTTCCCACAATATAGAGTATTTATAGTACACTATATATATATATATATATATATATATATATAATTTTTTTTTATATAGACATGAAACCCACTCATACCACTACCTGGATTTCTGCCTTTCGTTTTCCTTGGGGATGATGTTTTGTGCTCTTTTCACAGCTCCCGGTACAGACAACTGGGACAGCCTCTGATTCCTCGCCCCCCATTACCAGACTTATCATGATACAAGTAGTCAGAGGGATGAGGAACTCTCTCCCTTCTCTCTTGTACACATCCTCCCCATTAAGGGGTATAACGTTTGATCATACTGATCTACTCATGTTTTGTTGTCTTTTATAGAGTTTCATGCATCTGCCCCTGAAGAGTGGTATTATCCATGAAACGCATCAGGCTTTTAGGATGCATTCTCATGCCTACTGATATGAACCTACTTAGACTCATTATCTACAACCAAATAATTATACTGTGTTTCTTATCATTGATTACATTGCATAGTGCCATTTAGATGACGTGTACATATATGAATCTGCAATAATTCATTTTATCCATATTAAATCTCTTGTCAATTCTATATGCCATCCCTTTGATATGTATATGTAATGTATTCATGAGGTCAACACCATGTATGTGTGTGCATACATATTAAACCTTTGCAAATAAATATACTTTCCAATTATCTCAAATCAATAGCCTTATTCAAAGTCCCACCTTCCTTTTTCTCATACCTGAACCAGGGATGGAGGCACACACTGCATGCTTAAAGTCCCAAACTCCCCCCTATTATTATAGCTCTCCCCTGCTCCCTATTTTCAGAGGAAAATGGGGCAGCATTGCACATCAGCATCTCAGTAGAAAGTGAAAGTAAACGGATTGTAAAGAGGGAAATGTCATCTTCCCCATATTTCTGTAGTCCAACACCTAGTTACACATAGCTGCCACTGCAATGATTCCAGATTCCTTGCTAAACCTGGACATTAAACTCCTGGCAAAATACTTGCAACCAGGCGGAACAAGGAGATTCTGGACTTGGTGGGGGAAGGATCAAGTTGTCTCCATGCCCAAACGTCAGGCCATCAACAACACCAGGTTCCCAATCCAATTGATACAGCTAGCCAAAACCCGAGGGCAGAGAGCTTTCCCCTCCTTACTTTGGACATCCAAAAGGCTTTTGATAGATTGTCATGCAAATACCCAGCTTATCTTTTTACAGTATGGGGGTTTGCCCCCCCCCCCTTTAATGTCTTGGATCAGCCTCATATGACAATCCTAGGGCATTTGTGTAGAATGTGGGATTTCGATCACCCCTTTCCCATCCGTAGTGGCAAGAGACAAGGGTGCCCCCTCCTTCTATTGCTTTTCAATCTGCAATGGAACCTCTAATGCTCTTTATAAGGGCTGCCCCAGATGTGAGGGGAGTAGCGGTGCCTAGATATAACAATTGTGAAAAAATATGCATTTTTGCAGATAATGTTTTACTGTTCCTCACCAATCCCATGATCTCGCTCCCCAATCTGATTCGCAAATGTTGGGTTCCTTTTACGTCATTTAACAAAGACCCTGAAATCCTGGAAAAAAATACCAGATCTCATGGCTAAGAACTTAGAACGATAGTGGCACTAAAGACGACGCTTCTCCCTAACAGGTTATACCTATTTAGGACCCTTCCAATAAATTTCCTGCTACATATTCTCAAATTCATTCAAGAGGCCTGTATAAGGTTCATTTGGCAAGATCCAAGAGTTTCTTAGAAAATGTTATTCCACCCATGACTTAGTGGGGGCTTAGCGATACCACAGATTGCACATTACTACCAGGCAGCACAAATTACCCCATCTGGCCTCCTATCATACAGCCAGTAATTCCCCTTTGTGGGTAAGTATAGACGTGTGCTTGATTGCCTCTATGGCAAGAGATACAATACTGTGAAAAATACCCCGGATCGTAGAAAACATTGGTAGAATATTCAGGAAAATTACCATCATCACACATGTCTCTGGCCACGCTACCTCAAAACCCTTCTTTTGACCCTGGTTACGAGGAACCAAAGAGGTTTCAGTGGCAGGTTATATTAGGATTTCTTTGGGTGTATGGCATGTTAACTCTAAAAAGACATGCTGAGCTTTAACACATTACAAACTTCTTATAACATCCCCTCCACTGAATTATTCCAAAACGTACATAGCTGCGATTATGTGAAATTGCCACCGAAGCATACACACTCGCCTCTAACTCTTACCCCCTCCAAACATTAATGCCATAATGACCCATTTACCACAGGCACATGGTCTCCGATTTATAAAGCACTACTAGGGAGCAGCAGATCTGATTTACAGCCTATTATTTTCAGTGGGAGAAAGACTTGGGGACCTAGTTGGAGACACAACAATGCACCCAGATATGGGACACTATCGCTCAAGGTTTAGAATTCTTCTTTTCTGAAGGCTAATTACAAACTTTTACTGAAAACTATAGGCTGAAAATCAGATATGTCGCTCCCTAGTAGAAGTAAAAGTTTGTAATTAGCCTTCGGGAAAGAAGAAAGAAAGGATGGAAGAAGAAGATCTCGGAAGGAGAAGATGAAGATAGCAGATATAACGAAAGAAGAAAGAAGATATTAATAAAGGAATTGTCAAAGACCGTCTCATGTCATTTTTACATTTAAAAAAAAAAAAAAAAGCGTAGGGGTACCCCCCAAATTCAATAACCAGGCCTTCAGGTCTGGTATGGATATTAAGGGGGACCCCAGCCGATAAAAAAAAAAAAAAACCACCGGCGTGGGGTCCCCCCCAAATATCCATACCAGACCCTCCCAATGTTGAGGGATTTTTAAGGGGAACCCCGGCCAAAAAATAAATAAAAAAATGGCGTGGGGTGCTCGGATAAAGAGTCTGGTATGTATTTTATGGGGGACCCCACGCCATTTTTTTTTGGCTAGGGTTCCCCTTAAAATCCATCCCGGACCTCTAGGGTCTGGTATGAGAGCCCTACGCCATTTTTTTTTTTTTTTTGGCTGGGGTCCCCCCTTAATATCCATCCAGACCTGAAGGGCCTGGTTTGGGGGGGGTTTTTTTACGGTTCAGGCGAGAGGGGGGGCCGCTCTCGCCCCCCCCTCCTTTCCTGGAGGTTTTTTTTTTCCTGGCAAAATGACACATTGTACAGAGAGAGTTCTAAACACGGGAAACGCATTTTTATTATTTTTTTTATTGGGGTCATGTTTCCCGTGTTTAGACTCTCTCTGAACAATGTGTCATTTTTGAAAAAAAAGACATTTAAAATCACTCGCGGCTAATTGCCGATTCCCGCAATACAGAGAACAATTCGAATGTGTATTGTAACTAACAAATATGTAATTTCAACTAACATGAAAGAATGACAAGCATTGTTCGAATGATTCGAGATTCAGTATATCTAATATAGAGAACTGTCTCTGTACATGCTTCGAATGATTCGAGATTCAGTATATCTAATATAGAGAACTGTCTCTGAACAGTGTACAATGTGTCATTTTTGCAGGAAAAAAAAAACTATTTAAAATCACCAGTCGCAGCTATGGATTTTAAGGGGAACCCTAGCAAAAAAAATGGCGTGGGGTCTAAAATCCATACCAGACCCATGTAACCTGGCAGGCCGCAGGAAAGGAGGGGGGACGAGAGTGGCCCGCCCTCTCGCCTGAACCGTACCAGCCACATGCCCTCAACATTGGGAGGGTGCTTTGGGGTCCCCCCCAAAGCACCTTGTCCCCATGTTGATGAGGACAAGGGCCTCATCCCCACAACCCTGGCCGGTGGTTGTGGGGGTCTGCGGGTGGGGGGCTTATCGGAATCTGGAAGCCCCCTTTAACAAGGGGACCCCCAGATCCCGGCTCCCCCCCCCCCTGTGTGAAATGGTAAGGGGGGTACAAAAGTACCCCTACCATTTCACCAAAAAAGTGGCAAAAAATGGTAAAAATGACAGGAGACGGTCTTTGACAATTCCTTTATTAAAATCTTCTTTCTTCTTTCTTCTGCTCTTCCTTTCTTCATCTTCTCCTTCCGGCATCTTCTTCCATCTTCTTCTTCCTTCGATTCGCTTCTTCTTCCTCTGACGTCATGGGGAAAGCCATAGGGAATTCCACATGACGTCCCCGTGCGTCAGAGGGGGCGGGGTCACCAGGTGCCTTCGTTATAAAAGACCTGTCACCCGGAGCGGAGCCTCACAGAGCGGGAGCCTCCCATTGCGAGGAGCGGCCTGCGAGAAGAGACGCTGATGCCGGACGAGAAGGACGACGCCGGACGAGAAGGACGAGAAGACCGGAGGAAGAAGAAGCGAATCGAAGGAAGAAGAAGATGAAGAAGATGCCGGAAGGAGAAGATGAAGAAAGAAGATTTTAATAAAGGAATTGTCAAAGACCGTCTCCTGTCATTTTTACCATTTTTGCCCCCCCCCTTACCATTTCACCCCGGGGGGGGGCCGGGATCTGGGGGTCCCCTTGTTAAAGGGGGCTTCCAGATTCCGATAAGCCCCCGCCCGCAGACCCCCACAACCACGGGCACGGTTGTGGGGATGAGCCCTTGTCCTCATCAACATGGGGACAAGGTGCTTTGGGGGGGACCCCAAAGCACCCTCCCAATGTTGAGGGCATGTGGCCTGGTACGGTTCAGGCGAGAGGGGGGGCCGCTCTCGTCCCCCCCTCATTTCCTGCGGCCTGCCAGGTTGCGTGCTCGGATAAAGGGTCTGGTATGGATTTTGAGGGGGACCCCCACGCCATTTTTTTTTTTTTTTTTGGCCGGGGTTCCCTTAAAATCCATCCCAGACCTGAAGGGTCTGGTATGGATATTTGGGGGGGACCCCACGCCATTTTTTTTTTGGCTGGGGTCCCCCTTAATATCCATACCAGACCTGAAGGGCCTGGTTATTGAATTTGGGGGGACCCCTACGCTTTTTTTTTTTTTTTATATAATAATTTCGTTTGAATTAGTTGAAATTTGATATTGGTAGTTGGATTCGAATAATTTGGAGCTGAAATTCGTAAACGGAATTTTTCCTGCAAAAATGACACTTTGTCATTCGAATTCATTCGAATCCATTCGAATTCATTCGAATTCATTCGAATCATTCGGCGACGAAATTCGTAACGGAATTTCGTATTCCGTACGGAATTCGTAAAAAAAAAAATTCGTACTACAGATTCGTAAATTCGTACGAATTTCGAAAAATTCGTACGAATTACGAATTCGTACGAAACGAATCGCACATGTCTATGGGAGAAAGACTTGGGGACCTAGTTGGAGACACAACAATGCACCCAGATATGGGAACAATAGTGTCCCATATCTGGGTGCATTGTTGTTGCTCCAACTAGGTCCCAAAATCTTTTTACTGAAAACTATAGGCTGAAAATCAATTATGTTGCTCCCTAGTAGAAGTAAAAGAAAGATTGAGGGACCTAGTTGGTGCCACAACAATGCACCCAGATATGGAACACTATGGCACGGGTCAGAATTCTTCTTTCCTGAAGGCGAATTACAAACTTTTAGTTCGGTTTTACATGGTACCCTCTAGAATAGCCACATTTGTAACAGGGTGCCTCAGATCATTACTTTCAGGGCTGTGGTTGAGCTGGCACTTTGGTACACATGTGGAGGGAATGTCTGTGGATTAAAAGATGCTGGATGAGGTTATACCAGTTGGTCTAGAAACCCTTGAGAAGCACTGTTAATCTTCAAACCCCTCTCATGTACATTTAACCAATTTAAATTGGTATCTTCCATCTTCACCACAGCTAAACAAACCTTAGCAAGGACATGGAAATCTGGTGTTCCAACTATCAGGCAGACGAAACAAAAAAGGTCATGGTACTTATTTAACCAGAAGTTAGTGCCCATTCTACACAATAAAGTAAAAAAAATAAATAAAAATGGAATCTATGGATATGTAACTTTTTAGGGGAAACCTCAATAAATCATTATAAAATTACTTTAAAAGCGGAAGTAGACCCATACATTTATTTAATTTAATATTCTTATGTTTTATGTCCATATCTTGTTATCTGATTTTCCCTTTCCATATCTCAATAAAAACATTGTATTCTTTCATACAACTTTATATGCAAAGTTTCTGGTTTCACATTCGGTACCCTTGTATTATGGGGTTTTCCCAATAGCATTTAAATTATATTTGGACACTCACTTTCATGATGAGCAGGGACAGATTTAATTCTCAGGAGCCAATAGGCAGAGAATCCTGAAGCGCAATTTGTAAAAAAGTAATTAAGTGATTTTTTAGGGCATACAAACCTACCTACATTTTTCGTAAAATATAAAAGATGAGGTTTTACAGAGTAAATAGGTACCCAACATGTCAAATTTGTGTGTACCTGTAAAATGGCGACATACCTCAGCACCCTATATTTTCTATAGGCGACACTTCAAAAGCTCCCTATAGGTAATTAGTTTAGTGTTACGGAGGAGGTCTTGTGATAATTATTGCTCTCGTTCTGGCATGCGCGGCGCTATGTAACATGTGTATCGTAATCAATGTAATCAATATAAAGACCCTGCATGTCTCCTCTGGGCTCCACTGGATGTATTGCAATGCACATCACACTGCTATACATCCTTTCCCGGCTAGGCTTGCCAGGGAAAGTGACAGTGTGACGTCATACATGTTGCTTTCTGGGTCACCAACAAAAAGGCGTGGAGAGCAGACATTGGTCTGCTGTTCTCCCTCCCCTCCACCCAAAAGTGTCTCTCGCTTACTACAGGTCTACTGACATGTATTTTGGGGCATTTTGATTCTTCCCTTTTGGAAGAGTATAAACTCCTGGGGGTTTCTAAAGTATTCTTTATTGCCTGAAGAATGATCATCATTAAATGGGTTTCAGTCTCTCTTCCTATGATGTCTAATTGGGTCCAAGATTTGAATAAGAGTATTGCATATGAGAAGCAAATATACTTTCTATGCAATTCCATGTTTAAATCTGACCGTATATGGAAATGCTGGTTAGATTTTTTTAATTTAGAACCCTGTAACTGATATGTAATATTTGTAGTTTAACTTTTTTTTATGGACCTGTGATGGGATGTGTGGATTTTTTATTTAGGTTGTGTCTTTTTTGTCGTCATCTGTATGGATGTCTTTAATTTGTACGAGAAACATTTTTTTTCTAATAAAAACATAAATATGATAAAAAAAATAAATAAATAAAAGGAGGAGAAATATATTATCTACATGGTGGCAAAGAATAATGCAATGGCTTCTACTTTCATCACACTCCTTCTTCCTTTTAGTCCACAGCTATAGCCCCATGAAAAACTTGCAAATATTGATATTCTATCAGCATTTTCTCAGGGTTAAGGCATGTTGCACCAACCATACTGCACAGGTGCTCAGGCCTGGCAAGAATCATGTTGCATTGTGGGAGAAAGTTGGTGAGGAGCCTGCCAACGCGATATCCTCAGTCTTTCATTTTGATGGGGGGGGGGGGGGTCAAGGGAGGCAAGAGGATGCTTTAGAACAGTGGCTCTCAACCCTGTCCTCAAGTACCCCCAACAGGCCATGTTTTGAGAATTTCTCTTAGATAAAATAGCGGTCCAAAGTACCAAGCCACTGACTGATTGAAAGCATCTGTGCAAGATAAAGTAAAACCTGCAAACATGGCCTGTTGGTGGTACTTGAGGACAGGGTTAAGAACCACTGCTTTAGAAGAATGCTCCCGTATATTATTTTGCCCAGATGTGTAGTTAGTGCAGGCTGTGTTGTGATTGAGTGTGCCCCAGAACACAGCGATGCATACAAGTGGCGGCTGGACATTAATGTCCACCTGCTGTGCTGACACGTGTGAACATCACGTAAAAGAGGTTAAAACAATACAAAACAAAAAAGAGATTAAAACAAAATACAACATGCTTTGGGGCTCACAACTTTCCCTTCATCAAGGCTGGAAAGAAATAGAATAAAATATAAATAAAATTGGATAAATAAAACTATATATGAAAAAAAAAAAATCACTAAGTCTTTTTCATTTTTTATTTTTTGGGTTAGTAATATTTATTTTATATATTTGGTTTATATATACACAATTTGTATATACACTCCCTTATATTATCAAATTTTTCCATGCCTGATGAAAAGGGAAGGTATGAGCCCCCAAAATGCATTGGATTTCTACCTTTATATCATACTTATATCATAAAAAAAAAAACCCTACAGGACTTACAGTCTCCAACTGTTGAGGCAATCTCATCCTTCCAATACTGTACACTGGACGTTTCCTGGAAACCTCTTGGGATAACCCTGTTGTCAGAAAGCTGCCTCCAAAATTTCCAAATTCAGGCAACTTATCCTTCATTTATTCAAGTGAATGCTCAAATATAGCTCCTACAGTTCACATCTATGTTTGAAGAAATGTCAGTTGGCAGAGTTTAGACTTCAAGAAAAAAAAATGTAGCATCAGAAAATGAGTGTGTTTAGGATGAAGTAGCCAGATAGTATGGAGAACACATAACCAGTCTGCCTCAGAGATTTTACAAGTACACAGACTAAATGTTTTATTTTCCTCACTGGAAGGTCACTAAAATAAAGTACACATTTGTACATCTTATCAGACCCCATAAGTGTTAATTCTTGAAGCATCGTTCCACTTTATAAGCTATACTTAATCAGCATGTGATTATGCAATGTAATTCTTGCAATAAAAATGTCTACTTAGTGAAATTGAGTAATTGATTGTTTATAATAAGGATGATGAGATCTAATTTCTGCCAGTTACAGCAGGGTACAATAATCATTATGTCATTAACAGCTGCCTGATGTCCACTTGGAAATTTGCGTTTATTTTACAAGTGAGCCTTTCTGTCCCAGACTTAAGATCTCAGAAATTTGGGTTCCATTATGCCACATCTGTGTTACTGTATGTAAAGTGTACCTATCCTGGCACTGAAGGCTTAAAGGGTTTGGTACTGCGTGTTCTATTGTAATTTTTCTTATTGAAGTTGTTAAGCCAGTATTATATGCATACCCCACTTTTAAGTACACAGTGGGTTTTATTTTATTAAGCTGGAAAGTGCAAAATCAGGCTTCCTTCTGCATAGAAACCAATGATCTTCCAGGTTTTATTACCAAAGCTTAATTGAACAAGCTGGGGTTAGAAGCTGATTGGTTTTCTATGCAGAAGTGAGCCTGATTTTGCACTTTCCAGCTTTAGTAAATAAACCCCATTGTGTACTTAAAAGTGGTATATGCCTGTATTAAAGCAGAGTTCCACCCTAAAGTGGAACTTCCGCTCATCGGAACCCTCCCCCCCTCCGGTGTCACATTTGGCACCTTTCAGGGGGAGGGGGGGGGGTGCAGATACCTGTCTAAGACAGGTATTTGCACACACTTCCGGACATAGACTCCCACGGGAGTCTATGCCTCTTCCTGTCCCCCTGCTCTGTCTGCTGGGACACACACGGGTCCCAGAGACAGTGCGGAGCATTCTCATTGCACTGCGCGACTCGCGCATGTGCAGTAGGGAACCAGGAAGTGAAGCCGCAAAGCTTCACTTCCTGATCCCCTCAACGAGAATGGCGGCGGCAGCAGCCGAAAAGCGAGCGATTTCTCGGCTACGGCTGCGGACATCGCTGGACCCTGGAAGAGGTAAGTGTCCATTTATTAAAAGTCAGCAGCTGCAGTATCTGTAGCTGCTGGCTTTTAATATTTTTTTGGTGCAATCCCTCTTTAAGTAATATGTTTCAATGCACTTTAAAAAAAAAAAAAATCTTTGTACAAAGCTGGCCCAAATTAACAATTTCTTTCACCAAACGATGTAGCCACTGTAGTAGCACTGTAAGCAGTGTTGTGTTTTGGCAGCAGTATTGGCAACTTCTCAGTAGCTGCCGGAGTTAAAAAAAGAGTCAGGCTGAGTACTTTGCCAATCAGGGGAAGCCTTGCATTTTTATCAATGAATACAAGGTTTCCTTTGATTGACTGAGGTGAAATCATGAGATCATCTGCCTTCCTTCTCCACCTCCACGCATTCACTGAGAAAATGCAAAGTGTTCTCTGAATGGTGCCCATGCCAAGCGAGTGACCCCCAGTAGTCACTAAGCAGCAGTTTGGCATGGGACCCAGAAGCTAGCAGCCATCATTGTAGTAGCAGTGTCTATACAGCGATCTCCAGCTTCCATGGGATTGGTCAGGCCTGGCACATGCATACTTATGTTGTGAATTTATGAAGAAATATATCTAATATTCGCTGGCAGAGATGGGAGATTCAGTAGGCCTAACAAAAAAAAATAGAAATGAACTTTTGCCCTTGAAAAGCAGATGAACTGGTTGCCTCTTTTACGAGTCTCAAATATATACATTGTACAAGCCTGTATTGAAACAAGGTGTTGCCTGAACAAAAGGATCTTTTTGTCACAGACACCAGAAAAACTCTTATCTTATCTCCTTGAATGAATAAGGAAGGACATGCAAATATATATGGCAAGGTATGGGCCAGATATAGAATGTGCCTATGACCAACATTAAACCTGAATGACCAAATATTGATTGGATACCAAATTATACAGGTATCCAGATAGATAAAAACTGTATGTGATGTTGATTAATATATATATATATATATATATATATATATATATACACGTATAACTTGTGTCCTTTTCAAATGGACTAAATTTGCAGATATACAATGATATGCATATATATCACCATTTTATGCAAGTGATTGATCAATAATTATGCTAGGCAATTTGATAGTATGGGGTTAGTTGAATTCCCAAATACTAAAGATATAGATATTTTCACTAAGGTATGATATCCAGTATAAAATAAAAAATATATTACTTTACAGAGCAGCCCCAAAACACATGTGGGACACCTGGTGGTTGAAGGTGCAATTACATTAAAATCATTTAGGCCAATAGGAAAGAGACACATACCTTTTGGGCTGAACATCTTACAAGTTTTATAATCTTATTGTGTGAGAAGGTATTTAAGAAGCTAGATAGATAGTGAAGGGAGGACAGCTCAGGGGAACCTGAGAGCTCAGGGACCCACCCTGGGGAAGGGACACTGGGAGAGAAACATCTTCCCAGATAGACTGACAGCCATGCCTGGAAATATACTTTAAACCTCCAAGGAGATTCCTGAACCCGGTAGCCATCCTAAGTCCAGACTAATAGCCATTTTGGAATGGGTAAATATAACATGTTGATTTTATCTGATATGTTCTCTTAATTATTGATGTACTGAATATTCTAATATTGGTAATCATTCTCCAGAATCAATAACCGCCTTTTAGATTTTTTCTCTAATATTCAATTTTTATTATATATTACTTTTTGCATAGTTGCTTTTTATTGACAAACAAATGTCTAAAGTATTTCGCATTGTTCAACATTGCTTACCTGCAGCATAGCAACGGCTGGGTGTGTGAAATACAGACATTCTGTTAAATTGTCAAGTATAAGATTATTGATTCTACTGAAGAAATTATCATGGTGATATTGTGTCCAAGGTACTACGCCCATTTTGAGGGTATTTCCATTAATTGTCAAATGTTCAAATAATGCAATCTGTATTTTAATTTCATACAAATATTTGTTTTCTGTCAACCAATAAATGTGACTATTAAGTATGATCACTCGTCTCCGTGAACAAGTTTCGCATATATAGACTGTGTCGTATAGATTGATCTTGCATCTTAAAAATATCTTCGTTAAAAATTACTTAATAAAAATGTGCGGGAAACTTTCCTTAAAAAAGCACAACACTTACATTGGTCCAAGCCAAAAATATCCATACCTATACTTCAGCTTTAAAATATATATTAAATGCTGAACACAAACAAAAAAGAGCTCTAAAAATAAATTATAGATTTTTTTTTCTTTATATAGCTGAGAAAACAAGTACAAAAGCAGATGACTAGAGGTACCTGCTTGTCACGATTTTAAAATTTGCACGTGTGCTGAGATCCTCCAGACCCAAGCTATTCCCTTTTCAAATGGCAGTTCAGAGCTCCACCTTTTCTTCCTTGTACCCCACTAAATGACCAAATACCATTAAATTGCCAAGCGGCAAAGGGTGGAAAATGTAAAAAGCAAGGAATAGAAATCGCAATATGTTTAACTACCATCAATCGCTATTTTGTATTAAAGTATACAGAGGCAAGGTGTTCAAGGCAGCTCACTCATTTTGAATGGGCTGTCAGCACACAAAACCTGTGCATTTTTTTTCAGCGCAGAGCAGTGCACTGTAAATGTACATTTCAGTGCATATAACTTTAAATGCCAAACAGATATGCTGCATTGCAGTAATAAACAGAGCCCGTATTGTAACTTTTTTTTTTTTTATTAACATGAACAATTTATTTTGGTTTATTATCACAGCTCATATGTTGCGTTTGAGATTATTATATAAACACATTATATATATATAAAAAATACACACACACACACACACACACACACACACACACACACACAGTGCCTTGCAAAAGTAATCACCCTCTTGGCTTTTTACCTATTTTGTTCCATTAAAAAAAATTGGAAGGCTATAATCTGAATTATATGTGATGGATCAGAACACAATAGTCTGGGTTCTCCTTGACCGCAGGTGTCGCGGTCACCGCCGGCAAGAGTAGAGACGCATACTAGCTGAATGCATTGAATGCCACTTATCTCTCGGAATCAGCCCAGTGGGAGTGTTCTCCTGCTGTGCATTCTGGGGGTATTTAAGGTACCGACGCCATGTTAGGGGGGGGTATTTTTCTGTCGGTTTGGTTCTGGTGGTCCTCCTGACCCAGCCTCATGGCCCTCCTGGCCTGGGGGGCGGAACTATGCATCCTGTGTTTCAGGGGTTGGCTGGCCCGAGGCAACGCAACTGCAGGGATAGGCCGGAGTGACTTTCGGAGCCTATTGATCCAAGGAAGGTCTGGTGCCGTCTCATCTGAAGGGAGAGGCCCAGCAACTGAAGAACCCCAGGGGAGGACTCTTTCAGGAGAAGGCCGTGCGCAAGGCTGGCTTCTCTGGAGGAGCCTGGAGACTTAGTTGAAGGACGCAACCTGGCTCAACACTCATACGGTAGCGCCGGATCGGCTGAGAGAAACTGGTACCGTATGTTAGTTCTTTAAAATTAATCTAAATCCTTCAGTGACGCTCAAGTGTAACTTACAAGTCTGTGGCAGAGACTTTTACCGAGTATCCCACCGGCTGCTAGGCCTAGTGAGAGAGACCTATCCGGGGGTTGCAGGAATCCAGTTTGTGGAACAGTAATATTCTCTGGATTCTTCTCTGGATTCTCACCCTGCAATTTAAGTACCTGAACTCACCCCCAACGCTCTACCTTTTATTGAGAGACTGTCTTTTCCCCAAATAAATAACCCAAAAGAGGATTCAGTGTCAGTTTCAACATTTCTTCGGGCCACTTTCCACGGGATCCCCAAGACGGAGAAGTGAGGTAACGGTAAGCCCAAATCAAACCAGCAGCTCCTTTGGGGGTTAGTGCTACATATACATAAACATTTTTTCATAAATAAAAAAATGATAATTGGCACGTGCGTATGTATTCACCCCCTTTGTTATGAAGCTCATAAAAAGCTTGCCAAACAAGTAAGGGACAATGTTGTTGAGAAGTACAAGTCAGGGTTAGGTTATAAAAAAATATCCGAATCTTTGATGATCCCTAGGAGCCCCATCAAATCTATCATAACCAAATGAAAAGAACATGGCACAACAGCAAACCTGCCACACACCAAAACTCATGGACCGTGCAAGGAGGGCATTAATCGGAGAGGCAGCACAGAGACCCAAGGTAACCCTGGAGGAGCTGCAGAGTTCCACAACAGAGACTGGAGTATCTTTACATAGGACGACAATAAGCCGTACGCTCCATAGAGTTGGGTTTTATGGCAGAGTGGCCAGAAGAAAGCCATTACTTTCAGCAAAAAACAAAATGGCACGTTTTGAGCTTGCGAAAAGGCATGTGGGAGACTCCCAAAATGTATGGAGGAAGGTGCTCTGGTCTGATGAGACTAAAATTTAGCTTTTTGGCCATCAAAAAAAACGCTATGTCTGGCGCAAACCCAACACATCACATCACCCAAATAACACCATCCCCCACAGTCAAACATGGTGGTGGCAGCATCATGCTGTGGGGATGTTTTTCAGCAGTTGGGACTGGGAAAGATGGATGGTGCTAAATACAGGGATATACTTGAGTAAAACCTGTACCACTCTGTGTGTGATTTGAGGCTAGGACGGAGGTTCACCTTCCAGCAGGACAATGACACCAAACACACTGCTAAAGCAACACGAGTGGTTTAAGGGGAACCATGTAAATGTGTTGGAATGGACTAGTCAAAGCCCAGACCTCAATCCAATAGAAAATCTGTGGTCAGACTTAAAGATTGCTGTTCACAAGCGCAAATCATCCAACTTGAAGGAGCTGGAGCAGTTTTGCAAGGAGGAATGGGCAAAAATCCCAGTGGTAAGATGTGGCAAGCTCATAGAGACTTATCCAAAACGACTTGGAGCTGTGATAGCCGTAAAAGGTGGCTCTACAAAGTATTGACTTTAGGGGGGTGAATAGCTATGCACATTGACTTTTTCTGTTATTTTGTCCTATTTGTTGTTTTCTTCACAATAAAAAAAAACATCTTCAAATGTTCTGTAAATTAAATGATGAAAATCCTCAAACAATCCATGTTAATTCCAGGTTGTTAGGCAACAAAACACGAAAAATGCCGGGGGGGGTGAATACTTTTGCAAGGCAGTGTGTGTGTATATATATATATATATATATATATTTGTAATTGGAGTCTTCAAGTGGGAAATGCGATATTCCTAAGAACCAAGGCCTGAGGTGTGCCATGGCCTGGCTGGTCGGTATGCCTGAAAAGAGGGCATACCCTTGATGTAAGAATGAGAAGTACTATGAGTATGAAAGGCTGGGGGAATGGGAGGGTGGGAACCTAGAACGCCGACGACCCAGGCCCTAGAAGAGGAGGAGGCTTAAATAGTCTCTCCGACTCCTCCCACAAATACAGGCTGGCCCTTCGGCCAGCCTTAACACTTGTAATCGGAGTCTTCAAGTGGGAAATGCGATATTCCTAAGAACCAAGGCCTGAGGTGTGCCATGGCCTGGCTGGTCGGTATGCCTGAAAAGAGGGCAAAAAGACACAAGATTTAGGTGAAGGAAGGTAATGATCCAACATGTAGACTAACGTGCGCCCGGATGGCAACAGTGAGTAACCGGTAAGTATCCGCTGTGACAGAAGAACCCACTGATTCCTGACTTGGTGATGAAAAGGAACCCCCTGAAGAACCTGCGAAGCTACGCAGAACCCACCTGAACGTCCTGTGAAGGATGGAATGAGCCTGATGCCCAAGACAACCCAGACATGCAAATTAACTGCTTGTGCATGAGAGGATACGTAGGGAAAAGGAAGCAAGGGCTGGCCCGAGGAACCCCTGCAAAATGATGGCCGAGAAGCATTGACACCAGCGAAGTAGCTCAGTGAAATGCCCCCCCCAACCCCTGGCCTACCCCTACTATGGTATGAGAATGTGAGAAAGAGAGGGCAAAAATACCCCTGACAGGAGTGCAAAAACCTGGATGCCTGATGGATGTGATGGGTAGGCGCTATGGCAATGAGCATCGCCAACATGGAGCAACCATGCCAGACACAAAACACTGGTCCTACCTGATACGAACACGTCGTGCTGCAGCCAAGACGGCCCAACCTGAGAACACAAACTGGAGAAATGACAGACAACCAGACATGAGAACAACAACACCCCTCTGTGCCTACCTACGAATGAGAAACGTGAGCAGAAATGTCGAGACCACTGTGCATGATGAAACTGACGATGGACCCCCCCTCCTCGTGTGAGTGGTGTATGAGCCCGAGTAACCTGCAGCGCAGAGACAGGTAATTGACTAAAGAACTCAGGGCTGGTGTACCCACGGACCGTGGTGGGTAGTCGTATGAGTGTGGTGAATGAACATGCATCGTATGACGTGTGGTATACGGGCGAGAAGATTGAGGACAACAATCAATTTATCAAACGAAACCTCAGCCCGTATGGATCTGTAGACGTGACAGATCCTGACGTGTGAGCCCTAACTGACCCAGATACAACATGGACACAGATACGATGAGACATGACAACCAACAAACAAAACAGCTACCGGAGTATGCCCTGGGTGAACAACGCCCCTCTGAGAAACGCAGAGGCTGAGAAACACTGAGGCTGAAACACAATGACAGAAATGCCAGGGTGGCAATGAAATGACGGAAACTAAATGACGGAAATGAAATGACGGAAATGGTGAGGCAGAAACGTGATGACAGAACTGCTGCTGAGGCAAGCGTGGTGACAGAAATGCTGAGGCAGAAACGTGGTGACAAATGCTTGAGGCAGAAACGTGATGACAGCATCGCTATGACAGAACGCCGAAGCTGAATGTTGAGGCAGAAACGCAATGACAAGAATCCAGGGGCAGAGACGCAATGACATGAATCCAGGGGCAGAAACGCAATGACATGAATCCAGGGCAGAAACGCAATGACATGAATCCAGGGCAGAAACGCAATGACATGAATCCAGGGGCAGAAACGCAATGACATGAATCCAGGGGCAGAAACGCAATGACATGAATCCAGGGGCAGAAACGCAATGACATGGATCCAGGGGCAGAACGCAATGACAGAATCCTGGGCAAAGCTATGACAGAACGTTGAGGCAGAAATGTAATTACAGAAGCGCTGAGGCAGAAATGCCATGACCGAAAACCTGGGGCAGGGACGCGATGACAAAAGCTGAGACTGAAATGCAATGACAGCAGTCTGCCCCAGGATTGCTATGACAGAAAGCTGATGCAGAAATGCCATGACAAAACGCAAATGACAGAAAAATACGCTGAGAGTGAACACTGAGGCAGAGATGAAATGACAGACATCCAGGGGCAGAAACGCAATGACAGAACTCCAGGGGCAGAAACGCAATGACAGAACTCCAGGGGCAGAAACGCAATGACAGAAATCCAGGGGCAGAAACGCAATGACAGAAATCCAGGGGTAGAAACGCAATGACAGAAATCCAGGGGCAGAAACGCAATGACAGAAATCCATGGGGCAGAAACGCAATGACAGAAATCCAGGGCAGAAACGCAATGACAGAAATCCATGGGGCAGAAACGCAATGACAGAAATCCATGGGGCAGAAACGCAATGACAGAAATCCATGGGCAGAAACGCAATGACAGAAATCCATGGGGCAGAAACGCAATGACAGAAATCCATGGGGCAGAAACGCAATGACAGCAATCCATGGGGCAAAAACGCAATGACAGCAATCCATGGGGCAGAAACGAAATGACAGCAATCCAGGGCAGAAACGAAATGACAGCAATCCAGGGCAGAAACGAAATGACAGCAATCCAGGGGCAGAACCGAAATGACAGCAATCCAGGGGCAGAACCGAAATGACAGCAATCCAGGGGCAGAACCGCAATGACAGCAATCCAGGGGCAGAACCGCAATGACAGCAATCCAGGGGCAGAACCGCAATGACAGCAATCCAGGGGCAGAACCGCAATGACAGCAATCCAGGGGCAGAACCGCAATGACATCAATCCAGGGGCAGAACCGCAATGACAGCAATCCAGGGGCAGAACCGCAATGACAGCAATCCAGGGGCAGAACCGCAATGACAGCAATCCAGGGGCAGAACCGCAATGACAGCAATCGCAGGGGCAGGAACGAAATGACAGCAATCGCAGGGGCAGGAAGGAAATGACAGCAATCGCAGGGGCAGGAAGGAAATGACAGCAATCCAGGGGCAGGAACGAAATGACAGCAATCGCAGGGGCAGGAACGAAATGACAGCAATCGCAGGGGCAGGAACGAAATGACAGCAATCGCAGGAACGAAATGACAGCAATCGCAGGGGCAGGAACGAAATGACAGCAATCGCAGGGGCAGGAACGAAATGACAGCAATCGCAGGGGCAGGAACGAAATGACAGCAATCGCAGAGGCAGGAACGAAATGACAGCAATCCAGGGGCAGGAACGAAATGACAGCAATCCAGGGGCAGGAACGAAATGACAGCAATCCAGGGGCAGGAACGAAATGACAGAAGATGCAGGGGCAGAACGCAATGACAGAAAATGCAGGGGCAGAACGTAATGACAGGAATCCAGGAGCGGAACGCTATGACAGAAATGACGGGCAAAAAACGCTATGACAGAAATGACGGGCAGAAAACGCTATGACAGAAATGACGGGCAGAAAACGCTATGACAGAAATGATGGGCAGAAACGCTATGACAGAAATGATGGGCAGAAACGCTATGACAGAAATGACGGGCAGAAAACGCTATGACAGAAATGACGGGCAGAAATGCTATGACAGAAATGATGGGCAGAAACGCTATGACAGAAATGACGGGCAGAAAACGCTATGACAGAAATGACGGGCAGAAACGCTATGACAGAAATGACAGGCAGAAAACGCTATGACAGAAATATTTGCCAGGCAGAAAACGCTATGACAGAAATGCAGGGGCGGAACGCACACCCCGTGGGAAGCGGGCGGGCAGCACCATGGCCAGACGGAGCCCTGGAGAAGCGGGTGGTCTCACACACTGGTAAGATGGAGCTGAGGGTGGATGCAAGGACAGAACGGACCCCCCCCTCCCCCGCATGGCGCACCTCACTGCTGCAGAGATGGCAGTTGTGGAAGAGTGGAGGTGGCCGCCCATCACCCCCCCATGGACTGACGACCTGTATGGGGAGAGAGGAACACCCCCCCCATCTGCACCGGGAGAAACAGGAGTAATCCCCCAGTGCAGACAGACCAGCAGGGAGAAAGGAACTGGCGGCTCCCTCCTGGACGTGTAGGGGGAGAGGAGTCGGCGAGCGGCCGACCACCACCCCCCCCTAACCAGACGGTGTGTACCGTAAATGGGGAGAGGAGTCGGCGGGCAGGCGGCCGACCCCCCCCCCCCAGGCTAGCGGGCGGGCGGCAGCCCGGCCAGACAGAGCCCTGGGGAAGTGCTTGGGAGGAGGATGGAGGAGCGGACACCCCCTCCCCCATGGCTCCGGGCAGAGCGGACATGCCGCACGCAGTGGGGAGAAGTGGAGGGTGGAAAGGACGGACGCCCCTCCCCCCGCCATGTGCGCCGCATGGACAGAAGGCGGCTGTGGGGGGAGAACATGGAAGGATGGACGCCCCCCGCTCCCCCGGCATGGCGCCGGGAGGGAGGGCGGGCTGCCTGCTGTGGGGAGAGTGGGGAAGGATGACGGCGGAAGGACGGGCGCCCCCCGCTCCTCCTGGCATGGTCGCCGGGAGAGCGGGCAGGCGGTGCACGCTGGAGCTGAGGGGAGATGGCTGCAAGGGAGAACAGGCAGGGTGGCGCTGGCCAGATGGAAGCGTGGGGAAAGGATGCACCCCCCGCCGATGGAACATGGGCTGCACGGAAGGATGTCAGGGCGCCCCCACAAGCTGGAGCAACCCGGGGGTGATGAGGGGATGAATGCTGGCCAGGGATGAATCCTGCAGCCGACCGCCGCTCAGAACCTAGAACGCCGACGACCCAGGCCCTAGAAGAGGAGGAGGCTTAAATAGTCTCTCCGACTCCTCCCACAAATACAGGCTGGCCCTTCGGCCAGCCTTAACACACACACACACACATACACATATACATATACATACACATATATATATATATATATATACATATATATATATAATATATAATATATATACATACATATATATATATATATATATATATATATATATATATATATATATATATATATATATATATATATATATATATATATATATATATATATATATATTATATTATACACACATACAAATATTACCAAAAGTATTGGGAATAATGTCATCCAAGTCCGTAAGGTTCAATATTGAGTTGGCCCACACTTTGCAGATTTAACCCTTCTGGGAAGGTTGTCTGTTTGACCTTTCTTCCAGAAGCGCATTTGTGAGGTCAGGCACTGATGTTGGACGAAGAGGCCTGGCTCACAGGCTCCGCTCCAATTCATCCCAAAGGGGTTTTATCTGGTTAAAGTCAGGACTATGTACAGGCCAGTCCTCCACCCAAACTAGTTCATCCATGTCTTTATAGGCCTTGCTCTGTGCACTGGTCTAAATCATTTGGTGGAGGGGAGGGGGTTATGGTGTGGGGATGTTTTTTTAGGGATTGGGCTTGGCCCCTTGGTTCCAGTGAAGGGAACTCTTAAAAGTGGTTGTTAATAGAGAAGTGCACTGCCGAAAAATGTCTTTGTTTTCGCTTCATTCGTTTTTGGGTCTTTTTTTCAGTTAATTCGTTCTGATAGAAGTTCACTTCTTCGAATAAATTCATAACGTCGGAAAGATTAAAATTAGTTACCGCCGTTCGTTTACTTGCTGTATTCGTTATTTCGATAATTCGTAAAAATCCGAAATTCAAACATTTGAAAGAACGAAAATTCAAAATAATAGCTAACAACTATTAAAATTATAGGTATTGGAATTTCCTTTCAAATTTGGCTGTTAGTGAACGTAACGAATATGAATTCATCCGAAGTTACGAATTGTCCGAAATAATGCATCTAAACGATTGGAACGTAACAAATTATTATTAAATACTAATAAATAATTTAAAAAAAAAAGTTTTAAATTCAAATACCTATAATTTAATAGTTACTATTAGTTATTCATTTAGAATTTTCAGGTTTTCGAATCTTTGTTCTTTTGAATTTTCGTTCTTAATTTTCGAATTTTCATGCTTTCAAATTTTCGGAAAAAAACTTTAAGGCGTCAGCATACCAAGACATTTTGGACAATTTCCTGCTCTCAACTTTGTGGGAACAGTTTAGGAATGGCCCCTTCCTGTTCCAACCTAACTGAACAGCAGTGCACAAAGCAAGGTCCATAAAGACATGGATGAGCGAGTTTGGTGTGGAGGAACTTGACTGTCCTGACCTCAACCCGATAGAACACTTTTATGATGAATTAGAATGGAGCCTGTGAGCCAGGCCTTCTCGTCCAACATCAGTGCCTGACCTCACAAATGTGCTTCTGATAGAATGGTCAAACATTCCCAAAGACACACTACTAAGCCTTGTGAACAGCCTTCCCAGAAGAGTTGAAGCTGTTATAGCTGCAAAGGGTGGGCCAACTGAATATTGAACCATAGGCACTAAGACTGGGATGCCAATAAAGTTGCGTGTAAAGGCAGGCGTCCCAATACTTTTGGCAATATAGTGTATATATGCACACACACACGTGGGCTATCTTGAGTAAGAATGAGCTTGGGCGTGTTCGCATATGGCATGTGGAGAGCCCACCAGGAAGTTGGCACTGCAGAGCGCTAATCACAGGCAATGAGACAATTTCCCAATGCGCCGCTGCAGAGAAATGTGTCACTGCCTGCGATTAGCGCAGCGCAGTGCCGACATCCTGGCAGGCTCTGCACGTGCCGTATGCGAACACGCCGGAGCTCATCCTTAATCTTCAGTAGATGGTTTGGTGACCTCAGGTACAACCATAGGCTGTTTTGAGTACAGCCGCCTCATCTTGATCCTCAAGAGTGTCCATAATCGTCAAGTATGGACCACCTGAAATATCAGAACTCCATTGAGGGTAGATACCACTCCAGAAGAGTCTTTAGTATCTGTGAAAATCCTTCATCCCACTACCACCCCAGTCTGCAGCAAGCAGAGACGGAGAACTTCCCCTGAAAAGCACAAGGCCTCAACAAGTTCTAATTTAGCTGCTTTTGAGTACCTTCTTGGTCCCCTGCAACAGCATTGTACACTGGTGAATTTGGGAAAGACTGTTTCTTAAGAGAAGCAGTCCATGAACACCAGGGCATAATGAAACTTGAAGATGTTTTAGCCACTTTCAAAAAGTCCACGGCCAATAGGTTTTTTACAGCTCGGCTGTTGAAATCTCAAGCAGAGTGGTGTGCCCAATGGGCCATTTCTGAAGTGACTGACATTCCTTACAGGTCTTTTGTACACAGCCTGCTATTCCCAGGCAGTAGAAATACAGGCGGATATAGGCTTCTGTGTGGTCAGCACAAAAATGGCCAATGAGGCCATGTAGAATTTAACAAAGCTTAAGAGTAGCCAATTGAGGGATCACTATTTGGCAGATGTCTCGCTGCCTGGTAGGAATAGGAGCCAGTCGGTAAAAACACTCCATCTCCAGGCAGTTCAATTGTCGAATTAACTGTTGCCAAAAGTTAAAATTTGTTCCTGATAGGTGGGTTTACTATTCCAGGAAAGAAATCTTGAAGTCTGTGAAATTACTGTTGCAAGCTAACCCACTGAAGAATACACTTTTCAGGCAATTCTTGGGGTGGTTGTGCAACCTAAGCATTTCACATTTTCTGTTTGCTGTACTTAAGGGGGCAACCACAGATTCCTCCAAACACTGATCTACAGGTGATACTCTAAAAATTAGAATATAGTGCAAAAGTTCATTTATTTCACTAATGCAACTCAAAAGGTGAAACCAATATACGAGATAGACTCATTACATGCAAAGCAAGATAGGTCAAGCCGAGATTTGTCATAATTGTGATGATTATGGCTTACAGCTCTTGAAAACCCCAAATCCACAATCTCAGAAAATTAGAATATTACATGCAATCAATAAAAAAAGGATTGTACATAGAACAATATCGGACCTCTGAAAAGTATAAGCATGCATATGTACCGAGTACTTGGTTTGGGCCCCTTTGCAGCAATTACTGCCTCAATGCAGCGTGGCATGGAAGCTCTCAGCCTGTGGCACTGCTGAGGCGTTATGGAAGACCAGGATGCTTAGATATCAGCCTTCAGCTCTTCTGCATTGTTCAGTCTCATGTCTCTCATCTGTCTCTTGGCAATGCCTCATAGATTCTCTATGGGGTTCAGGTCAGACAAGTTTGCTGGCCAATCAAGCACAGTAATCCTACGGTCATTGAACCAGGTTTTGGTGCTTTTGGCAGTGTGGGCAGATGCCAAGTCCTGCTGGAAAATTAAGTCAGCATCCCCATAGAGCTCATCTGCGGAAGGAAGCATGAAGTGCTCCAAAATCTCCTGGTAGATGGCTGCGTTGACCATGGACTTAATGAAGCACAGTAGACCAACAACAGCAGATGACATGTCTCCCCAAATCAACACAGACTGTGGAAACTTCACACTGCACTTCAAGCATCTTGCAGTGTGTGCCTCTCCATTCTCCATACTCTGGGTCCTTGGTTTCCAAATTAGATGCAAAATTTGCTCTCATCAGAAAAGAGGACTTTTCTGATGATCCTTATGGAGGGTGTCAATGATGGTTTTCTGCACAACTGTCAGGTCAGCAGTCTTTTCCATGATTGGGATTCCTACTGAACCAGACTGAGAGACCATTTAAAGGATCATGAACCCTTTGCAGGTGTTATGGCTTAATTAGCGGATTAGAGTGGGACACTTTGAGCGTAGAATATTGCACCATTTCACAATATTTCAATTTTCTGAGATTGTGGATTTGGGGTTTTCATGAGCTGTAAGCCATAATCGTCACAATTATGACAAATCTCAGCTTGACCTATCTTGCTTTGCATGTAATGAGTGTATCTCATATTAGTTTCACCTTTTAAGTTGCATTAGTGAAATAAATTTACTTTTGCACGATATTCTAATTTTTCGAGTATCACATGTCTACTCCCTTGGGGTTGTTCGAGGGGATGCCAAAATAAAGTGTCTGCTTTACAGTGCGACCCAACGTTGTCCCAATGCTCCTTCTATGGCAGTTTCCTGACAAGCCAGGGGGTTATTGTTGGTATATATGTCCACACACACCCTCCTACAGGAACCTCTCCGTTATGGCCCAAACCAGTGTCAACAGTTAAAACCTGAAGGAAGGAACTGTAATTATATGGAATACATTCCATCGGTTGCAGACTACAACTGGCTAAAGCCAAAAACATGCTAAATTCCATCCTGTTCGTGGGCAAGCACAGCCACAAGTACATGGAAAACTACCATCAGTGTAGACACAGCAAGGTTTCGTGTAATTAGCATAGGCCAAGATGGGAGTCATTAAAGTGGTTGCAAACCTCTGACATGAAATATGAAGAAAGCATACCCTTTTATAGTGTGTACTTGTCTCAATCCAGAGCACAAAGTTTCAGTTCGGTCCACTGCTTTGTTCCTCTGCCATCTGCATGAGACATTTCTGACAGGTTTTCCTGGCACCAAGAGGTAAATGGGGGGGGGGGGGGTGAGATCTAGCACAAAGCCTGTGATTGACAGCCTCAGGTCTATCCTGTGTGAAGAGGGTGTGTCCCTTCCATCCAATAAGCTCACCTCACTGAGCTCTGCAGAGGGTAACTTCAGCTTCCCACCCTGCCTTTCTGAAAGCTCAGACATACTATATCTATTTTGGACTTTGAATAGCTGCAGAGAAGAGGAGAATACTGCAGATAAACCAGTACAACTTATGTAGGAGGATTTGTTTCCACTATGTATAAATCAACCAAGGCTAGTCACGACTCACTTCACTGGGTATATGTGAAGGTTTACAACCACTTTAACCATTCCTGGGGCAATTCAGAAGCTTCCCCTTGAACAACTTGCCACTTGACCTGGATAGAGGGAGATGTCTTGCCTTTTGTTGGGTGGAAAGTTAATGCTTACCTGTATGTACAGTGACTCTCCCCTAAACGCACACCGTTTAGGAGATATTCACATTTGTAGTATTTGGTGAGGTCATGGGCACATGTGCACTGAAAGGACTGCACACTCAATTCAGAGTGCTGTGCCGTAGTTGTGACTCCCTCGTTTATATACGGGAGTGACGTTACCGAGGCCCAGCCATTCAAATGGCCAGAGTGCTCAAACCTGGAAGAAAGACCTGGTGAAGATGAAAGCCATGTCAGCGGTGGCAGTGCGCCGCTGGAGGGCTGTACAGGTTAGTCTGTCATGCAGTGCATGGAAGGAAATTATGAAAGATGGACCTTTATTTTTTACAAGAGATCATTCACTACCACTTGGCGCAGAACAGATCAGAACAGCGTCCTTGGTATGTATATAGTGGTCTAAAGCAGTAGTGCAACTATTGTCTTGCCTTCAGGCACACTTGCGAATACCAGCAGACAATTTTACATTAGCTGATGTAGTAGAGGTTGCTGTTCAAACAAAAAAAAAAAAAAAAACTCTTGCATTGGCAAAGGGAATTGTTCCAACAGCTGCCTATATTGAGAATCCTCTAAAGCAGTCATGGCAGTTGTCCTAGAGGCACAAGATGTTTCAGTTCACTCCTTTGGAACTGTATACACATCAATGACTGGTTGAGCCAGCCACTGTATTGGAGTGGTCAATCAGCCACTCTTCTCTCACTTCTATATCCTGTCTGGGTTCCACCATGAGTAGATCCTTGCAGTTTTTTTTTTGGCTCCGACAGGGAGCAGACCACCTCTTGTCATGGTAGAAGCTGGAGTCAGTGCTGAGGTGGTAACTGTACCTTCTGTGGCCAAAGTTTGTCCCAATATTGGACTTGATAAGCATTCACCTGGTTTTGTTGCTGGATTTGCCCATTTCATGCCCAACTGCCCGAGTCATCACATTACTAAGTGATCACGTTAAGTCCAACTCCTGCAGGGCTTTCATTTATCATCACCCCTGGATCAATCATGAGGTCCAACCCACAAGTTACCAGTACTTCTATTAAGTCTGCTGTTTGGTCAGATAAATACTTTGATGAACATCCAAGTGACCCCCCTCCTCCGGGATAGGGAGACTATTGGCAGCCTTCAGGGTCAGCCAAGAGGGATCCAGGATTGAGGCTTGATGAAACTGTTGCTGGTAGAAGACATAGCCTGTAATCGCAGACCCTGTGTCCACCAAACAATGGACCTGGCAACCGTTCAGCCCTCATTCTGTGAAGAGGATGGATTTTCCATATCCTGCTGGCGGGGTCTCAGTCAAGATACCCAAACTGGGAGAAATCACACACACAACCTTATAGTGCACTGTATTATCTCTGGCTTTTACTGTCTCCCGCAGCCACTTCCATCTTTGGAGTTTGCCCCATCCATCGGGCTAGAAGTCGGCTCAGCCAGTGGCAGGCTGTGGAGATCTCCCTGGGTGTTCTGTCCTGCATTTTTACACCAGCAGTGTCCCGAGGAGGAAAATCATTTGAGCTGTCAGTTTAAACATTCTGCTGGGGGAATGAGATCAACACAGTGGCTACAAAGTAACCATTTGGGATGTCATGCCTGATACAAGCCTTCGTTTGTGAGTGCAACTTTTTACATTGTTTTTAATTGTTTTGGTAATAAAGGTAACTGCACTATAAGCCTGTGTGCGCTCTCTTTTATTCCATTTTCAGCTTCCAGTATCCGCTGGTGCGTTTTGAAAGCAGCAAGGCTTTTAAATTTCAGTTACCCGATTTAAACAGACTTATCCTCTCTTTGACTATAGACTTGTCCATGCAGTGACTCTAGGCGTTAGCGCAACTACTAGTTGATGGTGTTTTAGCATGTGTTAATGTCTGAGTGGGGCCTTCTGAGACTCAACCCCATCCTTATGCAGGCATGAACCACCCCTCAACCCCAGATTTCAAAGCTTAATTGAGGAGGCCTTTCACATCCTTTTCCAGGGGTCCAATCCCCTCTGACTTTCAGGGGCTTAGAACCCAGGAGCCATCTCTTTCTCTTCCAGTTGGGATGCAGACCCTTTATACTGCACCTAGTGTCTTATCTTCCATTTAACCACTGCACACTTAACATACCACTTCAGATTCTTTTAATAGTCCCACTGGAGAAAATGAGGGCCCAGACACCAGAATTTTTAGACACTTTTTTAAGGGTTTCCCATAGGCTGAATAGAACACTTTGATCAGCGTTGACTAAAATAAAGCAAGTCAATGCAGGTTGATACATCCAATGATGCTTAGCAGTCTCCACAGGAGTAACTTCAGTCCCTGGGGGGACTACAATTTCCATCTTTACACTGCTCCCAAAACTTGGTATGTCAAAACAAACTCCCATGGATGACTGACATTTCTCAGCTACTGCCACCAAATGACTTTTTTTTTTTTATATAATCTTTATTTTGAAAATAAACATGTAAACATACAAACAGAACAAAAAGAGAAAACAAAAACAAAACAAAGGCCAGGTAGCAAGTACCATTGGGAACAGGTGTATCGTGTAGCCATTGGGGATCTTACTCGGAGCAAGGGGTAGTTCATGAACTGCATGTGACTATCTGCCCACCAGAGGCAGTTCACAGGGATGTGTTTATTAGCATATCAGACCCGTGGTATGAGTTCAAACATCATTAGTCCATCCCTGACCTCCCTGTCTGGTGGTCCATGTCAGAGACGTGGATCTCCAATCGGAGACCTGACCTTAAGCCTCGGTTCCGGAGTCCCTTTTGCCTACTACGCTCAAATACTGTAGAAGGAACTTGCCTCGAGAAGGGAGAGAAAAGAATAAGGGATAGGTTAAGCAGATAGCTTGGCAGAAAATGAGAGGGAAGAGGGGGGGGGGGGGGGTGTTCACATCCGCTGCTATGCTTCTGTAATCTGAATTGCTGAGGGGCTTCCAGCGCTCCCCGGTGTCTTAGTGTCTCTTATCTTACTGCTTTCTGTCTCCTCACGTGGGAGGGGTCCCAGATGGCGGGGGTCCCGAGGAGGTATAATGTATCCATGTAGCCCAAATGGCGTAGAACTTTTCGTATCTATCTTTGCACTTCGCCATCCATTCCTCCGCGGCCATAATATTATCGACTAGCTTCACCCATTCTGCTCGGGTGGGAATCCGGAAGTTCCAGGTCTAGTATCTGTTTAATCTGAGCGTGAATATCCCGCCAAAAGGGTCTCAGTAGGGGGCATTCCCACCATATGTGGAGGAACGAGCCTCTGAGGCCGCAACCTCTCCAGCATGTATCCGGCAAAGATGGGTACATCCTGGTGAGCCTGGTTGGCACTCTGTACCATCTAGTTAGAAGCTTATAACTATTTTCCTGCATTTTTGTGTCTACTGTACTGGAATGCGTAAGTTTATACATGTGCTCCAGCTGAGGTTGCGTGAAGACGCGCTGAAGATCCCTCTCCCAGTCTCTGATAAAGGTTGGCCTCTCTTCCACCTGCTGTACCTGCAATAATTCGTACAGTACTGAGATAGCGTGTGGAGTGGCTTCCTCTGCCATGCACAACTGCTCAAAAGGCGAGGCCTGGGTGGGTGGCCTGACTCCGTGTGGAAGGTTGGCTATGAAGTGCTGGAGCTGCCTATGGCGCCAGTCATCCATTAGGAAGGGGCCGAACTGAGCCCTCAGGGTTTCTATGGGCAACAGTCCCTGCTCCTGGACAAATCTGCCACATCTGGGCTCCCCGTCCGCCGCCCACGTCCGAAAGAAAGACGGGTGTTCCCCTGGAGTGAACCAGGGGAAGCCGCCTAGTGGTGCCAGGGGGGAGGTTGGTCGAGCCAGCCTTCCTCCCCTGTTTAGGGCATCCCATATCGTCAGTGCATGGGAGGCTAACGGGGACACCAGGGTAGACAGGCCCCTGTGCTCTCTGGGGACCCATGGGGCATGAGCCAAATTTCGACCTGCCAGAGACTTATCCAGGGGGACCCAGAGTTTGTGAGTGACATTATGACACCAGTCCAGAATGCGTTGCAGGGCCACTGCTTCATAGTACCTGCGGATTACCGGTACCCCCAGGCCTCCCTTAGCTTTGGGGCGTTGCAGTATACGGAGTGCCAGCCTAGGGCATTTCCCACTCCAGATATACTGAGAGAACATACTGTTGAGGCTTGAGAAAAACACCTTTGGTAAAGTAATCGGCACCATTTGCAGGAGAAACAGTATGCGAGGAAGTACATTCATTTTGAGGATGCTGACTCGGCCCATCCATGAGAATGCTGTCTTGTCCCAGTTTTTAAGGTCTGTTTTGACAGTGGTGAGTAACGGGGTATAATTACAGTCATATAACTGTGAACATTTCTTAGGTAAGTATATTCCCAGGTATTTTAGTGATGCGGGGCACCATGTAAAAGAGAAAGCAGCCTGCAACCTTGTACGCAGATCTGAGGGTATGTTTAGGGAGAGAATCTCGGATTTATTATAATTGATTTTGAAGTGTGACAGCTCATTGAATTCCTGTAGTTCGGTCATAATGCTGGGCAGCGATATAAGGGGGTCAGCGACGTAGAATAATACGTCATCCGCATACGCCGATAGTTTGTGTTCCGTCGGCCCAACAGAGAATCCTTTGATATCATTGTTCCTACGGATTCTATTAAGGAGGGGTTCTAGGGTGAGGGCAAAGACTAGCGGGGACAGCGGGCAGCCCTGGCGTGTCCCATTCCTAATAGGGAAAGGGTCTGATAGGAGCCCATTCACTTTCACCTTGGCGGACGGGGAGCTATATAGGGAGGAGATCCATGTCAGCATGTTAGGTCCAAGGCCGAGCCTCTTCAACACCGCCTTCATGTAGGTCCAGTCCACCCTGTCAAATGCTTTCTCAGCATCAGTGGAAAGCAAGAGACAGGGGTGCTTCACCCCCTGGGATTCAACCCAGTGGATCAGCTGGAGTGCCCTATTGGAGTTGTCCCTGGCTTCTCGGCCCGTGATGAAGCCGGTCTGGTCAGGGCCAACCACTGTCGGGAGGATTGGTTTGAGTCTGTTAGCCAATATCTTGGCCAGGATCTTAATATCAGTATTGAGAAGCGATATGGGCCTGTAATTGCCTGGTAAAGTGTGGTCTTTCCCTTCTTTTGGGAGTACAGTGATGTGTGCCATTAGAGCCTCCGAGGGCATTCCCATGCCCTGGGCTAATGCCGTAAAGTATTTACACATGTGGCCTGCGAGTACTTCTGAGTACTTTTTATAATATGTATTGGTGTAACCGTCCGGGCCTGGACTTTTCCCGTTAGGGAGGTCTTTTATCACTGCCTGTATTTCAGCCACCGTAATTGGGTCCTCCAGCTGTGCGCAGATTGAGGCCTTCAGCTGAGGGCACTGGGCTTCCTCCAGGTATTGCTCAATACGAGCATTCCTTTGGGCTTCCGAGGACCCAGGTAATGTGGCTGGTAGGTTGTATAGCTGGGCATAGAAGTCTCTAAACATACTTGCTATCTTTGATGAGTGTACCACTGGTTCCCCTGTTGATGTGTTGAGCTTATGTACGTGGCCTGCGTCTTTCTGGCGTTTGAGGGCCCTGGCTAGCAGTCTCCCACACTTGTTGCCAAATTCGTAGAACTTGTGCAACAAGTGGCGTAAACGGGCTTTGATTTTGGCATCTAGCAGTGTCGCTAATTCTTGCCTAAGGGAGTGTAGTTCTGCTGTCTGAGAGGGGGTGACCTTCTTTTTATGTACTAGTTCCGCTGAGCGTATTTTGGCTAGGAGCTTCTGCATTTCTCCCTCCCTGGCCTTCTTCAATCGAGTCCCCTGGGAGATCAGTTCCCCCCTCACCACTGCCTTGTGTCCCTCCCAGACTGAGCCCATGCTGACTTCCTCTGGGGGGTTCTCCCGGAAATACAGGGAGATGGTGTCCAGCACCCCTTTCAGTGCCACCACGTCATCCAGTATGCCGTCGTTCAGGCGCCAGTTCCATGTCCGCGCCTCCATAAACTGTGGACGCAGGGAAATGGAGACAGGCGCATGGTCAGAAATAGTAATGGAGCCTATGGAGGCTTTTGTTAGAGAGTCTAGGGAGTATTGATCTAGCAGCAGGAAGTCTATACGTGTGTAAACACCGTGGGTGGGCGAGAAGTAGCTATAGTCCCTGTCATTTGGGTGGAGAATCCTCCAGCAGTCGACCAAATGATGGGTCTGTAGAGACTTCTTGAAGTGTTTCAGAAAGGCGAAGGAGTGTGTTGAGCGGCCCTGGGACGTATCTATCTGGGGGTCTGGGCTGACGTTAAAGTCTCCCCCCAAAATCAGTTGACCTTCGCAAAAGGAAGCAAGAGCCTCCAGCGTTGCGTCTATAAAGGTAAGCTGTTTGCTGTTAGGGGCGTACACAGCTGCAAGCGTGTATTTCTGATTATAGATGGTGCCCTTAACAAATACATATCTACCTGCCGGATCTAGCAGTTGGTCCTCCATGATAAAGGGACAGTGTTTATGTACAGCTATAGCCACCCCCCCAGATTTAGGGCGAGGAGAGTTGCTAAGGTACCATGACTTATAGAGGTGCGTGGGTAGACGGGGGACCGAGTCAGCATGAAAATGGGTTTCCTGCAAGAAAACAAAGTGTGCTCCCATACGTTTCATCTCAAGCCACAACTTACTGCGTTTCGCCGGTGAGCCCAGGCCTCGGACATTGTAGGATACGACCTTTAAATCAGCCATGGTGAGGGTTCAGAGGATGAGCCAGAGGTCTCGGCCCAGGGGGAGAGGGTATCAGCAGCGCGTCCGTACTAGGGCAGTGAGCACTGTCAGCACTCAGGTGTATGCAGAGTCCTAGAAGAAAAACCGCAGTTACAGCGGATGTGAAAGACATGGGGAGGGGAGATAGCAAAGAAGCAGAAACAGAAGTAAGAGCACAATGAAAAATAAAACATGTTGCCTTATAGGCATAACTCAGTGCAACTAGTCTCCTGGTCGGGGAACCCCACCCCCCCCCCCCAACAAGGGGGAACGGTGGGGTCCAGCGAGCAGAAGCATTTCCCAAAAAGGGAACATCACTCCAAGGAGTAGTCCTACTGGGGGGTAGTGGTATAGCACGCAAAGCGAGACCACCGTGCGACCCACCAACAGTGTATATGGCTCAATCTACCCATGGAGGGCTAAACAGGTAAACGTAGTGGTGTCCGACATGGGGTAGAGAGTCTGCTGCAAAGTGGAACGGCAGCTATGAGGGGAATTTCAAAAGAAGCTGGGCAAATTCTTTTCCGACATCAGTGTGGGGAACTGTTAATCAGGCTTCGTCCTGTGGTGGGCGCCTAGGTGATCCATGTTCAGACATGCTTCTTCTGTTTCCGCGTCGGCGTCTGCGGCGGCCTTGCCGCCACTGATCAGGTTGTCTGGGGAGAGGAATGGCGGGCGATGTCCTCCAATCTGGGATGTCCACAGGGGGAAGGCCCAGGTCCTCCAGGAAGCGGGGCAGGTCAGCTTTGGTGCGGAGGGTGTATTGCCTACCCTCTTTGGTCGCAGAGAGGCTGAATGGAAAGCCCCATCTGTAGGGCAGTTGGGCATCTTGCAGGGAGGCCAGTAGTGGTTTAAGTGCCCGGCGTTGCATCAAGGTGCGTCTTGATATGTCTGGGAAGAAAGTCAGTTTGGCGCCATCAAAGTCCACGTGTCGGACTCCCCTGACTTGATTCATGATACGCTCCTTAAGCGAGTATTTATGCAGCTTGCATATAATGTCTCTGGGTCTATCCGGGTCATCTGAGGGGGGTCTCAGGGCCCTATGAGCTCGGTCAATTTCAATGTGTTCCGGGGCCTGACGGCCTAGTATCTGCTTAAAGACCCCCTGCAAACTAGGTACAATGTCCCTTGGTCCAGTTGCCTCAGGTAGGCCTCTGATGCGTATGTTAACCCTGCGGCTCCTGTTCTCAAAATCGTCCATTTGATCTAGCAAGGCCTCCAGCCTGCGATCCTGTCTGTCGCACCGGTCAGTTAGAGCTTGCAGTGTGGGGGCAGTTTCATCCCATTGCACCTCAAGTGTTTCCACTCTCTCCCCCAGGTGGGCTGTGTCAGCCTGCAGGTTTTCAATGTCCTGTCTCAGGGCCTTCTCTACCCTGTTTGCAAACCTCTCTAGGTCTGCTGCGGTGGGGAGGGATAAAATGTGGGAGCGAATGTCCTTATCCTCCCATGGGTCTCCCTTAGCTGCGGGCCCCTCCATGCTCTCCGACCCTGAGGGAGAGGAGGGGGCCGGTGGTGAGAGCACAGGCATGTGTGGGGAGCCGGTGGGGGAGGCCGCTGCGGCCGCGTGGGTGCTGGGCGCCATCTTGGCTGTACTTGCCGGTTCGTTGCGGGCCCCGAAGTAGTTGTCCAGGGACTCGGCCCGGCTCCTCGGAGTCCTCTGTGGCTGCGGGGATGTCTTCCGCTTCGGTGGCATCGTTGTGCGGTGGATTTGTCCCCTCTAGAGCCGCCGTTCAGGCTCTGTATGTGGCGGGTCTCACGGAGCTCCTCACAAGCACGTCCTCACTCGCGCATGCCGTAGCCACGCCCCCACCAAATGACTTTTAAGCACCAGCAACAGGCACCATTTCTCCTGACTGCAGGACATTTTCACCAATCATAGAACAGAACCGTTTACCATGCTACAGTGGTGGGAATAGGGTCAAAGTTATTAAAACCCCTTTAACATGCCTTTACAGCCTGGTGAAAAACTTCATTGCTTTGCAGAAGAGCAGAAGACCAGGTCCAGTAGGTCATCGTCCCTGTATGCATTTTATAAATACATTTTCTTCACCCCCCCCCCCCCAGGAGTGTAACGGTTATTAGAAGATGTTCACAACACAACTCAACTCAAGAGCCAGATAAATAAGTTATTGATGAAGTTGATGAAGTTCTCAAATGTTCTTGAGCCGAGAACGGTCAGGCTGTATTTAAGATGCAATTAATTTTCTTGGACAAAGACAAAATGTAATGTGTGGGTCCAGCCTATGTGATTTATAGAATGACCAGTGTCAATGAGATGTTCTTTCACCTCCGGTCAAAGATGGGAGGGTTAAACTGGCCTGATTAGGGGAACACAAAATTAAATGGAAAATCATGGATTACAAACGGTCTCTTTTTACGACTTGCAAATTAGAGTGGGAATTAAAAGGCCTGAAAACAGTCCTGCCTACGCACAGTGGACACAGGCAACTGAGCAGAATATTGGCGGAGACAGACTTCTATCAATAGGTGTCATTCATTCTTCTAGTGACCTTCACACTGGAGCTTGTGCTGTGCTTGCAGAGTGATATACGAGGGGAGCATGCTCATTTAGTAGTACTGTCCTTAAAAATTGAACATTTAGTCCTACTATGTATGTTAAAAAAAAAAAAAATGTACATATACACTAACACTACTAGTCAAAAGTTTTAGAACACCTCAATTTTTTCACTTTTTTTTCAGATTTAATCAGTTTAATATTTAAAACGTACGCTCAGATGAAATTACATGTAGCGGTAAATATATTTCTAAGGGTGCTATTGATATTACATTTTCACCACATGTCGGTGACAACCCATGCAATCCATACAAAGAAAACAAAACAAATACGTTCAGAAATTAGTTACGTGTACTAAAATGTAGAAGTTACGTGTAGAAGTTATGTGTACTAAAATGGAATGACACAGGGAAAAAAGTATTGAACACGCTGATATTTATTTAATACTTCATACAAAATCCTTTGTTGATAATGACAGCTTGGAAATGCCTCCTATATGGAGAAACTAGTCCCATGCATTGCTCAGGTGCGATTTGACCCATTCTTCCACACAATCTTCAAATCTTGAAGGTTCCATGGGCCTCTTCTTTGAACTCTGGTCTTTAGTTCTTTCCATAGATTTTCTATTGGATTCAAGTCAGGTGATTGGCTGGGGGCCATTCTAGCAGCTTTACTTTCTTTCTTTGAAACTAATTGGCTTTGTGTTTGGAATCATTGTCTTGCTGAAATGTCCACCCTGGTTTTATTTTCATCATCATCTTGGTAGATGGCAGCAGATACAAATTTTTCCATTCATCCTTCCTTCAACCATATGAAGTTTGCCAGTATTGCATGCTGAACAACAGTCCCACACCATGATGTTCCCGCATCCAAACTTCACTGTTATGGGGGTGTTTTGGGGGTGATGTGCAGTGCCATTTGACCTTTAAAGATGGTGTGTATTATGGCATCCAAAGAGTTCAATTTTGGTCTCATCTGACCAGACTGTATTCTCCCAATATTTCACAGGCTTGACTAAATGTTGTGCAGCAAACTTTAAAATAACTTTCAAAATGCTTTTTCTTCAGCGATGGAATCTTGCATGGTGAACGTGCATACAGGCCATGCCGGTGAGTGCATTACTCATTGTTTTCTTTAAAAACAATTGTACCTGCTAATTCCAGGTCTTTCTGAAGCTCTCCACAACTGGTCCTTGGCCCTTGAACAACTCTACTGATAATTATTTTAACTCCTCTGTCAGAAATCTTGTGAGGAGCACCAGGTCTTGGCTGGTTTATGGTGAAATGGTGTTCTTTCCACTTCTGGATTAAGCCCCCAACAGTGCTCACTGAAACATTCAGAAGTTTTGAAATTCTTCTGTAACCAATGCCATCAGTATGTTTTGCAACAATAAGGCTGTGACACATGTTTTTTTTGTGACACCTTGGTAATGTGACAACCAGCTGATACTAATTTGCACTGACAAGGGGCATGATTGCTTTCAAATTACTGATAGATTTCAGCTGGTGTCTTGGCTTTCCATGCCTTTTTGCACCTTTTTTTCTTCATGTGTTCAATGCCCTTTCCCTGTGTCATTCCATTTTATTATACATAACTTATTGTTTCTTTGCATCTATGGATTGCATGGGTTGTTACTGACATGGTGAAAATTGCATGTCAATAGCACCTTTAGAAATATATTTACCTAGAAAAATGGTGATATGTTCAATAGTTAATTTTACCAACTGTAAATAAACAATTGGAGATGCAAATAAAATAATGGAGAAATTAACAGAATATAAATCAGAAATTTTGACTCAAATTAGCCACCATTTGCAGATATAACAGCTGAAGAGAGAAGAATGAAAAGGGGCTATTGTGGACTTTCATGGTACCGTACAAAAGGCTTAACATACACAAAATAGATAAAAATATGAATTTTATTACGAAGCTGTATTAAAACATACAAACATTTTAAAATGGGCACAGTGTCTTGTGTCGTAAATATTCTCCTCTAGAAAACCACAGATGGAGTGACCTCTGGACATTAACCATTGTCAGCTTTAGCAAATACCATCTGTGTATTGAACGCTCAACATGTTTCATGGGGAGGACCACCGCTTCTTCAGGACTTTATTACATGGAGTTATAGAGCAATCATCCCAAACAATACTATAATAGAGTGGCAAGAGTAATTCGTTATATCAATATTTAGATACAGAATTATTATAGATTATGCATATACAGAGAGGTCCCATGCACATTGCCTTACCCGGGACATGGTCAAAAGGCATAGACCCAGGAGCAAGTCTGCACCGGCGAATGCAAGGTTCATGTCCCAAACCTTGGGCGGGGTTCATGTCCCAAATTGAAACAGGTTGAACTGTTAACAAAAAAAGTGATGATGATCTTGTTATACAGTATATCACAAAAGTGAGTACACCCCTCACATTTTTTGTAAATATTTTATTATATCTATGTAACAACAAAACAGAAATTACACTTTGCTACAATGTAAAGTTGAGTGTACAGCTTGTATAGGAGGACCCGGCGCATCACGGATCATGGTAAACGGCTGCTGATGTCAGGCGTTTACCACGTGATCGCTCCGTCAAATGACGGAGCAATCACATGTAAACAAACTGGCGTCACATCATGACGCCAGGTTCCTCCCTCCTCTCTCTGTACCGATCGCTACAGTGAGAGGGAAGAAGCGGAGAGGGGGAGAGATGTCAGCAGCACTGTGGGCTGGATTTGTAGTGCCCACAGCGCTGCTCAATGACTGTGCAACACTCTGCCAACGCTGTGCAATAAATTAAAAAAATATATATTTTATTATTTTTCTAACAAATTTTCGGTCTTTTTTGATTTATAGCGCAAAAAATAAAAAACCCAGCGGTGATTAAATACCACCAAAAGAAAGCTCTATTTGTGTGAAAAAAATTTATTTGGGTACAGTGTTGCGTGAGTAATTGTCATTCAAATTGTGAGAGCACCGAAAGCTGAAAATTGGTTTGGTTAGGAAGGGGGTTTAAGTGCCCAGTGGTCAAGTGGTTAAGTGCTGGCAACAAAAGAGAGTACACCCCTAAGTGAAAATGTCCAAATTGGGCCCAATTAGCCATTTTCCCTCGCCGGTGTCATGTGATTAGTGTTACAAGGTCTCAGGTGTGAATGGGGAACAGGTGTGGTAAATTTGGTGTTATCACTCTTACTCTCTCATACTGGTCACTGGAAGTTCAACATGGCACCTCATGGCAAAGAAATCTGAGGATCTGAAAAAAATAATGGTTACTGTACATAAAGATGGCCTATGCTATAAGAATATTGCCAAGACCCTAAAACTGAGCTGCAGCATGGTGGCCAAGACCATACAGCGATTTAACAGGACATGTTCCACTCAGAACAGGCCTCGACATGGTCAACCAAAAGAATTGAGTGCACATGTTCAGCGTCATATGCAGAGGTTGTCTTTGGCAAATAAACATGAGTGCTGCCAGCATTGCTGCAGAGGTTGAAGGGGTGGGGGGTCAGCCTGTTAGTGCTCAGACCATACGCTGAACACTGCATCAAATTGGTCTGCATGGCTGTCGTCCCAGAAGGAAGCCTCTTTGAAAGATGATGCACAAGAAAGCCAGCAAACAGTTTGCTGA
Organism: Lithobates sylvaticus; assembly: GCA_028564925.1. Taxonomy (NCBI): domain Eukaryota; kingdom Metazoa; phylum Chordata; class Amphibia; order Anura; family Ranidae; genus Lithobates; species Lithobates sylvaticus. The sequence continues at coordinate 78,128,106 of CM053038.1, forward strand.
AGACAAGCAGACTAAGGACATGGATTACTGGAACCATGTCCTGTGTTCTGATGAGACCAAGTTAAACATATTTGGTTCAGATGGTGTCAAGCGTGTGTGGCGGCAACCAGGTGAGGAGTACAAAGACAAGTGTGTCTTGTCTACAGTCTAGCATGGTGGTGGGAGTGTCATGGTCGGGGGCTTCACAAGTGCTGCCAGCACTGGGGAGCTACAGTTCATTTAGGGAACCATGAATGTCAACATGTACTGTGACATACTGAAGCAGGGCATGTGCTCCTCCCTTTTGGAGACTGGGCCACAGGTCAGTATTGCAACATAATAACGACCCCAAACATGCCTCCAAGATGACCACTGCCTTGCTAAAGAAGCTGAGGGTAAAGGTGATGAGCTGGCCAAGCATGTCTCCAGACCTAAACCCTATTGAGCATCTGTGGGGCATCCTCAAATGGAAGGTGGAGGGGCGCAAGGTCTCTAACATCCACCAGCTTCGTGAGTTCGTCATGGAGAAGAGGAAGAGGACTCCAGTGGCAACCTGTGCAGCTCTGGTGAACTCCATGCCCAAGAGGGTTAAGGCAGTGCTGGAAAATAATTTTAACCACACAAAATACTGACAATTTGGGCCCAATTTGGACATTTTCACATAGGAGTGTACTCATATTTGTTGCCAGCGTTTTAGACATTAATGGCTGTGTGTTGAGTTATTTTAAAGGGGACAGCAAATTTACACTGTTATACAAACTGTACACTCACTACTACATTATAGCAAAGTGTAATTTCGTCAGTGTTGTCACATGAAAAGAAATAATAAAATATTTACAAAAATCTGAGGGGTGTACTCACTTTTGTGAGATACTGTATATCTTGGTAAAATGAGATTATTATTGAAAACAGAAATCACATCTTTATTGGCACAATGAATATTTCCAATGCTACATTAAAGAGGACATTAAAATGCTGAGACGTGTTCCGAGTTTTAATTTTTGAATGTTGTTGGAGAGTGAGATCTGGTGTCAGACTAACTCTCAATTGTTATGCGTTTGTTTTTTGTATGTTATCTGAAAATGACAATAAAAATAATAAAAAAAGAAAAAAAAAAAAAAGAAAAAGAAAGAAAAAAAGGTAATGTCCTATGAGTAAGCACTCTTGGTAGTGTGAAATGCATTAGCTATTTTCTTGTTTTGCTGTGACCTTTTTTTGTGCGATTCCATATTTTACCAATAAAGGCTTTTGAATTTTTCTTGTAGTGCGGCCGTTCAGAGTCCTTAATTTGCATCTTTATAGAAACTTTGGGAGATGCAATGTCTCACACACAAACCCTCAAATAGAAGATACCACAGAATCTGATTAATCTACCACTGCTTGTGTTCCTTCACAGGTCACTTCACGATTCTTGGATTCACAATCATCACTGGCACGTCTTCCTAAACGTTCACGCAACCACGGTGGTGGGTAGTCACCTACAGATATTGACAAAAAAGCATGCGCTAATGTGTTGCCTCGAGTGGGGGAATCAGGTATTATCAGCGGTAACTTTACACAAGTACTACACAATTTATTAAATAAAAGGTACAGCAGTTAACTCCCTACTTTGACAGAGGATTTTTTTAGATCCTGGTCTGGCTCTGTCGGAAGCAAAAATTCAAAGCAACCTCAATACCTATGTAGTACGGACACCGCAGGCACCAATAGTACCAACCACCCAGAGCTAAACATAATTAATCTTACTGAATTTTCCCTTACAATGGCTCAAGAATCTGTTCTCTGGATGGGCCTGGGCTTTTGTCCTTCACAAGAGGTAGATGTAATGGAAACTATCAGAGATCTCTATCCATTTGCACGTAACCTTACTTATAAGTTTATGTTCGATCCTGAACGTAAAGAGAAAAAAATTGAGAGAGAACTCTATGAACAAATTAAGGATTTCACCATGAAGGACTTTCGAGCCCTTAGGGACTTGATGTTACTCGAGCCGAGAGAAAATATTTCTGAATCTAATATGCACAGGTCGAAAACCTTTAAGCCTAAACCATGTCACTTTCCTGAACTCTCTCTCTTTCCTAGTGTATGGTTGTTTCTCCAGCAAACAATTAGGGACATGAAAGCTACACAATGGCAATCCCCTATTTCTTCTTCAAATGTATCTGATGTGCAAACCAATGCACTCAGACATCTCAAAACACAGACCAATGTAGTCATTTAAACCATCTGATAAAGGGTGGGAACATCATTTTGATGTTCCACCCGCAGTACCTACTAATGTGTTATGATGTATTAAAACAAACAGTGGTATTGTCCGATTAACCCACAATTAGTCAAAACTTTTGAGGGAGAATTTGAGATCCATGTACTCAAGCATTTCTAGAAGGACTGATTGACAAAGACTATGGATTACCTAATTAACCCTCATCCAAGTAAACTTACGTTTTATACCTTACCTAAGGTTCACAAAAGCCTTACCCATCCACCAGGCAGGCCCATTATTTCGGGCATTGTGTCTTTGGACTGAGAATGCCAGCAGATATGTGGACTAATTTCTTCTCCCCACGTAATAAAACTCCCTTCATATATAAAAGACACACCAGATTTGCTGAAACATGTGGAGGGGACCCATGTTCTCCCGGATGCCCTACTCATTGCTATTGATATAGAATCTTTGTAATCTAGTATCCCGCATGAGTGGGGCGTTCTGTTGATGGGGTCCTTCCTCACGGAACAGCATAGACCTTCCTGGCCGTTTAATCAGTTTGTTCTGAATCTACTTACTTTCATTTTGACTAAAAAATAGATTATGGATCAACTTTTTCTTCAAATTCAGGGAGTGGCCATGGGCACTTGCTGTGCACCATCTTACGCAAACCTATATTTAGGTGGCTGGGAGAGAGAAATCTTCTCTAGTGAAGTGTATGCACCATGGCTCCCCTACATTCTCTACTGGTTCCGGCACTCTACTGGTCATCTGAACCGGTACAGAAATGGACCATGGCTCATTTTTGAAACAACTTAATATAAATCGATCAGTACAATCTAAAATGTACCCATAATGTGAGCAAGGTACAGATATCCTTCCAAGACATAAATATTTCTATTGGATCGGATGGATACATTCAAAGAGATCTATATAGGAAACCCAGTGCGGGCAAAACTTAACTTCACGCCAGTAGCCAACATCGCAGAATCATAGTCTAGAAGTATCCCTTACGCTCAATACATAAGGTTACAGAGGAATTGCACCTCAGACCTAGGTTTTGAAAAACAAGCTGACCTGTTGCAACACAGATTATTAGCACAGGGATATTCACAGACTATTAAGACGTATAATAGAGCCAAGGCCAGGTCGAGAACTTTTCCACTGTACGGTACTTTCCCTAAACGGCATGATTGAACTGTAGGTCTGGTTACAAGATACTCGTCTAATAAACCACAATTATGATCTCCAATTGCAAAGAAAGCACCTGTAAATGTGCCTGTATATCTTCCCCTGGAAATGTCATCCTGGTTGACATTTTCAGGGGAAGATATACAGGCACATTTACAGGTGCTGGCCCTCTATGGATTAATGCAGTTGGAGCTGTGAAGTAAATGATCTCCATGCAACTATAACACTTTAAATAGGCTGTAATTATTGTGACTATTTATGTCAGTGCAGCCATTATGGGATTTATATCTGATGGTAAGTGTACCATACAAGACTTTGTTTGTCCCCAGAGGCTTAAATATTTTGATGTATATTTCAAGTTCGGACCCTGGCCTTGGTTATCCCGGTGATGTGGCGCTCATCCAGAGAGAGTCCTGTGCAGGCAGTGACATATGTCCAGATCAGTGAGACCTGTTCCTATACCCCACCAATGTGTGCCTGAAGAAGCGAAACATGTAGACGCACAGGGCCTCATGCATGTTCTGATCTCACACTGTTGAACGTCATTTTTCCATTTGAGTATATGCAATGTCCTCATTTTCTGGCCATTGCTTGTCCGTTAGCGGACAATACCTTTTTATACTTTTTTTATACTGCATATGTTTATGTCAATGTCATTAATAAAATAAAATGTTTTAACTATATTGTTGTTCCAATCTGCCTCCAAGTCCGACCTGGTGGGTTATTTTTTCTTTTTCTAATAAGTTATACAGATGTGGCACATGAGTGATTAACTATAACCACAGATGGTATTTGTTAAAGCTGAGAGTGGTCACTCCATCTGTGGTTTTCTAGAGCAGAATATTTAGGACACAATAAAATGTGCATATTTTTTAAATGTTTAATACAGTGTTATAAAATTCATATGTTTATCTATTTTGTGTATGTTAACCCTTTTGTACGGTACCATGAAAGTCCACAATAGCCTCTTTTCATTCTTCTCTCTAATCTGATCGGACATAGGTACCCCATTTAAATGGTTGTTAAAATTGGCACTCTTTTCTATAACAGCTGAAGACCCTTGTGGCATTTCTACAATGGAAATTAAATATTGAAAGTTGTTCCTAACACTGTTGCAGCTCCAGCTCAATAGAGTTTAATGCGGCTCGGTTAAAATAAAATTCACTTTATTGCCTTCCTTGGCCGCCGATCTCTGAAGTACTGAAAAGAATCAGGCACTGTCAATTTTCTGGCTTCCCACTGGCCCCTATATCGCTACAGGAAACATTAGTGACGGACTTACATTTTCAATAAAAACTGGAAAAATGGTGGTGTTCTTAAAAACAAAACAAAAAAAGAAAAACTGAACTCCGATTCTGTTTTTCAGGGGCCCCTAAAGTAGACCACTGTGTCTCTCAGCTGCAACTTATTCCACTACCCTGTGGTCTACTTGTGCTTCTTTCAAAGGATCTGTTAGTAGCAAGTCTGGGTTTTGACTCTCTAGAGATGTCAGCGTTGGATTGCAGAGGGGATTTTCTCACAGTCTCTGCTCTAATTCATGCCAAAGGTGTTCGATTGGGTTAAGGCCAGGACAGTCAAGTTCCTCCACCCCAAACTCTCTCATCTATGTCTTAATGGACTTGGACGGTCTGCATGCACAGTAGGGAGCCAGCTGTAAAGCCTTGCTACTGGTTTCCCTTACAAAGAATGGAGAAGACAGAGCCGGAGAGCCAATTGAAAAATCAGCTGGGGTGCCGACATTGCGAGATCCCTGCCCAGATAAGTGTCCGAATATTAAATGTTAGCAGTTACAGTATTGTTTTTTTGGTGGGGGGGGGGCTGGAGCTCTTCTTTAAAAATAAGTGAGGAACAGCCAAACTCTGCTACTGAGGTGGGGTTGTGGAAGACAGGTTCATGTCACAGGTCATACACCATTGCAAGACTGAGCACACAAGGTAGTTTTACGTCATCAGTAAGGTCTCTCCCAGGCAAAGATTTCAAATCAGACTGGTGTTTCAAGATGTGCTGTTCAAGCTCTTCTGAAGAAGCACAAAGAAACGGCCAGCATTGAGGTCTGTAGATGCAGTGTTCTGCCAAGGAAACAAAGCATAACTAAAGGCAAACGTTTTTTTTAGTTTGTGTAGAGCGTTTAGAATACCTGTCAGTGCCCCTGTTACGGAGATTCACCTTCTCTATTTTTCCTGTTTACCATTATCATTGAAAGTGAAAATAAAAGAAAAAGTCCAAATTGTGGGGGTTGTCCCCAGAAAAGTAATAGAGGGGAAATCTTCCAATGGGGACACTAGTTCTGGGGGGCCCCAGGGAATTCCCTTAATTCGCAGGAATTTCTTCTCACTTACCATTTGACCATGGGACAGGAAGTGAAGGGAAATCTCTGCAATGGGACACAGGTGGCAAAATAAAAAAAAAATCGACAGGGCTTAAAATGAAAAAAAAGTTTTGCCTTAATGCAGCAGATGAAAGACACATCATGCTTACTTCCCTTCAACATCAGAAGATGTCCAGCAGTGCCATCAGCACAGAACATGTGGAAACCAGTGGGACCCAGGTGCACCCATCTACTGTCTGGAGAAGTCTGGCCAAAAGTGGACTTCATGGAAGAGTTGCGGCCAAAAAGCCATAACACCAACAATAAAACAAGGCTAAGTGACTTAACTATGCATGAACACATAGGAACTGGGGTACAGAAAAATATCAGCAGGTTCTCTGGACTGAGGAGTCAAAATTTGAAAATAGTTGGCTGTAGCAGGAGGCATTTTGTTGACGAAGGGCTGAAGAGTGGTGCAAAAAGGAGGAGTATCTGCAGGTGAAGCATGGTGGAGGTTCATTGCAAGTTTGGGGCTGCATTTCTGCAAATGGAGTTTGAAATTTGGCCAGGATCAATGATGTCCTCAATGCTGAGAAACTAGGGCAAATACCTATCTATAATGCCATACCATCAAGGAGGTGTGCGATTGGCCCCAAATGTATTCTGAAGCAGGAACATGACCTCAAACATACAGCAAATGTCATTAAAAACTATCTTCAGTGTAAAGAACAAAGGAGTTTTGGAAGTTGTGGTTTGGCACCCATCTCAACATTGAGATTGAGATTACATGAAACAGAAGGATTTGAGGCAGCCTATATCCACAGAAGATCTGTGGTTCGTGCTCCAAGATGTTTGGAACAACCTACCTGCCAAGTTTCTTCAAAAACTGTGCAATGTACCGAGAAGAATTAATGCTATTTTGAAGGCAAAGGGTGGTCACACCAAATATTGATTGAAATTATCTTCTGTTCATTTCATTTTTTTTTCTGAATTTACAGCATTTTTCCCCCACCTGCCTTAAACTTTTGCACAGTGCTGTAAGTGAATGAGGGTTGGGTTGATAGAATTGACATTTCTCTAACCACAATTTTAACTCTCTTCATGGTGTCTCTGCAGTACCCTGTCCAGTTGCTCCTCCTGTTCCTCAAGAGCCTTACTGAAGATGATGATAATATCTGAATCAGGTTCATGTAACCTAAGGTATGTTCCATTAGTCATGGAAAGGTTGCAGGGACTCCTGGGAATCTTGTTGCACACAAAAAACCTCAGTGGGCAGATGTAGGCAGACTTTTCCCGGTCTTCTGGGTTCATGGGAATTTGGTAATATCCGCAGTTCAGATCCAACATGTCGAATCACTGCGCGACCAATAGGCACTGCAGAGCATCCTCTATCAGTGGAGTGGTATATTAGTCAGGAAATGTTCTCTAGTTGAGTGTTTTATAATCAATTTTTCTTCCATACTACCACTGTAGGGAAGGTGAAAGGGCTTTGCAAGTCTTGGATAATCCATGTCCGCTTCTACTCAGCCAGTTGCTCTCAAGGATCTTTCAAGTCACCCAATGGGATTTGCGGAGATCTCTCCCTGAAAGGTTTATCTTCTTGAAATCAAATTCTGTGTTGGGCACGCTTAGCACAGCCGACATTGTAGTAATTTTTTTGAGAACATTTCCTGCCATTTCAGGAGCCGTCCCTTAACCCTCAACTTCTACTCGGGTGATAATGGGAAGTTTTGAAGGTGTAACTTGACTCCTGATATTTTCTCTGTGGCTTCCCCCACCAGACGAGATGGTACCACTGGAGTAGCTGTGTTCACCTACCCAAGCAACAATCAAGGATTTAGCTTGACTATTTCTCTGGGTTGCAGCACTCTTTCTTCAAAGCCAAGTCTGCAGAGCATTCCTAACCTTTCCATTGAGGCCTCCTACTCCTGCAGGACATGTTGATAGGCCTGATGTAGCCGAGGATGAACATCCTTTGACTAAGCAGTCTTTCACTATATCAGTGTTTGTCCCCATCAGCAAAAAGTGCTGTTTTGCCCAGGAGGAAGAGGACACACCAAGCCAATTCTTTAACCACTTGCTTACTGGCACTTAAACCCCCCTCCTTTCCAGACCAATATTCAGCTTTCAGCTCTGTCGCACTTTGAATGACAATTGCGTGGTCACACAACACTGTACCCAAATTACATTTTTATCATTTTTCCCCCCCAAATAGAGCTTTCTTTTGGTGGTATTTGATCATGCGATTTTTATTTTTTGTTAAAAAAAAATTAAAAAGACAGAATTAAAAAAAAAAAATAATAATTTTTTAATTTTGTTATATAAAATGGGTAATTTTTGTCCGTCATTGGAAGTGACGGGCACCGATTTGGGCACTGATGGGAGCACTGATTGGCAGCAGTCCCTTTAAGAGAAGCCGGTGATCGGCTTTGTTTTTCTCCTCCGCTGTGCATGAGGAGAAAAAAAAGACGATCACCGAGCTTTTGTTTTTATCATGTGATCAGCTGTCACATGGGAGATCACCAGTGATGTGATCACAGCGCGCCCCGCGCGCGCCCTACAGGGAACCGTGCACAGGAGGTCTCGGGAATTATCCGCGCTTGGCCGTTGGAGTGGTTAAACAGCATAGGAATTTATTCACTAGCGCATGAACAATGTTGTGCAGAGTGCTAGGTGGGAGCTTCCACGTGCAGTGTCACAGGAGCACAGGAGGTCTCTATTGAGGGATCCACTAGCGCAATGTGTTAGCCGCAGTTGGAGCCTCGTAGAGACGCCGGCTGTGTGTCTCCTGGTGGGAGTAGTCCAGGGCTGTCAAACTGGGAGCCGCCCACACGCTGTCTGGCCAATCGGAACGCGCTTCGAAGACACGGCCATGCCTTCTTCATTGGCTGATCCTCTAACAGTCGCATCACATTTATATAGAGGATACAATTAACTCACTCTGAGCCGCAATTAGCGGTGTCAGCTGGTAAGAAAATAATTAAAAAATCTATATGCTGTAATTGTTAAAAAGCAAGTGTACGACTTAGAGGCATAATTTAAAATGTGTAAAATTTGAAAAATATGTGAGAATCATATATATATATAAAAAATATATGTAAAAATTAAAAAAAAAATATATAAAAAGATGAAAATGAGAAATAAAGTTACTGGTCAGTTTGGATAAAAGGAACATTTGACTGAATAGGTCTTAAAGCAGAGTTCCACCCTAAAGTGGAACTTCCGCTCATCAGAAACCCCCCCCCCCCCCTCCGGTGACACAATTGGCACCTTTCAGGAGGAAGGGGGTGCAGATACCTGTATAATACAGGTATCTTCACCCACTTCCAGACATAGATATCCGCAGACTCTGCGGATATTTACGCCACTTCCTGTCCCCCCCCGCTGTCTGCTGGGAAACACACGGATCCCAGAGACAGCAGGGACCGTCCTTATTGCGCAGCGCGACTCGCAAGGCTTCACTTCCTGATTCCCATACCGAAGATGGCGGCGGCAGCACCCGAGAGCTGAGCAACAGGTCGGCCTTGGGTGCTGACATTGCGGGCATGCTGGACAGGTAAGTGTGCAGTATTTGTAGCTGCTGACTTTAAAAAAATAAAAAACTACGGAACTCCCGCTTTAAGTGGGTAAATGCCGGAGTGAGTAACTTGTTGTATAAAAGGTGAAAAGGATGCATAAAATGAACTAGATGTAACGGTGATACATGTGTATACATATAAATAAACATGCACGCGTCACGGCTGGAAAATAAATAAAAAATCTCTCTCTCATACATCCATCTATATATCTTTATATCTATACATATATACATACACATATACACACACACACACATACATACTGAATAAATTCCTATGCTGTTTAAAGGATTGGCTTGGAACTTCTCTCTCTCCTCCTTTTGTTCACAGTGATCGGGTTCCCCAGCCCGCGCCTGAAGCAGCTTCACTCCCTTTACAGCCTCCATTTAGAATTTTTTTTTTAGAGACTGTAAATTTTTAGGGGTTCATCCCTCAGAACTTCAATCCGCTCACCATTCACATGGTTGCACCTTCATGTATCAGCATGCAGATGCATGCCTTTTCATTTAAATACGCTAATCATTTTCATCAGATGGTTTAGTGCTGAACATTATACCAGTATTGTGTGTGTTTGCTGCTAATGGAAGAGGCACACACATACTAAGTTATTAAATGTCTCAGTTTTCCCGACTGCGGAAGGAGTGTCACTTGGATTGGGAGGTATCCATCATATGGGAACTTCTGCGTTCTGGTACCCCATATCTCTTTTTTTTTTGTTTTTATTAGAATTTCAAGGTGAATACATAACAAACAGCCTATTGGGCATACCCAGACTATCGCTACTATAAACTGAAAAAAAAAAAAAGGGGAACATACATATAAAATGATATCTATTCCTAACAAAACCACTGTACGCTCAACCCCCTGTGCAGAATATGCAAAGTAATCCTTTAATTCCACGTATACCCAGCAAAGCTTACTTTAGTTATTCATAAGATGAAATATACATTACACTACATTATATTCATAATTCCCCCTCCAACCCCTAGACTGTTGATTGGGCTGCCCAGGGACGATCGGGCTGCCCAGGGACGTTTATGAGATCGGGATGCCCCCTGTGCCATTTCGGCACTTGGTTGAGTGATACTACATAGCAGTCGAATCTGCATTAGTGGACAGGGATTCTGTCCAGATATCCCATATTTTGTGTATTTTTTTGCTACAGCCACGTGACAGGTAAGTAACTTTGTACAATGGTAGAGCCGCATTCACTAACCTCTTCCAGAAATGTATTGAGGGTGCGGTTGAGGCCTTCCATCTGAGCACTATAGATTTACGGGCATAATATAGTGATAGCCCTAGCAGGGTTCTGATCGCCCGGCGTGGGGCCAGTGGTTCAACTAGTCCCAGCAGACATAACTCTACAGACAATGGCACAGGAATGGTGGTGACAGTCAAAATTAATTTGGTTACCTCAACCCAAAAGGTTGCAATCTGAGGACAGCTCCAAAAAATATGCATGAAATCCGCTGTAAGGAAACGTGGGAAGTGTAGAGTTACCCTTTAACCACTTCAGCCCCGGACCAATTTGCAGCTAAAGGACCAGGCCCCTTTTTGCAATTCGCCACTGCGTCGCTTTAACTAACAATTGCGCGGTCATGCGACGTGGCTCCAAAACAAAATTGGCGTCCTTTTTTTCCCACAAATAGAGCTTTCTTTTGGTGGTATTTGATCGCCCCTGCGGTTTTTATTTTTTGCGCTATAAACAAAAATAGAGCGACAATTTTGAAAAAAAAAAAAATGCAATATTTTTTACTTTTTGCTATAATAAATATCCCCAAAAAATATATAAAAAAACATTTTTTTTCCTCAGTTTAGGCCGATACGTATTCTTCTACATATTTTTGGTAAAAAAAAAAATCGCAATTAGCGATTATTGATTAGTTTGCGCAAAAGTTATAGCGTTTACAAAATAGGGGATAGTTTTATAGCATTTTTATTAATATTTTTTTTTTTTATTAGTAATGGCGGCGATCAGCGATTTTTATTGTGACTGCGACATTTTGGCGGACACATCGGACATTTTTGACACATTTTTGGGACATTTGTCATTTATATAGAATTCAGTGCTATTTAAATAGCACTGATTCCTATGTAAATGACAGTTGTAGTGAAGGGGTTAACCACTAGGGGGCGGGGATGAGTCAGTGTGACGTGTTGTGTTTATTTTACTGTAGGGGGGCGTGGCTGTACGTGTGACGTCATTGATCGGCGTTCCCGATGACAGGGAACCGCCGATCACTGACAGTCAGTGTAGGAAGCGCGGGGAGAGGTTTGTTTACATAGACCTCTCCCCGTTCTTCAGCTCCGTAATCCGATCGCGGGATACCAGCGGCGATCGGGTCCGCTGGTCCCGCGGCCGGGGTCACGGAGCTCCCGACCGGGTCGCGAGCGCGCCGCTAGCGGCGCGCGCGCGTGACCCACGGGCAGGCACATGCACGATCACGTACAGGTACGTGATTCTGCCTGCCCGTGCCATTCTGCTGACGTATATCTGCAGTGGCCGGTCGGGAAGCGGTTAAGATTTAATAGTATTGTACAAAGATGTTTTTCTGTAGAAACTCACTGTAACTCTGTTTATCTCACACTCACACATTCTCATAAACAAGTATCTCATAACAAGTTTACTTCTAATAACAAGTCTACTTCCCATAACAAATTTGCTGTTTTGTGCTTCTGTATACCAAAACATGCTGGGAACCTTATCAAGGACATATATTGCGTGAGACATTTTTAGAGTAAATATGACGTTGAGCCTGAAGGAAGAAATATTATGAATCTTGCAGATCAATATTGAATTGTATAACAAAATGCTTAAATGCTTTAATGTGATTGGTTGTTCAATTGCGTTCTTCCCCTTTTTGATTATTGTATATGTAGATGAAAACAAACGACCACCGCTCCAAGACTCTCCCTACAAGCGAATGCTCCTGCTCCTGTGTGGGAGCCCCAGGTGCTGGCTAATAGCACAACGATTAGAAATCAAAAGGAAGATCTCCGGACAGCCGCACACCGGGAAAATAAAATCCAAAGGGTTTATTTAAAAGCAAAGACACCACAATCCAAACACGGCAAAAAGGGGGGTACAGAGCTGACGCGTTTCGCACTGTATTTCAGTGCTTACCCTTTTTGCCGTGTTTGGATTGTGGTGTCTTTTTGCTTTTAAATAAACCCTTTGGATTTTATTTTCCCGGTGTGCGGCTGTCCGGAGTTCTTCCTTTTGATTTCTAATGATTATTGTATATGCTCTGTGAAGCGGTAAGTAGAAGTATTCTTTTATCTTTTTTGCCTGTCCGGACAAAAAGGCGAGAGTTTTCCATTGACCGTCAAAGTCCAGTTGAGGGAAAGAGGAGCTGATGCAGAGGGACATTACAGAAAACCTAACAAGTTGCATCTCCAGAAAGAGGCAGAAATAGATGGACCATTATGGACCATTTTAAATTGCACTCATTTATCTCTAGCTGATACTAGCTGTGAAAATGGGTATTTCCACATTTCTTCCCAGTCTTCTGTGTCTAGTGTAGGGAAATCTACCTCCCACTTTACCTTAAGATTTTCTAGTCCGTTTTGGACGTTAGGGAGTAATTCTTTATACAGGTCCTTCTCAAAAAATTAGCATATTGTGATAAAGTTCATTATTTTCTGTAATGTACTGATAAACATTAGACTTTCATATATTTTAGATTCATTACACACAACTGAAGTAGTTCAAGCCTTTTCTTGTTTTAATATTGATGATTTTGGCATACAGCTCATGAAAACCCAAAATTCCTATCTCAAAAAATTAGCATATTTCATCCGACCAATAAAAGAAAAGTGTTTTTAATACAAAAAAAAAAGTCAACCTTCAAATAATTATGTTCAGTTATGCACTCAATACTTGGTCGGGAATCCTTTTGCAGAAATGACTGCTTCAATGCGGCGTGGCATGGAGGCAATCAGCCTGTGGCACTGCTGAGGTGTTATGGAGGCCCAGGATGCTTCGATAGCGGCCTTAAGCTCATCCAGAGTGTTGGGTCTTGCGTCTCTCAACTTTCTCTAACCAATATCCCACAGATTCTCTATGGGGTTCAGGTCAGGAGAGTTGGCAGGCCAATTGAGCACAGTAATACCATGGTCAGTAAACCATTTACCAGTGGTTTTGGCACTGTGAGCAGGTGCCAGGTCGTGCTGAAAAATGAAATCTTCATCTCCAGAAAGCTTTTCAGCAGATGGAAGCATGAAGTGCCTCAAAATCTCCTGATAGCTAGCTGCATTGACCCTGCCCTTGATAAAACACAGTGGACCAACACTAGCAGCTGAAATAGCACCCCAGACCATCACTGACTGTGGGTACTTGACACTGGACTTCAGGCATTTTGGCATTTCCCTCTCCCCAGTCTTCCTCCAGACTCTGGCACCTTGATTTCCGAATGACATGCAAAATTTGCTTTCATCCGAAAAAAGTACTTTGGACCACTGAGCAACAGTCCAGTGCTGCTTCTCTGTAGCCTAGGTCTGACGCTGTTTCTGGTTCAAAAGTGGCTTGACCTAGGGAATGTGGCACCTGTAGCCCATTTCCTGCACACGCCTGTTCACGGTGGCTCTGGATGTTTCTACTCCAGACTCAGTCCACTGCTTCCGCAGGTCCTCCAAGGTCTGGAATCGGTCCTTCTCCACAATCTTCCTCAGGGTCTGGTCACCTCTTCTCGTTGTGCAGCGTTTTCTGCCACACTTTTTCCTTCCCACAGACTTGCCACTGAGGTGCCTTGATACAGCACTCTGGGAACAGCCTATTCGTTCAGAAATTTCTTTCTGTGTCTTACCCTCTTGCTTGAGGGTGTCAATGATGGCCTTCTGGACAGCAGTCAGGTCGGCAGTCTTACCCATGATTGCGGTTTTGAGTAATGAACTAGGCTGGGAGTTTTTAAAAGCCTCAGGAATCTTTTGCAGGTGTTTAGAGTTAATTAGTTGATTCAGATGATTAGGTTAATAGCTCGTTTAGAGAACCTTTTCATGATATGCTAATTTTTTGAGATAGGAATTTTGGGTTTTCATGAGCTGTATGCCAAAATCATCAATATTAAAACAAGAAAAGGCTTGAACTACTTCAGTTGTGTGTAATGAATCTAAAATATATGAAAGTCTAATGTTTATCAGTACATTACAGAAAATAATGAACTTTATCACAATATGCAAATTTTTTGAGAAGGACCTGTATATGGTGGATAAGGGCTTGGATAGAGCTTCATCTCTGAGCAGAGTCTCCAGATTCGAGGTGTAAAAGGCCACGGGAGCATTTTCAAACTGAGTATTAAAAGCGTGTCTAAGCTGCAGAAATCTGAACAGGTGTGAGTTAGGCAAATTATATTGCCGTTTCAACCTTTCAAAAGTCTGTATTCTGCCCTCAAGACAGATCTGATTTATGCATTTTATGCCCCCTACATGCCCATACACCAGGGTCGGGAATGGATCCAAATTCTGATAGTTGTGGGTTAAACCAAAGAGGGCTATACGGGGAGATGTGTCCAGAGGGATTGGGACGTTTTGAATTTGCCACTGACCACGCCCAAATGACCGCTTTCATTGCCAATGTAGGAGCTCTAGGACCCCGGTCCCCGGTCATCCGAGACCAACCAGCTGTGAGCATGGGATAACAGAGCCGCCATGAAATAGGAGTGGAGGTCCGGACAAGCCAGGCCTCCCTCTCCTCAAGGTCTCTGCAGCACCGTCAGCTTAAATCTCGGTTGACCTGTTCCCCAGAGAAAAGATAATAGTATGGTGTTTATCATACGAAATATCTTTTTGGGGATCCAGACGGGTGCATGTCTGAGAGCATAGAGAAAGGCAGGTAAAAGCTTCATCTTAAATAAATTGATCCTCCCGATCAAGGAGAGGGGGAGATGTGCCCATGCCTTCAGTCTTGTCCTCATCCTATGTATCAGTGGTTCCAAGTTAAGGGTGTGATAGTCAGAGGTAGATGTGGAGATGTAAATACCTAGATATTTGATTTTGTCTGTCCATAGTAAGGGTAGGTTGGGATCTGCTACATCTTTTGCTGCTCTATCTAATCGGCAAGATTTGGGATTTATCCCAGTTTACCTTGAGTCCCGAGCAGCTACCCCATATCTCTAAGACTTCAAACTTCTGTAATGGTATGCGTTTCAGATACTTGTCATAAAAAAGTCTTGATACAGTAATGTCACTTGTGCCCCCATTTCCAGCAGAGCCTTGGTGTAGACCCTTTCTTTAATTGGAACTATAGGTGAGCGACCCACTAACTGATTGGGAAACTTGTTCGGAGCAGGCTCAGCAGTCTGAGCGACCCACCAGCTGCAGGCTCCCCCCCTTGATCTAGCTGCTACGCAGCAAAGTAGCAGGCACGCGCTCTGTTGGTTCCCTTGCTTCCTCATTGGCTGGGGGGAAGAGGACCAATCAGCAGCCAAGAGGGGAGGGTCATTGGACATGTAGTCCTGAGGACTGGCAGCCAGAGGGGACTCAGATGATGCCTTGCTGAAACAGGGGAGGGGAGTTGGAGCCCAGGAGAGGAAGCGGGATTGATCAAGAGGAAGAGGGAGCACTAGAGAAAGGAACATGAGTTCGGCGAATAGGCAATGTTCGAGTCGAACAGCAAACAATTTGGGGTGTTTGCGGCAAATTCGAAAAGCCGCTTACACCCTGTGAAAAGTCTATGGGAGAAATCTAAATTGCTAATTTTAAAGGCTTATATGCAAGTTATTGTCATAAAAAAGTGTTTGGGGACCTGGGTCCTGCCCCAGGGGACATGTATCAATGCAAAAAAAAGTTTTTAAAAAGCCTGTTTTTTTCGGGAGCAGTGATTTTAATAATGCTTAAAGTGAAACAATAAAAGTGTAATATTCCTTTAAATTTCGTACCTGGGGGGTGTGTATAGTATGCCTGTAAAGGGGCGCATGTTTCCCTTGCTTAGAACTGTCCCTGCACAAAGTGTAATTTCCGAAAGAGAAAAAGTAATTTAAAAGCACTCTCGGCTATAATGAATTGTCGGCTCCCGGTAATACAGAGAACAAGCATTGAAAGTCATTGATTAAAAAAAAAAAAAAAAAAAAATGCATGGGGTTCCCCCCAAATATCCATACCAGACCCTTTATCCGAGCACGCAACCTGGCAGGCCGCAGGAAAAGGGGGGGACGAGAGAGCTCCCCCCTCCTGAACCGTACCAGGCTACATGCCCTCAACATTGGGAGGGTGCTTTGGGGGTAGCCCCCCAAAGCACCTTGTCCCCATGTTGATGGGGACAAGGGCCTCATCCCCACAACCCTTGCCCAGTGGTTGTGGGGGTCTGCTGGGGGCTTATCGGAATCTGGAAGCCCCCTTTAACAAAGGGACCCCCAGATCCCGCCCCCCCGTTTGAAATGGTAACGAGTACATTGTACCCCTACCATTTCACAAAGAAAGTGTAAAAAAAACAAAAAAAAAAACAACACACAAAACACCGTTGGGAAAAGTCCTTTATTAAAAAAAAAAAAAAAAAAAAAAAAAAAAAGGATTCCAGCGGTGGATCTTGTTATCCTGCGATGGGTGATCATCTCTCCGGGGTCCAGCGATGGATGATCTCTCCTGGTGATGTCCAGCGCAGCGCATCCTGCCTCCACCAGAGACACCGCCCCCCTCTGATGTAACGCAGGTTTCCGTTACATCAGAGGGGGGGGTCACCCGCACGTCACTGGGGAAACCTGGGTTTCCCCTTGCATCAGAGGGGGGTTGGGTCACATGACGGGTGGCCCCGTCCTCCTCAGCTAAGAGACCTTATCAGGCTGTCGGGATTCCTGCGGTGTCTCCGGTGGAGACAGGATGCGCTGCGCTGGACATCATCCATCGCTGGACCCCGGAAAGATCATCACCCTACGCAGGATTCCAAGAGCGGATTACCACTGCTGGAATCTTTTTGAATTTTTTTTATTTTTAATAAAGGACTTATCCCAATAGTGTCTGTGTTTTTTATTTTTTTTACACTTTCTTTGTGAAATGGTAGGGGTACAATGTACCCGTTACCATTTCAAACAGGGGGGCGGGATCTGGAGGTCCCCTTGTTAAAGGGGGCTTCCAGATTCCGATAAGCCCCCCGCAGACCCCCACAACCACTGGCCAAGGGTTGTGGGGATGAGGCCCTTCTCCTCATCAACATGGGGACAAGGTGCTTTGGGGGGCTACAAAGCACCCTCCCAATGTTGAGGGCATGTGGCCTGGTAAGGTTCAGGGGGGGGGCGCTC
Organism: Lithobates sylvaticus; assembly: GCA_028564925.1. Classification (NCBI taxonomy): domain Eukaryota; kingdom Metazoa; phylum Chordata; class Amphibia; order Anura; family Ranidae; genus Lithobates; species Lithobates sylvaticus. The sequence continues at coordinate 78,145,599 of CM053038.1, forward strand.
TCTCATCCCCCCTCTTTTCCTGCGGCATGCCAGGTTGCATGCTCGGATAAAGGATCTGGTATGGATTTTTGGGGGGAACTCCACACCATTTTTTTTTTTTAAAATTTGGCGTGGAGTTCCCCTTAAAATCCATACCAGAACTGAAATGTCTGGTATGGATATTTGGGGGGAACCTCGCGTAATTTTTTATTTTTTTTAAATATATCAATGACTGTTCTCTGTATTACTGGGAGCCGACAATTCATTATAGCCCGAGTGCTTTTAAATGACTTTTTTGCCCCTTCGGAAATGACACTTTGTGCAGGGACAGTTCTAAGCACGGGAAACATACGCCCCTTTACAGGCATACTATACACACCCACTAGGTACGAAATTTAAAGGAATATTACACTTTTATTGGTTTCACTTTAAGCATTATTAAAATCACTGCTCTCTAAAAAAACTTCAGTTTTTAAATGTTTTTTTTGCATTGATACATGTCCCCTGGGGCAGGACCCGGATCCCCAAACCCTTTTTAGGACAATAACTTGCATATTAGCCTTTAAAATTAGCACTTTTGATTTTGAATGTTCGAGTCCCATAGACTTTAATGGGGTTCTAAAGTTCGCACAAATTTTAGGTCCGTTCGCAGGTTCTGGTGCGAACCGTACTGGGGGGTGTTCGGCTCATCCCTAACACAAACACACAATAAACCTGTTACATTTTAGCTCACACTTAAATGCTTTGAGCTATTTTGCAAAGAAATATGGGCAAAAACATCTCTCTAAAGCTGGTAGAGACATCCCCAAAAAGACTTGCAGCTGTAATTGCAGTGAAAGATGGTTCTACAAAGTATTGACTCAGGGGGGCTAAATACAAATGCACGCCACACTTATCACATATTTATTTGTAAAAAAAATTTAAAAACAACATTTATTATTTTCCTTCCACTTTCATTTTGTGTTGTTCTATCACATAAAATACATTTATGTTTGTGGTTGTAACATGACAAAATGTGGAAACTTCAAGGGGTATGAATACTTTTTCAAGGCACTGTATATATAGTCCTGTAAAATCATTTATGTTGCCTCCTGCACAAACATGAAATTGTGCTGTAAGATTTGGCAGTCACCATAGATGGTCAAATATCTTGCAGCCACAAATCTGTTAGGGAGAAGCATTGGGCAGCTCAATCTACGAAAGCTTCCAGCTGAAAATACAAAACTCCTAAATAGGAAGATGTATGATTTGTAATTTTAAGCGCACACATTTCTTTACAAGAATGATCCTTTCGTCATTTTTGTATGACAGAAATGGTTGTTCAAGTTCCCTTACATTATAATATTTTTTCCTGGACTTGTTGTTCATTTATCATATAAACATTACACAAATGATTGATGTCGATCAGATACACAATGCTGTAAAGCTGCTTGTATTCCCATTCCAAGCCCTTCATGGGATTGTAATTTCCAGTAGTCCTGGAATTGCTGGGAGAGGTAATCACGCATGAAAAATTATTATTGTTTTACTTGTACATGTCTGGACTCAACCCCCCCGTCCTCTTTTAATTCATGCCTACGGCCTCATTGAATGCCCCAACAGAGGAGATCAAAAGACAATTTTCACACTTTCATCATTCCAATCTAGCAGAGATCCCCATTCATTATTCATGACAAAATGGAGGCCCCAGCAAAAAAAAAAAAAGAAGGGGAACACTCCCACAATGTTTAGCAAGTATTGGCAATGGCTTCCATTACAGCTTTATTTAAAGGCATTTAATGTGTGTCAGCCGCAATACACAAATAAAATGTTAACCTGCCAGAAATGCCTATATTTTGCTATGGCCTTGAGAAGCTTTGCTTCGGGCTATGTCCTCATCATTGGAGGGCAGCAGATGTGAAGGGCCCACTGGGAGTTGGTGTTTGGAATTTCATCAGCTTTCATGGGTGACCTCGTCTTTTCACGTTGGCTGATAGCCATGATAAATCATCTTTACAACAAACTCTAATTATCGTTTCTGTGGCCTGGGTGCCTCTTAAAAACACAATCCTTACACTTTCCTTTATTGGTTTGTAGGATCCTGAGCGGAAGACTTCTGAGTGGATTGTCCTCACTGATGTCCCTAGAGGTTCCTCCATGTAAAACTATGGCGAAATTGGTGTGAATTCAGGAGTTTAAGCACTCTATTATGTTATAACAGAGCATAGGCTGGCCTGAAATTTAATTCTGCACAAGATGAAATTTGATTAGACCTGAATTAAGCCACAGCCTCTTGATGTAGTTGTATCAATTAATACAATAATACCTTAATGATTAGTGTTTGGCAGAATTTTATGGATTAAAGCCCAGATTTCCCCAGGGTATATTAACTCAGATAATGCTGTTTTAGGTCATTTAAATGTAAAAATCATTAGGAAATTCTAAACAAAATGTGTTTACAAGTCAGCAAGGGGAATTGAAGCCACAAGTAAGGGTTAGGGTCACTGATGACTCATAAATAATATATATTTATGCACACACACACACACACACACACACACACACACACACACACACACACACACACACACATGCTAAAAGGGAGGCAAAAAAATTAAATAAAAAAAATATATACACACACCTATTTACTGTACATACACGCACTAACACATTTTAATTTATATTTATATATATATATATATATATATATATATATAGTAAAGTTGGGGGGTTGTTTAGCTCAAGTGTAGCTCTCACTAGAGAACAGTCCACACAAATGAGTTCCATTTCAGGGCTTGTTGGCCCACTTTTATTAAAAGAAAGATCAAAGTTCCAGAAATGAAAGCAAAGTGTTTCCCTCACAGGGGGTTTTCACCATCAGCACCAAATAACCACATATTCAGCCTCCCGGCTTAAACATGCAACATTGCAAACAAAATACCAAGCCACCTGTCTCTCTTTAGCAGCACCACTGCTCAGTCTCCCATGTGGAGCCCTCCTGACTCCCGTCAGCGACCTCAGGCTTGGGTCTCTGGCTTTCACAGTGCAGACCTGCACTCCTTGTCTTCTCCCGTGCAATCCTGGATTCCTTGGGAGGGTGGAGCCCAGAACCTTGGTCAGGTGTCTACAAATAGCCCAGCACACACCTGACCAGTTTGTGAGCTGGTGGATCACAAAATCAGGACCAAGGACTAGGGTTGTCATCCTACCCGGATTGCTACGAAGTCTCCGGGCTCCAGGTCCCAAATCTGATTTTCCTAAACAATGAGGAAACTCCCATATAAGCAAACCACCTGGATGAGAACCCTGTGTCCTCCCCCCCTACCCCCTTTAAAATAAATATGCATATGCATTTCAGATGACTGACTCAAAGCATTGGAGTTAGAGGATTAGAATGACAGGGTATTCGGCAGCGTACATAATTTATGCAAATTAACTGGTTATGTGGTACAAAGAAGCCCCTAGCAGTTCTACAGCTTGCATAGTGGTAGAAAAAAATTGTGTATAGCCAGGGTATGTTTGAGTACCTAATGACACTTACAGCATCACAGACATACAGTATATTTGTTGATGCATTCATTCATTCATTCATAATCTCACTTCTATGGTGACATACACTCACTAACAGCTTTTGTGTAAAAATATTGAAATGAGAAAAACAGGTCTCAATCGCGATTACTCGCCTCCTCCCCGCTGCACCTACATAAACTTGCAAAGTGCACTGAATGATTCGGAAATTTACTGCCCTGAAGGCTGTCCGAGTGTGCCTACATGTCTATAGGCAGCCTTACTTTGGCTACAGGTGGGCATAGGTGTCCCTGATAATACATGGGGAGACAACCTGCCATCCTCTTTTGGCACCAGGACCCAACATGTTCTCATATGACTCGCCTTACAGGCAGAAACCACATAATTGGGTCAATCACATGGTGATTTTACAAAATGTTCTTATGTCAGAAGTCACGTGCTCATCACCGCCCTCTAGGGCAGCCTCCCTCAACCAAGGTTCCCCTTGAGGCTGCTAGGAGGTTCTTTGAGTGGAGAGAAATTGTGATTCCATCTCCTACCTACACGGATACTACTAACTTTCCTGTTTGCTTTTCTTTTCTGTTAATTTTAATAATATAAGGTTTCAAGATTATTGACAAAACTGTTGTATTACAGTGCAGGATGGTAAAAACATTGATCTGCCAGTATGTCAAGTATGCTGGGTATGCCATTTTATTATTATAAACAGGTATCAAGTCCTGGGGAAAAAAGTGTGGGAACTCCCACCCAAAGTGCACTCCCCCACCAAAAAAAAAAAATGATACGCTCATATGCACGAACGCTTCAAAAGTGGTATTTTTCATCCAATTTTCGTATTGTGTGTATGAAGCTTAACTGTTAGTACATAAAATTAAAAAAAAACAATCCTAAATAAACATAAATACGGTAATTCTCTGAATAATCAGCATTCATTCAATTGTGCTTCCATGCAAATGTGAGCATTATGTTCTGATCTTTATTGGGGAATGTTATTTTGTATATAGAGTGTTTATGTGGTGAGTTTACACTTTTCATTGAACAGAGTTTGGATAACACAGGGTTAAACGGAAAGGTCATAAATGAACTGCACATTATCTGGGCAGAATGCTTGGGGAGATAGTGATGTGTTCCTGCTTAGGAGATGTATGTTAGCTTGGGCGGCTGCAAACTCTGCAGGGCTCCAACACACACTCGCTGCTATTCCAACCCTTCACATATTTCCACATAAACTTGCCTCCTGGCATTAAACTTTGCCAGGTATTGTGCTCAGCTTACCACCCCAAACTGATATTCCTCCCTCAGCTCACCTCTCTCCCTGCATGTCCTGTGAGCAGAATAGTTGTGCTCCTCCTCTGGGTTCTCTCATCATATGGCACTGAAGATAGAAGAGGGGGGGGGGGGGATTCGGAGACAGAAAATCAGGAGGGGCCGACGGGGAGGAGCGCATCACGAGGTCTGACCAAATACAATCTCTTAGCAGCAGGGACCTGATCTACCCGTCAGCTAGCTGTGATTGACAGGTAGATCAAAGCGGAAGCTGTCAATGGGCCCCCTACTGGCAATGCCTGAATGGTCAGGTGTGGTGCACTTACTATTGCGAGCTGTGTCGGCAGCTGCTGGTGTAGCACCTGCCACACAGCTCGCATACTTCAAAGTCTTGCAGGACACGGCTGATAATGGGAACGGAGTTCCTGTTGTGGAAAAAGTACAGGAACTCCGTTCCCATGCGTTCCCGCAGGACTTGAGCCCGATTATAAATAAATCTACAATTTATGGATCATGCTAATGTACTGAGGAATTTAGGTATAACGGATTGCAGGCGTTTGCCAAGACCTATACAATATTTTAAGGGTTCCTGACAAAAAATGTACTACTTCAAAGAAAAAAAAAAAAAAAAAACAACACACCTTACCATGCCTCTTACTAAATGCCTCAGACTGTCTACTTTCCAAAAAGGGGTTATTTGGGGGGAATTTGTACTGTCCTGGTGTTTAGGACCTCAAGCAATGAGTTGAGGCTGTCAGTACATCAGAATTGATACATTTTCAAATATATACAGTGAGGGAAATTATTATTTGATCCCTTGCAGACTTTTTAAGTTTGCCCACTTACAAAGAAATGAAGGGCCTATCATTTTTATCATGTGTGTATTTTAACCACTTCAGCCCGGAAGATTTTATCCCCTTCCTGACCAGAGCACTTTTTTGTGATTTGGCACTGAGTCGCTTTAACCGACAACTGCGCGGTCATGCGACATTGCACCCAAACAAAACTGACGACCTTTTTTCCCCATGAATAGAGCTTTCTTTTGGTGGTATTTGGATCACCTCTGCGATTTTTATTTTTTGCGCTATAAAACAAAAAACAGAAGAAGAAGAGCGACAATTTTGAAAAAAAAAAAAATATATAATAGAAAAAAAAAAAAAAAAAAAAAAAAAACGCAATATTTTTTACTTTTTGCTATAATAAATATCCCCCAAAAAGATATAAGAACAATTTTTTCCCTCAGTTTAGGCCGATATGTATTCAACATATTTTTGGTAAAAAATAAAAAAAATAATCGCAATAAGCGTTTGCGCAAAAGTTATAGCGTCTACAAAAACAAGGCATAGTTTTTATGGCATTTTTTTTTTTTTACTAGTAATGGTGGCGATCTGCGATTTTTAATCGGGACTGCGACATAATGGCGCACACATTGGACACATGACACATTTTTGGGACCATTGGCATTTATACAGCGATCAGTGCTATAAAAATGCACGATTACTGTAAAAATGTCACTGACAGGGAAAGGGTTAACACTAGGGGGCGATCAAGGGGTTAATTGTGTTCCCTAGTGTGTGCTCTGACGGTGGGAGGGGACTGTGTAGGGGAGATGACAGATCGCTGTTCATACTCTGTATGAAAAGAAGATCTGTCTCTTCTCCCCTAAGGCTACTTTCACACTGGAGCGGTGGGGGCGCTGGCGGTAAAGCGGCGCTATATTTAGCGCCGCTTTACCGGCGTTTTAGCGGCGCATTGCGGCCGCTCGCGGGGTGTTTTTACCCCCCGCGAGCGGCCGAAAAAGGGTCAATACCGCCCGCAAACCGCCGCTGTAGCGGCGTTTTGCGGGCGGGTTCGGCGCGCTCCCCCATTGTTTTCAATGGGAGCGGGCGCTATAGGAGCGGTAAATATACCGCTCCTATAGCGAGCCAAAGATGCGGCTTGCAGGACATTTTTGAGCGTCCTGCAAGCGCACCGCTTCAGTGTGAAAGCCCTCGGGCTTTCACACTGAAGGAACAGCAACAGCTGTTTCGGGTCGGTTTGCAGGCGCTATTCTTAGCGCAATAGCGCTTGCAAACCGCCCCAGTGTGAAAGGGGCCTAAGAGAGCTGGAAACTGTGTGTTTACACACATAGATCCCGGCTCTCTGTGTATCAACAGCGATCGCGGGAGCCCGGCGGTCATTATCACCGCCGGGCTCCTGTGATCACTCGCATCGGCTCGGGGGGCGAGCAGCGGGCATGCGCCCCTAGTGGCCACAGGGCGAAGCGACATAACATAACGTCGTTTTGCCCCCAGCCGTGCCATTCTCGCGCACTACAACTGCGGCGGCTGGTCGGCAAGTGGTTAATAATAAAAACCCGTTTCTATTAAAAAAATCATATACAGTAAAACCGTTCCAGAAACATGCTTGTAATCCAGCGCACTTGTATATTAAAGCAAATGTCCCCATAAGAAATAATGGAAACTCAAATGATTCGTTCCACAACCATTTATTCATAGGTCCTTCAGTTTATAGTCCGTATAAAAAGATTATAGCAATGTGATAGGTTGTGTAACCATAACATGTCCATCCACAAATGGAAGCCTCCACAAGGGGATTAGAAGCAAAATCCAGCAGGAGCTACAGAGTATTAAAGAGAAGAGAGGCGCCTCTAAATGTAGCAATATGTTGCTAAATGTTGTACCTTCATTAAATGTAACCATATTGCTACACTTATAGGTGCCTCTTTTATACTCAGTTGTGACATAACGCTACTTTATATCAAGACATCGCTTGTATATCAAGTCAAATTTTATATAAAAAAAAAAAAAAAAAAAAAAACTGTTGCTTGTCTTGCAAAACACTCTCAAACCAAAGGTTTTACTGTACAAAATATATTAAAATATCTGGAAAACTCCAATATCCCAAGAGTCCTAAGTAAGCAGGGCTTTATATGGTTCTGGTCTGAATGTCTTCTAAGGGCGATAGGTCACTTGAGGGTTGATTTACTAAAACTGGAGTGTGCAAAATCTGGTGCAGCTCTGCATAGAAACCAATCAGCTTCCAGGTTTTATTATCAAAGCTTAATCACTTTCCACCTGTGCTACCGAAAGTTCGCGCGAATTTTCGAACCCTAAGTGAAAAAAAAAAAGTGACATTTTCCTTTAAATATGGTACCTGGGGGGTGTCCAAAGTATGCCTGTGAAGTGGCATGTGTTTCCCGTGTTTAGAACTGTCCTTGCACAAAATGACATTTGTAAAGGAAAAAAAGAAGCCATTTAAAACCACTTGCGGCTTTAGGTTTGATCTTAAGTAGAATCTGAACAGGTACATTATGAAGTGTAGCTCCATCCCAAAAAAATCTATTTTTAAGCTTTTTAAAAAATATAGCTCTGTGTGTGTGATGGGACTAACACACTTCAAGTCCTATAGGTGCTTCTGGGAAGAAAATATAGCTCTGTGTGTGTAATGGGACTAACACACTTCAAGTCCTATAGGTGCTTCTGGGAAGAAAATATAGCTCTGTGTGTGTAATGGGACTAACACACTTCAAGTCCTATAGGTGCTTCTGGGAAGAAAATATAGCTCTGTGTGTGTAATGGGACTAACACACTTCAAGTCCTATAGGTGCTTCTGGGAACAAAGTATAGCTCTTTGTGTGTAATGGGACTAACACACTTCAAGTCCTATAGGTGCTTCTGGGAAGAAAATATAGCTCTGTGTGTGTAATGGGACTAACACACTTCAAGTCCTATAGGTGCTTCTGGGAAGAAAATATAGCTCTGTGTGTGTGATGGGACTAACACACTTCAAGTCCTATAGGTGCTTCTGGGAAGAAAATATAGCTCTGTGTGTGTAATGGGACTAACACACTTCAAGTCCTATAGGTGCTTCTGGGAACAAAATATAGCTCTGTGTGTGTGATGGGACTAACACACTTCAAGTCCTATAGGTGCTTCTGGGAAGAAAATATAGCTCTGTGTGTGTAATGGGACTAACACACTTCAAGTCCTATAGGTGCTTCTGGGAACAAAATATAGCTCTGTGTGTGTGATGGGACTAACACACTTCAAGTCCTATAGGTGCTTCTGGGAAGAAAATATAGCTCTGTGTGTGTAATGGGACTAACACACTTTCAAGTCCTATAGGTGCTTCTGGGAAGAAAATATAGCTCTGTGTGTGTGATGGGACTAACACACTTCAAGTCCTATAGGTGCTTCTGGGAACAAAATATAGCTCTGTGTGTGTGATGGGACTAACACACTTCAAGTCCTATAGGTGCTTCTGGGAAGAAAATATAGCTCTGTGTGTGTAATGGGACTAACACACTTCAAGTCCTATAGGTGCTTCTGGGAAGAAAATATAGCTCTGTGTGTGTAATGGGACTAACACACTTCAAGTCCTATAGGTGCTTCTGGGAAGAAAATATAGCTCTGTGTGTGTGATGGGACTAACACACTTCAAGTCCTATAGGTGCTTCTGGGAAGAAAATATAGCTCTGTGTGTGTAATGGGACTAACACACTTCAAGTCCTATAGGTGCTTCTGGGAAGAAAAATATAGCTCTGTGTGTGTAATGGGACTAACACACTTCAAGTCCTATAGGTGCTTCTGGGAACAAAATATAGCTCTGTGTGTGTAATGGGACTAACACACTTCAAGTCCTATAGGTGCTTCTGGGAACAAAATATAGCTCTGTGTGTGTGATGGGACTAACACACTTCAAGTCCTATAGGTGCTTCTGGGAACAAAATATAGCTCTGTGTGTGTAATGGGACTAACACACTTCAAGTCCTATAGGTGCTTCTGGGAAGAAAATATAGCTCTGTGTGTGTAATGGGACTAACACACTTCAAGTCCTATAGGTGCCTCTGGGAACAAAATATAGGAGCTCTGCCTGCCTGCCACGAACACACTACAAGTCCTATAGGTGCTTCTGGTAACAAAATATAGGAGCTCTGCCTGCCTGCCACGAACACACTACAAGTCCTATAGGTGCTTCTGGTAACAAAATATAGGAGCTCTGCCTGCCTGCCACTAACACACTACAAGTCCTATAGGTGCTTCTGGTAACAAAATATAGGAGCTCTGCCTGCCTGCCACGAACACACTACAAGCCATAAGACAGCTACAGCACAGGCTTCCAGTGCCGGCAGGGCGTCCATAGATGTCCTCCCGTTATTGTGCGGTGCGCTCTGATCGTCGAGGGCCAATCACAGCTGATCACGCAAGTAAACACAAGCCGGTTATCGTCTTTTTTCTCCTCATGCCGATAGCAAGAAAGCCAATAACCGGCTTATGTTACAGGGACATTGGTCCCAACAGTTCTGCTAATCAGTGCCTCATCATCAGTGCTGGCCATCAGTGCTGGCCATCAGTGCTGGCCATCAGTGCCTCATCATCAGTGCTGGCCATCAGGGCCGCCTACCAGAGCCCATCAGGGCCGCCTACCAGAGCCCATCAGGGCCGCCTACCAGAGCCCATCAGGGTCGTCTACCAGAGCCCATCAGGGCCACCTACCAGAGCCCATCAGGGCCGCCTACCAGAGCCCATCAGGGCCGCCTACCAGAGCCCATCAGGGCCGCCTACCAGAGCCCATCAGGGCCGCCTACCAGAGCCCATCTGGGTCGCCTATCAGTGCCACATATCAGTGCAGCCTCATCAGTGCACATCTGTGAAGGAGAAAAATTACCTGTTTGCAAAATTTTATAACAAAAAAAAATGTTGTTCCTTTTTTTGTTTCTTTAACAGAAAGTAAAAACCCAGTGGTGATTAAGTACTACCAAAAAAAGCTCTATTTGTTAAAAAAAAAAAAAAGATAAAAATTTTGTGTGGGTACAGTGTTGCATGACCACGCAATTGTCATTCAAAGTGCGACATCGCTGAAAACTGGCCTTGTCAGAAAGGGGGTATAATAGCCCAGTAAGCAGGTGGTTAATTGAACAGGCTGAAGTTAGAAGCTGATTGGCTACCATGCACAGCTACACCAGATTCTGAGTGCTCAAGTTTTAGTAAATTAACCCCTTGGTATCAGAGTGTCCGGACCTTTGCACATTTGAAAAAAGCAATAAGACCATTTGTGCATCCCACATCCATTCTTCGTGTGCACACATATGCTACAACTGGGCAGTGATTTCAGTGATTAAATTGTTACCGTGTGAAAAGTCTTCCGCTGGCAGTTCTTTTTTGCGGCCAATTTTGTTTCTCTGTGGTCTTCTAGCACGAATGACTTGTGGAGACTCAATTAATTTTAGTACAGGGCACTTGGCAAGACCCACCCCTACTATTCTGCATTGTGTAGTCAGCAAGTTTATAAAGACACATCAGGAAGGCTTCACCACTGGAGTCTTTTCAGGTCCTCTGTTTAAAAAGAAACCCTTTAAAGAGCATCTGCTGGGACACTGATTCTTTGAAGTAATGACTGTCTGGTTATCTGTGATGGAGACTCCTGAGGCTTAGAGATAACATATTTATTGAGAGAATAACATTAATGCGCGAGGATCACTTTCAGCCAGCTCAAGAAATAAAATGGCTTTATCTGGTGTAATAGCTGTTGTGGAAGTTAATGTTTCACTTTATTTCAGACACTTGCCACAGATAAGACGCCTTGTGTTGCCCCAATGGCTCAGCGGGAGAAGTTTTCTTTTCTCACCGGGGAATTAACAGGGATGTTAATTCTCTCCTGGGCCCGAGTCTAATGTCAATTCTTGTTTAAGTAGACAAGATAAACAGATCACATCGGTTTTATTAATTGTGTTTGTAGAAGAAATTAATCTGCACATTGAGCTGTACAAGGCAAGCTGAACATTGATGATAACAGGGACTGGAGGTGTTGGACAGGGAAATGAGCAGTTTACATGGTGTACACCCAGCAGTGATAAGGTGATGGAAAAGGTTCTCATGTTCAGAGAGAGGAGCAGAGCTGTAAATGGGGCAAAGCCTCGCAACTTTAGGAAGTATTATGTAAAAAGATGGCTGCACGTCTGAGGGGCTGGTTTGGGTCCTTTAGGCCCATAGGTCTGGTAATGCTATCAGAGAAGCAAAGAATGGCAGCCGCTCATATTAGATCACTAGCACTGGAAGGGTGCATATGAACAGGGCAGTATACTAAACAATAATAAAAGAAAATTACCCAATAGTGCCCCGGCGTTGGTGTCAGCGGGGAGGAATAGTGCCCCGGCATTGGTGTCGGCGGGGAGGAATAGTGCCCCGGCGTTGGTGTCGGCGGGGAGGAATAGTGCCCCGGCGTTGGTGTCAGCGGGGAGGAATAGTGCCCCGGCGTTGGTGTCAGCGGGGAGGAATAGTGCCCCGGCGTTGGTGTCAGCGGGGAGGAATAGTGCCCCGGCGTTGGTGTCAGCGGGGAGGAATAGTGCCCCGGCGTTGGTGTCAGCGGGGAGGAATAGTGCCCCGGCGTTGGTGTCAGCGGGGAGGAATAGTGCCCCGGCGTTGGTGTCAGCGGGGAGGAATAGTGCCCCGGCGTTGGTGTCAGCGGGGAGGAATAGTGCCCCGGCGTTGGTGTCAGCGGGGAGGAATAGTGCCCCGGCGTTGGTGTCAGCGGGGAGAAATAGTGCCCCGGCGTTGGTGTCAGCGGGGAGGAATAGTGCCCCGGCGTTGGTGTCAGCGGGGAGGAATAGTGCCCCCCAATTAGTGTCAGTAGGAAGAATAGTGCCCCATCATTGTCAGTGGGAGGAATAGTGTCTTGTTTCAGTGAAAGGAGAAGTGTTGGGCTGGATAAAGACATGTAAAAGGGTCACATTCGGCCCCCAGACTGCAGTTTGGAGACCACTGATCTAGATAGTTAAACCATTTTAAGATTTAAGCAAAAACGTTTTTTGCTGCACACATTTGCAGCCACTCTGCTGCATCAGGACACCTCTGCAAAGTGTGGCACCTGGAATGGAAAAGAAAGCGTAGCACTTAAAAATAAAAATCAATAATATAATTCATGACAAAACATTTGATCGATCAGCATTGAGTCCATTTAAGGGGTCTTCATATATGGAAGGAAAGATAGACCATCACCATCACCCAATAGTACTGACTCTTTCCATCAGTGTATGGGGTATACACTTTTAAATGTACTGAATATCGGCACCATCGATCGTTCCTACAAACACCGTTTCACTCCACAGGCCCACGATCTGCATCACAAGTCCCAAGATTCACCCAAGGTTTTGTCACCAAAAGTGCATCAGTGGCGTGCATCAGGATGCACTTTTGGTGATGGAACGTTGGGTGAAGCTTGGGACGTGTGATGCAGATCGTGGGCAGTGATGTGGCGGCCATCTTGGTGGATTGAAACGCTGGACGTTTCCACATGCCTGTTTTACCTACATTAAATGTGACTGGATCCATTTTTATCTTCAATAAATTGGTTTGTATCGATCATTGTGCAATCCTTTCTATTTTTATATATATGTGGATGCTGGAGCTTGCCTGCAGTAGGTCTTTTCTGGATGTGGAGTGATTTCCTTACCCATAATGGTCTTACATGAGGTGGAGCAGCTTTTTTTTTTTTCTTTCAAATAATTTTATTGGTGTCAAAGAAACATACAAAGTAATGAGACATTCGCTGTTACAGGATATGATGTAACATTATACAACAATACACAGAGCGAAAGGTTACAACTGGTGCAAAACGGGTAAAGAGAATGAGACAAAAAACACTGTGCCAGTCGAAGCATTATTGAAACTCAAACGATACGCAAAACACATAAGCAAGTGCAAAACCGGGACCAGGGTCCCAACAAAGAGTTACATGAGGTTGAGGGGAAGCTCTGCTGGAGTAACGGTGGTTACAGCAAGGGTCATTCAGGGGTAAGTATAGGTTACTTTATTGGGAGGAGTAAAGCCGGAGAGTGAGATAAAGCGTGGAGAGAGGGGGACAGGAGGGGGAGTAGGAAGTAGTAGTTAAGGGGAGAAGAGTGGGAGGGATAGAAAGGGGGGGGGGTGACCAGGGGGGGAGGAGAGGGCTTGACCAGGAGGCTCGCACGGGTGTGGTAAGGTTTAAATTTACGGTAAGTTCAAATTAGATTAGAGGGGGCTCAGGGAGGTAGAGCAGCTTTAACCGCATGTGGAGTGGAACAGTGTTTGTAGGAACGATCGATGGTGCCGATATTCAGTACATTTAAAAGTGTATACCCCATACACTGATGGTAATGGTCTATCTTTCCTTCCATATATGAAGACACCTTAACCACTTGCCGCCCGCCCTATAGGCAAATGATGGCAGCAAAGTGGTTTCAAAATCCTGACCGGGTGTCATATGACGTCCTCAGGATTTTGAGCCGCAGCTGCTCCTCTGACAGGGGGGGGGGTCTGTGCTGATCGATTATCAGCGCAGCCCCCCCGAGAATGCCCACACTGGACCACCAGGGACACCACCAGGCCACCAGGCATGCCCAGGTATGCCACCCTAGACCACCAGGGATGCCAGTCAGTGCCCACAATATATGCCAATCAGTGCCCACAATGGGCATCACTGATTGGCATGCATTATTGTTTGGCACTGATTGGCATCCATCAGTACAATACAATGCCAACTATCAGTGCCCACCCGTGCCACCTATCAGTGCCCATCCGTGTTGCCCATCAGTGCCACATATCAGTGCCCATCAATGCCACTTCATTGGTGCCACCTCATCGGTGCCCATCAGTGCAGGAGGAAACTTACTTATTTACAAAGTTTTGATACTGAAACAAAAAAAAACATTTTTTTTCAAAAAAGTGTTTTTTTTTTTTTTTTATTTGTTTAGCAAAAAATAAAAACCAACCAATCAAATACCACCAGAAAGCTCTATTTGTGGGGAAAAAAATTATAAAAATTTCATTTGGGTACACTGTAGCACGACCGTGCAATTGTCATTCAAAGTGCGACAGCGCTGAAAGCTCAAAATTGGTCTGGGCAGGAAGGTGTTTAAGTGCCCAATATGGAGGTGGTTAAATGGACTCTATGCTGATTGATCAAATGTTTTTTGATGAATTTTATTTTTAAGCGCTACACTTTCTTTCTTTACCATTTCTTTCAATTGTACCACGCAATCTAGTGTTAGCAGCTTTTTATTTTTAGTATTTTATTATTTGTATCTGGTGCAACAAATCCCTGTACTAAAAAAGTGTGGCACCTAACTTAATTTGATGCAGAAACACAAGAAGTTTTTAACTGTCTTGAGCAAGTCTGAGTGTAAGGCCCCTTTCACACTGGGGCGGTTTGCAGGCGTTATTGCGCTAAGAATAGCGCCTGCAAACCGACCCGAAACAGCGGTTGCTGTTTCTTCAGTGTGAAAGCCCGAGGGCTTTCACACTGAAGCGGTGCGCTTGCAGGACGCTCAAAAATGTCCTGCAAGCCGCATCTTTGGCTCGTATATTTACCGCTCCTATAGCGCCCGGTCCCATTGAAAACAATGGGGGAGCGCGCCAAACCCGCCTGCAGCGGCGGTTTGCGGGCGGTATTGACCCTTTTTCGGCCGCTCGCGGGGGGGTAAAAAACACCCCGCGAGCGGCCGCAATGCGCCGCTAAAACGCCGGTAAAGCGGCGCTAAATATAGCGTCGCTTTACCGCCAGCGCCCCCGACGCTCCAGTGTGAAAGTAGCCTAATGATGTATTCGTCAGTGTACTACCCTACCTATGTGCACCCTTAAAATGTAATGAAAAGGAAAAAAAAAAAAAAAAGAATAAAAAAAAAAAAAAAAACGACGGACACTATCCACTGCTCTACTGACACGGTCCATCCATAATTGTTAGCAACCCCTCCACCCCCAACCATAGCACTGTGAAAAAAACGTATATGAAAAATAATGAAGTCATGAAAAAAAAAAAAATAATAAAACAAAGTACAGACACCATCCACTGCCCTCACAGAATTTTTGTAAAAAAAAACAAAAATAAAATTGTAAAAAAGAAAATAAATTAAAAACAAAATTGACACTGTCTATTGCTTTACTGACACTATCCACTGCCCTACTGACACCATTCTGCACATACTACCCACAACCCAATACTCCACACTCTTCTCCTGCGCATACTACCCACTGTCATATACTCCGCACTCCTCTCCCTTAGCTGATCATCATATTAGTGTCACTGTTGATGTCAGTTAGTCAGTTAAGCCAGCTATAGACGATTAGAAAAATTTCATTATAAAAATCTGGTCACCTTAACCTACACTATCATCCAAACCACAAATGTTTTGGCTGAAGTTGGGATTTGTTGTTCAGACTTTGCTAGACAAATCAGAGCTGAAGCTGAATTTGCAGTAAATGTCATTGCAGTGCTGTAGAGGAAGCAGGAACACGAGTATGGAAACACCTTTGGAACAGTTTGTGCTTTATGTAAATTGTAAGACAGACCAGCAGTCTTGGGAGCTCCAAATTCTGTGATAGATCACAATAACAGCAATGGTATGGATCTAAAAGGCAGGTAATGTATATGTAATAGAGTAGTGTACAAAATGTAGCCAAGAAGCAAATCCTTAAGGTGAAGGTGAAAAGCACCTACAGCCTCCTAACATACAAGGAACAGAAATTTCACAGACAAGTTAAACCTTTGCCTTGTGAGCTCCACATCCATACAGTAGGTGATCATGGTACATGCACTTTTTTCAGAGCACACTGGGATCCCCAAATCCTAGAAACTCTATTCATACAGTAAATCAATCACATGATTTAAGGCTGGTCTCTGGCCTGCCTTCCACCTCTGCCAAGATAGTGAATAATAAAATCAACTGCACTTCTGTTGAAAAGAAAAGCATGGTATCATAGGAGGAGGTGGCCCTGAGCTTGGCCACAGAAACTGTAGTCGATATTTACAAAGTAGGGTGCCATGGGTTCTAGGGAGGGATCCTGTAGTACTCTGAAGATAAACCTTGAGAGGAGCCAGCCCTATGGACCTGGGAAAATCTACAAGCAAGGGAAGTGTACAGGTTTATTGTAAGACAACATGAAGGAAGGCCACTTATAAGTACTACTGTGGAGCAGCGTAGTCTGCCATTCTGTTACAAGAGCAGAAGCATCTGTTATAGCCTAATGTGTATGTGGCCTGCAGTCAGATTGTACCATTACGGGAACTTGAACCAAGATTATCTATCACCAGATATTACAGTTTACCAGCAAACTGGGTGTGAAGAGACTTGCCTGTAGGCTACAAAGTTTAAGTTTAAGCAGATCTGAAATCAAGCTTGCGTATTATCCTGGGGACTAAGACGGTGTGTTCTGATATGGAAGGGGACAGGGACTAGTATCAAAATTGGGAAAAAGAAAAGCAATGGCAATTTTATGAATTTCTCAAACTCTGCTAGGAGAAAGGCTTGTGCCCATTCTATGTGAATCATTATACAGTGTGGGTAATCTGATCTCTTTAATATTTGAGGTCAGAAATTGGGTTATGACTCAACACCACACACACACACACACACACAAAAACAAGCTACTATGTTCACAGGAAGAAATAGTTTTACATAATACATGGCACTTTCCATAATAACAAAAATGAATCCATCAAAATCGCAGATGTCCAATTTTTCTAACCCTAATTCTGCATAATATAGATTTATCTTTTTATGCATGTAATTCCTCCCCTTTCAAAGTCCCTGCTGTATTATAATACACATTAGCGTACTGTTTACCATCCATAATGCTAAAGCATTAGCATTTTCAGTGAAAGGGGAAAATGCACCCAGGTTATCAGCCAGTGCTAGTTTAATAATATACATAAATCGAACCCACGAAGAAACTTGGACAGCATCTTTGCATAATTCTAATGAACGCAAGTCATCAACCGCACAAACTTCAGTAGTGCGGAATCACCTGGGGAGTTCAGATTTTCCCACCTTACATGTTCACAAACCTTATGTGCTTCAACTCTCGAAAGCTGTGTACCAACGATCTGATTATTGTACGATCGCTTCGAAAGCAGTATTTTCCGTATGATTTTCTGATCGTTTATATGGCCATAAGCCTTGAAAAAGATGGCGTACCTAACCAGACTTGATTAGTAAGAAATGATGGCTCATTCCAAAAGTGACTCTGTCATGGAAATTTGAGAGCTGTCATTATTAGCATCCTAAAAAAAAAATAAAAAAAAAAATAAATAAAAAATATATCCTTGCTTCCTGGCTGTTGTCGCTTTTTGAGTTACAGGTCCTGGAACAAGCATGCTGTAAATAAATCCACCCAAGCCAACATATCAGCATGGAAGCCGGGCAACAACAAGCCTTTTTAAAATGAATGACTAGTAACGCTCTCATGACGGGTAAAGTGAGCATGTTGCAGAAAAAATAAAATAAAAAATGCAACCAATATCAAAAAGGAATGGTAGATACACTACATTACCAAAAGTATTGGGACACCCGCCTTTACATGCACAGGAACTTTAATGGCACCCCAGTCTCAGTCCGTAGGGTTCAATATTGAGTTGGCCCACCCTTTGCAGCCATAATAGCTTCAACTCTTCTGGGAAGGCTGTCCACAAGGTTTAGGAGCGTCTATGGGAATGTTTGACCATTCTTCCAGAAGTGCATTTGTAAGGTCAAGCACTGATGTTGGATGAGAAGGCCAGGCTCACAGTCTCCAATTCATCCCAAAAGGTGTTCTATCAGGTTAAGGTCAGGACTCTGTGCAGGCCAGTCAAGTTCCTCCACACTAAACTTTCTCATCCATGTCTTTATTGACTTGTATGGTCTGCATGCACAGTATGGAGCTGGCTGTGAAGCCTTGCTGCCGGGTTTCCCTTAAAGTTGGGAACATGAAATTGTCCAAAAAAATGTCTTGGTATGCTGACACCTTAAGAGTTCCCTTCACTGGAACTAAGGGGCCAAGCCCAACTCCTGAAAAACAACCCCACACCATAATCCCCCCTCCACCAAATGATTTGTACCAGTGCACAAAGCAAGGTCCATAAAAGACATGGATGAGAAAGTTTGGGATGGAGGAACTTGACTGGCCTGCACAGAGTCCTGACCTCAACCCGATAGAACACCTTTTGGATGAATTAGAGTGGAGACTGGGAGCCAGGCCTTCTCGTCCACCTGGAAGTGTTGAATACCTGCAGCAGTCAGGGAGCAGAAAAGCCCCGGTGTTGGAAGACACAGCCTGCTAGAAAGGTGACCATACATGATCTTCTTTGCAAGTGACCCTGTGATGAAAGAGTAATTTTAACCAGCTGAGATCCGCGCTATAGCCGATTGACGGCTTCAGCGCGGATCTCATATGCCGGGACTACATCTATTGACGTCGTCCCCTACCCTGGCTCCCCGCGCGCTCTCGTGAGCGCGCAGCGGGGAAAATCTGTGTTGGCCGTGTCCCCTGGACACAGCCAATCACAGATCGCTGTAAACGGCCAATCACAGCGGCCGTTTACAGCGCGATCGCCTCCTCCAATGAGAGATGATCTCAAATGTAAACATATGAGATCATCTCTCATTGCCGGCTTTCTCTCTCCTCACACCGAGACAGCGAGTGAGGAGAGAGAGAAGCCATCTCAGTGTCAGTGAGTGAAATCCCTGAATAAAAAAACAATTGTGCCCAAAAAGTGCCCAAAAAGTGCCCACAGCCCCTATTGGTACACACAGCTAGTGCAATCTGTGCCCAGCTGTGTGCATCTTTGCCCACTTGTGCCATCTGTGCCCGCCTGTGCCCGCCTGCCCATCTGTGCCTGTCTGCAGCTTGAGATCAGTGCGCATCTGTGCCACTTCATCTGTGCCACCTCATCAGTGCCCATCAGTGCCACCACATCAGTGCCACCTCATCAGTGCCCATCTGTACCAATCAGTGCCCATCAGTGCCGCCTCATCAGTGCCCATCTGTGCCACATCGATCAGTGCCCATCTGTGCCACCTCAACTGTGCCCATCTGTGCCACCTCAACTGTGCCCATCTGTGCCACCTCAACTGTGCCCAACTGTGCCACCTCAACATTGTCCATCTGTGCCACATCTGTGCAATCAGTACTCAGTACACATCTGTGCAATCAATCAGTGCACATCTGTGCCGACTCATCAGTGCCTATCAGTGCCCACCTGTGCCACCGCATCAGTGCATATCTGTGCCCACTTGTGCCGCCTCATTAGTACAAATCTGTGCCCACCTGTGCCACCTCATTAGTGCCTATCTGTGCCCACCTGTGCCGCCTCATCAGATCACATCTGCGCTGCAAAAATGTCTAAAAGATCTTATTCCGCCGAGGAGGCATACCAAATTCTTTCCACGCCCGACGAGAGCTACGGGGAGCTCTCTATGTCGGATTCCATTTCAAATTCCGGTTCCGGAAGTGACTCATCCTCTGAGTGACTACTCAGAGGATGAAGTTGCTCGGCCCGCCAAACGAAGGCAGTGCCATCCACCAGCAGTGCAGTGCCATCTACCAGCACCGCCGTGCCATCTACCAGCACCGCAGTGCCATCTACCAGCACCGCAGTGCAAAGTCCAAGTACCAGTGGGGTGTCACCTCAGCCCCAAAGGGTTAGGACCCGATCCAGCCTTCCCTATGCCCTTCAGTACCCTTTGTGGCTTCCTCCTAATTCAGGAGAAGCCAACATTCCCCCTTTCACTGCCCAGCCAGGAGTCCAGGTGGACACGGAGAATTTTAGCCCAATCGATTTTTTTCATTTAATTTTTACGGAGGATTTGTTAGGATCAATCGTGGCCCAGTGTAATCTTTATGCCCAACAATTTATTTTGAAAAACCCAACTTCATATTATGCCCGTCCCTATGAATGGAGAGACCTAACGGTGGAGGAGTTCAAGCTTTTTTTAGGCCTCACACTCAATATGGGACTCGACAAAAAAAATCAAGTGCGTACCTATTGGTCAACCAACCCCCTCCACCACATGCCGCTCTACTCCGCTGTAATGTCCAGATCCAGGTATCAGATGATAATGAGGTTCCTACATTTCAGTGACAATTCCCAGTGCCCCCCCCCCCGAAATGACCCAAAATACGACAGACTTTACAAAATTCGGCCACTTATAAATAATTTTTCTCAAGCATTCTCCCAGCTTTTTACCCCGGACCAACATATATGTGTGGATGAGTCCCTCATAAAATTTTGCGGCAGGCTTAAAATTAAGCAATATATCCCCAGCAAAAGGGCCCGCTACGGGGTGAAGTTGTACAAATTGTGTGAACGAGCCACAGGGTACACATATTCATTTATAGTGTACGAAGGGAAGGACACCCAGCTGCAGCCCCCTAATTGCCCAGATTACTTAGGATGCAGCGGGAAAGTTGTTTGGGACCTTGCCTACCCCCTACTGGATAAAGGATACCACCTGTATGTAGATAACTTCTACACATCCCTGCCCCTGTTCCACAACCTCCACCGGATGAAGACACCAGCACGTGGCACTGTAAAGAAAAATCGGAAGGGCTTTCCTCAAAGTCTTGTGAACAAGACTTTGAGAAAAGGAGAAGCGGCAAGTTTGCGGAATAAGGAGATTCTGGCAGTGAAGTGGAGGGACAGAAGGGATGTATACATGTTGTCTTCTATCCACAATGATACGTTCGTGGAAATCCCCAGAAGGAGTGGCCCCATTAACAAACCAAAATGCATCTACGACTACAATTTGTTCATGGGGGGAGTCGACTATAACGATCAAATGATGCAACCGTACCTTGCCATAAGAAGGACATGCTACTGGTACAAAAAAGTTGCCATCTATCTTTTTCAATTGGCCTTATACAATACATTTGTACTTTACCGCAAATCCACCCAAAACCCCAAACGCTTCTTTGGCTACCAGGAGGAAGTTTTCACTGCCCTTATATTCCCAAACGGCCCACCAGTAAATATCAGGGCCGAATACCGCGGTTAAAACGACGGTAAAGTGGTATTCGGCCGCTCGCGGTGCGGTTTTAACCCCCGCGAGCGGCCGAAAAGGGGTTAAACACCCCCCGCAGAGCGCCGCCGTAGCATGGCTTTGCGGCGGTATTACCGCGGTTTCCCATTCTATTCAATGGGAAGGAGCGGTATAGGAGCGGTGAACACACCGCTCCTATCCCGCTCCAAAGATGCTGCTAGCAGGACTTTTTTTGTCATCCTGCTAGCGCACCGCTCCAGTGTGAAAGCCCGCCGGCTTTCACACTGGAGTGAATGGGGCAGGATTTTTTCATGCGGTGAACAGGCGCTATTTTTAGCGCTGCACCGCATGAAAAACGCCCCGGTGTGAAAGGGGCCTCACACATGTGGTATCGTAATACTCAGGAGGAGCGGCAGAATGTATTTTGGGGTGTGATTTGTGGTATGCACATTCCATGTGAGAGAAATAAGCTATTACAATGACAATTTTGTGAAAAAAAATTTAAATTAAATAAAATCTTAATTTTTCAAAGAATTGTGGGAAAAAAATGACAACTTCAAATAACTCACCATGCCCCTTACTAAATACCCTAGAATGTCTACTTTCCAAAAAGGGGTCAATTGGGGGGCATTTGTACTCTTCTGGCTTGTTAGGGTCTCAAGAAATGAGATAAGCCTCAGTACATCAGACATGATCTTTTTTTATCATTTGCACCATAGCTTGTAGACTCTATAACTTTCACACAGACCACATAATATCCAGAAATTTGGGTTATTTTTACCAAAGATATGTAGCAGTATAAATTGTGGCCAAAATTTATGAAGAAAAATTTCTAATTTGCAAAATTTTATCACAGAAACAAAGAAAAATTCATTTTTTTTTCAAAATTTTCGGTCTTTTTTCATTTTATAGCGCAAAAAAATAAAAAACCCAGAGGTGATCAAATACCACCAAAAGAAAGCTCTGTTTGTGGGAAAAAAGGACAAAAAAATCATTTGAGTACGGTGTTGCATGACTGAGTAATTGTCATTCAAAGTGTGAGAGCACTGAAAGCTGAAAATTGGTCTGGTCACGAGGGGGGTTTAAGTGCAAAGTAATCAGGTGGTTAAAGAAAACCTTTACCGAGACAAATACAGGTGCTGCCATTGTTTACTTGTAAAAATACTGGTTTCCTGGTTATCTCATCACCAAGTTACTGACCTGAAAAAGCATGCAGGTTAGAAAGTCAGAGTGAAGCCAAACTCCAGGTCTGCATATTTAACTAGTTCATACACCCATAAGGCTAGATGCACACTTATGAGGTGTGGGAAACGATGTGATCTGCGGCGCGTTTCCCGCACCGCATTCTAATCGCACTGCCCTTGAAATCTGATGTGGGCGTCAATACAAAGTTAACGACACCCCAAACACAGTGTGTCTGCCCTGCACTGGGTCACATGGTACAAAACAACCATACAATCTGGCTGTAAAAAAAAAAAAAAAAAAAGGAAGGTGCATGCACATCTTTGGTGCGATTTGAGTCCATTCAAAATGAATAGGCTCAATCTGCACCACACATAATCGCATGTGAATTGCACATGAAGGCAGCGTGGTTCCTGTATGATTCACAAGCAGTCTACAGAGTGAATCGAGCCTTAGTTCCATTCATTCGGTGCATCCATAAACATCAAAGCCATCAGATCACTGTGAAAGCAAATCCACAAACATTTTCAGAAGAGAGTCTAGGGTAGATCCCTGATTTTCCTTGAGGGAAGAGAAGTACCACAAGTGGCAAGACATAAAGGCTGGAATCACATTGTTGTGGAGCATTACTGAACACAAAGTAACAAGTTATTTTGTGCATACACATGCTTTGTATTATTGGAATTTTAAAGCGGAGGTCCACCCTAAAAAAATAAACAAACACATAAACACACTCCTTAAAGAGGAAGTAAACCCTAATTTGTTTCCCTGCAAAGGTAAAGCATAATGGACTACTATGCATTGCATAGTAGCCCATTATGTGTCACTTACCTGACACAGGAGCCACCGATGTCACTGCTGTCCCCTGGTGCACGGAGCCTCCATC
Source organism: Lithobates sylvaticus (assembly GCA_028564925.1). Classification (NCBI taxonomy): domain Eukaryota; kingdom Metazoa; phylum Chordata; class Amphibia; order Anura; family Ranidae; genus Lithobates; species Lithobates sylvaticus. The sequence continues at coordinate 78,169,190 of CM053038.1, forward strand.
TTCCTTCCGGGTATCCCTGCTCCGGCGCTGTGAGTGGCCAGAGCAGCGATGACGTCACTCCGGCGCATGCGCATGGGAGCCGTAAGTGACGTCATGTTTGCCTTCAATTGCGGCGGGCCCAGTGAGCCTGCGCCGTAGACAGCGGTGCCGCTATTTCTGTAAATATCTCCTAAACCGGTCAATCCGGTCGACGGATTGGCCTCGGGGGGGCGACATCACGGGCTCACTGGACAGGTAAGTGTCCTTATTAAAAGTCAGCAGCAACAGTGTTTGTAGCTGCTGACTTAAAAAAATAAATAAATAAAAATTGCGGCTAAAACACCACTTTAAATGAACTGTCACCACACCACAAAGCAACATACAAAATAACAGTGAATACATCTGCACTCCAGGACAACCATGGCATGATTGCATCATTGTCACAACACACAAGTGTGCATGGGGCCTGAAGATCCTGAAGTGACCTTCTGCGCACTTTAGACCCCTTTCACACTGGCATCGCTCTGCGTTAGCGGTAAAGCGCCACTAGTTTTAGCGGCGCTTTACTATTGTTTTAGCGGTGCTTTTTGGCCACTAGCGGGGGACTTTTAACTCCTGCTAGCGACCGAAGAAAGGGTTAAATGTGCCCGAAAAGCGCCGCTGCCGAAGCGATTTGCAGGCGCTTCAGCAGCGGTGCCCATTCATTTCAATGGGCAGGGGCGGTGGAGGAGTGTTGTATACACTGCTCCTAAACTGTTCCAAAGATGCTGCTTGCAGGACTTTTTCCAACATCCTGCAGGTACACTGGGGCTGCAGGAGAGGCATTTTTCAGGTGCTATTTTTAGCCCTTTAGCACCTGAAAAATGCCCCTAGTGTGAAAGGGGTCTTACTGCTATATACTAGATGGGGCGGGGAGCCGCGGTGACGGTAAAGCAGCGCTATATTTAGCGCTGCTTTACAGCCGTTTTCCCGCGGGTTTCGGCCGCTCGCAGAGCGCTGCCGTCCCATTCAAATCAATGGGAAGGAGCGGTATAGGAGCGGTGAACACACCGCTCCTATACCGCTCCAAAGATGCTGCTAGCAGGACTTTTTTTGCCGTCCTGCTAGCGCACCGCTCCAGTGTGAAAGCCCGCCGGCTTTCACACTGGAGTGAATGGGGCCGGATTTTTCCAGGCGGTATACAGGCGTTATTTTTAGCGCTGTACCGCCTGAAAAACGCCCCAGTGTGAAAGGGGCCTTAGAGGGTCTATTCAGCAGCACCACAAAACACGGCAGTCTGTTTCATAGGCTGCAGTAATGGGCAGTAAAAACGCAGATGTAATATCAGCCTTAAGCTGGATACACACTATACAATTTTCTTTAGGATTTTTTTCCTTTAGATTCAAACCATATGATAGGAGGTCAAACCTAAACACTTTAAAATTGTATGCAGTCAGGCAGGCTCTTGCACTACAAAGTTGAAGGTAAATCTAAAAGGAAATCAAACAACAAAAGTTGTATAGTGTGTATCCAGCTTTTTCCATTCACACCTCTTGTAATGTTCATGCACTTTACAATAAGACATTCCTTTCATTTTTCTGTGGCGCTGAATGAGCCTCAATGTGCAATAAACCACAATTCCATTAGACAATGCGATACACATTCATGATGTTTTGCTGAAGGGCAGGTATGTACTTTACCACTGTATGAGGGTTTTGTGTTATCAATGAGAATTAACGCACATATGTCACAATAACATGTACACATAGGTATAAATAGAGCCTTGCTCTGTTCATTGCACATTTTTCATTTTAGAAAAGGTGCAGGTTCTGCTCACACAAATTTGGTATACGTGTATATCAAAATGGACAACATAAACCTTAATACAATCACAAAATGCAAACAACAACAATGACTGTGTAAATAGGATGTATAGCAATTAGCGTTAAATCTCCAGGTGAAACAATTTCAGAGGGGCACTCACATGACCACAGGGAATTGGTGGCTGACCGTCCTCTGCAGTTCATCATCCATACAGGTCACGCACATGCCTCAGTGATGGTAGGGTGAGGATCACAGGCCCCCGGGTTTAGTAACAGTGGGGTTACAGGCGCTAGGTTCAGCATTGGTGGGGGGACGGGCCCTCAGGTTCAGCATTGGTGGGGGGACAGGCCCTCAGGTTCAGCATTGGTGGGGGGACAGGCCCTCAGGTTCAGCATTGGTGGGGGGACAGGCCCTCAGGTTCAGCATTGGTGGGGGGACAGGCCCTCAGGTTCCGCAGCGTTGAGGTGACGGGCCCCCAGGTTCAGCATTGGTGGGGGGACAGGCCCCAAGGTTCAGCAGTGTTGAGGTGACGGGCCCCCAGGTTCAGCAATGGTGAGGTGATGGGCCCCCATGTTCAGCAATGGTGGGATGGGGATCATAGGCCCCAGTTTAAAGGCCCTTAAATTGAGGGGCCATTACTTAGCGCCAGGAGTCTCCCCTCAGGCAGACAGTCCATGGACTCCATTCACACACAGTTCTTATGTCAGAGCAGAAGAGACACACAGAGGTTGTTTTTGTCAATGTCTTCTCTTTACATTGAAATAAAGTTGCTTCTTATGCTCAGCTTTGCACTGATTGCCACTGCCGATGCTTTCAATTTACCTCAGAGTCATCCATTGCTTTGTATCAAGGTACTGCAGTTCAATTATTTAAATGCCCAGGGGAACACATACCAGGGCCAACAGCACTTCCTCAATCCTCGGGGGCTGTTCACAATATGGGGGGGGGGGGGGTCACATCTTGGTGTGTTCAGCCGTCCTCCCAGGAGTAAAATGAGGAGTCTGTGTCCCTCTGCTCACCACACAGCAATTACCTCAGGTGTTCCCACCATCCAGCTGCTCTCCTGTGATTGGTTGAGAGAAGCCTTCCCCAGGCTGCATTTCCCTCACAGGTACCAATTCCAGGTAACAGAGCTCAGGGACAAACCTGAACTGTGTGAGGAAAGTAAGAAGTCAATGTCCACTATTCACCATTGTAGTGTCAGGAGCACAGACACAGGTGTGTGTGATATGACAGCTGCGCACAGTCTTATAATCAGTAGGATGAATAAATCCTTTTAGGAGTAGCAGAAGTTTAGCTCTTCAGACTTATGGCCCATAAACACGATCCGAAAACGACAGATTGACCATTTCTTTTTTTTTTTTATTGCATGCTAGTCGCATATTGAAAATGAAGAGTTTACTAAAGTTACGAAAATTCTTGTACGACAGAATAAAAAAAAAATGATGTCATGTATTGTAGTGTATTCCTATTGTTTATTCGGACGACAACTGTACTGATTAAGCGAAAATCATATGAGAAAAATGTTCATGTTTGTCCGATCGAATAATATTGGATGAACTGTAGTGATCGTCTCTCGAAAGCTCTGTACTAACAATCCGTTTATCGTACAATCGCTCGTAAAAAAATTTTTTTGTCCGATTTTCGGATTGTGTGTACGGGCTATTAGGCCCGGTTCAGACTGCTGCGGTGCGGGAGATCGCATATGATTTGCACCGCACTGCAGTTCAAATCATATACGATCTCTGTGCGATGCAAATTCAGCCATACAGATAGTATGGCTGAATTCACATCGCATTCGGCCCAAACTCGCACAGGACCCTTTTTTTCGGTCCGCAGCAGAATCGGATCGCATGGTGTTCTCACCATGCGATCCGATTCCTGTCCGAGTTTGCAGATCGCACTGCGATATGCGAGCTGATATGGGGGTGTCATTAACATTTCACTGACACTCCCAGCAGCTCGCATAGGCCAGTGTGAACTGCCGGCAGGAGACATGCCGTGCAGGAACCCGCAGTAGATTCGCAGCATTCCCGCACCGCAGCAGTCTGAACCCGGCCTTAGGGCCTGTTCACACCAGAACAAAAACGCACACATAAAACCATTGCGTTCACATGCGTTTTTTCTTTTTTTTTTTATCACACAAGGTCCAACCAGTCAGATAAAGGATAAAGGATAAACAGCAATTATCACAGAGCAGTCAGGCACAGTACAAGCAGTTCAGATGAACTCACACGATTTCACTCCCGCAAGTCAGTCCCGATTTCACAGACATCTTTACGGGTCTCTGCACAGATGTCAATGGAAAGCGCACCCTGAAATCGCAAAAAGTAGTACAGAAACTACTTTTTGAAATCGGTGCGGCGCTGAAAATGCAGCGTAGCACCGATTAGGATGGTGCCATTGCCGGCAATTGCCGCCGATATGACATGTCAAATTGCATGTCAAAACGCACCAATGTAAACCAGAGTTAAAACAGGCACAGCGCAAGTTGAAAAATAAGCAAATGACTCTGACCAATTCCGGCACAGACGTTTTTGTATGGGTTGCGACTCCTTTTTGTCCTAAATATTTAATGAAAGGAACCCTTTAATGAAATGCGTTTACATACGTTTGTGAACGTTGCCTTGCAAACAAATGCAGCCTGCTCTACTTTTCTCAAAGGCATGTAACCGCAATGCAATGGTGTGAGTTTCATTCACTGTCATTGGTAAGGATAAACAAACAAAAAAGGTGCCTCTAGGCTCCAAGTGCAGCAATAAAATACTTTAATAGCCCATTAAAGGTCATTAAAAGTCATTCAAAAATAGGCTCATCGTGGTAAGTTTGTTGGGATGGCGGTCCGGCGTCAGGGTGGTCCCAGTTTGAAGACACCACTTTGCCTGTATTGTTTCCATTTCTATTGCGGACATTTCTTCTGGTCACTCCTGTTATCCAGAGCGCCCTACAGTTTTTTTTATCTTGGTAATTTTTTACTGTCATTGCATTTGGAACGCATTTTTGAACGCATCCAAGCGCACCTGGGTGGAGGGGCAATAAAGACACATGGTGTAGCCACAGCTTTACGGTGTCAAACTGCTCCCACTTAAGGTCTCTTAGGGCCTCCGTGAAGCGGGATCCACTTGCTCAGCGGGGGATCTCTGTGCTGATCCCCGCTGGGCAGGCAGATGACAGGTCCGTGTCTGCTCCGCTATGCAGAGCGGACACAGACACGCCCTGCTGTTCTCTATGGGACTGTCAGAAATGGACCGACCTGTCCGTTCCCATCCGATTCGCCAGACAGATGGGGAACAGGTCCACCAACCGTCTGGTTTTGGTGGACAGGATTGGATCGGGTGGCAGCGGGTGATGACAACAGGCACCTACCACTCCATAGAGGAGACTGGAGGGTCTAGTCAGGTTCTCCTGAAAAACTGACAGATGGTCCTGATCGGATCGCTGTGTGAAAGGGGCCCTAAAGAGGAAGTAAACTTTCCTCTGTAACTTTTACCTATAGGTAAGCCTACAATTCGTTTAGGAGATATTTACATTACATGCAGCCAGTGACATCACTGGCACATGTGCTCTGAAGGTTGCCTACCCCTGTTTTAAGGCCCGTGAATGAATATCGGATGGAAAAATATGTACGACAAGCTGTTTGAAGATTTTCGGATCGCTAGTACGGTGCTTTCGACAGCCGATTTCGTTTTTTCATCAGACAAAAGCTGTATGTGCAGAATATAACATTTTTGTGGGATGTGAACTCAATGTCCAATTTTCGTTTTATTCGTACGAAAAAAAATCGTAAGAGCAAAACTACGCATGCTCGGGAACGAAAGAATACATACAAAACTATTCAACACATGACGTCACCTCTGACGTTGTATTCTGTAGTATGAATATTTTCCTATTGTGAGTAACCTCTTCACTTTCGACATGAGACTAGCATGCCACAAAAAATGGACATTTGTTCGTCCTAAAATCTGATCGTGTGTACGAGGCTTTAGCAATGTGTACAGGAAGTTTTCCGCAAGCTTCCAGCAGCTTGGTTGAAACATTTAACCCCTTCCTGCTGGCCACATGCATACACGTGGCAGGACATTGGTGTATTGTTGGACTGCCACTGATATGCACATAGCCAGCGCCACTGTTTTGTAGTGGGAGCGCTCACACCCCCAGCACTGTAACCAAATTGTCACTGGCCGCTCCTGATCGTTATTTACTAATGAATAGTCGGTGGGATGAGCTCCCAATTATATGATTGGGAAACCTATATAATACCTCCAGCAATACAAACCCACTAGAAAGGGTTAAAAGGCTTCTCAGTTCCAGTTTGAGAATGTTAGGCACACAATTTAAAGTGGTATTAAACCCAAAACATAATATATTGCAACTTACCAATCAGTAGATGCGGTGACTGCATTAGTTTTCTTTATATAGGCTTTTTTTCCTCTCCGTTTTCACCTGGTGATCTGGCCAGTAATACACCTCCGTCCTGTATTCAAGCGTCTACACTCGGGATGAAGAAGCACAGGGGTAACTTTGGACAGCAGCATTGTAATTTGGGGTTTTGGATGTACTAGCAGATTTAGATGCATTAACCACTTCAGCCCCAGATGATTTTACCCCCTTCCTGACCAAAGCACTTTTTGCAATACGGCACTCCGCCACTTTAACTGACAATTGCGCGGTCGTGCGACGTCGCACCCAAACAAAATTGACGTCCTTTTTTTCCCCACAAACAGAGCTTTCTTTTGGCGGTATTGGATCACCTCTGCGGTTTCAATTTTTTGCGCTATAAACCAAAATATGCCACATTTTTTAAAAAAAAACACAATATTTTTTACTTTTTGCTATAATAAATATCCCCAAAAATATATAAAAAAACAATTTTTTTCCTCAGTTTAGGTTAGGTTAGATTTGTATTCTATTTTTGGTAAAAAATCGCAATAAGCGTATATAGATTGGTTTGCGCAAAAGTTATAGCGTCTACAAAATAGGGGATAGTTTTATGGCATTTTTATTATACATTTTTTTTTATTAGTAATGTCGGCGATCTGGAATATTTATCGTGACTGCGACATTATGGTGGACACATCGGACCCTTTTGACACTATTTTGGGACCATTGTCATTTATACAGCGATCAGTGCTCCAAAAATGCACTGATTACTGTGTAAATGGCACTGGCAGGGAAGGGGTTAACTACTAGGGGGCGATAAATGGGTTAAGTGTGTCCTAGAGAGTGATTCTAACTGTGGGGGGGGAGGGGCTACTACTCACATGATAGCGATCACCGCTCCCGATGACAGGGAGCAGTAGATCTCTGTCATGTCACAAGGCAGAACAGGGAAATGCTTTGTTTACATAGGCACTTCCCCGTTCTGCGGCTCCGTGACACGATCGTGGGGAGACTGCGGGCATGGTCACGCTGTACGCGGTGGGCGCCTGCTAGCCCTGGCTCTTAAAGGGGACATACAGGTATGCCTATTTGCCCACTGCTGCCACTGTGCCGACGTATATCGGCGTGCAGCGGTCGGCAGTGAATAGTTTTGTTCCTTTTGGGATAAAGGTTTTAATCACTTAACTTCTTGCCGACCGCCCACTGTCAATTGACGGCGGAGCGGTGCGGCTCTTGTGGCGGGACACCGTCATATGACGGGCACCCGCGAATTCCCAGTAACTGAGCAGGACGTGGATCTGTGTATGTAAACACACAGATCCACGTCCTGTCACTGGAGAGGAGACTGATGGTGTGTCCCTTGTACATAGGTCCCCTCCCCCCACAGTTAGAATCACTAACATAGGGAACATATTAACCCCTGCAGCGCCCCCCTAGTGTTAACCCCTTCCCTGCCAGTCACATTTATACAGTAATCAATGCATTTTTATAGCACGGAACGCTGTATAAATGTGAATGGTCCCAAAAATTTGTCAAAAGTGTCCGATATGTCCGCCGCAATGTCGCAGTCACGATAAAAATCGCAGATCGCCGCCATTACTAGTAAAAAAATAATAATAATAAAAATGTCATAAATCTATCCCCTATTTTGTAGACGCTATAACTTTTGCGCAAACCAATCAATATACGCTTATTGCGATTTTTTTTTTTTTTTACCGAAAATATGTAGAAGAATACGTATCAGCCTAAACTGAGGAAAAAATTTGTTAAAAAAAAAAATTGGATATTTATTATAATAAAAAGTAAAAAATATTGTGTTTTTTCAAACTTGTCGCTCTTCTTTTGTTTATAGCGCAAGAAATAAAAACCACAGAGGTGATAAAATACCACCAAAATAAAGCTCTATCTGTGGGGAAAAAATGATAAAATTTGTATTTGGGTACAGCGTTGCATGACCGCGCAATTGTCATTCAAAATGCGACATCGCTGAAAGCTGAAAAATGCCTTGGTCAGGAAGGGGGTGTTTGTGCCTGGTAGGCAAGTGGTTAAAAGCTGATCATTGTAAGCACCCTTGTCAGTGGTATGTGAACAAGGTTTATAGGTGGCATTGCATTAAGCAATCTGATTGTACAATCTCTGTCGTCTTATTTACATTTACAAAACAATGTTATCTGAGGACTAACCAAAACAATCCATTCAATATGTAATTAACCAGGCAGGCCCTTACATTATATAGTTGATAGTAAATCTAAAGGAGATTGCATAATCAGATTGTATAGTATTGTGTATGGCCAGCTTTATGCCCCGTACACACGATCCGGAAATCGGAGTGCGTTTTTTTTTTTTTTTTTTTGCATGCTAGTCATATATCGAACATGAAGAGCTTACTAAAGTTGCGTAAATTCTCGTACGACGGAATAAAAAATCGGAAGTGATGTCATGTGTTGTCGTGTGTTTGTATTGTATTTTCCTACGACAACTGCACTGATTAAAACGAAAATAATTTTTGTAATTGTCCGATCGGATAATGGGCTCTTTCACACGGGGCGGATCAGTGCAGATCCGCCCCGTATATAGCCGCTTGCTCAGCGGGGATCGCCGGAGCGATCTCCGCTGAGCAGGAAGATGACAGGTCCTTCTCTGCACTCTGTGCAGGAACGGACCTGTCAGAGCGCCGCTCTCCCCTATGGGGGATCGGGTGACGACGGACCGTAGAGTCCGTCGTCACCCGATCCGCTCTGCAGACGGATGAAAAAATTGGGTTTTCCTCCGTCTGCAGAAACGGAGCAGAGCGGGCACGGACGAGAGCGGGTGTCAGCGGATGCTCATCCGCTGACACCCGCTATCCCATAGGGATACCTGTATGTCCGTTTTTCATCCGAAAACGGAAGGATGAAAAACGGACATACGGTCCGTCCGTGTGAAAGAGCCCAATATCGGATGAACTGTCATGATCCGCTATCAAAAGCTGTGTACTAACGATCCGATTATCGTACGATCGTTTTGAAAGACGTATTTTTCATACGATTTTCGGATCATGTGTACAGGCCATTCGTTTTCCTATGACTAAAGGGATGCAGATAATGCTTCTATTCTAATTATACCCCTGATCATCTCAGGTGCTAATCATGGCTTAATCAAGACAGACCTTCGCATTCCCAATCAGTATGAGAACAGACACAGGAAGACAATCGTTTTTTTTTCAGTACAGAGAACAGTAAGTAAAAAGGACTGCTTGCAATGTGCATTGTTCATGAATTTAGTGTTACAGGCTGAATGCTGGTTGAGTGGAGATCCATGAGAGCAATTGATGGTGATTTTGATGTTGATGTTGGGAGGACTGTGTGTTAAGGATGTGCATAAGTGGGAACTTCACGGTTCGTGGTTTGTCCCTGAGGTTACTTTACAGTGGGGCACCACTTTCACTCTGTACAGTTGGGCACCACATTTCCCATAGGTCGGCAATACAGAAAATGCAGCACATGCACGTAACTGCCAGCATTGGTGTGTACTCGAGCGTGCATATGGGCATATTTTATAAAATGTAAAATTTTACATTTTCTGTATTGCAGTTCTATTGGCTAAAATATGCTGCAGCTGTACCTCCCAGGCGCCACAACAACAGGTTTAGTTTTCAGATTTGCACTGTACACCCATGTGCTTGACTACAGCCATAAGTAAGAGGCCTTAATCTCTGTACATAGGTTTCAGCTTGTAGGTCTCAGTCTAGGTTTACATTTATACGGCTGCGATTGATGCATTTTTCAGGCATGTTTTTCAGTGCATTTTGTATTTGTAAACCAGCGTTTTTTTTTTTTTTTTTTTTTTTTTTTAATGTGTTTTTTTTCATGCAATTCGCGTTTTTTTTTTTTTCTTCTCCTGAAGACACACTGTATATAGCTGGTTGCGAAGGAGGGGGACGGGAAGCCTGCTGTCGCGTCCTTGGCAACCGATGAGTAATCAGCTGTCAGCTGTGTTCCCCGCTGAATGTAAACAAATTAAAAAATTTGCTGGCAAAAAAATTCGCAAAAAAAACGGCATGGGGTCCCCCCCCCCGTGTCCATACCAGGCTCTTCAGGTCTAGTATTGATTCGGAGGGGACCCCCACGGCCAAAAAAAAGAGTGGGGCCCCCCAAAATCCATATTAGACCCTTATTCGAGCATGCCGCCCAGCAGGTCAGGAAAGGGAGGGGGACGAGCGAGTGCCCCCCCCCCAAACCATACCAATCTGTATGCCCTCAACATGGGGAGGGTGGGTGCTTTGTGGCAGGGGGGGCTCTGTGCACCCCTGGGCACCTTGCTCCTATGTTGATTAGGACAAGGGCCTCTTTCCGACAACCCTAGACAGTGGTTGTAGGGGTCTGCGGGTGGGGGGCTTATCGGAATCTGGAAGCCCCCCTTTAAGAAGGGAGCCCCTAGATCCTGGCCCCTCCCCTATGCGAATGGGTATCGGGTACATCGTACCCCTACCCATTCACCAAAAAAGCAGTGACAATTCCTTTATTAATAGCTCTGTCTTCTCTAGCTGTCTCTTTCCACCGTCTTCTCATTCCCGCCGTCTCCTCCTCGAGCTGTCTCTTCCCGATATCTAGTCCTTCCCGGATCTCTTCCCGCCGTCTTCTCCTTCCCATGTCTCTTCCTCAAGCTGTCTTCTGCCTTCCGCCGTCTTCTCTTCAAGCTGCTGTCTTCTTCCTCACTGCCGGTTACCCGCTAAAAAAATAAAAAAAGCCACTCTTGTTCTGTTGATGTCTTCATCTGTTTTGTTGTCGCCCGCTCTCTGCCAACTCCTATATAGCAATGAGGCGAGGCCATCCGATGACATGACTCGGAGAGCCCACCCCTTGTCGCACTTCTCTCCATTTTCGATATGCGACTAGCATGCAAAAAAAAAAAAAAAAACGTACGATCGTCCAATTTTCGGATCGTGTGTACGGGCCATTAGACATCAAATGTTCACAAATGGTAAATCCAAACCAGTTTTTTTCTTTTTTTACTAGCGTGGTGCCGTGGTGGATATAAGAACCCATGTCAGGTTTCCATTATTAAAAAAGCAAATAGTCACAAACACAATATCTCCTGCGCCAGGAAAATGCCAGCTCCAGATGAGTAGGCTTTAACTCCATCCTGGTTCTACACGGATAATTTACTCAAACTAATGGCGCCGCAAATGCCCTGTAACCACATGCAATGCACGCCCACGGTTGCAGTGCTATACATTTGAGTGAGTCACATTCGGCTACAGTACTGCCCACTGAGAAGCACACGGGGGGAAAAGGTTTGCTGCGGCTGCAAACTGAAGCATTGCAGCCTTGGCATGTGTACACCCCCGACCAACTGTCTTTGCTACTGAAGGGGGAGGAGTGGTTAAAAACACAGCTTGAGAGCGTGTTTTTACCACCCTCAACTGGAAGTCCTAACTGAGGGAGAACTCCCCTATTGGGACCTGTAAAGCAGAAGTAACTTGATAGGGGCTTAAACTGGTTGTAAACCTTAGACATGTAATATGAACAAAGCATATCCCTCTATAATGTGTACTTAATTCTCAATTAAAAGCAATAAGTGTATTTTTTGTCTGCTGCTTCTTTCCTCTGCTATCAGCATGAGTCAATTCTGACAAGGTTTCCTGACACCAAGAGCAAAAAGGTGACAGGGGAGGGACCTCCAGCAAATTCACAGCCTCAGCTCTGTTCCTGTGTGAAGGGGGTGTGTCTTTTCCCTCCAATCGGCTCTCGGAGCTCTCCTCACTGAGTATAACTTCATCTCTCTACCCCCTTTTTTTATGACCGCTCAGCCAAACTTATAAATTCAGCACTTTGGATGTGGAGATGAGACACTGCAGATAAACGGGTACAACTTTATGTAGGAGGATTTGTTTCATCTGTGTATCCCCTGATGCCAGTCACTTCACTGGGTGTATGTACGGGTTTGCAACTACTTTACTAATCGCCTATTTTATCCAAAATAGAAAAAAAGTTTTGACTTTAGATATAAACAGAGAAAATAAGGTCTGCTGGTCTCTGTTTATTTAGCATGTACAGGAATACATTCAGGTCAGTTCATACCAGAATCACACAGGGACGTGGTCGGCGCTCCTGTGCGATACCTATGTATTTCCCTGCAGTGCGATTTGGCAGCCCATTCTGAATGGGCTTCAAATCGCACTAGAACACACAAAAAGCAGCACATGCATTACCTTGAAAAAACTAGCATAGTACTGCAGTGCCATGCACTCTGATACCTACAAATGCAATATGCTTGTGATCTGCATTCGGGGTGTCATTAACAATGTATTGGCACCCATAGCAGATTGCAAAGGCAGTGCGTTTTGAACACGGTGCTGGAGACGTGCACGGAACATACCTTTCGTACATCGCGTTTTGGTGTGAACTGAACCTTAGTACTAGGATGAGTCTATATTACTCTACTCTGCAGGCCCATGGTGTACATTAATCAATGAAAAGAGCTACACTAAGGTCCCTGTGAGTCCTTCTGGAACACCACATCCTCTTGGTCCGTGTTATTCAGCATTTGTATGTAAAGAGGAAAGGTGGAGATTTCTTTTACAACAAAGATTTCTAATTGATAGTAAAGTGAAAGGAGCATGATGAACGAGGATAGTGTTCCCTCCTCCAATAGACTCTTCAACAATGAGCAGACATGATCAATCAGTGGTGTATTGGTTCCTAATACATCTCCAGAATAGGCACTTTGTCTGCTGTGACATCCTCCTTCTGCAGTCATTGGTAGATCGCTATACGTTAATACCTTGGTTTGCGAGTGTAGCGGCCATAACCCCTCGGGGCGGCCATGAATTTGCTGGGCTTACCAACTACCTCCTCCTTGTAGCTCGTCGTTCGTTGTCTAGGGGTTCCCAGAGTTAGTACCCAGTAACTGCAGAAGCTGACGCGCAAAAAGTTCTTTTTAGGATTTTTATTTGCAAGGGTAACGTTCAATTATAACAGTCTCTCAATTTGGAATAGAGGGCACGGGTGATAAAACTCAGGCACTTCAGAACTGCTGACATCAATTGAATATAGCCCAGAGAGTAGCCACTCGCAACTGGGCGCTTCACTGCTGGATAAACCTCTAACTGTGGATTTAGCAGCCAACAAGTGATTCAAAAGTTTGCAAAGTCTCTGCCACAGACTAGGTTGTAACTGAAGGTAAAATAGGAACTTTCCTCACAGTACCTGGATCTTTCAGCCACCTTGGCGATACTGTGAGAAGTGTGGATTCTCTAGTGTCCATACAAATTCCACTTCCAGGCTCTTACCGAGCAGCCAGCTTCTTGGCCCTCCTCTGAAGAGTCCTCCCCTGGTCACTTGTACGAGTTGCTGTGTGTCTCCAATGCCGAGAGCACACCGGGACACCTCCGAATCCTCCTTCAGTTACTGGGCCTCGAACTAGCCAGTCATCTTGCAAGACGAGCAGTAGAATGATCACAGTTTCACAGTTTTAGCCCTGGTTCACATTGATGCGATTTGGCATGCCAAATTGGCGGCAATTGCAACGTCTGAATCGGTGCGACCCCGCACCGATTCCCAAAAGTAGTTTTTGTACTACTTTTGGCGATTTCGGGGGTGCAATTTTTTTTCTTTTTTTCATTGACATCTGTGCAGAAACCCACACAGATGTCTCTGAAATCACCCCCGAAGTCGGGACTGACATGCAGGAATGAAATTGTGCGAGTTCAGCCGAATTTGCACAATTTCATTTCCTGAGTTAGTGTAATCCTGGGCCTAATGTAAAAAAAAAAAAAAAAAAAGTGGCATTACACTCACAATGTATATCATGCATTAAGGACTCTGGTGCTCATCTATGTAAAGCCACTGGTGTATACAGTACTGTATGTGGCCAGAGGTCCGGGGCGCTGGTGGCTCCCAACGCTTCCTGGACAACTTGGAGACACTCTAAAAAGCTCCCAGCTGGGTGGGGTGGGTGTAATGCGCGTTCGGAGCACCCGGAAGTGTCAACAGTTCCCTGAGTGTCTCCATGTTCTCCAGGAAGCACTGGGAGCCACAAGTGCCACGGACCTCTGGCCACATACAGTAATGTATACACCAGCGGCTTTACTGTATACACCAGTGGCTTTACATAGATGAGCACCAGGCTTCCTAATGCGGGATATTGTTTTTAACATTGTTAATGTGTAATTTCACTTTTTTTTTTTTTTTTTTTACATTTAACCACTTCAATACAGGACATTTTTACCCCCTTCCTGCCCAGACCAATTTTTAGTTTTCAGCGCTGTCGCACTTTAACTGACAATTTTGCGGTCGTGCGATGTTGCACCCAAACAAAATTTACATCCTTTTTTCATTCCTTATTTGATCACCTCCTGAGGTTTTTATTTTTTGCGCTATAAACAAAAGAGCGACAATTTTGAACAAAACACAATATTTTTTACATTTGCTATAATAAATATTTTTGGTAAAAAAAAATCACAATAAGCGTATATTGATTGGTTTGCGCAAAAGTTATAGCGTCTACAAAATAGGAGATAGATTAATGGCATTTTTTTTTTTTTTTACTAGTAATGATGGCGATCTGCGATTTTTATTTTTATTTTTTTTCATGACTGACATTGTGACGGACATATCGGACACTTTTGACACATTTTTGGGACCATTCACATTTATAAAATTGCACTGATTACTGTATAAATGTGACTGTCAGGGAAGGGGTTAACACTAGGGGGCAAGGGAGGGGTTAATTATGTTCCCTTGGAGTGATTCTAACTGCAGGGGGAGGGGACTCGCAAGGGGAGGAGACCGATCGGTGTTTCTCTGTACTGGCAACACACCATCGGTCTCCTCTCCTCTGACAGGACATGGATCCACGGTCCTGCTGTGTTCCGGGCAATCGTGGGTGTCCGGCGGACATCGCGGCCACTGGGCATGCGCACGCGCCCCCTAAATGGCCGGAAAGGGGAGGACGTCGTATGACGCCCGCCCAGGATGGGAGATCCCATTTGCGGGTGTCATATAACTATACACCGGTATTGAAGTGGTTAAACTGATCCTTCTACTGCTCGTATTGCCCACGGACCTCTGGCCAGATACTGTATACACCATACGCACTTTATACTGTACTGTATTTTGAATTGCCGTAATCATTTTTATATGAATAAATGGTTGTGGAACGAATCATCTGAGTTTCCATTATTGCTTATGGGCAAATGTGCTTTGCTATACGAGTGCTTTGGATTACAAGCATGTTTCCGGAATGAAAATTAGCAGGAGAAGCCCACAGGGTGGCGCTAAAGAGCTGAAAAACCACGTAGTACATCACTACGTTCGTATTTGTTGACCAACAATTCCTTGCCGTTTGTATGCAAGACAAGTTTGGGCCAACGCCCTTCGGACAAAAGTCCACGGTTTTGTTGGCCAACAATCTGATCGTGTGTAAGAGGCTTAAGGCTGCTTTCACATTGATGTGTTTTCAATAGGGCTAAAAACTCAACAAAAATGCAATCCCTTTAAATCCTATGGGACCGCACTGCAGCTGCGGTTCGTTTTGAAAAGTCCTGATTGCTGCATCTTTGGTGTGGTTTTCAACACTGCACTAAAAATGCAGGTCACTATTGAAATGAATAGAAAACATGACAAAAACACACCTGCGTCTATGTTTCACAAGTGCATGTTGGGAGTCAGGCACCCAGAAAACACCAGAGACATAAAAAAAAAATGCATATGGATTTCTGATGCATTTTTTTTTCGAATGGAGCAGTGTGAAAGCACCTAAGCTTCGGTTCACACTGGTGCGATGCGGGAACCAGCATGCTTAATGTTCCCACATTGCATCTGACCCACAGGCAGTTCATACTGACATCTGCAAACCGCTGCTGATGTCAATGTAAAGTTAATGATGGACCAAAAAAGGGTCCTGCACCATTCTGGTGCGAATGTCAGCCATATAAACTGTATGACTGAATTTGCATTGCACAGACATCACATATGATGTGCAAGGCAATGTGGTGCAAATCACATGCAATGTCGAGCATGCCATTAGTGTGAACCCAGCCTAAGGCCCTTTTCACACTGGGGTGGGAGCGGCGTCGGCGGTAAAGCAGCGCTAGATTTAGCGCTGCTTTACCGTCGTTTTGCCGCAGTATTCGGCCGCTGGCGGTGCGGTTTTAACCCCCGGCGCTTTGCGGCGGTATTGCCGTGGTATTACCGCGGTGTCCCATTGATTTCAATGGGTAGGAGCGGTATAGGAGCGGTAAATACACCGCTCCTTCACCGCTTCAAAGATGGTGCTAGCAGGACTTTTTTTGACCGTCCTGCTAGCGTACCGCTCCAGTGTGAAAGCCTGTCGGCTTTCACACTGGAGTGAATGGGGCCGGATTTTTTCAGGCGCTGTACAGGCGCTATTTTTAGCGCTGTAGCGCCTGAAAAATGCCCCAGTGTGAAAGGGGCCTAAGGCTATGTTTTACATTTACTGTTTGGGGGGGGGGGGGGGCAGTAAAACATATGGTTGAGCCTTGTTTATACTGACCCTTAGCTATTCCCCCTTAAGCTACAAAGACAGCAGACAGCTGTATATACAAAACTTATTTCCCATGCCACGTTCGGCAGTACTGCCCAGCTAACGTGACCTATTTTACCTGAATGGGGCCGTGCTGCATCTGCGCCACCAGTGCTTCTGGTTGAGGCACGTTGATGCAGATTTTTAGAGGTTAAAACAGGTGGTGAGAAGGAAACACAATGCTCCTCAAACCCCATCTGAAAAGTGATCTGTTGTGGATCACTCTTCAGAGGACAAAGCTTGTGTGCTACATTTGTGAAATTTCCATAACCGAGATGAAAAAAATTAACCCACATTTAGGATGTAGATGTCGTAATTTGACAAAAGTTGAGACCATTTTAAAGACATGTTGTCTACTCTATCATACACTTCAAAAATAGTTTGTCTGGACATCCACTTTAAAGACTAGGTCCCCTTTCACACTTCTACAACCACGATTTTGGACTACAAAGTAGCATGACAAGTCGTTCCCCATGATTTCCAATGACAGCCATTCATATTAGTACGACTTAAAGTCGTTTTGACTTCAAAGTAGTCCCTGCACTACTTTAGTCCGATTTTGATGCCACTTACACAGGCATTCCTTGAAATCGCAGCCGTATTGCACAACTTTGAAGTCGCACAAGTGTGAAAGGGGCCTTATGGTATGAGTAGTGTGGAGTTCTAGACTGTAACAATGACATGGTCCTCTGGCTTTAAAGTATTTGTAACGTCACACTGGTGGCTTCAACCGATGTCCTGGGATCTCTTTTTGCACCATAGAGAACTGCAAAGAAGAGATAACAAAAAAAAGATGGAGACCTGTGAAGCATCCTCAGGATGTAGGCAGGGATACAGGGGTGATTGACACTTTCTGCATTCCAGGTAGGCAACAGTGATCTGACTTGAGAGCTACAGACGCTTGTTGTCCAAAGTAGGAATATAGAATGCAAACTGACCACGCTAGGATGGATCTGCTTCCATGGCACTACTATTAAGGCCTAACCCAGGTTAGATCCAATGGGGTTGATTTACTAAAGCTGGAGATTACAAAATCTGGTACAGCTCTGCATAGAAACCAACCAGCTTCCAGATTTTTATTTTTTTTTCAAAGCTTAATTAAACAAGATGAAGAGATAAGAAGCTGATTGGCTACCATGCACAATTGGCACCAAAATTTGACTCTCTAGCTTTAGTAAATCGACCCCAATATTGTACAAATAATTTGTGTATATTTAATGTTTGAAAACATAGAGTGTGCACAAACTATTGCTGGAAAAAAAGTTTGTTCACTGACTAACCTGATATAAAGGATTAAAAATATAACAATGTGCGCCAAGATTATGAATCATTCCCTAATTAAAAGGCATCTGTCACTAATTGCAGAGTGTGCAACAGATAATTAGATACAGTGACATTATTCTGCCAAATCCGTCAGTGTCTGTATTAATCTTACAGTATAGTACATGTGCTATGACTTTTCAGAGTGCAGTAATCCATAGAAACCCATCAATGTATCTACAGCCGAGGCCAAAAGTTTTGAGAATGAGACAAATATACATTTTTACAACGTCTACTGCTTCAGTGTTTTTAGATCTTTTTGTCAGATATTGCTATGGTATACCGAAGTATAATTACAAGCATTTTATAAGTGTCAAAGGCTTTTATGGACAATTTACGCAAAAGTTTATGCAAAGAGTCAATATTTGCAGTGTTGACCCTTCATTTTCAAGACCTCTGAAATTCGCCCTGGCATGCTGTCAATTAAATTCTGGGCCACATCCTGACTGATGGCAGCCCATTCTTACATAATCAAGGCTTAGTTTGGCAGGATTTGTGTTTTTTATATTTTTTTTTATTTTTGTTCACCAGCCTTTTGAGGATTGACCACAAGTTCTCAATGTGATTAAGGTCTGGGGAGTTTCCTGGCCATGGACCCAAAATGTAGATGTTTTGTTCCCCAAGCCACTTAGTTATCACTTTTGCCATATGGCAAGGTGCTCCATCATGCTGGAAAAGGCATGGCTGTGTTCTTAGGCCAAATTGTGAGTGAGAAAAGTGTTTTTTATTGACCGTGCTAGTGTATTTGTCCCTGAGTGAAAGGGGCAAAGAAATAATAAATTCCATATAAAACCCTTATGTCATACCTTAAATTAATATAGAGGTTGATATCATAGCCAATAATTTGAGTGGCAATTGAGGCGCCTCATAACCGTGATTGTTGCATGTTTGTTCATCTTTGTTTGTCTATATCTGTTGTGCGTTCTATGTGTATATCATAGGGGTGGGTATTAATATTCATAGGGATATATTCTATACATGTGGCATGATTTTTCATGTCTGATCTAATAATATTTTTATAATCTGTAAATAATAAACTAGCTTTCTGATACTAAATAACTGTAGCTTTAACCTTATTTGTCATTGATATCAACAGTAGGTTCTTGTCACTCACTTTCATTCGGGAATACCTTCCTCTTTTGGTACCCCCTATGGAAAATTGGGTGTTTTTTCTATACAAATTGTGAGTGAGCTCACTCCTTTGGCTGAGAAGCAACCCCACACATAAATAGTCTCGGGATGCTTTACTGTTGGCATGACACAGGACTGATGGTAGCAATCACCTTTTCTTCTCTGAATAAGGTTTTATCTGGATGCCCCAAACATTCGGAAAGGGGCATTCCTTTTTTACCCCAGTCCTCAGCAGTCCAATCCTTGTACCTTTTGCAGAATATGAGCCCGTTCCTGATGTTTTTTCTGGAGAGAAATGGCTTCTTTGCTGCCCTTCTTGACACCAAGCCATCCTCCAAAGGTCTTTGCCTCACTGTGCATGCAGATGCACTCACACCTGCTTCCTGCCATTCCCGAGCAAGCTCTTCACTGGTGGGGCCCCAATCCCACAGCTGAATCAACTGTAGGAGATGGTCCTGGTGCTTGCTGGACTCTCTTGGGTGCCCCGAAGCCTTCTTCACAAATGTAGTGGAAATGTTTTTTATGGGTAAAGTTCATTTTCATGGCAAAGAGGGACTTTGCAATTCATCTGATCACTCTTCATAACATTCTTGGGTATATTCAAATTTCATAAATTGCAAATCATAAAAACTGAGGCAGCAGACTTTGTAAAAATGTAGATTTGTGTCATTCTCAAAACGTTTGGCCACGGCTGTAGTGCTAATCTACAGGAAAATTGTTGTATGATTGCTTTGGGCTATTGTTCTTGATATACCTCTTAAAATACCCTATGCGACCAAAATTATTATTTTATATTCTGGAAATGAATATGGAGTTAGCCCCCCTCCACTGTTCTTTCTGGGAAGGCTTGCGCTCATTCAGGCCAAAGAGGTTAAGCCGATTGACCATGATCTTGTGCTCATTCAGGCCAAAGAGGTTAAGCCGATGACCATTGGTTTGAGCACATAAAACGACGGTGGGCAACCCCCACACACTTCAGGTGGCAACATTGGTCCTGGAATCAAGTGGTAAGCTTTGGGTTACCTGTAGACCAAATTTCGGAGGTTGGCCAAGAAGCCTAAAAAAGTGGCCTCTAAATAGACAGCAGCATTAATCTGGGCCCCGTAAACCACCAGTACATGGAGATTAACGTTACTGCCCTGTAATAAACATAAACATTTGGTAGTGCCAATCCCCCCCCCCTAACTAGTGGGTAGCCATAGGGTGGATTTAGCTTAGCTGGGCAGTGCACCAATCAACTGTAGTACAACCAGCCTATGCATACATGGATCGAATCTCAGCCAGTCCCTGCTGAATCCGGCGAGATTCGATCCATCTATGGCTGGCTTTAGGTTGTTTAGACCGCCTTCCCAAAGCTGATCATGTAATTTCCCTGATGTCATCAAGTGCAATGCAGGACTGGTAGGCACTGCTAGTTCTGCATTGTATGTGATAACGCAGATGGGATTGCCAACCGTCTGTAAATGTATGGACAGCTGTCCCTGAATATCTATTGTAGCACCCTGATGTTTAGGCAGGGCTGCTATTAAATTTAGTTGCCAGGCGATGGTTGCCTTGGCCATTTGTTAGGAGATCAATTGATTTCCCCCTAATTCTGGAATTGCTGCACTTCTCTCTTCTGTCACTAGGTGGCCTGGTAGCTGGTGATATTGGATAAGACAAGGGCATAGCAAGGACAGATTATGAATGAATGGGGTATCTCAGCCAATGGGCAGGGATTTTTTATTTTTTTTTGGGTCCCTTGGCCTGCTAGGAGAGCCTATTTATTTGGGTGGAGTCAAGTGATCGGAGTTCTGTGCCATCTGGATGGCTGTTTGGGTGGACATGTGTTGTACTACCCGGGCTGCTAGGCCAGAAACCTAAGGCCTATCCCGGGAGCATCTGAGAGCCTATCCAGATGTAGCGCAGGGTTGGGACTGCGGGCTTGTAGTCCAACCATAAGTAATGGTTCTGCCGGCCGGGGTACCAGTCGTGGTCGGAGGTAGAAGGGAAGCTGTCGCCACTAAGGGACCATCCACCTTGCTACCGGAGACCATCGTGAGTAAGCTGAGGCCAGTACCAGAGCAGACTTCTCGCCAGCCGGGGACAGTGAAGAAGTGGGAAAGCATCAGCAAGTGCCAAGTCAGGGACCCAGCGGGACAGCAGAGGTGACGCTTGTGGAGCAACAGTGAGGGCCAAGCCAGGTACCTAACATATCAGCAGGACTGAAGCTTGAGGAGTGTCTGTGAGTGCAAATCCAGGGCCCCAGCAGGGATGCGGGGGGTGACGCTTGAGGTAGATACTGAGTGGTAAAGTGGGAGAGCTCAGGGGATCCAGTAGCTAGTGGATCTGAAGTCTAGTGAAAGACTGGGAGCTCGTTGAGTGAAGACCCATTGAGAGAGAGTGTGGGGAAAGCTGAGAACTGTTCGTGTTGCAAATAGTTGAATACAATTGTTAGTAACAGCTACAAGATTGTTGCCATAGGAGACAGCAATCCTACCTATACAGAAGTGGTGTCTGACTGGAGACCTACAACTGTATAGCTGTCTACCTATAGAAGTCTCGGATTCTGCCAATTAACATTGCATCTACTTAGGGGTGTCCTGGCCCTAACCCTCTCTTCCACAGTTTTGTTTAAGAGACAATAAATCTCTTTTTGCATTCTAAAAGTGTCTGGCACCCACCCTTTCATCTTACATTACACCCACCATGCCTTGCAACCCACTCTACCCGGAAGGATGTCAGCTGTCCCTAACTCTGGAGGTCACCATTGGGCCTCGAGGGGCCCGGGACTTTGCTACACTATTATGGGCATAAAATGGCCCTAAATCAGGGCCTTTTTTAGGCAGGGAGCTCGCACCTCTGCTAAAACAGACCTAGGAGCAAGGCGAGCTTATTTTTTTCATAGAAAGAGGGTGAGCACGGGCTGCATTGTGATAAGGCAGCCGCATATGCCAATACTGCTTCCTTAGTTCTGGCTGCAGCCCGGAGACAGTCCTGTCGGAGTGATATAAACTGTCCTCCACCTTTCCCTAGAAGCCCAACGCTACTGGCCGCAGCAGCTTAAATCCTGTGCCCACCTCGCAGACTGCACTCCACACTCTCCTCTGAGTCCTGGGGTAAGCTGTAGCCTCTCTTCTGCAGTGGCAGGTTTTCTATCGCTTACTGTCAGAGGGGGATTTGGGTGCAGGGGAAAGCACTGTAGTAGGGGAGGGAGGCTATTTGCAAGAAAAGGGGGTGTCACTTTTGGTTTAAGGTGGCCAGCACTCTGTACATAATGCACCCCTGAGCTCTGAGCTCTGTGCTCTGTATATAGTGCACTCCTGAACCCTGCGCTCTGTATGTAGCACACCTCTGAACTATGTACATAATGCACTCCTGAACTCTGAGCTCTGTAAAATAGTAAATAGCTTTCCCTAATGCACCCCTGAACTCTGCGCTCTGTACATAATGCACCCCTGAACTCTGCGCTCTGTACATAATGCACCCCTGAACTCTGCGCTCTGTACATAATGCACCCCTGAACTCTGCGCTCTGTACATAATGCACCCCTGAACTCTGCGCTCTATACATAATGCACCCCTGAACTCTGCATTCTGTATGTAGTGCACCCCTAAACCCTGCACTTTGTATGTAGCACACCTCTGCACTCTGTACGTACCGCACCCTTGAACTCTGCGCATACCGCACCCCTGAACCCTGCATTCTGTACATAGCGCACCCCTTTTTAAATATAAGCCAGACAAATGACTTGTTCTGGGTATTGTCAGTGTTTACATATTGCGTTTATGCTGTTTAAATATTGTCTTAATTTCGAATAGGGCTGTCATTTTTCACGTCGATAAAAAAAAAATGTGCTCTGTTAGTACATTTTCCATGTTTTGTCAGCAAAGAAGTCACCGGAGGTTGACAACCCTGATTGTAGAGTGCTGGAGAGAAGAGACTTGGTGTACTAGACCAGGGGTGGGCCAATAATTTTCCCAAGGGCCACATGAGAAGCTGGGGCTGCTGTTTAGGGCCAAACCAATAGGTTGAATTTAATTCTACTCCATATTAATTTTATCATTTTATAAAAAGCAGTATATTATATGGTATAGGATGGGCATAGGGTTGCCACCTATTCGGGATTCACCCAGATGGTTCGGGTTTGGAATCATGCATCCGGGTTTCAGACTGTCTGAGACCCGGACACATTATTCAGACTGGACTAAGTCTCCCCCTTCTCTCTCCTGCCTCTTAGTGAGTACGCTAAGGAAATCAGGGTTCTCGGAACACGCATTACATCAGAGCTCTCCCTTACATCAGATTCCTCTTTGTACACCAGAGCATCCCTTATGTTAGAGCCTCCAGAGTTCTCTCTTACATCAGAGTCTGCAGAGTCCCCCCCCCCCCCCCTTACAGTGAAAGGGAACTCTGCGAGTTCAGATGTAAAAGGGAAACTCTGTAGACTCTGATGTAAAGGGTGAACTCTGTAGACTCTGATGTAAAGGGAGAACTCTGTGGACTCTGATGTAGAGGGGGAACTCTGTGGACTCTGATGTAAAAGGGGACTCTTGTGATTAACTTCATATGATTAGAAATTTTATTTAATAGCAACATCTATGCATACTATGAAAAAAAATGCACAGCTGCAAGCAGGAGGTAGCTGGGTAAGATCTTAGCACTGTCTGGCTTGGTCGGATTGCCACTCTCAGAGGGAGGGAGGAAGGAAGGAAGGAAGGTTGGATGTCCCCTACACTTGGAGATAGAACTGGCCAATGGCGGGAGAGAATCAGGAGGTCTCCTAGAGTTCTAGGCAATGCTCTCCTGCCAGAAAGGAGCCTCCCTGCTGTGCCAATCGACTCCTCCGGCTCTCTCCTTCCAGTTGTGGCTGCTCTCCACAGCATCCACACCAACATCTGTCAGCATGCTTTTCTGAGTTACTCAGGGAGGCATGCTGGCAATGGGGACATTGCAGGCTGGACAGGGAGAGCCAAGAACCAGATGTGGCCCACAGGCTGCAGATTGCCTAGATCTGCCCTAGACAGAACATGCATTATATTCTTCTTCATATAATGAGGAAGTTGGGGGTAAAAGGAGTCTTTTTTTTTTATAATTTTTTTTTTTCTGTAGTACTATTCTATACTGTACTATAGGTCTGTTCTATGGCTTTTGTTCCTAGAATCTCGTGATGGGACTATAATTCAGAGCAGGGAGTTACCTGACAAATGAATGACTAAATGCATGTGCTATTGCAGAGAGCACAGAACTATTGATAGCTTGCATTAAAAGCACTCTGGACTTTCTTTGGGGATTAGATTATCGCATAAATCACATTATTTCAGATGCCTGACCTCAGAAATGAGGAATTTTATAGAAATATTTTTTTAGTAAGTGGTGTCAATTACAAATGGATACATTTGGGGAGGTGATGAGAAATAACAAGAGTAATGAAATTATGGAATGTACATTGTTTCCTAATGGGAGCTAAGACTTTCTATTGAACAGTATAGGACGAATATTAGATTATGGAATCATTATGGAACGCTCCAAACAGAAGATTCTGCTTCCACATCCCAAGGATAACGCACTATTCTGATGGAAAGGGCCTATGACCCAAAACTAATTTCAGTTTTATATGGTTGCTGGCAAGTTAATTGATGCTCTTGTTTTTCATACAGCCCCAATATAGGGAGAACCCAGCCACAAATCCTAATATTGTACAGTGGCTGTGGTCATATTGAAGCTAAATATTGGTATCGGGTTCAACCATTAAGCCCTATTCACATCTGACAATTTTTTTTTTTTAGCTCAAAGCTCCAAAGCGCTCAACGTATAAAAAAGTTTGAAGCTTGTAGCTCAAAAGAAGTGTTTTTGGGCCCAATGAACTTCAATAGGAGCGTCTAAAAATGTGTGAACATGCATGAAATCATCCTCATCACACTTATTTTTTTCAAGTAAATAGCTTTCTATTATATCAATATAATTAGATCAATATAATACTAATAATAATAATAAAAGCGCTTGAGCCTTAAAAGCTAAAAAATAAAACCTGCAAAATGACTAAAGATGGATAGCTCAAGTGTGAATGCAACCTTATGCCGCGTACAAACGGTCGGAATTCTCGTCGGAAAAAGCTCTGATGGTTTTCCCGTCGGAATTCCGACGGAATTTCGCTCAAACTGTCTTGCCTACACACGATCACACCAAATTCCGACGGTCAGTAACACAGCGGCATAAAACGCGTTCGACAGCACTATAAAAGGGAAGTTTAATGCTTCCGAGCATGCGTCGAATTGTTTCCGAGCATGCATCGGAATTTTGCGTGTCGGAATTGCATACACACGATCGGAAAATCCGATAGAAAGGTTTTCCGTCGGAAAAATTGAGAACAGGTTCTCAATCCAAAGTCCGTCGGAAATTCCGACAGAAAAAGACCGATGCGCATACACACGGTCGAAAAATCAGATGAAAAGCTCCCATCGGACTGTTTCCATAGAGTCTTTATAATGTAGAATAAACAAATCATTGTGGGATAAGACAGTCTTCAAGAGGTACACAAATCTGAAGGCTCCTTCAGTCTATTGGTATCCAACCAGAACTAAAATTTCAGTTAACTGGAGTTGGCCTTAAAGTGTGATAAAGCCCCCCCCATTTTTGGGGGGGATAGAGACAAAAAGTTAGACCCTCTGTCAGCTTTTTATTGCTGTCTATCTCCACTAGGAAGAATTATCCTTTTGATTTGCTCTGGTGACCATTGTCACCAGAACTGAAAGTAATATAAAAATTCTAAGTTGTCACAGGAACAGAGGTGAGGAGAAATCTTCTAATGCTTCTACATGAGAAAGAAAAAGTTTGTGCACCACTTGGAATTTGCTATAAAATGTTATCTGCTCCTAATCGAAGTTACAAGAATAGACAAACACAATGGGGTTGATTTGATTTACTAAAGGCAACTCCACTTTGCGCTACAAGTGCACTGCAAGTACACTTGAAAGTGCACTTGTAAGTGCAGTCGCTGTAGATCGCTGTATATCTGAGGGGAAGCCCTGCTGATTTTATCATCCAATCATGTGCAAGCTAAAATGCTGTTTCTTATTTTCCTTGCATGTCCCCCCTCAGATCTACAGCGACTGCACTTCCAAGTGCACTTGCAGTGCAAAGTGGATTTGCCTTTAGTAAATAACCCCCAATGTGTTTAAACAATTGGTGACTGGTACTCAGGTACTCTGATGGGCGGTAACAGGTACTCGGATGGACTGTGACAGGTACTCGGGTACTCAGATGGGCTGTGACAGGTACTCTGATGAACTGTGAAAATACTCAGGTACTCAGATGGACTGTGACATGAACTTTTGGTGGACTGTAGCAGGTACTTTGATGGGTGGTGACAGGTCCTCTTTATTGGGGGGGGGGGGCAATCAGTGTACATCGGACTTTCCGGCGGGATTGTCCACCGGACAATCCGACCGTGTGTGGGGCTCCGGCGGACTTTTTTCCTTCCAAAAGTCCGGTGGACCTAGTTTTAAGTTTTTTTTTTTTTTTTTTTTTTTCTTAAAATTGTCTGTGTGCTGGTCCGCGGGACTTTTGAAATGAACTGAACGGACTTTCCTCACACACGGAGGAAAGTCCGTTCATTTAGAATGTCACTCCAGGTAGACGGGGCTAGCGGAGGAATCCAATGCTGCCGCCTCGATCGGCGATATTGACACCTCGTCTGCCTGGTATGGATTTAAAGGGTGAATCCCTACACCGAAAAAACGGCGTGGGGGGTCCCCCCCCAAATCCATATCAGACCCTTATCCGAGCATGCAGCCCGGCCGGTCAGGAAAAGGGGTGGGGACGAGCGAGTTCCCCCCCCACCTAAGCTGTACCAGGCCGCGTACCCTCAACATGGGTGGTGCCCTGGGGAAAGGGGGCCCTGCGCCCCCCCACCCCAAAGCACCTTGTCCCTTATCCCCCTTCCCGACAACCCTGGCTGTTGATTGTCTGGGGGCGGCGGGCTTCTCAGAATCCGGGAGTCCCCTTTAATAAGGGGGCCCCCAGATACCGGCCCCCACCCTATGTGAATGAGTATGGGGTACGATGTACACCTACCCATTCACCTAAAGAAAAAAGTGTAAATAAAAAAAACGACACCATTTTTTAAAATACTTTATTGCACAGCTCCGGGGGTCTTCTTCCGTCTTGGGCGGTCTTCTCGCTGGACTCCGCTATCTTCTGCTCTTTTACTAGCTCTTTCACTAGTGGAGGAGCCCGGATTTCTTCTTCTTTGTTGTCGCCGCCGCGGGGGTCTTGTTCCGCCTTCGTGGGCCTTGTCCCGCTCTTCTGTTCTTGCCGCGGTCGCTGACGCCTTCTGCTTCTTCTTCTTTCTTCTTCCGATGTTGACTTGTCGCTGTCTCCTCCTTCTAATGGCTCAGACTGCCAGTTATATAGGGACAAGGGACGGGGCCACTGGCTCATGTCACATGGTGACCGCGCCCCCTTATGATGTCACAGTCCCAGCATCCTCCGGGACTGTGACATCATAGGAGGGCGGCGCACCATGTGACCTGAGCCAGTGGCCCCGCCCCTTGTTCCTATATAACTGGCAGCGCAACATGTCTGAGCCATTAGAAGAGGCGACGAGTCAACATCGGAAGAAGAAAGAAGAAGAAGCAGAAGGCGGCGGCGGCGACAGCAACGGCGGCAAGAAGAACAGAAGAGCGGGACAAGACCCACGAAGGCGGAATAAGACCCCCAGACGGCGGCGACGATGAAGAAGAAGAAAGCCAGGCTCCACCGCTAGTGAAAGAGCTAGTAAAAGAGCAGAAGATAGCGGAGGAGTCCGGCGAGAAGACCCCTGGAGCTGTGCAATAAAGTATTTAAAAAAATTGTGTCGTTTTTTTTATTTACACTTTTTTCCTTAGGTGAATGGGTAGGAGTACATCGTACCTCATACTCATTCACATAGGGTGGGGGGCTGGTATCTGTGGGCTCCCGGATTCCGATAAGCCCCCCGCCCGCAGACCCCCGACAACCAACGGCCAGGGTTGTCGGGAAGAGGCCCTTGTCCTTATCAACATGGGGACAAGGTGCTTTGGGGTGGGGGGGCCGCAGGGCCCCCCTTTCCCCTAGGGCATCCCCCATGTTGAGGGCACGCGGCCTGGTACAGCTCAGGAGGGGGCGCTCGCTTGTCCCCCACCCCCTTTCCTGACTGGCCAGGCTGCGTGCTCGGATAAGGGTCTGATATGGATTTGGGGGGGACCCCCACGCCGTTTTTTCGGCGTAGAGATTCCCCTTTAAATCAATACCAGGTGACGGGGCTAACGAGGTGTCAATGTCGCCGTTCGAGGCGGCGGCATTCACTTCCTTCGCTAGTCCCGTCTACCTGGAGTCACGTTCTAAATGAACGGACTTTCCTCCGTGTGTGGGCAAGTCGGTTCATTTGAAAAGTCCGGGCGTGTGTGGATAAGTCCACACGTTCGGAAAGTCCGGCGGACCTCCGCTGGAAAGTCTAGCGGGTTGTCCGCTGGAAAGTCCGAGCGTGTGTATGCCGCATTAGAGTACCTTTTTTTGGTTTCCAATGCACTTTACAGCATATAAATCATTAATAGATATTTAACTTGTTTGCAAGAACTTTCTGCCCTATTTCTAATAAAAAGTTTACACTTTAGCAAAAACAGCTTCTGAATTAAACAAAAAAATACAATCTTTATTAAGGAAGGATGCCAAGCAGACTTTGACGAAGGTTGAAGCCCACTGGCCTTAAACACCATGGGCCCCTGTAACTGTTGCTTGAGTAATATGTTTTCCCGCAAAGAACATTCTGGAGATGGCTGCCAGGCACAGTAAGAAGCACGCTGGTTGTAATAATTAACTCGTCCACTTATGTACTGTTCACTGGAACCTGTATTGAAATGCCTGCCAGGTCCTACCATGTACCACCTAAGTATACTGTATGTAAACTGCAGTGGGTGGTAAAGGGGAATATCTGCTAGCGTTTCATGAAATTCTCAAGATGGTGTTCCATGTGCTACTGGCAACAAGGTAATGAAAAACAAACCCTGGCAAGATATGCTCCGTTTTCTTATGTGCGGTTCATGTCTTTTTATTTTCAGATTCAGCTGGGGCATATTTTTAAATGTAGTGTTTGTTTTTTACTCGCACACACCTTGCTCTGTAGTTTTGCTGAATGATAAAGAATATGTAAACCTATCATTTCATATTCCTGATATGTGCCTTTTGTACCTGTACTTGTATGAAAAAGTAGCTTTGTATTTCTGCCTTTATGTGAAACCCCTGGTGTTCCTGCCAGTCCCTCTGCTTTCCTATTTTAAACTGCCCGCACTAAGCAGTAGAACACACTGTGGTCAGTTCTCCAGCTATGCTGGGAACATAGTGCACTCCCCTACAATAATCACACTTGTCCTGACCACCCCCCCCCCCCAAAAAAAACAGCCATTCACTGGGAAGATCAGTGTACTGCTGTTTCTTCTCCCCTAGCTCTTATGCAGCTAAGAACAGAGGGAATGTGATCACTCATAAAATAAAAAGAGGGGAAAAAAACGATTTACTATGTCTATCTATACACCAATGTTTTGCCTTTTCATTTCTATTTTAAATGGAATGGGTTGTTTTACAAGGTGAGGGTTTATAATCACTTTACGTCATCAATTCAGGAGTGCACACAAACCTGCTTCCCTGTGTGTACATTGTATGGCTGCTTAAGCACCTGTCATCAAAGAAATTTTAGAATGACCTCAGTATATGAATGCAAAGCGGCAGATTTTATAAAGCAGCAGTGTGGCCTGTTTTCAAATAAAAAATACAGTGCATCCGGAAAGTATTCACAGTGCTTCACTTTTTCCACATTTTGTTATGTTACTGCCTTATTCCAAAATAAATTATTTAATTTAGTTTCCTCCAAAATTCTACAAACAATACCTCATAATGACATTGTGAAAGAAGTTTGTTTGAAATCTTTGCAAATGTATTAAAAATAAAAAACAAAAAAAAATCTACATAAGTATTCACAGCCTTTCACATGACACTCAAAACTGAGCTCAGGTGCATCCTGTTTCCACTGATCAGCCTCAAGATGTTTCTTTAACTTTATTGGAGTTCACCTGTAGTAAATTCAGTTGATTGGACATGATTCGGAAAGGCACACACCTGTCCATACAAGATCCCACAGTTAACAGTCCATGTCTGTAGACCTCCCAGACAGGATTGTATGGAGGCACAGATCTGGGGAAGGGTACAGAAAAATTCCTTCAGCATTGAAGGTCCCAATGAGCACCGTGGTCTCCATCGTCTGTAAATGGAAGAAGCATGGAATCACCAGGACTCTTCCTAGAGTGGGCCGCCCGACCAAACTGAGCGATCAGGGGAGAAGGTCCTTAGTCAGGGAGGTGACCAAGAACCCGATGGTCACTCCGACAGAGCCTTTCTCTGTGGAGAGAGGAGAACCTTCCAGAAGAACCACCATCTCTGCAGCACTCCACAATCAGGCCTGTATGGTAGTGGCCAGATGGAAGCTACTCCTCATTTAATGACACATGACAGCCTGCCTGGAGTTTGTCAAAATGCACCTGAAGGACTCAGACCATGAGAAACAAAATTTTCTTGTCTGATGAAACATAGATTGAACTATTTGGCCTGAATAGCCAGCGTCATGTCTGGAGGAAACTAGGCACTGCTCATCACCTGGCCAATACCATCCCGACAGTGAAGAATGGTGGTGGCATCATCATGTTGTGGGGATGTTTTTCAGTGGCAGAAACTGGGAGACTAGTTAGGATTGAGGGGAAGTTAAATGCAGCAATGTACAGATACATCCTTGATGAAAACCTGCTCCTGAGCTCTCTGGACCTCAGACTGGGGCGAAGGTTCACACAGCCAAGATAACAAAGGAATGGCTACAGGACCACTCTGTTAATGTCCTTGAGTGGCCCAGCCAGAGCCCAGACTTGAACCCGATTGAACATCTCTGGAGAGATCTGAAAATGGCTGTGCAACGACGCTCCCCATCAAACCTAAAGGAGCTTGAAAGGTCCTGCAAAGAAGAATGGGAGAAAAAAAACAAAAATAGGTGTACCAAGCTTGTAGCATCATACTCAAGACTTGAGGCTGTAATTCGTGCCAAAGGTGCTTCAACAAAGTATTGAGCAAAGGCTTGTAGAATTTTGAGAAAAATAATGAATTGAATCCATTTTGAAATAAGGCTGCAACATATCAGAATGTGTAAAAAGTGAAGCGCTGTGAATACTTTCCGGATGCACTGTACACTGTTCCCTTTTTCACCAGCCCTGAGGAAGAAGCAAAGCTTAACTCCTGAAACATGCTGGCTTTTAACATTGAAATAACCTAATCCATGGACTTTAATGTCATTCTGTGACACCTAACTTCTTAATCTACATTTCTATTGCTGTCTGTGTGCCTGTTGGAGACGATCTCACACAATTCATTTATTGTGAGACATAAAATGTGAGCGAGGCTAGAATAGAATGGTCAGGGTTTTCATGTTGTCTGTGTTACTATTGAGTGAGTCTCTGTATTTCCTGTTCCAGTGGCAGTGGCCAGTGGAGAATACAGACTATAATGATCTGGCAGTGCTCCAAGTTCTTCTGTACCATCCAAAGCTGAAAAAGTAGTTCTGGTTGGAGTTCTACTTTAGGTTTGTCTATTGGTTCAAGATAGGCAGGGTATCCGCTCTCTAGAGGCAGAAAAGCTAAAATGTACCTGTCACGAAACGCTCCCACACTCCTCCTTGAAAGCTTTCGTCATATACCACTTCCTCCCAGTCTGAATATGGATCTCAGATATTCCAACCGCTCCCAAGCACTAAACGAGACAAGACTTGCTTAGTGCTAGCATGGACTGTTTTATTAGAACCAAACTGACAAGTATTTATATACATTAGAAGAGGAGACCCCCCCCCCCCCTCCTGCTCATTTTACTCTAACAATACACCTGTAACAAATTAACATGAGCTAATTAACTAATCCCTTTAAGCAGCCGATGTGACTCTGTGCCCATCAGTATTTCACTACAGGTCAGACTTGTTGTCACCGAGCTTCACACATGTCAGATGCTAATATCATCAACTCCAGACACCTGTCTGTTGTCTTGTATAATGCAAACGAGTCTGGTCTATCTTGACACAGATTCTAAAGAGTATTTCACTCATTGTTGTATGTGCTAACCAAACCTGCAATTGAATCTGACTAGCACAGATTATAGTGGGGTCCTCATTCACCCTGTGCCCCTTAAAATCCAGGGCCCTTAATCGGTTTGCAAGAGGCTCGAATTTAGTCCTCTCAAAAAGCCTGTGTCCCAGCTAGGTCTGTCACAGTACCCTAGTTTTTAACTCTTTCAGTAATAACTACATGGAA
Organism: Lithobates sylvaticus; assembly: GCA_028564925.1. Classification (NCBI taxonomy): domain Eukaryota; kingdom Metazoa; phylum Chordata; class Amphibia; order Anura; family Ranidae; genus Lithobates; species Lithobates sylvaticus. The sequence continues at coordinate 78,201,664 of CM053038.1, forward strand.
CAGAGGCTGTAAGAATGGGAATCGCCATTTGCATGAACCTAGTCCTAGATCCAGCTGGCTTCCATTGACTGCATAAGAAGACTGTCTCAGAAGAGAACATTCTTTTCATAAGCCATATTAGGTGACACTGATCATATCTCCTCATTTGAATGTAATCGTGCTAATATTTGCACTTTTTTCTTCTCATTTGTTGTACGCTACATAACTTTTCCTGGAAGAGAAATGCATATGCAGTCCAATACAAATGTATTAATGGTGACTATTTTCAGGCAAACCCAAAAAACAAACTGAATATATTGCAGCTTACCAGTCCTTGGATGGTTGCTACAGTTTTTACTTTTCAAGTACCTCTTGATTTTGGCAGAAATTAAGTGCCCTTGTCACTTTCTGTGAGATGAACTGGAAGCAAAATTACCTTCTGAGGCCTCATGCACACTGGATATTTTTTGACATTTTTACAGCAGCTGTTTTTGGCTATGGAAATTTTTTTCTACATTTATTAAACTCCTCATCATGTTATCCTATGTGTCCATGCACACATAGGCTGTTATCAGCAGTTTTGGGTAGTGGTTTTTTTGAGCAGTGAAAAAAAAAAAAAAAAAACTAGTGGGTTCTGAGAGATGTTTTTCAGCTGTAAAAACGATCTAACGCTGATAAACGTCGATAAACGCTCAAAAACTTTGCTCACCAGCGTTTTTCAACATTTTTGATCCATTTGAAAAAAAATTAAAAAATTTTAATTTCCTTAAAAAAAAAAAAAAAAAAACCTGCTAAACCGCTAACGCAGAAAAACGCTAAATGACAATAAATGCTAAAAAACGCTATTACAAAAACGTTTAAAAAAGTTGAAAAACTCACTTCAAAGCTACTGACGTTTTTGTAACGTTATTTTAAAGCGGAGGTTCACACAAAAATTGAACCTCCGCTTTTCGGAACCCCCCCTGGTGTCACATTTGGACCTTTCAGGGGGGAGGGGGGTGCAGATACCTGTCTAAGACAGGTATTTGCACCCGCTTCTGGGCATAGACTCTCACGGGAGTCTATGCCTCTTCCTGTCCTGCCGCGCTGTCTGCTGGGACACACGGGTCCCAGAGACAGCGAGGACCATTCTCATTGCACTGCGCGACTCGCGCATGCGCGGTAGGGAACCAGGAAGTGAAGCTGCAACGCTTCACTTCCTGATTCCCTCACAGAGAATGGTGCTGCCAGCAGCCGAGAGCCAAGCGTTGCTCGGCCTCGGCTGCCGACATCGCTGGACTCCAGGAAAGGTAAGTGTCCATTTATTAAAAGTCAGCAGCTGCAGTATTTGTAGCTGCTGGCTTTTAATAATTTTTTTTTCAGGTGGACTCCCTCTTTAACATCCAAAGTGCATGAGGCCTGAATATCATCACCCCCCCCCCCCCCATTTAATGGAAATGAACAAAGACAGACATGTCTAAAGTCTAGTCAGGGTTGCAACCATGGCTTTCTTCATACAGGATGCTGTGAGTGAGCGTATATCCACTAGGACAGGAAGTGTGTTATCTGCAGGATTAACAATTTAAAATAAAGGAAAAAATCCAAAAAACAAAACAAAACACTAAGGCCCCTTTCACACTGGGCGGTTTTCAGGCGGTAAAGCGCTAAAAATAGCGCCTGTACACCGCCTGAAAAAACCAGCCCCATTCATTCCAGTGTGAAAGTCCTGCTAGCAGCATCTTTGGAGCGGTATAGGAGCGGTGTATTCACCGCTCCTTCCCATTGATTTGAATGGGACACCGCGGTAGTACCGCGGCAATACCGCCGCAAAGCTCGGCGGCGCTCTGCAGGGGATTTTAACCCTTTTTTTTTTCGGCCGCTCGCGGCGGGTAAAACCTCACCGCGAGCGGCCGACTACCGCGGCTAAAACGACGGTAAAGCAGCGCTAAATATAGCGCTGCTTTATCGTCACCGCGGCTCCCGCCCCAGTGTGAAAGGGGCCTAAATGTATGCAGCTCATTTAAAGACTGGTAATTTGCAATATATTACATTTTAGGGTTTATATACACTTTACCAGTCTACGCAGACTAATATAAAATAATATAGTCTCCATTTCCTGGTTACATCTCAAAATTCTACTCTCAGCAAATGCACTGGGCCCATTTACAGTTATGTATGCACATTGACACGTTTTGCTTAATGCGTGGACTTGCTTTGTGGTACACCAACCCATTAATTTCCTATGGGTCCCCAATGAGCATCCAAGCTCTACAACTTTGTTTCCTAACGCAACACAGCACACGTTTTTTGAGACAGGTGTTGTAGGTATGTGTTGGGAACCCATTAGAAATGAATAGGAGCACCAACAAAACAAATGCTCAACACGTGTGTCTTAATGCATGTTGGCATACATTACAATACATACAAATACCTATAAAGCTAACCTAAAGAGTTGGCAGAATATCTTAAAGTCCTCACTAGAATAACTCATACACTGATTGGCCATTTCACTGTACTCTCTTTTCTACAATATGAGCCTTAGTGTATTGTTTCTATGCAGCAGAGAGGTACCAGAGCGGACAGAATAATTGAAAATATTGAAAAGGATAATGCCATGTATTATCGACACAATATTGTATGAATGGTCATTGTGAAGCAGCATTTCGGTGACCATTGCACTGCATGGCAGCCATTGACAGCCAGCACAAATATAGCTGTGTGCTCTGAATTGTGAATTGCAGCTTGGTGCCTGGTGATTGGAAATATGCCCATGTTAAGTCATGTTTACTGGCAGTCAGCCACGGCAGAAGCATAAAAAAACACAGCACATCGCCAGCCCCTCCGCACATAATTACACTGTTTTAGCGTCCTGAAAAATTAAAGAGAATAGCTGCAATTAAATCCCAATTAATGCTTCAAGATAAAAAAAAAGCCTTTCGAAGAAGGGAATTGGTAAAAATAATTGAAACGAACAATGGACAGAAATGCTTCAATGGGAAGTCTATAAATACTACTTCTACAAGCATATGTGAGCCAGGATTGTAGCCAGGAGTGAAAGAATTAGATGGAGACCGATCGTAAACTGCTTTTCAGTATAATCTAGTGTGCACATCAGTGGATGCAATACCTATGTCCTTCATGCAAGAAAGAAGATCTAGGAAATAACTGTCCATGATACCTACCTTGTGTTTTTACTCCTCAAATATGTTGTGAACTATACTCCATAGCTCCAACCTCTTTCTCTTAAGACCCACTGCCTTTGTGATCTACCTCAGCAGACTTGAGAAGGCAGCAAAAATGTATATTTCCCATGTTGAACACTTCCCACCTCAGGGATGGTGCAGGAAGGGTGAGGCAACTCTCCAGAAGGAAGTGGAAAGCTCCCTAAAAGGCACATGGCCAGCAGTAGAAGCCTAACATGGGTTCTATGCCTTCCCCACTCTATCCCGAAAAAAGTTTTGTCAGGGCTTGCACTTAAATTATGTAGACATGAAAGCACAAAGGAGTAATTGGCAAAGGAAAAAAAAACAGATGCTCAGTGGAAGAACTGATAGTACAACTAAAGCTCAAATTTGTGGCTACATAATGCAAAGGCATGTCCAATGAAAAGAGCCTGGAAGAAGTTAAAGACTTGACTTTTGACAGGTCTTATGTGCTGTAGCGGAGATTTTGAAGAATCCAATCTGATGAAACCAATAAAACAGAATGCTAGTAGTAGATGGTGTTCATGTAAACTGTGCAATGTGCATAGTTGATTGACACTCTTGTTGGAGCAACATTATGGCCAAATTCTTCTGTGAAGTGCTCATGTCCTTCTTGCACACCCGACTGTCCTCTGATGTCTATAGTCAGAGGTAATTCACTAAGAGGTGGCTAATCATGGTATAAATGTAATCTAAACTAATTTTGACCAGAACAGGATCCCACTTCAGCTCTGCCTCACTTCAGCTATAAAAGGTAGTCATGGGTGTATCATGAAAAGTGGGCGTGGTTTAAATTGCGCAAAATATTGAGTGTGGCTTAAAGGGAGTGTGATTAAATAGAGTCTGAGATGACTTGCGAAGTGCAGAATATGGCAATGTTAAATTGGGAGTGTACAGTGCAGAGTCTACGGCGGTGGGTATGTGCGGAGAGGAGTGCGAAGTGTACAGCGGTGGGTAGTATGTGCAGGAGAGGGGTGTGGAGTGTATGGCAGTGGGTATTATGTGCAGGAGAGGAGTAAACAGACCCTTGACATCTCCCATTTGAGCCAGAGAAAGGGATTGAGCACAGAGATTCCCCATTGTAAACGCCGGTTATGAATCGACAATCAGTGATCACTGATTTTGCTCAATCAGAAAAGGAAGGGGCCAGTAAATTACATGTTTACCGGCCCCTTCCTCCGCTCTCCAGCCTGACACATCCCCCTGCAGCAGCCGGCGGGAGAGAAGACGAGTAAAGTTGGCAGGGTGGAGCGAAGTCGAGGGGATGGGGGGGATGCGAGCAAAGGGAGCACACTGGGGGGGGGGGGGGGGGGGTGGACAGAGGAGCACACAGAGGGACAGTCGGGGGATGATTGATGCGGTGGTGGGGGCAGTTACAGGAATCGTTCTCCCTGCATGGCTTTTAATGAAGCAGCTGACCGCCACGGGAGAGAGAGGAGGAGAAGCGTCTGTCAGCTGCTTCACTAAAAGCCATACAGGGAGATCGGTGCTTGTAACTGCCCCCACCGCTGCACCGATCATCCCCCGACTGTTAACCAGGGACATACCATGGGTGCAGTGTGGGTCAGAGCACAGTGCCCCCCCCCCCCCCCCCCCCCCCCCCCAGGGCCTGTGTTCAGTGAACACCCTGCACCCATGGATGATAAGCCACTGAAGGTAAAGCTTATGTCACGCAAGGGTTACTTTTGGTCCTGAAGGAAGGATGCTCAGAGAAAACTCTTTAGGCTCCATTCATACCTGAGAATACTGGAATCGTGCGATTCTGCCCGCAACTCCAGATTATTTTTTTTAATATACATATAAAACATATGCATTCTATCCTTATTGAGCTCACGAAGGGGCTTAAATGTATCACTTTAATCTATATTTACGGGGATCTGCCGAAGTAAACAAGGCAGATCTCCGTTCTGTCAGGGGATGACACTGAGATCTGTCTTCCTGCTAAGCAGGAAGATGGATTTGTGTGTTTCCCCAGTCACACAGTCCCCCATACAGTTAGAAAACACAAAAAGGGAAAGAATTTAACCCCTTGATCGCCCCTGATGTTAACCCCTTCCCTGTCACTGTCATTAGTAGAGTGTGAGTGCATGTTTTTAGCACTGATCACTGTAACAATGTAACTGGTTCCCAAAAAAGTGTCAAAAATGTCAGTTAGGTGTCCGATCTGTCCACCGCAATGTCGCAGTCCCGCTAAAAATCACTAATCTCTGCCATTACTAGTAAAAAAAATTAAAAATAAAAATAAATAAAAAAAACCATAAATCTATCCCCTATTTTGTAGACACTATAAGTTTTCAATCAATATACGTTTATTGGGATTTTTTTTTACCAAAAATATGTAGAAGAATACATATTGGCCTAAACTGATGAATAAATTTAATTTTTTTATATTTTTTTTGTATATGTATTATAGCAGAAAGTAATAAATATAGTTTTTATTTTTCAAAATCGGCGGTCTTTTTTTGTTTATAGCGCAAAAAAATAAAAAATTGTGGGGAAAAAAAGGACGTCAATTTTGTTGGGGTACAAGGTTGCACGACCGCACAATTGTCAGTTAACGTAACGTAGTGCCGTATCTCAAAAACTGGCCTGGTCATTAAGGGGGTAAATCCTTCCGGGGCTGAAGTGGTTTACCAGCAAAAAATCACAGGCCTGTCATGAAATTATTATCCCAAGATATTTAAATTCTATCACCCATTGTAGTGGCAAATTCAAGGAGGCCGTAGCCTGTGCACCCTGGTCGATGGCAAACGGGGATTTACCCCAATTTACCTTAAACCCTGTAACTACCAAATATGCATTCATCAAATCCAAGGCTCCCTGTAATGATGGACCAGCATCATTTAAAAACAGCAGTATAACATCAGGATATAGGGCTGCCCTCTACTCTAGCCCCCCAATTTGCAGTCACCGAATATTTGGTGAAGCTCAAAGAGCCTCTGCCACTGGCTCAATTGCTATAGCAAAGAGAGCCGGGGAGAGAGGGCAGCCCTGCCGCGTTCCTCTATATAAATGAAAGAGATCTCACAACCTTCCGCCCATCTTAACCTCAGACATAGGATTACGATACAGTGTTTCTTAATGACACCCCAAACGCGGTGCAATTTTTTTTTGCTGCAATTGTCGCACGTCAAAATGAGCTAAAATCACATTGCCAAATGCTCCTGGCTCTGTGCCAAAATTTGGTACGTGAGCTTCTTTGGAGCATTTTTGGACCGAAGGGAAGCCTAATTCTAGTTCTGATTCAGTAGTGTCAGACCTCTGCTGAAAGACCACTTATTCTACACAGAGAGCACAAATCCCACTCTGCAGCATGCTGGCAGGGGACAGGCTTTTCTACTTGGGCTGTAACTGCTTTCTTAACAAAATTGTAACTGGAAGACTTTGCACACCTTTTTTTTTTTTGATTCATATGTTTATGTATTTACCTGAAAATTCAGTTGGGCTTTAGTGCAAACCTTTCCTGAGAAAGGTTCCATGGGTGTTCTGATAACCCACTGGCTCACAGACCTGGAGCAAGAAGGTAAATAAAGAAAATGAAAGGTTCCCGCCTCATATATTTGCGGACCAATGATTCAAAATCAATGTTGGCTGGTGCTCAATATTTTGGGGTGGGGAGGGAGAGTGGCAAACCAATGGCAAACGTTCTATCCCCCCGCGTGGGAGACGGATGGGAATGCAGTGGAAATCAATCCTGCAGAGCAATCGCTTCTTCTGCAGGCCAAAAGTGGGTCCTGGCTGAGACCCGATTGGCTAGGAGTCCTAAGACTCCCGGCCAATCAGGTCTCAGGAACTGCTTCCTGGTTGTCTGGAAAGAGAATCAGGAAGACAATAAGGAATATTAATTCGCTATTGCCACACAACTGGCTGGGCTCAGGGTACAGTGCTCTGTGCCTCGAGCCCACCCTTTTTTTAAGCCAATTAGAGCCTCAGTCTCTAATAATGTGCTTAAAAAAAAAAAAACCCTGATTGAAATACATACGTCTGTCGCTCTGCATGGAGATTAGGGTGCCAGACGCATGGATGGAGGGGGGGGGGGGGGGGTGGCGCCCGTGCGCCCCCTATGTACGTGCCTTCACTGTGCAAATATTGAAGCAGAAAGAGGGGGTACAAAATATGACGCGTTTCGCACTAAATAAAGTGCTTACTCACAGCTATGAGTAAGCACTTTTTATTTAGTGTGAAACGCGTCAGTTTTGTACCCCCTCTTTCGTTTTGCTGTGGACCATTGGATGTGATGTGATTCCCATTTTTTAATAAACTACACAAGATTTTATCTTTTTCCGGTGTGCGGCTGTCCAGAGTTTTTCCACTGCTTCCCGACCACGTTCAGAATGATCGGATTTTCCAACAACTTTGTCCGACCGTGTGTATGTTGCATACACACGGTCGGACAAAGTGTCGACCGCGTCGGAAAAAATCCCTCGGATTTTGTGGTCGGAATTTCCGACCATGTGTATCAGGGCTTACTCATACCTGGTTGGACTGTGTATTGTCACCTTAATGGCCTACCTTCAAAATGTCTAATGCCAGACAGACAATAGATTACTCAATAGTATTACTATGGATAATTGTTGGTATATATTCTGTATTTTGAATGTTCTTCCTGAAGCATTTGAAAAAAAGTAACATTTTTGTTTACAGACCTTTTAAAAATAATTGCCGTAGCTATGTACACATTCCATAGTGATCTTTAAAGTGCTGCAATTCAACCATTAGCATAATTGGTGTGCTATACTGCTTATGTAGCTCTTTAATTTGGAACCCACATCCACCTCTAATCTAAAATGTTTTTTTTTCTATATCTGCTAAATATAACTCTCCACTGTAATATCTGAGTATTTTAATTAAGTATCTGCAGAGTGCTATACAGCTAGGACTTTGTATACTTTGCTATAATTTATATCATAATTATACCTTATGGCTTTATTCAAATGAGAGCTGTAGCTTTCAAATTTGTTGGTTAACAGGAGCTGCTGATATAGATTTCTCCCCTGTCATCCGCTAGTACAGTTGTTGCCTAGAGGGCGCACGGGCGCCACCTCCCCTATCCATGTCTTCGGCCCCCTGATCTACATATCAGGGCACCGGACTATGGATTCCAATGTTGAGGGGGGGGGGGGTGTTGAAGCACCTTGATGCCTAGCGCTTAGGCGGAAGAGAGAGGAGACACGCGTCGGAGGAAGCCACTGGAGGAGCATAGACAGGAGCCGCTGCCTGCACCCTGCTGCCCGCAAGGACCGTGCTGGATGACACCACAGCCTGCCACATAGATCGATTAAGTGCTGGACAGGGGGTGTAAGTAGTGCCGTGCCACTGGCCGCCCAGGGGCGTAGGGTTGCCACCTGCCCGGACAGTTCAGGTTTTGAATCATGTGTCCAGGTTTCAGTCAACCTGAAACCCAGACACAATATTCAGACAGGAATGTAGCTCAGAACAGCACCCAAAGGTTTCCCAGGTCTTTTACAATCCTATAGAGTATGCTAAGAAAAAAAGTTTTCCTCTGCGACGCTAAAGTGTTCGGGTTTGGCTTGAAGAAAACTTTTTTTTTTTCCGCCCCCCCCCCCCAAAAGAAAAACCCACCAGCCACCACTGATTGATACTGTTGAAAAAAAACATACAATAGAATTCTAAAGAAGCCATTGAATTTTGATGGTCAGATCTCCCTGTAAGGAACTTCCGGAACCCACTTGTCTCCTGTGCACAGCCAGCGGTCCTCCATGTGGCCTTTGGATTGTTGCACTCTTTTTGGACCTGGGCCCTTACTATTGTATTAAATTAAAGCCTAAAACCAGTGAAATATATCATTTTTTTTAAATCAGCATAAGGGACAGCAGTGATTACTATCAATCTGAAGTGTCCCTTATGCTGATGGTTGCTGCTTTAATTGAAATCCTCTGTCTTCTGGTCCCCCCCACCCCCTCAGAAGTAATCTTCCAGTGCTGCAGGGGTTAATATAGCTAAGGGACCTGTGACAGGCACTCTTCAAGAGTGCTGACTATGCCTGCCCTTTCTACCTCCTCCTCCTCTATTTACAGAAGCTATACTATAGCTTCTATGAATGAAAAGTGGTCTATGAACTGAGGATCATGGAAGGGTGAATAAAAGGAGTAAGCACTCTTGGTAGTGTGGAACGCGTTAGCTTTTTCTTGCTTTGCTGTGACCTATTTTTGTGTGATTCCATATTTTACCAATAAAGGCTTTTGAATTTTTCTTGGAGTGCGGCCGTTCAGAGTCCTTAATTTGCATCTTCATCCTCCTGTTCCTGGACAGGACTTGGGTCAAAGCAATAACTCCAAGGCCAATAATAAATAACACGTTATCTCCTCCCATTCTGCAACATGTCTGGTTAACGAACAGCCGTTCAGAAACTAACTGAAAAGCGCAAAATGAAAAACGTGAATCAACACTCGCCAAACTTCTACTAACACGAAATTAGCAGAAGGAGCCCAAAGGGTAGCGCATGCCAATTGAACTTCCTCCTTGTAGTCGCATAGTAAGTCACTACGTTCGTGTTTGTTGGCCGACAATTCCTTGACATTTGTATACAAGACAGGTTCCTGAACAAAAGTCAGAGGCTTTTTCTGCGGAAAATCCGATCGTGTGTACGAGGCTTAAGGCTCCGTTTCCACAAGTGCGATCTCTCTCTCTCTCTCTCTCTCTCTCTCTCTCTCTCTCTCTCTCTCTCTCTCTCTCTCTCTCTCTCTCTCTCTCTCTCTCTCTCTCTCCAAGGCAATGAAGACAGGAGGAGATCGTGTTTTGTGAAGGATAGGAGGAAAGGGCTGAGCAGGTCTAGGCATGCCTGTCTAAGAATGACAACAACCTTTTCAGGAAGTAAAAGACAGCTTAGCAAATTCAGATAAAAGGAGATAGCATTGTCAGTGAAGAACAGGAAGAAGCTGATTGTCTGATTTAGATAAGACTTTCTAAGCGAAACAATCAGCTAGCCAGAAAATGAAAAATATCAAAGATAACGATATTTAACATATTATTAATATGAAAAAAATATTTTAGGTGCAAGGTTCACTTTAATTGCCTAGAGTAAAAATAAAGAAACACTTGCTTTAGCATAAATGCCAGTTTAACAACAACTAGCTTTCCAAAGTCGGTCCACATTTACCTATAAATAGTCCTGGTGGTCATTAGTTCATCTTCTGCTTGATTAGCTGTCACGGAAACAATTCTTTGTTTAACCTGCTGGTGGCAGTGTTCTTCTGCAGGATGCTGAATAGGGTGCCAGCGGTCACAGGCTGGCATCACCTTACAGCCAGTGGACCTTTAAAAGTGCATGAAGGAGTCATGATATCAATCTTCTTTGCATCCCTTTTACAGCAGCACTGGGAGTGGGAGGGGAAGAAGTAGGACTAGACTCTGCGGCATACATATATGCTGACAGGAGGATGAAAGCAGAGGGTAACAAAATTGATGACCTACTGTTGCTTCTCTTTTATTGTATAGTAAGAAGGTTGTGAGTATGCAGTTTTTTTTTTTTTTAAATGTACCCCCAGCAGTTTTTAAAACTAAAAAAGGAGCTCTAGCTGCAATACTCATTTCCTCTCTGGCTCAATCCCTTACAGTAATTCATTTCTGCCACTAGATGTCCTTAGTGTTCTCAGTCTTCCACGTTGAATGACATTCTGCAAAATTCAACCCAGAAAACCGAGGATATACTGTGAGTGCGGATAATCATACACCCCCTCATCGGAAGGGGCATCATCATTGCACCCTGGACTTGGTCCACCCGTCACTCTGCCCAGCCCGGCATTCACTTCCCATTCCCCTTAGAGACAATGAAAACTCTGTATGTTTGTTTTTGTATTTTTATTGAGGGATTTTGAACTTGGATAGGGTAATGGAATTATGGGATGCCCAGAATCAATAGTAGAATCAATTGGATGATCAGTTGGAACCTCCATTTACTCTTCTAGAGCTCCAGCCTCCTCCAGCACAACGCTTATTTGTAGACTTTTTCTCTCTCCCCTGTACAATACTTGGTTCCAGGCACAGCTAGCACATGGTAGGCACAACTCTGACCCTGTCAGGCCTTAGGAACTGCCATTTGCAGGCAGGGACCGCGGGCCTCTTTAGTGTAGCAACAAATATTAAAAAGAAAATCCTTTTAATGCTAGCTGTTCTATGATGGACTACTGCTCCCAGTCAGTCCTTTTCAGGCCCTGCCAGCCCTTCTGACTGCAACTGCCCAACTCCACTGCCCATGAAATCGCAGTCTCTCCGGCTGGCTGACATCCATCTCAGACTACTTTCCCAACTGTGCCTGTCACTCACCAGCCCTCCTGGTTACACTCTGGTGGATCCCTCCTGGAGACTTGCCCGGCAACACTAGCTCCCGTTGTCCTTCTTGCTCCCTCTCTATGCCTCCTGTCCAGATCCTTCTTTGTTTCTCAGAAAGGCTCCGACTTGCACCTGAACCCCACAGGCCCAAGGTCACCCCCCCCCCCCCCAGGCTGGGGAGTGCCTCAAAGGCCCTGACAACCTAGTGCTCCATCTCCAGCGCCTTCCACTTGACAACTCCTCCCTAGCTGGGCTGACACTAGGTATTTAAGGAGGCCTGCCCCCTGTCAATCCAAGTTGGGGATTGGTCAGTTCTCCTTAGAACACCCCAGGCAGCTCCACCTCTCCCCCTCCTCTCTTCTAGAATCCTCTAGAAGCCAGAGGGAGGTAAGTGAGAAGTGATGTTGAATGTTGGGGTTGGGGTTAGGTTAGAGGGTTAGGGTTTCTCCTAGAAGAACAAGGTTAGAACTCAGGGATTGGAATAGGGACCTCCCCCAAAGGTCAGCAGGCGTGTCCCCCAAAGGTCAAGAGGTCGGGCTCCTCCACCCCCACCAAAGTGTTCCGCCTACCCCAACTAAGTCGGGGCATGAACAAATCGGGGTAAGCGCTTTGCGCGAGTAGAGGGTGCTACACTAGTCAAATTTTGATAGGTATGTGGCCATCCCTCCTCCAAAGTTCATCATTGGTTGCAGCTGGATTCCTCCATCCACCGATTTTGTGTGGATGAAGGAATCTGGCTGGCTGAGTGAAAAAAAAAAAAATACCCATGTAAGGCCAATTTAGGTTGGAGCGTCCCCATGACAGCCAGGCAGTTAGCATTTTCAGAAGAAGTCGGCAATTAAGGCGTCCCTGTTTCTCTCATGTTTCTCTCATGACAGGTTTTGTTTAACCTAAAGCTGGTTGCTTTAGGTTGTCAAATGTCACTTATCTTGAGCTCAGAGCTTTCAAAGCAATGGGGGGTGGTTTCTGATTGGTTACAAAGTTTTACTGCACTTTGCTTACTGCTTATTGTCTTATTAATAAAGTTGAAGTGACCTTGTATATATGTAGCCAGCAAGCGTTAACAAGGTGTTTTATACTACTTTTATAGAGATACGGCGAGCTTAGAGGATTCATTAGGCACAAATTAACAATCCATTTAACAACACAAAAGTGGAACAGATGGATGTACATGGGTTTAGCAGGCTTTTCACTGTTTATTTAAGAGTTAGTGGCACCAGTCCACTCGTAAACTGAACACCAGTGATACGGCTCTCCTTTTATTTATCTGTGCTGTCGCTGTAATGCCACAGAGGAAAGAAGCCTCTGCATGTAGGATTATTTTCTGTGGAATCTTATGAGGCGGAACTGTGCCATAAGTGAAGAATGCAGCAGTTCTATTTAATTATTTACAACTATATTTTCACATGTAGATCTTATATCTTGTAGGTTGATGTGCCAGGTGTACATGGAATACTGTGCAAATCCCAGCTGCCTGTAGAATACATAATTGCTCCTGAAATCTTTGTTTGCTTTGCCTTTTGCTTTAAAGCTCAAATCCAGACAAACTGCTACATACCCACCTGAAATGCGTGTAAATGGGATCTGTTTACTTGCCAAATAAGTTTTATTTCTGTCTATCCAGTCTTGAGATTTACACAGCTCTGACATGCAGCAAAAGCCATGTAGATAACATCACTTTCTCTGTTAGTTACAGACTGTAGAAGGAACATACCTCCCAACATTTTGAGATGGGAATGAGGGACACCTACTAGCAAACGTATGTAGGACACGCCCCCTGCCACACCCCCTTAACCACTTGACCACTGGGCACTTAAACCCCCTTCCTAACCAGACCAATTTTCGGTGCTCTCACACTTTGAATGACAATTACTCAGTCATGCAACACTGTACCCATATGAAATGTTTGTCCTTTTTTTCACACAAATAGAGCTTTCTTTTGGTGGTATTTAACCACTTCAGCCCGGACCAATTGGCAGCCAAAGGACCAGGCCCCTTTTTGCGATTCAGCACTGCGTCGCTTTAACTGACAATTGCGCGGTCGTGCCACGTGGCTCCAAAAAAAAATTGGCGTCCTTTTTTTCCCACAAATAGAGCTTTCTTTTGGTGGTATTTGATCGCCCCTGCGGTTTTTATTTTTTGCGCTATAAACAAAAATAGAGTGAAAATTTTGAAAAAAAATTCAATATTTTTTGCTTTTTGCTATAATAAATATCCCCAAAAAATATATAAAAAAATTTTTTTTCCCTCAGTTTAGGCCGATACGTATTCTTCTACGTATTTTTGGTTAAAAAAAAAATCGCAATTAGCGATTATTGATTGGTTTGCGCAAAAGTTATAGCGTTTACAAAATAGGGGATAGTTTTATAGCATTTTTATTAATATTTTTTTTTTACTAGTAATGGCGGCGATCAGCGATTTTTATTGTGACTGCGACATTATGGCGGACACATCGGACATTTTTGACACATTTTTGGGACCATTGTCATTTATACAGAAATCAATGCTATTTAAATGCATTGATTTCTGTATAAATGACAGTTGTAGTGAAAGAGTTAACCACTAGGGGGAGGGTTATGGGCTCTGACGTGTGTGTTTTTTTTACATTAGGGGGCGGGGCTGACGTCTAACGTCATTGATCGGCTTTCCCGATGACCGGGAACAGCCAATCAATGACAGTCAGTGTAGGAAGCGCGGGGAGAGGTTTGTTTACACAAACCTCTCCCCGTTCTTCAGCTCCGTAGCACGATCGCAGGACACCATCGCGGGGTCACGGAGCTCCCGACCGGGCCGCGAGCGCGCGACCCACGGGCAGGCAAATTAAAGGGGACGTACGGGTACGTGGTTTTGCCTGCCCGTGCCATTCTGTAGCTGTATATCTACATGAGGCGGTCGGGAAGCGGTTAATCACTGCTGGGTTTTTTATTTTTTGCGCTATAAATAAAAAAAAAACAGAAAATTCGGTAAAAAAATTTAAATCTTTGTTTCTGTTCAAAATTATGGCAGAGTATTGCACAGTTTGGGCAGAGTATTGTCACTGAGCAGCGCTGTGGGCACTACACATGCAGCTCACAGCGCTGCTGCAATCTCTCCTCCTCTCCCCTCTCACTGTACCGATCGGTACAGAGAGGGGAGGGAGGAACCGGTGTCATAACGTGACGCCGGTTTGTTAATCAAATGATTTGACGGAGCGATCACATGGTAAACAGCCGATATCAGCTGCCGTTTACTGTGATCCGTGATGTGCCGGGTCCTCTGGAGCCGGCGGTCACGGATGTTCCCGGGTGCACGCCCCAGGGGGAGCAAGATTCTGGGAGGACGTCCCACGGACATCCACCCAGAATAAGCCGACCGCGCTGTAGCCGCCTTTCGGCTATGGCCCGGTCAGCAAGTGGTTAAAGGACAATTTTCATTAAAGGTTCGTTAAATCCACAAGGGATTTTTTTACAACTACTATTCCTTTATATTGGCTTTTAAAATTTACAAATGCAGCAATTTGGAACTTGGATGAAAGGTTTAGCCCTGGGAAACACTTTTTGAAAGATAAAAAATGCATTTTATATACAACTATATAGATCAGACCAAAATGAGGGACAAATGAGGAGGAATGAGGGACAAATCAAGGGACAGTTGGGAGCTATGGAAGGAATGAAGTGGACAATAGCTGACTGGACAGTAAGAGAGCAGCCACAGACTGATGAGGTCTTCCACCAACAGAAAAGAACACACTGCTGCTCTAGAGTCAGCTGACTGTGTAGTGTCACAGGTGCCTGGTCAAATGGTGGATAACCTCATAGATGCCTAGCTGCCCTCTAGGACTGGGGTCATCCTGGCAGTGCTGTGAGAATAGAAAAAGAAACTAGGGCACAATGGCCTAGTGCATTATCCCACAGATTTATTAAATAAATATGAATACAATCATAAAGATGTCTACTCACAAACACAAGTTAAAAACAAACTTGTCAGGTAACGTGTGTGGCTATCTCTCATCGGTTGCTTTAAAGTGGTTGTAAACTCAGAAAAAAAAAATCTGAAAGACAAAGGCATAATGAGCTCATTATAAAATACTTACCTTAGATCGAAGCTGTTGCAGCGCTCCCCACACACCGATGTGACCGGCGACATGTCTCCCGGAGTTATTTCTGGGTTTGCGGGCTCTGGCGCTCTGATTGGCGTGGGAGCCGCCAATTGCGACACGGCTACTGAAGAAACTGCGGCCGTTTTCTTCAGTGCGCATGTGCCGACGGATACAGTGAATATCTCCTAAAACGGTGCAAGTTTAACCATTATAGGCTTACCCAGTGGCGGTGCATCCATAAGGGGCGCACGGGCGCCACCCCCCCCCTCTCCAGCCACCCCCCACTATCACCAAAAAATAGATTCATGCATTGCATGAATCTATCCATGGCCACCGCTGCCACCCCCTATTCAGGTGCACGCCCCCTTTCGGGCACTGGGCGCCTAAATTTACTGTGGCGGGGGGGTGTTTTTGAAGCACCCGATTAGAGCCATAGGCTCTAATAGGTGTCAAAAAAGGTAAACAGTTCACCCAACTGTGTTAGAACAGCGAATGAATATGCGCTTTCCTAACACTGAACCGCCTCTCCGCCAATCAGGTGCTCGGGTCTGTTACCTGTCACCTGATTGGCTGAAACGACAGGTGCTGTGATTGGACGCCAATCACAGGAGAGGACAGGAGAAGACATCAAGGACATTGAGGAGCATGGAGGATATCCCTCGCCGCCCGCCACCTGCTGCCCCACGAGACATGGTAAGTTCCGGGCAGACGGCGACCGGGGGGGGGGGGGGGCACAGTGGCAGCATTCGATCGGCACAGTGGGAGCATTTGGGGCACAGTGGGAGCATTTTATGGGCACCGTGGCATCCTTTTATGGGCACAATGGCAGTGTTTAATGGGCACAGTGGCAGAATTTGATGGGCATAGTGGCTGTGTTTGATGGGCACATCGGTGGAATTTGATGGCACAGTGGCTGCGTTTGATGGGCACAGTGGCAGCGGCACAGTGGTGGCATTGGGGCACAGTGGCTGCGTTTGATGGGCACAGTGGCTGCGTTTGATGGGCACAGTGGCTGCATTTGATGGGCACTGTAACTGCGTTTGATGGGCACAGTGGTTGCGTTTGATGGGCACAGTGAGGCTGCAATTGATGTTTTATTTTTCAGAATTTTTCAGTTTGTTTGCGCTCCCCCAAAAATTTTGAGCACCAGCAGTCACCGGGCTTGCCTGTAGGTAAAAGTGGTGTAACAGGGTTTACAACCACTTTAATCACTGAACCTGGGAATGGGGGGTCCTGGATGAGACCCCTCAGGCTGACACATTTAGAAGGACTGGCCTTCTTTAAAGAGGTTTGTCTGTCAATCAGAATTTTCCTCAGTCTTTCCCCTTTCTCTTCCAGTCTGAGTTCTAATATATATGGGACTGCAAAACAAAACTCTGTGACAAAATGATTTCTTGATTAATCCTTGTCTGCATTCATTTGATTATTTTTATATCTGCCTGAAATTCAGCTTGAGGCTGGGTTCACTCCATTGCACAACGGAAAATTTTATTTAGTTTCGGTTCGTTGTCATTCGTAAAATACATAATTTCGTTCTGTTATATTCGTTATGTTACGTTTAATAAGTTTTCGGATAATTCGTTGTTTCTGTAGTGTCGCTATTCATTATACTGAATCTCGAATCATGTCGAATTCATATTCGCTATAATTTCGTTTGTATTCGTTGAATTATATATTTATGTATGTATGTATATTCGTGATAATGATTCGTAGTTTAGAAAGTCGTTTGTTTCCCTCACTTTAAAGCTGAACTCTGGGCTGGAACAAAAAAAAAAACAGTGCAGTTGGGTCCCCATACACGGCAAGAGTTGTATGGTCATTACATCTAGGGATACCAGAATAATTTAAAATACTTGCCTTATTTCACACTCCAGTAGACTCCCTTTGTCTATGGGACTGGTCCCCTGCAGCCTCTCTAAGCTGGTCACATGTTTGCACCCTACACATACAATATTGGGTTAAATTAAAGGTTCAATTAAAAAAAAGTAACAAACATGTCTTACTTACCTTCTCTGTGCAGTGATTTTGCACAGAGCAGCTTTAATTCTCCTCTTCTACGGGTGCTGCGCTCCTGCCCCCCCCCCCCCCAGTGTGCCCCCAGAGCAAGCTGCTTGCTCTCGGGGTACTCGTGCATGCTTGCTCCCAAACCTCCTCTGTGTGTCTGAGACACTCAGAGCACGCCTCGGCCACGCCTTCTGCTCCCATCTCCCTGGCTGCGAGTGATAGGCTCTAATAGGCTGCAATGAGGGACCCAGGAGAGCTTCTGCTCTCGTGCACATCACTGGATTGGGATCAGGCTCAGGTGAGTATAAGGGGTGTGGGGGGGGGGAGGGGGCTTGCAGGGGGAGCTGCCCACTGAAGTTTTTTTTACCTTCCTGCACAGAATTCATGAAGATAAAATACCTTCAGCCTTTTGGACCACTTTAATATTAAACCCTGAGCAGGACCCTCTGCTGTCACAAACCGTGAGCAGGTACTTTTTTTTGCAGAATTGACATGCCTCGTCTGTAATAAAATACACCTACCTGCCTGCTCATAAGGGGCGGCCCATCCATTAAGGGCGCACAGGCGCCACCCCCCTATCCATTGCCTCCTCCCCCTATCCATACATCCGGCCCCTTTCAGGACGCCGGACTCCAAAGCGAGGTTGAAAGGAGACATATGACACGGACCTCTCCATATTGCTGAAGCCATATTTTCAGTCAGTGGCCTGGGAATGAATTTGTGATTTCATTCCAGGTAAGTGACCCCAAAATATCAAAGCCTGAAACAGACAGCCAACTAGCATTTTTGGAAAAGGCAGCTCCCATATTTGTCTCAATACAGGTTTGCTTTAAGATGTAAAAATAGGAATGCAAAAAAATATTTAGTCAATAGAAATCAGCCATAAATTATTAGTATGGGCCCCCTGGAGGAGTTATAGGGAGTCATCAGGAAATTAGAATGATTTATGGGAATTTAAGCAGAATCTAAATAAGACATAATAATAATCTTTCAAAACATGATCTTTATGCGTTGCCATCATTTTCCCCCATGTTTTGTTTTGTTTTGTTTTTGTGTTTTTTTTGCTCCTTTTTGTTGTTGTTATGTAAGCTTATATAATGTATTTGTAAATTGACTGATGGTATGATTATGCCATTAATGTATATTTGTCTATTTGTATAATAATTTTCCAATAAAATTTAAGATTGGAATATAGATTGATATTTGAACAGGTGATGGTGATATTTCCTTTATATTGAAAGTAGTCTGTTGTCCTGAAGATGAATTCCAGGAATGGCTTTTTGGTATGGTCACAGCTTGGACCAATAAGTATGCATATACCAGACCCAACCAGTCCATGTGGAAGGTGACAATCACTATAGTAGTCTTGGCTACTACACTGATCACTAAATCTTCCAGATAGCCATGCAGAGAACACCTTGCATTTTCCCAATGTATGAAAAGAACTCTCTGATTTGATGAAGTAGAGAGCCAGGATGGTGACATCACAATCTCCACCTTGTCAAATCAGAGAATACTTTGAACTCATTGAGAGGAATGCAAGGCATTCTGTGAATGCTGCCTGGGCCGAGCAAGCAACACCCTGTGTACCCTATGCAGCAGGGCAGCTGCTTGGCACAGGACCCAAAAGGTGGCAGCAAACACTGGAGTAGGAGTGACAACTACAGTGATTTGTCACCTTCCACAGGGATCCCACCGGTATAGCATGGGCATACTTACATTGGTAGCTGGAAAAGTGAACTCCAGGCAGATATAAAAATACACCTGGCAACGAGGTTATGCATTCAATATAGACAATAAGGCTGTATTAAGCCTCGGTTCACACTATGAACTGCATGTGAATCACACAGAAATCACACTTCATTCCTGTTCAATTTACATATGATTCAGTGCAGTGCGATTTGAATAAGCTCAAATCTCACCGCTTTTATCCCAAATGGAGAAAAAAAAACAGTTTGCTGTAACTGTTTATAAAGTACTAGCTGGAGTTTGGCTTTAATTTGTTAGTGTATCTAAATCTGCTAGTACATCTACCACCCTCCTCCGCAGAGGCTAACAATACTGCTATCCAAAGGTGCCCCCCTGTGCTCCTTCATCCAGACTGGGGGCACGCTAATACAGGAGGTGTATAAAAATGTAAATAAACGAATGCGCAAACCAGTGTGGTTTATATTCAATGAGTAGCTGCCAATATGAGATAAGTGTTCCCACACAGTGACAATATATAAAACAAATGATGTGGCGCTTCCTCAATACAATAAAGTGCATAAACTTCAATAAATAAATAAATATTTGTGTAAACAATATATTGCAAATACTCAAATGAAGTGTCTGTTTCCTGCATACACAATTCCAATAAAAAATATTGTTTACACGAATATTTATTTATTGAAGTTTTATGTACTTTATTGTATTGCACTTTTTTGTATTGAGGAAGCGCCACGTAATTTGTTTTAACCTCTTCCTGTCCGCGCTATAGCCGAATGACGGCTACAGCGCGGACCTACTTTGCCAGGAGGGCATCCATAGATGTCCTCCCGTGCTCGAGCGGCCTGCACGCCCCCTGCAGGGCGTGCATGTTGATCGGCGAGTCTATGAGACTCGGGTGATCACAGATCGGAGTAAGGGGTCGATCCCGACCCCTTACCACGTGATAAGCTGTCAGCCAATGACGGCTGATCATGTGATGTAAACAGAGCCGGTAATCGGCTATTTTTTCTCCTCACGTTGGTAGCGAGAGGGTGGCTGTGAGAGGGACATCAGTCCCGATCATGGATACCTGTGCCACCTACCAGTGCACAACAGTGCCACCTACCAGTGCCCACAGTACCACCCATCAGTGCCCACAGTGTCACCTATCAGTGCCCACAGTGCCACCTATAAATGTCACTAATCAGTGCCTCATCACCAGTGCCACCCATATGGGCCCACCAGTGCCTTCTTATCTGTGCCTATCAGTGTCGCCTTATCTGTGCCTATCAGTGCAGCCCATCAGTGCAGCCTCATCAGCGAATATCAATGAAGGAGAAAAATTACCGTTTGCAAAAATTTTATAACAAACCATGAAAATTTTTTTTTTTTTTTTTTTTTTTTTTCAAAAATGTCCGTCTTTTTGTATTTGTTTAGCAATAAAAAAAACCAAAAGAAAGCTCCATTTGTGTGGAAAAAAATGATAAAAATGTAATTTGAGTACAGTGTAGCATGACCACGCAATTGTCATTCAATGTGTGACCGCGCTTAAAGCTAAAAATTGGTCTTGGCAGGGGCGGGGAGGGGTTTAAGTGCCCAGTACTCAAGTGGTTAAATACAGCAGGTGTGTTACTGGCCAGATCACCAGGTGAAAATGGGGGGGGGGGGGAAGCCAAAGAAAAGAACACGGCTGTAGCCATCACCGCTAATGATTGGTAAACTGCATTATATAATGTTTTGGGTTTAATACCGATTTTTTATTTTCTATGCCCCTAGACCTATACAAGCAGTAAACCCATGCAGTGTGGGCACAGCCCTACTGCAAGGGAGAAGCTTCCAGTTTCTTGGAATTGGGTTTTAGTCACTTGCTGACCACAGAAGCTAATTATATGGTGGCAGAGCGTCTCTCCTGTGCCAGATCACGTACCTGGTACATGATCTGGCACTTCCGGGTAGGGGGCGCGTGCCATTGTGATCAGTAGGGATGGGCCCGGTGCTCGATGCGAACCCACGTTCGCATCGAGCACCGGGCGTTCGCTCGCTCGGCGAGCCCAGAACTATTTTGGCCGCTCGCATCACGTTCGTGTGATGCGAGCGGCCCCGCAATGCATTGCGGCCGGCGCGGCCGGCGCAGTGCATTGCTGGCTGATGATTGGCCAAGCATGCACTGTGACCCCGCATGCTTGGCCAATCACAGCCCCGGAAACTCGAAGAGCCATAATTGGCTACAGACAGGACGCCTGTAGCCAATTACAGCTCAGGGGCTGTAGTACACGCCCCCCCCCTATAAAAGGCCGCCACGCTGTCTGCGCCGGTCACATGCTGTTCCGGCGCAGATTGAGCAGGCTGATTCTGTGACACTCTGCTGGATTTAGTTAGGTAGAGAGATTCACTTACAGAGATTGAGTTAGATAGATTCAGTTACAAAGATTGATTGAGAAAGAGGGGCTTGTAGTGTGTTCGTGGCAGGCAGGCAGAGCTCCTATATTTTGTTACCAGAAGCACCTATAGGACTTGTAGTGTGTTCGTGGCAGGCAGGCAGAGCTCCTATATTTTGTTACCAGAAGCACCTATAGGACTTGTAGTGTGTTCGTGGCAGGCAGGCAGAGCTCCTATATTTTCTTCCCAGAAGCACCTATAGGACTTGAAGTGTGTTAGTCCCATCACACACACAGAGCTATATTTTCTTCCCAGAAGCACCTATAGGACTTGAAGTGTGTTAGTCCCATCACACACACAGAGCTATATTTTCTTCCCAGAAGCACCTATAGGACTTGAAGTGTGTTAGTCCCATCACACACACAGAGCTATATTTTGTTCCCAGAAGCACCTATAGGACTTGAAGTGTGTTAGTCCCATCACACACACAGAGCTATATTTTGTTCCCAGAAGCACCTATAGGACTTGAAGTGTGTTAGTCCCATCACACACACAGAGCTATATTTTCTTCCCAGAAGCACCTATAGGACTTGAAGTGTGTTAGTCCCATCACACACACAGAGCTATATTTTCTTCCCAGAAGCACCTATAGGACTTGAAGTGTGTTAGTCCCATCACACACACAGAGCTATATTTTCTTCCCAGAAGCACCTATAGGACTTGAAGTGTGTTAGTCCCATCACACACACAGAGCTATATTTTCTTCCCAGAAGCACCTATAGGACTTGCAGTGTGTTAGTCCCATCACACACACAGAGCTATATTTTCTTCCCAGAAGCACCTATAGGACTTGAAGTGTGTTAGTCCCATCACACACACAGAGCTATATTTTCTTCCCAGAAGCACCTATAGGACTTGAAGTGTGTTAGTCCCATCACACACACAGAGCTATATTTTCTTCCCAGAAGCACCTATAGGACTTGAAGTGTGTTAGTCCCATCACACACACAGAGCTATATTTTCTTCCCAGAAGCACCTATAGGACTTGAAGTGTGTTAGTCCCATCACACACACACAGAGCTATATTTTCTTCCCAGAAGCACCTATAGGACTTGAAGTATGTTAGTCCCATCACACACACAGAGCTATATTTTCTTCCCAGAAGCACCTATAGGACTTGAAGTGTGTTAGTCCCATCACACACACAGAGCTATATTTTCTTCCCAGAAGCACCTATAGGACTTGAAGTGTGTTAGTCCCATCACACACACAGAGCTATATTTTCTTCCCAGAAGCACCTATAGGACTTGAAGTGTGTTAGTCCCATCACACACACAGAGCTATATTTTCTTCCCAGAAGCACCTATAGGACTTGAAGTGTGTTAGTCCCATCACACACACAGAGCTATATTTTGTTCCCAGAAGCACCTATAGGACTTGAAGTGTGTTAGTCCCATCACACAGAGATCCTATATTTTGTTCCCAGAAGCAACTATAGGACTTGAAGTGTGTTAGTCCCATCACACACACAGAGCTATATTTTCTTCCCAGAAGCACCTATAGGACTTGAAGTGTGTTAGTCCCATCACACAGAGCTCCTCTATTTTCTTTGCAGAAGCACCCATAGGACTTCTAGTGTGTTAGTGGCATCACACAGAGCTCCTATATATTCTTCTCAGCAGCACCCACAGGACTTCTAGTGTGTTAGTGGCATCACACAGAGCTCCTCTATTTTCTTTGCAGAAGCACCCACAGGACTTCTAGTGTGTTAGTGGCATCACACAGAGCTCCTCTATTTTCTTTGCAGAAGCACCCACAGGACTTCTAGTGTGTTAGTGGCATCACACAGAGCTCCTCTATTTTCTTTGCAGAAGCACCCACAGGACTTCTAGTGTGTTAGTGGCATCACACAGAGCTCCTCTATTTTCTTTGCATAAGCACCCACAGGACTTCTAGTGTGTTAGTGGCATCACACAGAGCTCCTCTGTTTTCTTTGCAGAAGCACCCACAGGACTTCTAGTGTGTTAGTGGCATCACACAGAGCTCCTCTATTTTCTTTGCAGAAGCACCCACAGGACTTCTAGTGTGTTAGTGGCATCACACAGAGCTCCTCTATTTTCTTTGCAGAAGCACCCATAGGACTTCTAGTGTGTTAGTGGCATCACACAGAGCTCCTCTATTTTCTTTGCATAAGCACCCACAGGACTTCTAGTGTGTTAGTGGCATCACACAGAGCTCCTCTATTTTCTTTGCAGAAGCACCCATAGGACTTCTAGTGTGTTAGTGGCATCACACAGAGCTCCTCTATTTTCTTTGCAGAAGCACCCACAGGACTTCTAGTGTGTTAGTGGCATCACACAGAGCTCCTCTATTTTCTTTGCAGAAGCACCCACAGGACTTCTAGTGTGTTAGTGGCATCACACAGAGCTCCTCTATTTTCTTAGCAGAAGCACCCATAGGACTTCTAGTGTGTTAGTGGCATCACACAGAGCTCCTATATATTCTTCTCAGCAGCACCCACAGGACTTCTAGTGTGTTAGTGGCATCACACAGAGCTCCTCTATTTTCTTTGCAGAAGCACCCATAGGACTTCTAGTGTGTTAGTGGCATCACACAGAGCTCCTCTATTTTCTTTGCAGATGCACCCACAGGACTTCTAGTGTGTTAGTGGCATCACACAGAGCTCCTCTATTTTCTTAGCAGAAGCACCCATAGGACTTCTAGTGTGTTAGTGGCATCACACAGAGCTCCTATATATTCTTCTCAGCAGCACCCACAGGACTTCTAGTGTGTTAGTGGCATCACACAGAGCTCCTCTATTTTCTTTGCAGAAGCACCCATAGGACTTCTAGTGTGTTAGTGGCATCACACAGAGCTCCTCTATTTTCTTTGCAGAAGCACCCACAGGACTTCTAGTGTGTTAGTGGCATCACACAGAGCTCCTCTATTTTCTTTGCAGAAGCACCCACAGGACTTCTAGTGTGCTAGTGGCATCACACAGAGCTCCTCTATTTTCTTAGCAGAAGCACCCATAGGACTTCTAGTGTGTTAGTGGCATCACACAGAGCTCCTATATATTCTTCTCAGCAGCACCCACAGGACTTCTAGTGTGTTAGTGGCATCACACAGAGCTCCTCTATTTTCTTTGCAGAAGCACCCATAGGACTTCTAGTGTGTTAGTGGCATCACACAGAGCTCCTATATATTCTTCTCAGCAGCACCCACAGGACTACCGACTACAATGGCTGGAAGACCGCCAAGGGGAGGCAGAGCGTGCAGAGCCAAGAACACAGGGCAGGCAGGCTCTGTTTCTAGTGGACGTGGCCGTGGACGTGGACGTGGTCGTGCATCGTCATCAGCACGTGGCCATGGGACACGCGCGTCTTTGTTTTCGGCAGCTGGACATGTGGAGCCGCATCATGCTGAAGGCTTGGTAGAATGGATGACCAAGCCCTCCTCATCCTCCTCATCCTCTCTCACCCAGGCTCAGGGTACTGACAGAGCATCATCAGCCACCCCTTCCCTAGACCCACCATGTCCTCCTGAGGAGTCCCCCGAACTCTTTGAGCACAGTGTTGGGTACATGCTCCAGGAGGATGCCCAACGATTCGAAGGCTCGGATGACGATACCCAGCTTGAGGAATCTGGCAGTACTGTTCCACCAGCTGCAGCTTACTGCCAGGTTTGCTCTAGTGGTGAAGAGGGAGGGATGATGAGGTCACTGACTCCACGTGGGTGCCTCAAGGGAGAGAGGATGAGGAGGAGGACGAGGAGGAGGAGGATGCGGCGTCACATGTCCAACGAGGCAGGATGCCCCCTGGAGGCCAGGTAGAGGCCAGCACAGCAACTGTACAACACCGCAGAGCTCCGCCTGTGCAGGGCGCTGCCTCTGCACGTTATCAGAAAAGTTCTTTGGTGTGGGCCTTTTTTGAGACGAGTGCAGCAGATCGCACCACTGCTATTTGCAATATTTGTCTCAAGCGTATCTCGCGTGGCCAAAACATCAGCCGCTTGGGCACGACAAGCATGACCAGACATATGGCGACCTGCCATGCAGCTCATTGGCAGGCACACATAAAAGACCCACACCAAAGAACTAAGCGGACCTCTCCTTGCTCCTCCTCAGCTGGGATCTCCATCCCCACTACACCTTCAGTCCTCTCTGAAAGCTGCTCTGAGAGGACTGAAGGTGTAGAATTAGGTGTGTCACAACCAAGTACTTGCAGTACACCGACGTCCGATTGCAGCAGGCAAATTTCCCTGCCCCAGCTGCTGGACCGTAGAAAGAAGTACACTCCCAGCCATCCACATGCCCAGCGGTTGAATGCTAGCCTTGCTAAATTGCTAGCACTTCAACTGCTGCCTTTTCAGTTGGTAGACTCGGCCCCCTTCCGTGAGTTTGTTCAATGTGCGGTTCCTCAGTGGCAGGTTCCCAAACGCCACTTTTTCTCGCGGAAGGCGATTCCGTCTCTCTACCGGCATGTGGAGGGCAATGTCCATGCCTCGCTGGACAGGGCGGTCAGCGGTAAGGTGCATATTACCGCTGACTCATGGTCCAGCAGGCATGGACAGGGAAGGTACCTTTCTTTCACGGCCCATTGGGTCACTCTATTGGCAGCTGGGAGGGATGCAGGACAAGGTGCAGTAGTGTTGGAGGTTGTTCCGCCACCACGCCTCCAAAACGCGACTACTGCTACTGGTTGTGACACACCTCTCTCCTCCACCCCCTCCTCTTCTTCTTCCTCCAGTGCTCTGTCCTTGGAACCAGCGGTGCTCCGTAGGCGTACAAGGGGCTACGCAAGTACGCAGGCAAAAAGATGCCATGCCGTGCTTGCGCTGGTGTGTTTGGGGGACAGGAGCCACACTGGGCCAGAGGTTCTGGCAGCTCTGCAGGGGCAGGCCGAGAGGTGGTTGACGCCACGTCAGCTTAAGCCAGGAATGGTCGTTTCTGACAATGGCACCAACCTCCTCTCCGCCCTGCGACAGGGGCAGCTCACCCATGTGCCCTGCATGGCTCACGTCCTCAACCTGGTGGTGCAGCGGTTCTTGGGCAGGTTCCCAGGCTTACAGGATGTCCTGAGGCAGGCCAGGAAAGTCTGTGTGCATTTCCGCCGATCTTATAATGCCAGTGCTCGGCTGACTGAGCTGCAAAAGGAGCTGAACCTGCCCAAGAACCGCCTAATATGTGACATGCCCACCAGGTGGAACTCAACGTTGGCCATGCTGCAGCGACTGCACACGCAGCAGAGGGCCATCAATGAGTACCTTTGCGACTACGGCACCAGGACAGGGTCAGGGGAGCTTGGTTTTTTTTCCCCACGTCAGTGGAGCATGATCAGGGATGCATGCACTGTCCTCTCACCATTTGAGGAGGCCACGAGGATGGTGAGCAGTGACAGTGCATGCATCAGTGACACTGTCCCTCTTGTCCACCTGTTGGAGCATACGCTGCGTGGGATAATGGACAGGGCACTTGAGGCAGAACAGAGGCAGGAAGAGGAGGACTTCCTTGCCTCTCAAGGCCCCCTTTATCCGGACAGTGTTCCTTCTGTCCCACCCATCACACAGGAAGAGGATGAGGAGGAGGAGGAGGAGGAGGAGGAGGATTGTGTGAGCATGGAGGTGGAGCCTGGCACTCAGCATCAGCAGCAGCAGTCTTTTAGGGATGATGTACAGTCCCAACAAACCAGTGGACTTGTACGTGGCTGGGAGGAGGTGGCTGGCGATCATGTCATCCTCAGTGACCCAGAAGACTCCGGACCGAATGCCTCAGCTAACCTACGCTGCATGGCCTCCCTGATCCTGCAAAGCCTGCGGAAGGATCCTCGTGTTCTTCGGATCAAGGAGAGGGACCATTACTGGCTGGCCACTCTCCTTGATCCGCGGTACAAGGGTAAGGTTGCGGACCTTATCTTGCCGTCGCAGAGGGAGCAGAGGATGAGACATCTCAGGGAGGCCTTGCAGAAAGGTCTGTGCAACGCGTTCCCAGAAACTGGGAGGCTACAAACTCCTGGTCCTGGGCGACGAGTTGCTGAGGCTTCGGTCAGTGGCAGAAGGAGCGGTGGGGAAGGTGGACGTCTGACCGATGCGTTCAGACAATTTTTTTAGTCCGCAGCCCCAAGGTATGATCGGTTCCAGCAACCATCGCCAGCGTCTGATATACATGGTGCAGGAATACCTTGGGGCAAGGTCAGACTTGGACACCTTTCCCACCGAAAATCCTCTGGCTTACTGGGTCCTGAGGATGGATCACTGGCCAGAGCTTGCACAGTATGCAATTGAGCTACTGGCCTGTCCTGCCTCCAGCGTTCTTTCCGAACGCACATTCAGTGCTGCTGGAGGATTTGTGACTGATCATAGGGTGCGCCTGTCCACCGCCTCGGTTGATCGACTGACATTCATCAAAATGAATCAGTCTTGGATCACCACCAGCTACCAGGCACCTGAGGCGGATATAACCGAATAATTTTTAATGTCACATCCCTTCAAGACTGCCTATGCTGATGCTGAGTGACTGTCCTCTTATGTTCACTGACTATCCTCTTCCTCCTCCTCAATGATCCATGCCACCACACCAGTGCCTAAGGCACAATTTTTCAGCCCCTGTTTAACAGGGGCGTGTACTTCCAATTTTTTAAAAAAATGCTTCGCAACACGTGTGACTGCTGTGCTCCAAGTACAGTCTCTGTGAGGGGTTGCAGTGTTGTGGCACCAGCACCAGTGCCTAAGGCACAATTTTTCAGCCCCTGTTTAACAGGGGCGGGTACTTACAATTTTTAAAAAAAATGCTTCGCAACACGTGTGACTGCTGTGCTCCAAGTACAGTATCTGTGAGGGCCGGGTTGCAGTGTTGTGGCACCAGCACCAGTGCCTAAGGCACAATTTTTCAGCCCCTGTTTAACAGGGGCGGGTACTTACAATTTTTTAAAAAAATGCTTCGCAACACGTGTGACTGCTGTGCTCCAAGTACAGTATCTGTGAGGGCCGGGTTGCAGTGTTGTGGCACCAGCACCAGTGCCTAAGGCACAATTTTTCAGCCCCTGTTTAACAGGGGCGGGTACTTACAATTTTTTAAAAAAATGCTTCGCTAAACGTGTGACTGCTGTGCTCCAAGTACAGTATCTGTGAGGGCCGGGTTGCAGTGTTGTGGCACCAGCACCAGTGCCTAAGGCACAATTTTTCAGCCCCTGTTTAACAGGGGCGGGTACTTACAATTTTTAAAAAAAATGCTTCGCTAAACGTGTGACTGCTGTGCTCCAAGTACAGTATCTGTGAGGGCCGGGTTGCAGTGTTGTGGCACCAGCACCAGTGCCTAAGGCACAATTTTTCAGCCCCTGTTTAACAGGGGCGTGTACTTCCAATTTTTTAAAAAAATGCTTCGCAACACGTGTGACTGCTGTGCTCCAAGTACAGTCTCTGTGAGGGGTTGCAGTGTTGTGGCACCAGCACCAGTGCCTAAGGCACAATTTTTCAGCCCCTGTTTAACAGGGGCGGGTAATTACAAATCTTGATCTAATAGTTCACAGCAGGGCCCATTCCTGCGCCCACCAAGAGTAACTATGAGGGCCTGCAGTCTTGTGGCAACACCGTCCACCACCACCGCCAAAGGCCCAATTTTTCTGCCCTGTTCATCAGGTGCTTGCAATTACAAATCTTGATCTAATAACTCACAACAGGGCCCATTCCTGCGCCCACCAAGAGTAACTGTGAGGGCCTACAGTCTTGTGGCAACACCGTCCACCACCACCGCCAAAGGCCCAATTTTTCTGCTACTGTCTTGTGGCAACACCGTCCACCACCACCGCCAAAGGCCCAATTTTTCTGCCCTGTTCAGGTGCTTGCAATTACAAATCTTGATCTAATAACTCACAGCAGGGCCCATTCCTGCGCCCACCAAGAGTAACTGTGAGAGCTTACAGTCTTGTGGCAACACCGTCCACCACCACCACCACCCCCAATTTTTCTGCCCTGTTCAACAGGTGCATGCAATTACAAATCTTGATCTATTAACTCATAGCAGGGCCCATTCCTGTGCCCACCAGTCTTGTGGCTACACCAACATCTAATAGGGCAAATTTCTGCAGAGTATATACGCCAGGCCCCTACTTTCAAACATCCAACTTACAAACGACTCCTACTTGCAAATGGAAAGAGAAAACAGGAAGTGAGAGGAAATCTACCCCTAGGAAGGGAAATTCTATCCTGTTAGATTTAATTTGGGAAAAAGGTATCTCCTCTCTACTGATACTTTATCACCAATCCTTGTTTCAATTAAAACCCCACTTTTCCAAAAACATTTGTCATTGGGACGGAAAGTGAGGTGACATGTTCTGAACAGATGTGCAAAGACAGCAAATGTTACAGGGGTGATAACCCCTCCCTATGTTCTCCAAAAAGCTTAAAAATAGATTTTTTTTGGGATGGAGCTACACTTCATAATGTACCTGTTCAGATTCTACTTAAGAACAAACCTAAAGCCGCAAGTGGTTTTAAATGGCTTCTTTTTTTCCTTTACAAATGTCATTTTGTGCAAGGACAGTTCTAAACACGGGAAACACATGCCACTTCACAGGCATACTTTAGACACCCCACAGGTACCATATTTAAAGGAAAATTTCACTTTTTTTTTTTCACTTTATGCATCATTAAAATGACTGCTCCCGAAAAAACGTTAGTTTTTAAAAGTTCTTTTTGCATTGATATATGTCCCCTGGGGCAGGACCCGGGTCCCCAAACCTGTTTTATGACATTAACATGCATATTGGCCGTTGTAATTAGCACTTTTGATTTCGAAAGTTCGCGTCCATTATAACGTATAGGGTTCGAAAATTCGCGCAAACTTTCGGTCCGTTCGAAGGTTCTGGTTCGAACCGAACCCGGGGGTGTTCGGCTCATCCCTAGTGATCAGTGAGGACAGACACATAACAGAGCTCTGCCCACGTAAACAAGGCAGAGTTCTGTTCTGTCAGCAGGGATGTGATGGGTTTTCTTTCCCTTAGTAAAAACAGCACACATAGGAGTTGATTTACTAAAACTGAAGAGTGCAAAATCTGGTGCAGCTCTGCAAGGCAGCCAATCGACTTCTAACTTCAACTTGTTCAATTAAGCTTTGACAAAAAAAAATGGAAGTTGATTGGTTTCTCTGCAGAGCTGCCCAAGATTTTGCACTCTCCAGTTTTAGTAAATCAACTCCACAGTACACAAAAACACTGGTTAGGCACACATGTAACCCTTTGATCGCCCTAGATGTTAAAACCGTTCCCAGCCCAGTGTCATTAGTACAGTGACAGTGCATATTTTTTTAGCACTTCTCACTGCATTAGTGTCACTGGTTCCAGCAAAATGTTAAAAGTGTCAGTGTCCGATTTTGTTCGCAGCAATATCGCAGTCCCGCTATAAGTCGCTAATCGCTGCCATTACTAGTATAAAAAATATATAAATATATATCATGGTTTGTAGATGCTATAATTTTTGCGCAAACCAATCAATATATGCTTATTGGGATTTTTTTTTTTAACAAAAATACAGCAAATTCGTAAAATATTTACTAATTAGGTGACTTCTGAAGGCAATTGGTTCCACTAGATTTTAGTTAGGGGTATCAGAGTAAAGGGGGCTGAATACAAATGCACACCACACTTTTCACATATTTATTTGTAAAAAAAAATTGAAAACCATTTATCATTTTTCTTCTACTTCACAATTATGTGCCACTTTGTGTTGGTATATTACATAAAATCCCAATGAAAGACATATTTACGTTTTTGGTTGTAACCTGACAAAATGTGGAAAATGTCAAGGGGTATGAATATTTTTTCAAGGCACTGTATGTAGCAGAATACATATATGCCTACATTTATGAAACATTTAGATTTTTTATTATTATTATTATTATGGGATTTGTTTTATAGCAGAAAGTAAAAATATTGTTTTATTTTTTATTTTTTTATTTATTTACTTTAAATGGTTGTTCTTTTTTGTTTATAGCGCACAAAAAACAAACAAAGCCGCAGGTGATAAAATACCTTTTTAAAGGAATGCTCTTTGTGGGAAAAAAAATGTCAAATTTAATTTATGTACAGCGTTGCATGACTGAGCAATTGTCAGTTAAAGTAACGCAGTGCTGTATTGCAAAGGAAGGGGGGAAAAGCCACTTAAAACTGTACTTTTGGGTGGGCTCGCCCCATGAAGAGCAACAGGTCTGGGGCAGCATGATTGCCATTATTCCCCAGTTGTAGTGCAGGCAGAGATGAAAGTGTCAATGGGCTAATAAGGGTGGGGGGCAGTGACTGGGGACGGCAGGGACAGCAGTGACCAGGGACAGCAGAGACAGCAGTGACCAGGGACAGCAGCAGTGACCAGGGACGGCAGGGACCAGGAACAGCAGGGACAGCAGTGACCAGGGACAGCAGTGAGCAGGGACAGCAGAGACCAAGGACCAGGGACAGCAGCAGTGACCAGGGACAGCAGCAGTGACCAGGGACGGCAGGGACCAGGAACAGCAGGAACAGCAGGGACAGCAGTGAGCAGGGACAGCAGAGACCAATGACCAGGGACAGCAATGACCAGGGACAGCAATGACCAGGGACAGCAGAGACCAAGGACCAGGGACAGCAATGACCAGGGACAGCAGTGAGCAGGGACAGCAGAGACCAAGGACCAGGGACAGCAGTGACCAGGGACAGCAATGGCCGGGGACAGCAGATACCAGGGACAGCAATGACCAGGGACAGCAGAGACCAAGGACCAGGGACAGCAGTGACCAGGGACAGCAGATACCAGGGACAGCAGTGACAGATGCCTGGCAGGGAATGTGCTTGGCTTAGAATGAAGGCTCTGCCAGTAGGGTTAGCTGTTGGTGTGACGTCACGGCCTGAGGACAGCCCTGCTGGGATTGGCTCTTGAGCTGTTCTCTGACAGGCAGCTATTAGCGGAGATGTGCTGTGAGTGTGGGAGTCCCAGGCAGGCACACTATGCAAGGCAGGCAATCCTCCGCACAGGCTCAGCCCAGCTCCAGCCAGCTGACTACTTCTCCTGCCCCAGCACGGATCATGCCATGTGCTGAGCTCTGCGGACACAATTAAAGTGCTATTCCATTCCTCAGGTGCCTCCATGCTCCTCCGGCGGAGCCGGGCTCCCCCAGCGCATGGTATGCGTCCTCTATGCACGGAGCGGAGCGCTGCTGTAGAGGTGGCGTCGGTGAGCGCTGCCAGGAGTTGATGATCACATGGAGGGATGGTATTCGCTCCTCGCTGCTGATGGATGGGGGCTCCTCCGGCCGGTGTGATGATGGGACAGTGAGGGGGGAGGGGTGCACACACTGAGCTCACTCACATACAAGTGATTTGGGCTTTTTTTCCTTTTCTTTTCTGCATTGGACAGAACACATCGCCGGCTCCCAGCTCAGGATGGACGGATAGCCGCGTCCCTGCGCCGCTCCAGGGAGCTGGATTTGGCTCACCAACCCCCAAATATGGCTTGTGAGAATTCCCCAGAATCGGGCGCCCCGGAGAGGAAGAACCCCACCCTGCTGGAGCTGGGGGCTCTGTGCTTGGACTCCGAGATCATTTTTGGATTTACCAGCCACCTGCTGAGGAGGAGAGGAAAGGTAAGTCCCGGGACTTCTCACCGCTTGGTATTCTTGTGCTCTGGCAGCAACCTGTAACCTGCGCTGTGTGGGGAAGTCAGCACATTGGGGGTTCACCACTGAGGACAGGACACTGGGGGTTCACCACTGAGGACAGCTCATTGGGGGTTCACCACTGAGGACAGCACATTGGGGGTTCACCACTGAGGACAGCACATTGGGGGTTCACCACTGAGGACAGCACATTGGGGGTTCACCACTGAGGACAGCACATTGGGGGTTCACCACTGAGGACAGCACATTGGGGGTTCACCACTGAGGACAGCACATTGGAGGTTAACCACTGAGGACAGTACTCCGGGGATTCAGCACCTTGAACAGTAGGGTGGGCGTTCAGTATCAGGAACATCACTAGAGGGGGTCACCACCATGGACAGCACCCCAGGGTTCAGCATCATGGGTAGCACTCTGTGGGTTTAGCCCCTTGGACAGAAGACTAGGGGGTCAGCACCATGGACAGCACTCTGTGGGTTCAGCAGCATGCACAACACTCTGGGTGTTTAGCAATTTGAACAGAACACTAGGGGTTCAGCACCATGGGTTTGGGGGGGGGGGGGGGGGGGGGATCAGTACCATGAACATAACCTGGTCACCACCATGGACAGCATTCACTGTTTTTTTTATTTTTTTATCTTGATCTGAACACTAGGGGTTCAGCACCATGAACAGTAGGCTTGGGGTTAAGTTTCATGAACATCACTAGGAAAGGGAGGGGGATCACCACCATGGACAGAAAGATAGGGGTGGGGGTTCGTTCAGCACCATGGACAACTCACTGAGGGGTTCACAATCATTGACAGCACCCATGGGGTAAGGGGCCAACATCATGGATAGCACATTGGGGGTTCACAATCATGGATAGCACATTGGGGGTTCACCATCATGGACAGCACAGTAGGGGTTCACCCCCATGGACAGCACATTGGGGGTTCACCCTCATGGATAGTACATTGGGGGGTTCACCATCATGGATAGCACATTGGGGGTTCACCATCATGGACAGCACATTGAGGGTTCACCATCATGGATAGCACAGTGGTGGGTTCAGAACAATGGACAGCACACCGGGGTTTCAGCACCATGGACAGCGCACACTGCCATCCAGCATTGCTCTAACGCCGCATCTGACACCAGTGGCTCAGGATTCTCATGAGGCTCTCGGCTCCCCTTTTGATGTTCCTGCTGGCAGCTTCTCAGCACGTGCTCCAGCCCTTTTTTAATGCTGGAACACCTGCTGCTTTATACACACCATACGTGCATAGATGGCTTTGATTGTGTCATTGGACATAGGTTAATTTGCTCCTATCTAAATTGGTCCTAGTATATGTATGTAAGGCAGGGACCATAGATTGTAAGCTCCTTGAAGGCAGGGACTGATGTAAATGTATATTAGTATGATGCTATATAAATACCTGTAATAAATAAAGATTGAATTAAACACATGATGTATTTTTGTAACATTACCAGCAGAGCTTTCTTCTTTTATTGATGGAGTAATTCTGCAAAATGCAACTTTTGTCCTTATTTTTATCAAAGGGTTTTTGAGTCCTAGCTAGTAATCAGGTCCATCTGAATGTGTCTTAAAAGCTGACAAAGGATGGACATATAAGGTGTAACAGTAAATTATTAATGGTATAATACACAGAAGGTGATGGGGATAGACACATGGCTAGCATTCTGTCTGGCTTTCAAATGAAAAATATTGTGTTTTTTTTATTTTATTTTTTATTTTACATTTTTGCATTTTAATAGTTTAAGACCACCATGTTGGTAAGCTGAGTCACCTGTTATTAGATGAATTGTATAAAGATGGCCATTGGTGTGGAACTACAAGTCCCAGCATTATACAAAGGCATTGTGGCAGTTGTAGGTCACCAGCAGCTGACTGTCCTGTTCTAAGGTGTGGCTGTGGGACTGCAAGTGCCTGTATGCCAAAGCAGAGGGCATTCAGGGGGCTCGTAGCCCTCTGCGCATGGCGTCATATTAATAAAACACTCTTGAGGTCTTGCCAGGGTAATGGAAGCACCATTACATATTATACCTGATGCTGGCGGTGGAGGAGTGATCTCACTCCAGCATTAAGTCAATCATATGAAATATTTAAAGAAGTTGTTACAGCCTAGCAGGCTTGTGGCAAATAGAGCGCACAGCTCTGCCTCCTTTGGGGACCTGCCCTGCAGAGGAGCTGACGCCTGCTAAGAGTTAATAATGTGGGGATGAAAGTCTGACAGTAGATACCTACAGGGAGGTGGCCAGGGCCCTTCCCTCTCCATCAATCAACAGCCACATTTCCCTGAACTTTTTATTCCTTTTCTATTTATTGCTGATTATTCTGGGGGGAAAGAGGGTGTGGAATGGCTAAGACATCTTCTTAGATTGCAGATAGACTGTGCTTGTGTAAAGTTTAGAGTTTGTTGCATTGTATTTCTTCATAATTGTATCTATGTTGTAGGCATCTGGTAGGCTTTGTCTATGGTTACTGTAAAGTACTCGCTGAAGGTTGGTGTTAGGCATCAGCTCCTATCTTGTCTGTGCCCCTTTGCCATGCCAAACCTGCCCCCCCCCCCACACCCTTTATTGTCTGCATTTCCCTTCCCCATCCCCAAAACTCTGGTTTAAGTTTCAACATTCTGGGATTTTTGTGACAAGGGCCATGGGGCGCCAACGAAAAACTGTAGACACCCAAATCTTGCACTGAGGATGAGCTCTAAGAAGCCCCAGAGGGCAGTCTGCGTTTGGCTAAACTGACCGCATTTTAGGCTGTAGCACGTCTATAAACCAGCAATTTTGGCTGTTTTTTGCATGCTTTCAATCAAATCTGTAAAAAAAAAAAAAAAAAATAACTTGTATGTTTATTTGTGTAGAGGATTGGTAATATAGGATTCCAGTTTGTTTTAGGAGGCGGTGCAATATTTACAAGACCTATGAAAGACCAGCCAGTACTTGGGATTGCAATGAGATTTTATACATGCATCCATTAGGGTTACTGATATTAAAGCAGAACTATACTCCCCTCCACTCCAGCGTTGTGGAGTCCCGCAGCTCCTTCACATCTTTGGCCGGTCTGCTTCTGCGTTCCGATTGGCCAGGCCAAGATGATGTCGCTTCTTGCGCATGACGAGAGTTCATTCATCGACAGATGCCAAATTTGTACAATGAACTGCACGTGCAGACAGGCCGGTAACACATTTTGATGTAGAAGAGACATGGGGTTGATTTACTAAAAGTGGAGAGTGCAAAATCTGGAAAACCAATCAGCTTCCAGGTTTTTTTTTTTGTCGGAGCTTAATTGAACAAGCTGAAGTTAAAATCTGATTGGCTACCATGCAGAGCTGCACCAGATTTTGCACTCTCCAGTAAGTTTAGTAAATCGCCCTCATAATGTGTCTCATCCGTGATAAAAAATCCTGGCTGTTCACCAAGTAAATTTTTTTCACTAAAGTTCCATGTTATGGTTAGTCCAGTTGGCTTAGAGATGGGGAATAAAATAGTGCGATAGTAAACTGAAATCTGGTTGCTATGGGTTATTTGCTCTTTTGTCCTATTTTGCTGAATAAAGCATAGTTACATAGTAGGTGAGGTTGAAAAAAGACAGAAGTCCATCAAGTCCAACCTATGTGTGTGATTATATGTCAGTATTACATTGTATATCCCTGTATGTTGCGGTCGTTCAGGTGCTTATCTAATAGTTTCCTGAGTATTGAGAGATGATACCATGTACGTTTCCACCCACTGGTACACCCTCACAGCTCACAGTCTGGTTGCAGACTGCGCTCCTATGACTACAATCTGCCTCTAATATTGCCTTGAGGCTGCAGACACTTAACTCTCCACTAGGGGCGCTGAAAGGCCACGCTGCGCTGGAGCCTCATCCATGCACTCAACTCAGGAGAAGCGAAGCAGAAGAAGAGATGTATTAGATGTAGAACAGATTAAATTTTAATAGCTCTGGCTAACCCCTTCGCTGCTGCGCTGGCCTTTAGGGCATTGCTAGAGCCATGCTGGAGTGTCTCATTATCTCCTTTTTAAAATCTTTAAACCAGACACGCATACTCAGGTCCCACAGAGTGACAGCAGGGCTACACAATCTGCCCCAAGGTTGACCATTAAGGAGTGTGCATGCACAGCGTTCAGCCAGACTTAGACGACTGCACATATGACTGGAGCACATGTTTTTCTCATTCTGTTTATACAAGGACGCTTCTTTTTTTTTTTCTTCTCACTGTATGGATAATCACCCCTCACACCCCCCAGATATGACAGATCCACATTCCTGGGAGCTCCCAGAGGAAGCCAAGCTCCTGAATAATGCATGCTAATCAAAATTTGCGCACAAAGGGACAGACAATGCCACTTTTAAAATAGCACAGGTGTATTATTTATAGTGAGAGTATCAAGGAGGGGGGGGGACCAAATGTAATGGCTTCAACAGACCATGTAATGTGTGGAGCCATCGCCGTCCCACTGAGCTGGATTAAATCTGTATGACAAATCTGCCCAGGCTGTACGGGCTTCTGGCCTCGCAGCGCCATGCGCCATCCAGAGCCCATGCTGGGCTGGTTAATTGTGGCATGACCAGAGCATATTACAACACTGTTATGGCCTATAAGGCATTTAAATTTAACAATGGAACAGCGCTGAAAGTGCCCATAGAGATTTGATTTCTGTCACTAATTTTGGAAACAACATATTGCTCATCCCATTGTTCATAGGAACAGTTGTGCTTCCAACATATCCAATATCATCTTTGCTCAAAATTGTGCATTTTGATGATCGGCTTTATGAAGTGGTTCAATAAAAGCGTTTATGCCTCACTGTGTTCACAAAATGTATTTTCAACAATAGAAGAAAGTAAGCTCAGAAAAAAAAAAACAATCTGGGTATGTGTGATGTATTGTCCCTTGTGCACACTTCCTGAAATTGTCTGGGCCCAAGCCAAAGTCTGTGAGGTAGGCCCTCTGTGATTCAGGCATGCATGTACTACAAGATCATCCAATGCCCAGTGCAAAGAAGCCAAATTGTACCCCCCCCCCCTTCATTAGATGCAAGCTTATGAGGAGGAGGAGTGGGGGAGAGAGTACAGACTGCACCTCCTCCCGGCTCTCCCCTCCTCTCCTTGCCGCTGTCACTACTCCTGTCAGCGAAGGAACTTGTGGCGCCCCCATCCCTACAAGACACGCTGCTTCTGCCCACCCCTTTTCCTGCATATACTGATTGTTAAGACTGTTCATTATGTGTTGTCCAGCAATGAACAGAGAGACAGATTTGCATAGTTATTGTCTGAATTCTATATCCTGTCTTTTTATTTTAATTTTAATTTTAATTTTAATTTTTTTTATTTCTTTTGGGAAGTTTTTATATTTATGACCTAAAACCTGTCTGTGGGTCTGTGTAAATGCTCTGGTCCAAAATGTGCATTTCAGCCAACTGGTATTTTTGTCCGTGGTCACCTTTAAGAATGCGCACCAACATAAGGTACCCAACTTCTGACACCCAGGGTTTAGATTTGATTGTTGCAACATCTGTGGGTGTGGGAGCCACAAACAACTAATACTGTTCACATGTGACAATAAATGCAATGAAAACTGCTTGAAACTTGCAGGTGATCAAGTCCAAAACTCTATGGGGGGGATGTACTAAAACTAGAGCATCCACGTTCTACATATAAACCAATCAGCTTCCAGGTTTTATTGTCAAAGCTCAATTAAACAAGCTGAAGTTAGAAGCTGATTAGCTATCATGCAGAACCGCACCAGATTCTGAGTGCGCCACTTTTAGTAAATCTCCCCCCATGTGTAAAACGTTGGATAACCCAAGATAAACTGGGTGATACTAAATAGATCATGGCATGGCTGCTGTTTTGTTACCAATCGCAGTGTTCCTACCAGGGAGCATGCTGGGATTGTTTTACGCTGGCTGCAATGCCATGGCACAGTGGGTGGATAGCCTTGTTTGGACGGACATGCAACCTCTACCTAGGCACCATCCTACTACTGTCATTGCTAATCACACATCAGCATATAATACCAAGTCCTTTCATTCTTTTATATACTTACATTTTTATTTTTACAATACTGTTGCTTTGGGGTTTAAAAAACAGCTAGCCTGTACTGGACCAGCTGTTCTGCCTGGGCCCACATTTGATTTGCTGTCCTAATGCATGCCAGCCTGTCAGTAGTTCTGTCAGCCAACAAAAGCATATCTAGCCAGCCTCTAGACTAGTTAAACAGTTTAACTATTAATGTACTTTTGTAATGGGCCTTCTTGACAGGTTTATATAAAAGACTCTGCATTTTTTAATGCACTTTACCTTTTCCCAACCTAGTTGAAATTTTCTTTACATAGATAGAATACTTTAAAATTTAATCTGCATCAGACAAATGTGTGATTTTCATTGGGAAGTGCACCATGAAAAGGTGCCTCAGCCTGGGGTTAAACTGCAGGCTGTCATCCTCTGTTAGCTTGAGACAAAATCAGAGAGCATAACAGCATCCAGGGGTACCAGAGGGAATAAAGGTGTCATTCCTATCCATGGACAGTAGATGGCGCTGATGGTCCAGATACTGGTACTGGATCGCAAAGCAGCGAATGCTTTTCATAGCTCTATACTGCAATTTGAAATGAAAACACTTTTGGATAGAAATGTCTTTACAAGAAGAGAAAAAGTGGTAATTTGTATTATATGAAATATGTTATACAGGTACTGGCGTTCACTTTATCCTAAAAAAAAAAGAATAGCGAGCAGAAGGTTACATTGTATACAATGGTATCATGGTATTGTAACTTGGCAAATATTAGGAAGGCTTTAAATACCAATGAAGTATCGATCAATGTCATCTTTAATTCATAAAGCGCAATTACCAAGTGCTTGCAATTAACCCCTCCCCACCCCTCTAGGTCCAGTTTAGCCAAAATCTGTTAATCTACAATCATCTATGTATCTTCTGTCTGGGGAAGTGCATTGCCCCAAAGCTGCCCGCAGACTTGAGAGGGCAGTCGTTTGTTCATGATTGATCCGACCTTCCTCTGGGCTAGCAGCCTGCAGAGCGTGGCCAAGCATCTATAAAGCTATAATGCCACCTTTTTAAAAGTTTAAAGTCAATGGGGGGGGGGGGGGGGGGGAGAGAGGAATTCTCAGAATTTGTAAAGGAAAGGTCAGGTACGGTAGCCTCCAAATTCTTAGTATGCATCTCCTGTATGGGCAGCCAGTCATTAGGAGAAGAGTGTTCACCTATTCCTCAGCCCATCCCTGGTTTGAATATGCTGTATCATATTTATCATTCCTGCAAGGTTGCAGTTATCGCAGCAGGTCTCAAGGGGGCAGCACCAAGCTTCACCATTTTCAATTTCTGGTTCGTGTTATCTCTGCATTTCCTTTGTGTGACAATTTGTACCAACCTGTACACTATCCTTAGGTAGAAACTGGAGCAGGGACTTTTAGGCTTCATGCACACTAGCATTTTTTTAAGCTAAAGAAAAACGCTGGATAAAAAATGCTGCTAATAGCTTTTTCTAGTAGTGTTCTAGGAGCGTTTAGGCACATTAGAGTTTTTATTAGCATTTTTGCAGTAAAAGAAAAAAAAAGAGAAAAAAACAAAATGTGAATTATATAGCGTTTCTGCTGGAAAAGTGCACCAAGAAACTTTACAAAAACTATTTTTTTTCTGCTCCTAAACACTGAATGCTAATAGCCTAAAGTAGTGTGCATGGACACATAGGATAACACTATTTAGCTTCTAGGAACAGAAAGAAAATGCTAATAATAGCTTCTAGGAGCTTAAAAAAACGCTAGTGTGCATGGAGCCTTAAGAAGAGTTGCAAGATTCTCTGTAAATCAAAGATTGTCCTGTGTGTTTTTTCTTTTGTGATCTGTATAGGGGTAGCATGCTGCCTACACAAGAAAACTCTCTGCATAAAAAGATTGACAATATGGGTGGAGCACAGACAAAAGGCCATCATTATTTACATGTGTCTCCTGTTAGCATCATGCCTTTGTGGATATTCAGCAGTCACTGGATAAAGCAATGCCTTTTTCCAAGTAAATCCTAAAACGAAACGACAGATGCCAACATTGCACATTTTCCACTGCTAATTACTAGGCGATATTCATTAAACAATTTCTTACATTGTTTCACTTTAGTGTACATGACGTTTCACATATATGATAGGTTTATATTATTCCATTTGTTATGGTGCAAAGTTCTTGGAACAATGTCAACTAAGTAAATGGAGCCT
The DNA here is from genome assembly GCA_028564925.1 of Lithobates sylvaticus. NCBI lineage: Eukaryota > Metazoa > Chordata > Amphibia > Anura > Ranidae > Lithobates > Lithobates sylvaticus. The sequence continues at coordinate 78,243,149 of CM053038.1, forward strand.
GTCTTTTTTAAGTGAGAACAGAGAAATGAGGTGAAGATCATAGCCTTGTTCTGCTGCCATCAAGTTTGAAATTAAGACAGTTAGGTCAGCATCCAAGACTATGAACAGACAAGGCTAATAATGTTATAAATCAACAGATTAGTGGTTTCATCTAAAAGTTACAATAGATCTCCAAGGCCAGGTCTATGTCTGGATGCTAGGATTATCCCAAATGTTTGTGTAAATGGGGGTCACTGATTATATGCTAGGCCCCCCGGCCACTGTGTGAGTATAGGCAGAAGACACAGGATAATCAAGGAGGGGCTTTAGAATGTTTAGTTTGAACAGAGAAGACCGGACTTTCAGTTTTCCCTGGGTTTTGTTATCCCAGATCAGGGACTAGAGCCTAGAGGTTGTAAAGCCTTGTTTTTTTTTACCTTAATGCATTCTATGTATTATGCCGCATACTGGCGGTCAGAATTCTCGTCGGAAAAAGCTCTGATGGTTTTCCCGTCGGGATTCCAATGGAATTTCGCTCAAACTGTCTTGCCTACACACGGTCACACCAAATTCCGACGGTCAATTACACCACGGCATAAAACACGTTCAACGGCACTATAAAAGGGAAGTTTAATGCTTCTGAGCATGCGTCGAATTGTTTGCGAGCATGCGTCGGAATTTTGCGTGTCGGAATTGCATACACACGATCGGAAAATCTGATAGAAAGGTTTTCCGTCGGAAAAATTAGGAACAGGTTCTCAATCCAAAGTCCATCTGAAATTCCGACAGAAAAAGACTGATGGGCATACACACGGTCGGAAAATCAGATGAAAAGCTCCCAATGGACAGTTACCATCGGAAATTCCCACAGTGTGTACAGGGCATAAAGGTAAAAAACCTTCTGTGCTGCATGTGTCCCCCCCTCTTTTACTTCCTGAGCCCCATTCCGATCCAGCGATGTGCATGGGAGCAGTGGCTCTCTTGGCTCTGTCCGGCCTCACTGCACAGATTGGCTCCTGCTGCTGTCAATCAAATCCTGTAAGCAGGGGGCAGGGCCGAGCCGCCCTGTCTGTGTCAATGGATGTAGACAAGACAGCTCGTGAGCAAGCCTACACGAGTGCCCCCATAAGAAGCGGGTTTCAATAGCGGCACTTGCCGAAGAGGAGGAGCCAGTAGTGCCAGCTGGGGACCCGAGAAGAGGAGAATGGGGCCTGCTATGTGCAAAACCATTGCACAGAGCAGGTAAGTATGACATGTTTATTATTTTAAAGTAAAAAAAGCATGAACCATGAATGTTACTTTAAAGAGTTTTGGGTGGAAAGAAGGCTCCATTCCTGTGTTCAGGTCTTACTGGAGGCCTGTGGGCTGTGTGGGCGTGCACACTTGCTATAAGCAAGGCCTGACCATCGCTCAAGGCTCCCTTCAGAAGATGGGTATGTGCTACATCCATGGGACAGGCATACTCCCTTCAAGAGACAGGTGTGAGCTCCCGTTAAGAGGGGTGCTCCACTCAAGAGACAGCACTCCATGCTGGTGGAAAGATTCCATGTCCAACAGGCTGAGAGGGTTGAGGCGGCTAAGCGAGTCTGGGAGACCTGGAGATCCAGGACAACTAGGCCAGTCCAGGGAGCTGAGGGAATCTGGAGGGTTAGGAGGAATGAGAGATCCAGGAGATTCCATATTGAGAGGCCAGGAGTGGACCTGTGCAGCCGGGTGCAGTAACTACAGGCTGGGTGAGCCATGAGAGCTGGGTGAGATGGTCTGAGGGACCAGTGAAAAAAAGCGCAGTGGCATGGCTGAAGAGGGAGCCACGTGGCTTGGCATTATTTTTGTGTTACTTCTTTTAATAGTGAAAACCGCTGTGTGGGCAAGTTTACTGTTTGAACTTTTTACTTTCGTGTTTAATAAAAGTGGGTTGACAAACCCTAAAATGTTTAGACTGGTAAGATCTCATGAAATTACTTATTGTGCATTTGAAAGAGCAAAAGCATGTCAGAGGTGGCCCTGCAAATGTGCAATAAATAATAATAGTTGCTGCAGACTGGAGTGCTGTGATTCATTTCCTTTTCTGACCAGTTTTAAATTTGATATTTTGTTTCATAACTTGTGCTGGGAAACTGACACCAGGAGTTTTATTGTGTGTAGGATATCTACGAGGGGTTTTCAAGTTGAACTGGGACTTTTAATTCTATAGGTATAAAAAGGGATGCTAGCGTGGTGGTACTACACGCAGTAGTAAGTGGCAAGTGTGTCTTATTACTGATAGGCGGCGCACATGTCACGGGCCAGTCCAGAGACCGTTCCTCAATATGGCAGGCAACAGTGTTAGTGCGTGCATGGAATAGCGTGTAGTGATGACGTTTCTTGTGAACGAAGGTGTAATACCCGTGGATATCTTCAGAAGTCTTCAAGAACAGTATGGTGATGAGACACCCAGCTTCAGTAAGAGATTTGAATGGTGTAAATATTCAAAGATGGCCGTACGTCTGTCAGTGACGGTCCCGGCCATGGTGGTTCCCAGCCCACAGCAGTCTTTCCTGTGAACATTCAGAAAGTAGAACACCTACCTGATCCTGGATAATCGATGTATAACCTGTCATGAAAATTGCACAAAAGAACAATCTTTCTGTGGGAATGGTAAACACGCGGCCGAAGCTCCACTGTGAAAGGGGTCTAAAGCTTGCATTTTCCATTGCTTGCTGTCCATGATAATGGACACCAGGACAAGCTGGGTTATTGTGGGTGGGTGTGATGTGGGTTTGCTCAGATAAATTAGGATTCAGCTTTGACTTTCTGAGTCAAGTCTGGCCATTGGCAACACTCGGACTGGGCTCCTTTTGCTCAGGTTTTTATTGAACACTCCAAATTATGTCTTTATAAAGCATTGCCAAGAGAAAGGGTAGTACGCTACCTCCAGTAGCTTTTTAGCAAACCGATTTTAAGAGGAATTCTAGGTATGGATATTTTCTAGTTCTGTATAACTTGGACCAATGTAACTATGGGGGTTATTTATGAAAGGCAAATCCACTTTGCACTGCAAGTGCACTTGGAAGTGTAGTCGCTCTAAATCCAAGGGGTAGATCTGCAATGAGTAGAAGCTCTGCTGATTTTATCATCCAATCATGTGCAAGCTAAAATGCTGTTTTTTATTTTCCTTGCATGTCCCCCTTGGATCTACAATGACTTTACTTCCAAGTGCACTTTCAGTGCAAAGTGGATTTGCCTTTAGTAAATAACCCCCTATGTATATACCAAAACTGGCTGATGCTCTAGAAGCTGGACATCACTAAAGTAGACAGCACTACCTCAGTGATCTCTACTTGTTTCAAGGTCCTGCACTAGAGGATCATGGGGAATGTTAGTTTTTTATTCCCAGTGAGGCAAATGCTTCAAGGTTTTTTTGCCTTCCCCTTGATCAATTCTGGGTTTAGGGTGTTGTATATATTTCGTTTTTTTAAGTATTTTTTTTCCCCATTTTTTTACCTTTTGGTTGAACTAAATGAACTCTCTTTTTTTCAGAATGACAAACTATGTACCTATGAAATGTTCAACTTTGGCTATGTATTGACAGATTCAGTCACTCGTACACTTCTTCAAAATCTCTTGGAGTTCAAGAGTGAGGTCTCTGTAGGCAGAACGGCTACGGTCATTGCAAAGGTCTCCCTGCTTGATAGTAAACCGGCAGACAGAAAGTAATGACTGGTAAGGGCAGACTCAAGAACTCTGGAGGGGAGAATGCTTTCCTGGAGTCCCTGGGAGGTGTTCAAAACCAGGCGTTGATTCAACTTACTTAGTAGTAGTAAGAAGTGTTTACATTTTAGGTCCTTGTACTTTACATTAGTATACATACCTTGTATCGTATTTGCAGAATATGTTCAACTTGGGGCTTTCGGGTTCTGAGATTTTTATTTTTTTTTTGCGAATGTATTGTTACCATTGTTGGTAACTTGTCACCTGCATATATCACTTCTGTAATCTTATTCCTTTATGTTATGCAGGTTTCAAGTTTAGTATGCACCTAAATCTTTACCTGCATTTAATAAGGCATAGATTCTGCATATTTGATGTATGTTAGTGATTAAATCATGAGTTAAAAACCCTGTGTATAGTAAAACCTTAACAGACTTTTTGGCAAACAGTACAAAGTGCAGTACTTATGGAAGCAAATTGGGATTTACTTAAAGCTGATCTCCAGGGATTACAAAACAACTACCATTGCAGTGTGGCCCCTTCATGCTACAAGGGTTGAATGCTTGTTAAAGTGGTTCTAAAGGCAGAACATTTTTTACCTTAAAGGGTTTGGAAAGGTTCAGCTTTTTTTTTTTTTTTAAATAACAAACATGTCATACTGTGTAGGTAAGCCCAGATCCTCCTCTTCTCTGGTCCCCCTCCAGCACTCCTGGCCCCTCACCCCTTCTGAGTGACCCCATGGCAAGCTGCTTGCTCTGGGAGCACTTGTACATGATCTCTCCCAAGCTGCCTCTCTTGGCCCTGTCCCCGCTCCCTCCTCATTAGCTGTCATTGACAGCAGTGGGAGCCAATGGCTTCCGCTGCTGTGTCTCAGCAAATGAGGAAGCAGAGACCCAGGAAAGCTTCCGCTCTTGTGCACATCACTGGATTGGGATCAGGCTCAGGTGGTCTAAGGGGGTAAACAATCTTCAGCCTTTAGGACCACTTTAATGCATTCTCTGGATTAAGGATAAAAATATTCCAGTGGAAGGATTGCCCCATCACCTCCTTTTTATAGTTGCCTAATATCAATCTTGATCCAGCGCTGTGCCTGTCTGCTGCAGCGCTGGTCTCTCTCTCCTCACAGGGCAGATAGGCAGTAGCAGGAGCCATTGACTCCTGCTGTTGTCAATCAATTCCTATGAGGGGCAGAGCCGTGCCATCTTTGTATATAGATGCACACAGCCTGGCTTGAGAGTGAGCCCGCAGGTGCACCCCCATAGGAAGCGGCTTCCTATTGTGGCAAACTGGGAAGAGGAGGAACCTTTGGATAGAGAAGGGAAACTGTCTATGACCAGTTGCTTAGTTTTCTCTTGACTTCTGTCTCAGAGACACAACAGGAAGTGAGAAGAAATTTCTTGAGTGAAGGGAATCCCCTCATAGATGTCATGAAAACATGTCTTTATTGGAATATTTACCAGACATCCCAAGTCCCCTGCGAGGTGCGAGAGTCTCCTGCATTTCTGCTGTGGCTCCCCGACACCCACAAGTGCCTCCCGATATTTTGGCTGCAGGGCGGATCTTAGATGGTTCCCTGGTTCACAGTTGGGAATGATCGGTGCGGCGGGAGGGACAGCTGTCACCGATCTCCCTATATAGCTTTTTAGCCTACAGACGCTTTTCCTTCTCTCCCTCCTGTGGCTGTTGGCTAAAAAGCTATATGATCATTCCGCATGCATGGTTGCTGAAACGCACGGTTGCTGGAGATGCATGTTTTTACATATTCGCATAAATATACATTGTTTTACATGTTTGCATAAAGATACATGATCATGGTTGCACAAGGATGCACGGTTGCACTAAGATGCATGGTTATTCAAGTTTTTATAGATCTACATGGTTATTCATGATCGCATAAAGATACATGATTGCATAAAGATGCATGTTTGGACATGTTTGTATAAATAGACATGTTATTCATGATCGCATAAAGATGCATGTTTATACATGTTTGTATAGATATACATGGTTTTACATGGTCTCATAAAGATACATGGTCGCATAAAGATACATGGTCGCATAAAGATACATTGTTGCATAAAGATGCATGTTTAGACATGTTTGTATAGATATACATGGTTTTACATGGTCGCATAAAGATACATGGTTGCATAAAGGTGCATGTTTATACGTGTTGCGCAATATTGCATAACACGTTTCATAAACGCATGCTTGCTTATTGCGAAAATTCTTGTTTCCATGGGCACATGTTGCATAAATGCGTGTGTACAGCGCACGCTTTCATATTTTGCCTAAATTCATAGTTGCATAAGCACATGCTTCCATAGGTGCATATTGCTTAAACACATGCTGGCATGTTTTCATTTGTACCCCATACGTATGTTTATTTACATTAAGCTGTATACATATGTACTTGTTTTCCTGGGACTACATACATATGTGCTTATTTGCATAGGACACATGCATATGGGCTTATTTGCCTGGGTGCTTGTTTGCCTGGGGGTACATGCGTGTGTGCTTATTGACCTTGTACTGCATACATAAATGCATGAATGGCAAGAATACCTGTATACCTGAATGTTTGCATACCTAGGTACTTGCATACCTAAGGTAAACCAACATTTGTTTTAGGCCTGCATTCTTGGGTGACTGTATATTAGGTTGGATAATATACTTGCTGCATTATTTACCTGTTATACCAGTTAAATTATTCCAGAAAAGAGAGGCTGCTGGGGGAAGCAGGGGCACCGCTCTCATCTGGTGGTGTCCACATCTCCCTATGGACAGTGGTGTCGGGTGCATCTGAGCCACTATGGTGTTTGACATTGCAGTGTTTCCTGGCACATTCATTTTTCATCAGACCGCGGCCGCATCACCTTGATCATGCCTGATCTCAGGTGATCGAAGCCTAAGCAGGATCAAGCCAGGTTAGTATATAGATGGGAGACTGCCCGGGGATACCAGATGCTGTAAAGCTTTCCCCACCTGGGTGAGGGAGGCATCTGAGGCTGCTGGGTTTTGAGAGTATCTCAGGCCAGAAAATCTTAGGGCAGTTTCTGAGATGGTTTCATCTTTAGTCGGCAGAAACTTGGTAGGTTAAGTGCACCTCTTGAGACTGTCTGGGTCTGTCACAGAGTCGTCAGTCTTTTGCCTTGCATTTGCTCTCGGAGCATATTGTGAGACAATTAAATGGTAGCAGTTCCAAAGCCAAATAGGGACATGAGGTCTTTCTTAAGATCTCAAGCCGCTGAACATCCTTCTGTTTCAGATTAGGCTAGACTGTTCAGTGATGACCTCTCAGCAAGAGGTAGATTTTGGGGTCCATAATCATCTGTAAGCGCACATCTTTATGTGGCGGTTTGTTTCCAGGCTCATCAAAGATTTCTGTAATTGCAGTGGAATCTTCCCTTTGGGTTGGCCACAGCTCCGGAGGGTTCTCAAAGCATATAGCCCCAGTGCTAGGCTTGTTGAAGACGCTTCAATACTCTTTACCTCAATACTCTTTGCTCAGGAAGCAGTCTATTCAGGGCTTCCTTTGATATATTTCTACAGGAGGAAGCTGTGTTTAGGTCAAAGCACGTTCTCTACATACAGCCCTACTTTAGGTCATGGTAGAGGTTCATTCTCTGTCTGGAACTTGAAGATCCAGGCATTGCATTGCCGGAAGGCTCTGTTTCTGGGGTGTTGCAGAGCAAAAATTGGTGCTTGATATTCCTCCTTTTCAGGAATTTGGAAAATAACCACTGAAGCCAGTCTCTCTAAGTTGACTTAAGGCTGGCTACAGTTCAGTGGGCTTGGTCTCCACAGGAGAGAATACTGTCCAATAGCTTGGAATTTTTGGCCAGTATGCCTTGCTCAGGATTATAGGACAAACCTTTTATAGGTTCAATCTGGAAATTCCTCTGCAGGCATATATATATCAACCACCAATCCGGTACCAGAGGTCATGCGACTTAGGGAGGTGTACCACATTCTGTCTGGGATAGTACAAGTGCTGTCTCTATCACCAATACATATTCCAGGTATAGGATAATGGCAAGGGGAACTCTGCAGGGGAATCTACTAGATTCCAAGTTCTACAGTTTGGGACAGGTGTGTCCAGGACAAGAGTCCCACTGCCAATAGGGGTACATGTACTGGTAACACCTTAACCACTTCAGCCCCGGACCATTTGGCAGCCAAAGGACCAGAGGTCTTTTTTCAATTTCGCACTGCACTGCTTTAACTGGTAATTGCGCGGTCATGCAATGTTGTACCCAAACGAAATTGGCGTCCTTTTCTTCCCACAAATAGAGCTTTATTTTGATGGTATTTGATTGCCTCTGTGATTTTTATTTTTTTGCGCTATAAACGGAAAAAGACTGCAAATTTTGAAAAAAAAAGATATTTTCTACTTTTTGTTATAAGAAAAATCCAATAAACTCAATTTTAATCAAACATTTGGGCCAAAATGTATTTAGCCACATGTCTTTAGTAAAAAAAATGCCAATAAGCGTATATTTATTGGTTTGCGCAAAAGTTATAGCGTCTACAAACTAGAGTACATTTTCTGGAATTTACACCGCTTTTAATTTATGACTGCCTATCTCATTTCTTGAGGTGCTAAAATGGCAGGGAAGTACAAAACCCCCCCCAAATGACCCCATTTTGGAAAGTAGACACCCCAAGCTATTTGCTGAGAGGCATGTTGAGCCCATTGAATATTTTTTTTTTTAGTCCCAAGTGATTGAATAAAGACAAAAAAAAAAAAAAAAAAAAATGTTTTCAAAAAGTTGTCACTAAATGATATATTGCTCACACATGCCATGGTTATATGTGGAATTGCACCCCAAAATACATTTAGCTGCTTCTCCTGAGTATGGGGATACCACATGTGTGGGACTTTTTGGGAGCCTAGCCGCGTACGGGGCCCCGAAACCCAAGCACCGCCTTCAGGATTTCTAAGGGTGCAAATTTTTGATTTCACTCCTCACTACCTATCACAGTTTCGAAGGCCATAAAATGCCAAAATAGCACAAAACCCCCCCAAATGACCCCATTTTGGAAAGTAGACACCCCAAGCTATTTGCTGAGAGGCATGTTGAGCCCATTGAATATTTTTTTTTTTAGTCCCAAGTGATTGAATAAAGACAAAAAATAAAAAATAAAAAAAAAATAAAAAAAAGTTGTCACTAAATGATATATTGCTCACACATGCCATAGTTATATGTGGAATTGCACCCCAAAATACATTTTGCTGCTTCTCCTGAGTATGGGGATACCACATATGTGGGACTTTTTGGGAGCCTAGCCGCGTACGGGGCCCCGAAACCCAAGCACCGTCTTCAGGATTTCTAAGGGTGCAAATTTTTGATTTCACTCCTCACTACCTATCACAGTTTCGAAGGCCATAAAATGCCAAAATAGCACAAAACCCCCCCAAATGACCCCATTTTGGAAAGTAGACACCCCAAGCTATTTGTTGAGAGGCATGGTGAGTATTTTACAGCTCTCATTTGTTTTTGAAAATGAAGAAAGTAAAGAAAAAAAAATATTTTTTTTCTTTTTTCAATTTTCAAAACTTTGTGACAAAAAGCGAGATCTGCAAAATACTCACCATACCTCTCAGCAAATAGCTTGGGGTGTCTACTTTCCAAAATGGGGTCATTTTGGGGGGTTTTATGCCATCTGGGCATTCCATGGCCTCCGAAACTGTGATTGGCAGTGAGAAGTGAAATAAAAAAATTACACCCTTAGAAAGCCTGAAGGCGGTGCTTGGTTTTTGGGGTTCCGTACGCGGCTAGGCTCCCAAAAAGTCCCACACATGTGGTATCCCCGTACTCAGGAGAAGCAACAGAATGTATTTTGGGGTGTATTTCCACATATGCCCATGGCATGTTTGAGCAATATATCATTTAGTGACAACTTTTTGTAAAAAATATATATATATTTTTTTTTTTCATTATTCAATCTCTTGGGACAAAAAAAAAAAAAATTTAATGGGCTCAACATTGCTCTCATCAAATAGCTTGGGGTGTCTACTTTCCAAAATGGGGTCATTTGGGGGGGGGGGGGTTTGAACTGTCCTGGCATTTTATGCACAACATTTAGAAGCCTATGTCACACGTCACCCACTCTTCTAACCACTTGTAGACAAAGCCTTTTCTGACACTTTTTGTTTACATGAAAACATATTTTTTTTTTGCAAGAAAATTACGTTGAACCTCCAAACACTATATATATTGTTAAAGCAAAGGCCCTACAGATTAAAATGGTGGGTGTTGCATTTTTTTTTTTTCCACACAGTATTTGCGCAGCGATTTTTCAAACGCATTTTTTGTGGAAAAAAAATACACTTTTTTTTTTTTATTTTAATGCACTAAAACACACTACATTGCTCAAATTTTTGATGAAATAAAAAATATGATCTTAGGCCGAGTACATGGATACCAAACAGGACATGCTTTGAAATTGCGCACAAACACGCAGTGGCGACAAACTACATACATTTTTAAAAGCCTTTAAAAGCCTTTACATGATACCACATTAGATTCACGGAGGAGGTCTACTGCTAAAATTACTGCCCTCGATCTGACCTTCGCGGTGATACCTCACATGCATGGTGCAATTGCTGTTTACGTATGACGCCAGACCAACGATTGTGTTCGCCTTTGCGCAAGAGAAGGGGGGGCAGGGGTGCTTTTTTTTTTTTTTTTTTTTAATTTTTTTTATTTATTTAGCTTTTTTATTTTATTTTAAAACTGTTCCCTCCATTTTTTTCTTTTGTTATCATTTTTATTGTTATCTCACGGAATGTAAATATCCCCTATGATAGCAATAGGCAGTGACAGGTACTCTTTTTTTGAAAAAATTGGGGTCTGTTAGACCCTAGATCTTTCCTCTGCCCTCAAAGCATCTGACCACACCAAGATCGGTGTGATAAAACGCTTTCCCAATTTCCCAATGGCGCGGTTTATATCCGGGAGGGGGGACATTCCCTCCCACTGCTTGTAAAAGCAGTCTAGAGGCTAATTACCCGCTAGAATTGCTTTTACATGAAAGCCGATCACTGGCTGAAAAGAATGATACCAAGATGATACCTAAACCTGCAGGCATCATTCTGGTATAACCATTCAAAGTCCAGCAACATACTGGACATATATTGTAATCTTTATTTTTCATGCAGCCTCTTGGCTGAACGAAAAAAAGAGATTGATTGGTGGGTATGCCCACCATTAGAATACCTCCCTTCATCCACCCACTTCTAATGATGGGCATACATGCACCATTTATATATGCCGAAGCATGGGGGCATCCTCCCACAAAAGTTATGCCATGTACACACGGTTGCACTTTTCCACGGGGCAAGGCTCCGTCGGAATTTCGACCGTATGTACGCAGCATTAGGAGCCAATCGCTCCCCCCCCCCTGCTGCCCCCATGCTTCGGCATATATGCTCTTTTTTTTAACTGTGGTGGTGAAATCACCTCCTACAGTGTTGGAGTCGCGTCTTTATGTATCGTGGGAGCAAACACTGTTGCTGTCAAGATAAATAAATCCGCGCTGCAACTGAATGGCGCACCTGAAAACAAAAAAATGGTTAACACTAAAACACAGTAAACAAAATTACATACCTGAAAAGCAAGAATGATAAAACATAATAAAACATTGCAGAATAGAATGGAGTAAAAAAAGAGCAACAATAGAGAGAGAACAATAAAACGACAACTATTTTTTTATTTTTTTGAGATTTACAGGTAAAAAAGCTCCTGACTGTTAGCGACTGAATCAAAACGCTACCACAAAAAAACTGTTAGCGATCGCAGGGATCAGGCCTGACTCTGCGAACGCTGCAGTTATGTGTGCTTAGTGTTTTCTAAATGACAGTGATCGATCAATACTGCACTTGGGTGGGCTGGGCTGGGCTGGGCGGAGGGGGAAAACGCAGGTGCTAGCAGGTATCTGGGCTGATGCCGCTAACAATGCGTTTTTTTGGAACCCTAAACTGCTGGGACGCTAGTATAGATCTGATCAGATCAGATATTGATCTGTTCAGATACTGTACCACTAAGGGAGGTGTATGCTTTGTGCGTGGGTGTTTGCGGTGCTGGCACTAACCTGGGGCGACGCAGACCTTATTTGACCCTAAAACCTAATTGATATCACCCGCCGGGCGATCAGGGGGTTAAACCGTTATTGGGTAATAAATGGCGGGTGCCCTGACAGTATAAAAAACAAACTATCTAACCAGCGTCACCCGTAACAGTTATACGGTGATCACTGGTGAAAGGGTTAACTAGGGGCAATCAGGGGGTTAAAACCTTTATTAGGTATTATATGGGGGTACCTGACGCTATATAAAAACCTGACGGGGAACCTAAATAACTAACTGGCTAACCAGCGTCGCCAGTGACAGTTATACTGTGATCACTGGTGAAAGAGTTAACTCTAGGGGCAATCAGGGGGTTAAAACCTTTATTTAGGTTGTAATATGGGGGTACCTGACCTATAAACCTATTTATGAACCTATATAAACCTGGCGGTTACCTAAAAAAAAAACTGGCTACCTAGCGGCACCAGTGACACTTATGCAGCGATTAGAAAAACGATCGCTTAGTGACACTGGCAAAAGGGGGTGAAAGGGTTAACTAGGGGCAATCAGGGGGCTAAAACCTTTATTTAGGTTGTAATATGGGGGTACCTGACCTATAAACCTATTTATGAACCTATATAAACATGGCGGTTAACCTAAAAAAAAAAACTGGTTACCTAGCGACACTAATGCAGCGATCAGAAAAACGATCGCTTAGTGACACTGGCAAAAGGGGGTGAAAGGGTTAACTAGGGGCAATCAGGGGGTTAAAACCTTTATTAGGTAATATATGGGGGTACCTGACACTATATAAAAACCTGACGGGGAACCTAAATAACGAAATAACTAACTGGCTAACCAGCGTCACCAGTGACAGTTATACTGTGATCACTGGTGAAAGGGTTAACTCTAGGGGCAATCAGGGGGTTAAAACCTTTATTTAGGTTGTAATATGGGGGTACCTGACCTATAAACCTATTTATGAACCTATATAAACATGGCGGTTACCTAAAAAAAAAAAAAAAAATGGTTACCTAGCGACAGCAGTGACACTAATACAGCGATCAGAAAAACGATCGCTTAGTGACACTGGCAAAAGGGGGTGAAAGGGTTACCTGGGGGGCAATCAAGGGGTTAAACCTTTATTAGGGGGGGGGTGGGGGGCTACCTTGGACCTAAAACTAACTGCACTGACAGTTATTACAGTCACACTGACACTAAATGCAGTGATCAGTAAATAAATGATCACTGCAATTAGTGACACTGTGACTGGGGGGGGGAGGGGGTGATCTGGGGGGGTGATCTGGGGGTGACAGGGGGGTGTTTTGTGTGCCTATGTGTACTGGTGTCAGTGTACTGTTGGTGCACTAACCTGTGTGTGTTGACTCCTCGGCGTTCCGGTCACATAGACCGGCGCACCGAGTGTGACATCACTTCCTCTGCCTGTGTTTTGATTGACACAGACAGAGGAAGCATCTGATTCGCCAGGAGCGATCGCGAGGGGGTGGCCAGAAACCACTGGCCGTCCCCTCATCCCGGATCGCTCCTGAAGCGATCCCGACCGTCCCCGCCGGCCGGGGGGGGTCCGATCGGACCCCCCACCCGCCTGAAGAATGGCACGTACAGGTACGTGATTCTGCCTGTACGTGCCATTCTGCCGACGTATATCTACATGGGGCGGTCGGGAAGTGGTTAAGGTCTGGTTCTCCCTTATTTGACATTTTTTTCCCCGTTTTGGATTCTCCCCGTTTTGGATTCTGCCACATCTTTTGCGAAGAATCTGTAAGGTGGTAACACTGATATTAGTGTTGGCCGAATTAGCTTGGTACACAGACATAGCAAGTCTTTCAGGGGTTGCTCCTTTGGACATTCCCAGTCCAGTGGCACCTGATGGGTTTGAGTCCTGTATCTCAGCACCATTGAGCCTCTGGAAGCCAGCTTCTGGGAACTTCAATTACAGGACTTGGATTTGAATTGATCTTGACTGTCCTTGCAGAGGCCACCGGGGGATTCTGTTGGTCCTTTTATCTCAGAAGGTGGGTTCTTTGGTTGCCATAACTTGACAAAGTGGAGTCTCGGCTCTTTCATGCAAGGAGCCATTCTTGGTCTCGCATCATAAGGTGATGTTGCATCCTCACCCATTTTTATTGCCTAAAGTGAAAGTTTTTTACTTGAATCAGTACAGTGTCTTGCCTTTTATTTTTCTCCTAATCCACAGTCGGCAGGAGAAAGATTGCTACCTACTCTAGAGGTAGTTCAGATGCTCAGGGTGTACTTGAGTTGTCGGCACAAGTCAGGAATCCTGGTTTGTGCTGCCGGAAGAGCCCAGAAAGGGCAGGCAGCATCCAGGTTGAATATTTAGCAGTGGCTCTGCCAGTTTATCAATGATGCCTATGATTTAAATGGCAAAAAAAACTTTTTTTTTCTGGGGAGAGACTCTCTACCAGGTGTGGGAGTATCTTGGGCCATCCATCGGGTGCCAGTGTCCATTCACCTATAGGTGGTGTATAACCCAGATAGTAATTACTATAGCTGCTCTGTGTCCCGTGATGTACTCCAAGAAAAGGAGTTTACAGGTAAACTGTAGTAAAAATCCTATTTTTCTCATCAGTCATCATTATTGACAGAAGAGACCAATAGGGTCTCTTCTGTCATCAAAACCCTGCCTGCCAGTGGTTTTTGTGACATGTGCTTTTAATTCTGCATTAAAGAGAGGACAACCCTCATATTTGTAAGATACCCTCTCCGTTCCTGCAGAGTCTTCAATACAAAAAGTGAAGGGGAAAGCTCCCTAATGGGACACAGATGGTGAATTAAAACCTGACGGCGGTTTTAACTCGCCCCCACTGTAACCAAACAAAAAAAGTTTGGCATTTGGATTTACTTTAATGACCACTTTTATGCCTGTAATAATAATCTTTTATTACTTGGTACAGTATATGGCGTTAGCCTGTTCTATAATGATAGTGTGGTACATGGCCTTTTAGGTGCACTGTGTATTGTGACATAACTGGCTTCATTGGCATTATACAAACTTTTATTTGGATAGCCCCCCAACAAGGAAGTGAACTGGTAAGGGTTTAAAGCAGTGGTGCTTTTTTGATAGGGGGACTCAAATTTGGCCTTCAACGTCACCAAAGCTTAATTGAATATCCATTGTCAGACAACAGAAAACACAACAGTCAAAGACTATGGGTATGATACAAGTGATTGAGACTGTGGGCATAGTGCAGGTAATGTCAGAGATGTGGACACGATAAAAGAGATGGGTAGAGATTGTGGGCAAATTACAGGAGAATGGTCAGACTGCAGACATGATACAACATGATATACGATTTTTAAATATAGTAGCTGCTTTAAGGTACATTACCTGTATAACTTGTAAACCACAAGGTATTATTCCATAAGGCGCAGACTGGTGTTATCTAGGGTGCAGTTTCACACCTATATATATTTATGATACAAGAGATGGCCAGAGACTGCAGATATGCTGCAGGAGATTTTAAAAAACTGTGAACATGCTATAGGAGTTGTTGGAGACTGGGGACCTGCTTCAAAAAACAGTCATATAATGAAGACATATTAAATGAGATTTCTAGAAATCACTGCTATAATAGGGCAATAGGGAAACGTGCACTATATTGTCAAAAGTACTGGGACACCTGCCTTTCCTTGCACATGAACCCTAATGGTATCCCTGTCTTAGGGCTCTTTCACACGGGGCGGATCAGTGCAGATCCGCCCCGTGGATAGCCGCTTGCTCAGCGGGGATCGCCGTAGCGATCTCCGCTGAGCAGAAGATGACAGGTCCGTCTCTGCACACAGTGCAGGGACGGACCTGTCAGAGCGCCGCTCTCCCCTATGGGGGATCGGGTGACGACGGACCGTAGAGTCCGTCGTCACCCGATCCGCTCTGCAGACGGATGAAAAAATGGGGTTTTCCTCCGTCTGCAGAAACGGAGCATGGCGGGCACGGACGAGAGCGGGTGTCAGCGGATGCTCATCTGCTGACACCCGCTATCCCATAGGGATACCTGTATGTTCGTTTTTCATCCGAAAACGGAAGGGTGAAAAACGGACATACGGTCCGTCCGTGTGAAAGAGCCCTTAGTCTGTATTGAGTTGGCCCACCCTTTGCAGCTATAACAGCTTTAACTCTTCTGGGAAGGCTGTCCACAAGGTTTAGGAGTGTCTATGGGAATGTTTGACCATTTTTGCAGAAGAGCATTTGTGAGGTCAGACACTGATGTGGACAAACTTTTTTTGATAGCAGCAAACAAATACTCTTGTGCACAAGTGTTTTAATCAGGTGGTCTATAGTTTGTGAGGGATAATGTCTCAGGCCTTGCTGCCCTCCAGGATAGGGGTATCCCAGCAGTTAAAGGAGTAAAAAAGAAATGAGGGCGCACCAGCCTTGTGCATTATTAAAAAAATAAATTAAAAACTACTCACAAGTATGTGAAAGAGAAAACCCCAACATGAAAGCATTTAGTTGATGACAATCGGTCTGATGTATGTCCACTGATATGAACAAGAACGCCTGGCTCGCAGTCTCCACTCTAATTCATACCAAAGGTGTTCTATCAGGTTAAGGTCAGGACAGTCAAGTTCCTCCACCCCCAAACCTCAAGTGAAGGGAACTCTTAAGGCGTCAGCATACCAAGACATTTTGGAAAATTCCATGCTCCCAACTTTGTGGGAACAGTTTGGGGATGGCCCCTTCCTGTTCCAACATGACAAACATGGTCCATAAAGACATGGATGAGCGAGTTTGGAGTGGAGAAACTTGACAGTCCTGACCTCAACCCGATAGAACACCTTTGGGATGAATTGGAGAGGACGCTGCAAGCCAGGCCTTCTCATCCACATCAGTGTCTGACCTCACAAATGTGCTTCTGGAAGCATGGTCAAACATTCTCATTTACACACACCTAAACCTTGTGGACAGCCTTCCCATAAAAGTTGAAACTGCTATAGCTGCAAAAGGTGGCTCAACTCAATATTGAACCCTATGGACTAAGACTGTGATGCCATTAAAGTTCATGTGTGTGTGTAAAGGCAGGCCTTCCTATACTTTTGACATTATAGTGTAGATTAGTATCTGCAGGGGCTACAAGGTTTGGAGCCAAACGGCTGCATGCAGCCCTGCAGGTTTGGCGCCGGGAGTTTAGACGCCTTTTACCAGTTCACAGAATGGATCCGTTTACCCTGCAGAGCAAATCCATTACCAGCATTGAACAAATAATCAACTAAGATTGGTTGAACTGTTTAGTTTATTACTAACTACCAACATTAAGAGGGGTGTCGCAATTGCAAGAGAATTGAAATTCTCCCCACGGAAGCCATTGGATATTACAGCCCACCTGAGCCCATCCATAAAATACCAGTAATGGACCGACCTTTTAAGACATTCTGAGCTATCTACATCCAGCTAGTCTCAGCAGAACCACACATTATAAGGATACAATTTAGAGGAGTCAAGCACCGTAACTGTCTGTTTACTGAATAGGTTTAGCTGTTGTCCAGTAAATCTTTGAGCTTTCCAAACATGCTCACATCCCGTCTTCCTGGGGATTAGCTGAGTAATCAGTCGCTCTCAGTGTTTGACAGCTAGCCTTGCTTGCTCTAACTGGTCTGTTTCTTGAGAATAACACATTACTTTGTGGGGATGAGGAGCTGGAGACAGGCTGAAGAAAGACAACAAGCTAATGCAAGAGCCACGCTCCATGTGATATGAAATATCTATTTGCATGGGTGGCTTCATAGGCTCCAAGATGTCCATATTGCTCAGCTGGGCTCAGCTGTTGTCTAGCTTGGTTTCTTTAATTTAACAATCCCAGATGCCCCCCCCCCCCCCCCCCCCCTCTGAAATTTACCCCACCAGCAATCAGAGTAGCGTCTGAAATATCTTTTTCCTAAAAGCAAGAAATTCAAGAGGGCTCTTGTATATGGAGGGAGTATATAGAGTCTTCAGTCTCAGGTTACCTAATATTAAGAACAGAAGGTAGATGAGGCTCTAGATGAGGCTCATTATCTAGACTATAGTTACTATATGGCCCATTCAAGATGATCATGCCAGACTTTATTTAAAATGAACTTTAGTTTTTAAGAAATTTTGAGACTGGAAAAAAACCAAATATGCACTATGGATTTGTCCTTTTTAGTTTTAAGTCACTGAAAATGTCTGTAAACCATTAAGTTCTTTTTATTTGTTCTTTTTTATTATACTATATTGACATGGTTTTAATAGATCTGATAAGTGTAAAAATGACTTGTTTATTCTGCCAGAATTCTTGAAAGATGAGAACTGTACACTGTTTGCTTGTGCTGCAGTCTTATCAGTATAGAACAGGGGTCTCAAACTGGTGGCCCTCCAGCTGCTGTGGAACTACAAGTCCCATCATCCCTTTGCCTGAGGGAGTCATGCTTGTAATTGTCAGCCTTGCAAGGCCTCATGGGACTTATAGTTTAGCAACAGCTGGAGGGCCACCACTTTGAGACCCCTGGTATAGAAGGCCATACATGTATGGGCACCCTGGTTGTACAGAAGTCAGTCTACTATTCGACTTCTATACAACCCAATTGCCAGAACACAAAAGCGCAGTGGGAGGATTCCCCCATCTACATTGAATGTGTGGATGGGGGAACTGGATTATATATATCCCGTCTTGGTAGGTTTGCAGTTGTGCCATACATTTCCATTTTCGGATAATGGATTGAACAGTGCTCCGTGAGATGTTAAAAGCTTGGGATATTTTTTTTATAACCTAACCCTGCTTTAAACTTCTCCACAACTTTATCCCTGACCTGTCTGGGGTGTTCCTTGGCTTTCGTGATGCTGTTTGTTTACTAAGGGCTTCACAGAACAGCTGTATTTATCCTGGGATTAAATTACACACAGGTGGACTCTATATACTAATTAGGTGACTTCTGAAGGCAATTGTTTCCACTAGATTTTAATTATGGGTATCGGAGTAAGGCCCCTTTCACACATGCGGACCGTATGTCCGTATTTCATCCATCCGTTTTCGGATGAAAAACGGACATACATGCATGCCTATGGGATAGCGGGTGTCAGCGGATGAGCATCCGCTGACACCCGATATCGTCCGTGTCCGCTATGGTCCGATTCTGCAGACGGAGGAAACCCCTATTTTTCTATCTGTCTGCAGAGCGGATTGGATGAACACGGACAGACGGTCCGTGTTCATCCGATCCCCCATAGAGAGCGGAGCTCTGACAGGGCGGTCCCTGCACAGCGTGCAGGGACCGCCCAGTCATCCGCCGGCTCAGCGGGAATCAACGGAGCGATCCCCGCTGAGCAAGCGGATGTTTACAGATCCGCCCCGTGTGAAAGAGCCTTAAAGGTGGCTGAATACAAATGCACGCCACACTTTTCAGATATTTATTTGTAAAAAATTTTGAAAACCATTCATCATTTTCATTCCACTTCACAATTACCGGTATGTGCCACTTTGTGTTGGTCTATCACATAAATCCCAATAAAATACATTTACGTTTTTTGGTTGTAACATGACAAAAATTTGGAAAATTTCAAGGGGTATGAATACTTTTTATAGCACTGTATGTCTCCACTGACCACCAATTAAAGAGGCATTTGCCCATAGACCACTAATGCAAGGGAACACTTTTCCACTGACAGCTTATGTAAGGGGACACTACAGTTTTACCGTCTGTTTCTTTTCTGGCCATAATTATTAATTTATCATAATCAGCGTTATTATTATTCTTATACAGGATTTCTAAAATGCCGACAGTTTGCACAGCACTTTTCAAAATGAAGGGAGACAGTACAGTTGCAATACAATTTAATAAAAAAGTAATCGGAGGGCCCTGCTTGTTTTGCCACGTACACACGGTCGGAATTTCCGAAAAACAAATGTTCGATGTGAGCTTGTTGTCGGAAATTCCGACCGTGTGTATGCTCCATCGGACATTTGCTGTCGGATTTGAGCTGGTTCTCAAATTTTCCGACAACAAAACTAGTAGTCAGAAATTCCGAGCGTGTGTACACAATTTCCGACGCGCAAAAGTCCACGCGTGCTCGGAATCAAGCAGAAGAGCCGCACTGGCTATTGAACTTCATTTTTCTCGGCTCGTCGTACGTGTTGTACGACACCGCGTTCTTGGCGATCAGAATTTCCGACAACATTTGTGTGACCGACAAGTTTGAGCCAACATCCATCTTGAAAAAAAATCCACGGTTTTGTTGTCGGAATGTCCGATCGTCTGTACGCTGCATTAGAGTTTACATTCTAGAAGGTTCATGATTATTACTAAGGTATAGAACAAGACGTGTTGTAAATTAATTGGTTCTAAGTTTTCTAGGTGTCCCTTTTTATATATATATATATTTATATATATATTATCATATATATATTATATATATATATATATATATATATAGATGTACAAATACCATCTGACCGCTTTTAGGACTTCTTAAATTCTGCTGGGTTTAGTTTGCCGAACTTACAAGTCTACACAAGTTGGGGGGGGGGGGTGCAGAGCATCGGTTGATGCCACTAATATTGGGAGAAGGAGAATATAAGGGAGAAGGAGAATATAAGGGAGAAGGAGAATAGTGATAGATTCTAACTTGTGAAATTGATTCCCATCCAAAGGCTGTTGGCTAGCAGATGTCTTGAGTCACCGTAGACACGGTGGCCAAAAATGGTCTTCCTTATCCATCAGTCCTATTGCACTTGAAATGCAAATCACTTTAAAAAAGTTCCACACGTATCAGATGTACAAAGTCAATACAGACTGGCCCCTGCTTGTCTTGATGTATTGTTTACACTCAATTTGTTCTAAAGTAAACTACAAGCCGGGGCACTGTGTCACCAGCACAGGGGCATCCCCTCCTGCTCTTGTGCTGGACCTGCATTGCTGTGGGAACGTGAAATATCATGACTATAATCTGCATCCCCCTCCCTCCCTCCTCTTCCCCCCCCCCCCTCCCAGTTGCTGATGGAGTTTCACAGACTCCCTCCTGATTAGTCTGTCCTGAGCAGCACAGAGGAGGCTCCTCCTTCCCTGACCCTCCAGCTCATACCTACAATTTGTAAAGTTTTTTTTTTTTTTTTTCCTCCTGAAAAGAGATCATGGATGGGGAAATCACTTAGAACGTGCTGGGCACATTGTAAACATCAGAGAGATAGTTTGGAGACGTACTGAGAGTTCTGGTTATGTGGATCAGGCTTTGTCCTCCCTTCCATGGACTGACTCGTTAAGGCTAGCTAAGGATTGAGCAGCTATGATTCCTGTGCTGGACAGGACGGCGTATACCAATCAGATGCGGCTGGTAAGATGCAAAAGTTTTTGCTTTCTCCATCAAAACTAGAAGCTAGGCGACTAAGTCGCAATCTAGTTCTAGAACATTAGCCTAGTAGTTTCTCCTGTGTGTCTGTATTGTAGGATCGCATATCCCTCTTGTTACATTCTACTGCTACTCATAGCAGACTTTAATGCATATATTCTGTCAGTAAAAGACTGTAGTGTAGTGCAGTGTATTGTAGTGAATTTGTATGTCTATGTTGATGTTCAACCACGTGTCTTGTTTTTGGTTTCTAATGCCCCGTACACACGGTCGGAAATTTCCGACGGAAAATGTCCGATCGGACCATGTTGTCGGAGTATTCCAACCGTCGGAATTTCCGACGGAAAAAATTTGAGATCCTGCTCTCAAATTTTCCGACAACAAAGTCCGATCGGACTTTTTCCGATCGTGTGTAGCGAATTCCGACGGACAAAGTGCCACGCATGCTCAGATAAAATTACAAGACCAAAGCTATTGGCTACTAGCCTCTACGTAGTTCTGTCGTATGCAACGAACGTCAGCACGTTCAGAATAATCGGATTTTCCGACAACTTTGTCCGACCGTGTGTATGCAACACCAGTGTTGGACAAAATCCGTCGGAAAAAATCGACGGATTTTGTGGTCGGAATTTCCGACCCGTGTGTACGGGGCATTAGTCTCACGAGATATTGACCTAAAAGTCTACAAGTTGCAATATTCCCCTTTAATATGTTGCATCTCCTAAATGAAAAGGTTTAGCTGTAGTCCATAAATATTGCTTTAAAGAGGAAAAAAATATGGTAGTTGGATCTGGCAGGCTTTATAAGGTTCCTATTCATTTACTCAGGTTCGGGGACAAATGTTCCTTGAACTGAGATTATCCCTGAATTGGAAGCAGTTGGCATCAGCACATCCCCCACAGTTATTACCTCTTGTATCTCTTGACCTTCCCTCTTAGATTGTAAGCTCTAAGGAGCAGGGCCCTCTGATTCCTACTGTATTAAAGTGTATTGTATTTGTACTGTCTCCCATCAAGTTGTAAAGCGCTACGTAAACTGTTGGCGCTATATAAATCCTGTATAATAATAATAACACATTGTAAAGGCAGGATCATTCTGCAGCCCTGTCAGTCATGCTGGGACGGGACTTGTAATTCCACAGATGTAGTAGGACTTCTTATTGACCCACCTGTATTAAGATTTTTAATATAATCAATATATTTTTGCTTGTGTCTGACTGCTTTTTTATTTCTCTCCTCCAGATTGCAGACAGGTTCCCAGGCAGGGAGGTTCCAGCACCCAGGAAAAGGTTGCACTCTGTGGATGAAGCTCTGCAGGGCAGTCGTCCCCCTCCCGAGGGGGCTGGGGCAGCCTCTCTATCAGAGCTGGGACACACCGAGGGGCTTGGGGTCGGAGAATGGTGCCCGTATTGTCAAGCCAAACTGGCAGAACTGAAGAAGCAAGCCCTCAAGTTGGCTGTGCCTGGCTCCACCATGGTAAGAGCCTTCATCTTTCTACCAGTGTGAATTCTGTGTCTGCACAATGCAGTGAGATCATTACCTTTGTGTAGGATTGTAGCATGAGCCCTTGTGATATGTTCTTGCCATGCTCTGTTACAATCATTCAGAATACAGAAGCAGATTGTTGGAGTTTAATTTTATCTGAATTACATCTAATTAAGTGTAGGCGTTCTGGGTCTCTCAAGTTGGCAACTTAATCTGGAACCTAAGGATCACCAACAGTTGGGAGGGTGGAATATGATATGGACAATTTATTATCTACTTTCAGCTATCAATGTATTCAGTCCTTGTTCAATCCTCTTGAAAATTGAAAAGATAAAGGTGCTACATTTTTTGTCAAGCAGCTTTTCATGTCATGACTTGCTGTAAGTGAATAACCCCCATCAAGTGTTTACATTTGTCCTGCATGTTGGTGGGTGGGCAAGTCAAGTGACTTCTTTCTTGGCTGTTGTCTGGATTTCGGCAACAGAAACACCCCACTGGTCATGGGGGTATCTCTACCCTTACCATTGCATACCATCAATAGATTAGTATTACTTGTCTTTGAATTATCTTATCTTTTTTGTCTTGATAACATCTCATGCTGAAAGATTCAGGTGGATAGATCCAAGGCTGTAGATAACAATCATATGTCCCTGGTGTGTGATACATTTCCAAAGTCCTTACAGCTAGCTTTATATACATTGCGTAGTTGTGTGTGGGTGCAAACAGACGGTGTCTCCCATTGGTGTGGTGAGCATTGCTTGCTGTAGCTTGTGGACCACAGAAACAAACCTAATTTTCCTACAACTGGACCCCTCAATTATTAGTTGGGTGTGCATTAACTGGTATTCCTAGGAGAGTATGACACTATCATTTGGCTTTGGAATGGCTGTGGCATTTGTGCCAATCAGGGAATTCTAGTGATGATACGTCCCAGCTGGAATCCTGTAGAGATGCATGCTATAAATATAAACCACTCAGACTTTGATTGTGATGGTGCATGTTATAGCAGTGTTGTAGCAGTGTGTATTTGTATGAATCCCTAGAAGTATGCTTCATGAAATGAGCCCCTACGAAATAGTTCTCCTTAAAGGTAGAGTTTACATAACTGCTATGGCTATCTAGGGTTTGTGTTCTGTAAACCAAAAAAAAAAAAAAAAAAAAAAAAAAATATATATATATATATATATCTATATCTATATCTATATATATATATATATCTATATATATATATATATATATATATATATCCCTTTTTTTTATGTGCAGTTTATTCTTTTTTTTTTTTTTTTTATTCAACTACTTGGACTTTATGCTATCTAAACACTGGCTGCGACCGTTGTCACTAAATGTTAATATCATAAAATAGAATTTTTTTTTGTATTGAGACAGTATGACCAAACAGATTATGGTGAGAAAGGTCTAAAGGAGTTCAACCGAATCAGTAAAGCCTGAATGTTTAAGAAAGTAGAAAGATAGCACTGAATTGGCAAGGTTATTCAATTGGCCTTGCTATACAATAGTATAGTAATTATGTTTGTGTAACTGATCTGGTTACTAGGCAGGAAGCTTCTACATACCAGCAGATATTCACAATTTGGTTTGCAGTGCAAAATCGCAAGAAAAATAATAATTTAAGTCTAACACCACTGTACAATAGTCTTTGCTGCTCCTGGCCCCTCCCTCCTGTCGAGTGCCCCCACAGCAAGCAGCTTGCTATGGAGGCACCCGAGCCGAGTCACAGCTCCGTGTGTCAATTCAGACACTGAGCCCTGACCCGGCTCCTCCCCCTCTCTCTTCTAATTGGCTAACTGACTTTGACAGCCGCGGGAGCAAGTGGCGCCACTGCTGTGTCTCGGGGGGGGGGGGGAGTACCCGACAGCTAATGCCGTGTACACACGAGCGGAATGTCCGACAGAAAAAGTCAGACGGAATCTTTTCATTGCATATTGCAATCGTGTGTGTGTGTGTGGCCTCAGATGACTTTTTTGAAAATTCTGACGGACCTAGAAATGGAACATGTTCTAAATATTTCTGATGGAACCAATTCCTATCGGGAAAACCGCTCGTCTGTATGCTGTTCCGACGGACCAAAAACTGCGCATGCCCTGAAGCAAGTACGAGACGGCAGCTATTGGCTACTAGCTATTGAACTTCCTTTTTCTAGTCCCGTCATACGTGTTGTACGTCACCGCGTTCTTGATGATCGGACTTTGGTGCGATTGTGTGTAGGCAAGACTGTTTTAGCGGAACTCCGTCGGAAAAACCTTCAGAGTTTGTTCCGACGGGAAGACCGGTCATGTGTACGTGGCATAAGACACTCATGGACATAGCTGGAGAGAGATGGGACTCAGGTAAGTAATTAGGGGGGTGCTGGGGTGGCTGCTACACAGAAGTTTTTTTTATCTTAATGCATAGAATGCATTAAGATAAAAAACCTTCTGCCTTTACAACTCCTTATCTGGTGCTACCGATGTGTTTTAACCATCCTCTTGGCCATTTGTGACCAGTGTGCACAGAGATCTTCCAATGAACTTTGAATTTATTTCCATGTGATAATAAGCTCCTCTAACCTTCAAGGAATCTTTAAAGTAGAACTATAGGCAAAACTTTTTTTTTTATTTTGGATAGAGCAAAGGTCAGATTTTTTATTTTTTTTTGCCATCTGTGTGCCATTGCGGAGATTTCCCTTCACTTCTTGTCCCAACGCCAAACAGGAAGTGAGATGAAATCCCTGCAAATTATGGGAATTCCTTGGGGACCCTCACGTCCCCAGAACTAGTGACCCCATTGGTAGATTTCTCCTCTAATACCTTTCTAGGGACAACCCAAAATTGTGGATTTTCTTGTACTTTCAATGATGATGGTAAACAGGACAAATCGAGAGGCTGAATCTCCTTAATTGGGGCACAGCCAGCAGTAAAATCCAACAAGTGTTCTAATCTAAGTTATACTCCCTATCACTGATCACTGTGAGCCACATTTGGTTTGGGCCTGTTGCTTGTACCACTCAGCCTGTGCATGACCACCCTTGGGCTCTTTTGTTGTAGAGTTATTATATATACTACCTGCCTGGACGTTGTATCCTCTCCCTGTTCCTCCCACACTCCAAAGACATGCTGGTGGGTTAATTGGCTCTTGCCTAAATTGACCCTAGTATGTGAGTTAGGGACCTTAGATTATAAGCTCTGTATATTGACAGCGCCATAGGAGTACCTGTTATAAATAAATATATACCTAATTTAATATTGGGGTGCAAAATGAGCTTTCCCTTTTTAGAGGCACTCCTCTTTGATTCGTCTCAAGCTCTGCTATACCTTTCCTGTAGAAGGGGCTCTGAAACTGTAATGGATGTTTTGGTATATAATCTGACAATTCTTATTGATGTGTTGATGCTAAAATCCTGTTTATTTGGGGGAAATGTGTGACTGAAACAAATTTTAACAAGTTTTCATAAGTTCCCTTGTTCTTTTGAAGCTCAAGTTCCAAAGAGATCATTTACTAGACATGTGCAATTTGTTTAGTTCCGAATTTGTGTTTTAACAAATTTCGACAAATTCGTTAATTTGGAAATACCAAAACCCGTTTAACAAACTTTTACGAATTTTCGTAAATTTGAATATTCCAAAATTCGTAAATTCAAAAAAATTTGTAAACGCAAAGAAATCTGAAATTCTAAAAAATCTGAAATTCGTAAAAAATCCAATTAAAAGAAAAATCGGAAATAATAACTAACTAATAATAACGTAACTATTACTAGCTATTAAATTATAGGTATTGGAATTTCCTTTAAAATTTGGCTGTTAGTGAACGTAGCAAATATGAATTTATCCGAAGTTACACATTTTTTCGAAATAATGGATGGTGTAGTGGATAGCACGTTTGCCTAGCAGTAAGAAGGGTTGCTGGTTTGAATCCCAACCACAACACTACCTGCCTGGAGTTTGCATGTTCTCCCTGTGCCTGCGTGAGTTTCCTCTGGGTACTTTGGTTTCCTCCCACACTCCAAAGACATGCTGAGATCCGGTCTAAAAATTGTCACTAGTATGTGAGTTATGTATGAATGTGAGTTAGGGACCTTAGGCCCCTTTCACACTGGGGCGTTTTTGAGGCGGTACAGCACTAAAAATAGTGCCTGTACACCGCATGAAAAAACGGCCCCATTCACTCCAGTGTGAAAGCCAGCGGGCTTTCACACTGGAGCGGTGTGCTAGCAGGATGGCAAAAAAAAGTCCTGCTAGCAGCATCTTTGGAGCGGGATACCGCTCCTTCCCATTGATTAGAATGGGACACCGCGGTGAAACCGCGGCAATACCGCCGCAAAGCGACGCTACGGCGGCGCTCTGCGGGGGGTCTTTAACCCCTTTTTCGCCCGCTCGCGGGGGGTAAAACCGCACCGCGAGTGCCCGAAAACCGCGGTGAAAACGACGGTAAAGCAGCGCTAAATATAGCGCTGCTTTACCGTCACCGCCCCCCGCCCCAGTGTGAAAGGGGCCTTAGAGTGTAAGCTCCTTGAGGGTAGGGACTGATGTGACCGTACAATGTATATTGACGGTGCTATATAAGTACCGGAAATAAATAATAAAAAAATAAATAAACAAATGGAACGTAACAAATTAATAATAATAAATTACAATAATAATAAAAACGTATGGTTATTTTTAATTTGTTCCGTTACATTTGTTTATTTCAGTTTAGATGCAGCATTTGTTTTGGATAATTTGTAACTTCAGATAAATTTGTATTCGTATTTAGAATTTCCGAATTTACAATTTTTTTTTTTCAAATTTACGAATTTGCGATCATAACGAATGACCCAAAAAACGAATGAAACGAAAACTAACGCATTTTTCTACATTTTACCTACTGTAAAGCTTGGGCAGGTAATGTTGGCTCCACAAGAACTGCACCATTGGAAAGCATACCTTATGATAACATGGAACGGCTGAGCAGATTATGTGGATATTTATTTTTTAACACTGAATTCAGAGAAGGGAAAACTGATTGACTTGTAATGCGCAGCACATTGTTGCTTCTCTTTTCATAGAAAGCCTCAGCAAGCTGTAATTGTTCCAGTGCTGCAGCCAACATCTGGTGCTCAGATAGACGGGCTGGATTTCTCCAGGGCTGCCGAATGGGCAATAATTATAAGCTGCCTGAACAAATTCCTCCCTGTATCTGCTGCTTTTTTATGTTTTGTGAGAAAGAAAACGGCTGTGACAATTAATGACAGGGTGACCCAAAGCAGCCCTGTGTGATCTTGGCTCAGGAAGGAAATCGACCTCTCCCAATGACATGGGAGGGATCTGCGACAATAACGCATTAGACTGTGTTTTCATGTCTTAAAGGGAAAAATCACAAACCATATTTTTCTTCTGCTAGGCATTTACTGTGTCTGGCATGAAAAAAACGAATTCCTTTTTAAAGGGCATCTATAGTTTATTGATAAGATATACTGTAGATGTGAAAGAGACCAACAAATTGTAAGTCGATAAGTGTTGGCTAAAGTTGCAAAAATCTTGTTTTGTGTATTTAGTTTGTAATTATTTATGGCTATGGTGGTAGCTATATTTGTTTGTTACTGTAAATATGCAGACTGTGCTTTCTAATTAGTAAAACCACAAGCCGGTTGTGTCTTGCTGATCTTCTTTACAGTCTCTAATGACATGAAGAACCACTAAGGGGCATTTGGCGCTTTTTTGCCTCAAAACTCCCCTGCATGTTAGCCATGTGTCCATGCACACATAGGCGTTTAGAGGAGTTTAGAAGCAGTGGCATTTCGAGGCAGAAAAAACTTTGCATGCCTGCTCCCAAGACCCTCGACTACACTAGGCCGAGTGAGTCGATAGCACCTATGGTTCGGGAAATGGGGTCGTGCAAAGTTGGGTGTTTTTGAGCCTATCTCACCAAAGAGTCCCCTATCCAATTCAATGGAGAAATCCGGTTCCCGGTGGTTTTCGGTTAATAACTTTCCAACCGAATGTGCTAGCCACCCCAATTTTGACCCATGCTTCCTGAATAGCACAGGTACCCCTGATAAAAATCTGGAGTTTCGGGGACCTTCCACCGGGGAGTTACCGGGAGCAGCGGGTGCCCTCCCTCATGGTACTGGTGCTTCCGGGCCATGTACCGCAAAAAATTACCAAACTTCAGGGTTCTGTAGAGGACATCTGGGGGTACCTGCAGACTGAGTTTGGGCCCGGTACCCCAACCGCAAAATTCGCAATAGCAGGAGATTTTGACCGGCTCTCTATGGAACCAGTTCACTTATCTCTGCTGCGGCTCCAGTGCGAATTTGCACAGGAGCCCTGTGGGTCTTTTGGTCCGTTTTCAGGTCCAACTTCATCCAAAAATTCATTCTGAAATCGGACCTGAAATGGTGAACAGGGACTCACCGGACCCCTGCTGTGAGCTGCATGCGAGGATAGTGTGAACCCAGCCTTAAGCAAGATCCAATTTGCTCCAGCAGTGAAAAAATTCCTTCCTGATCTCCCGAGATGCAATCGGATACTCCCTGGATCAACTTTACCTATAAATGTTAGTACCCAAATGTTTGACGTGCCTAAATGTGGCTAAGCACTAAATGCTTTTATTGCTTGAGTGTTATTTCATTTCAGTGGCTAGAATTAATAATTATTCTGAGCAATGAAATGAATTAACAAGCCCTTGAAGTGCCTAAACACGTTACATGAGTTTACAAGTACCAAGTGTGCCAAGTGTGTAGGACAGGAGTCTAGAAGAGTTGGTCAAACATCCAGTGTGCATGAAGCGTAATGCTCCTTGAAGCCGGAGACCATGGGGTTGATTTTAGTAAAGCAATTGTAACACTTTTCTGGTGTTATGGGCATATTAGAAAGTCCTGCTCCAAATCAATGAAAGCGTTGCAACAGTTTTCCTGCTATTTCCGGTTGTTACATAATTACATAGTATCTGGTTCATTCAAATAAAAGCACATTTTGACCTACCGTAAAAAGTGGTCAAACACTTTTGGTGAGTTGCCATCTACCTCATGAGCACTCGTGGTGAAGCATTTACTTGAAGACACATCAAACCAGTAAATAATATTTATATTATATTAGATTATATAGTAGATTATATTTCTAATGATCACCCTTGTAAGGAGCAGTCTTCTAACTGACTATCATGCCAATGTATGATGAGCTGTAGATGTAGTAATTATTAGCAGGGGTTTCCTGAGACTAGGAAGTTATTTCAAGGGTTCCTCCATGTCAACAGGGTTAAGTAAGGCTGCCTTAGATGTTACAAGCATTTAACTTTTGCAGTGCTAGAGGAACCCACAGAGCTTGGGTAGGCCAGGCAATGTCACAGAAACTCAAATGACTGTATTGTCAGTTTCTCCACCCATTAGGGCATTGAAATAAGTATATGGAGAAAACTCAATGAATTGACAAGCTGTTTTTTTTTTTTTTTTTTTAAATCGGCCGATTACTTTGTTATTTGAAGCTGGGCAAAGGCTAAAAAAATACATCAACAGAGATTACCTTCAGTGAAATAAAATTGATCCAGAGATAAAAGCAGCTAAAGGCATATTAAAACCTGACTCAATTTGTAAAAGTCAAGCTAAGCCCCACCCTCCCTATTAATCAGTAAGACCTGTCCAATTATGTTAAAGGACCAATAGGTAGCCTCTGGGCTGGAGAAGAGGGGTTACAGTATGAGTCTAAACG
This sequence comes from Lithobates sylvaticus, assembly GCA_028564925.1. Taxonomy (NCBI): domain Eukaryota; kingdom Metazoa; phylum Chordata; class Amphibia; order Anura; family Ranidae; genus Lithobates; species Lithobates sylvaticus. The sequence continues at coordinate 78,273,398 of CM053038.1, forward strand.
AAACTTTTAGGTCAAATTTACAGCTGCAGCAATCTCTACTGCCCCTCTGCAAAGGAATTATTGGTGGAATGCTTTTTAGAGGGTGGCAGAGCAGGAGATTTCAGGGGTTCAAGAGGCAATTTTTTTTCGGGAGGGAGGGGAGAGATTTTATAAAGGGGGATTTTGCATGTTATTACCACGTTACAGCTGCAAACCAAGCGTTTGGTTCTTGGGTTGTGGTGTGGTCCAATTGACCCACACCTATTGGTCTTTTGAGTTTGAAAGCCATGCCGAGTTAATTGCCCATATTTAGGACAGGTTTGCTTCATCGTGATACTTTAAGGTTACAGATGAAGGATAGTACCTTTTGCAGTCAAAAGCTACAGACTTGCAGACGCCGACTCTTGGCTGATTCAAGAGGTATGCGTTAATGATCTTCGCACTTCCCCTTTAAACAGATGAATTGTGAATTTCTAAGAAATTATTCACAGCGACTGCAAACAAAACGGGAACAGGTGGTCACCTCTGTCAGCCGTGGACCCCGGCCCTGCAGAGATGTCAGGAGATAACAAGATTCTAAAAAAGCACATGTGGTGCCATGTTGAGGCTGCAGACGGCGTGTTCAGTCTTGCTGTTCAACAGGTGTGGACACAAGCCTGTGACATGCCCTGACTACAGCACATTGGAATCTTAATATATGTCCAGGATTTAGCTAAGTGCAGCCCTAGTGGATGTCATAAAACCCTCATAATGTAGAGTTATGGAAGGAAGTTTCTCTATATAAACAGTTCCCATTCCAGCAAAGGTGATTAACCGTTTGCTTCTCCTTTATCTTATAGACGTCTGTGCACTACACTGGTGCCGTATAAAGAGCTGTTTATATTACCTAATTACAGTGTTGATGTTACTCCTCATACTGTTATTCTAGAAATTGTGTGATAATGTGGCTGGAGGAAGAATAATTCGGGAGCTGTTTATTATATGCCAAAAACTCCTGAATAGACTATACATAACACAGACTGCTGTACGGAATCCAAGCTGCTGGGGATTGTGGGTAGAAAGCATCTATTAAAGCCTGACTGAACATTGAGCTAAATGTGCATCAAAATAAAGGTGATCAAAATCGAATGCCCCGTACACACGACCGGACTTTCCGACAACAAAACCGTGGAATTTTGTTCGAAGGTTGTTGGCTCCAACTTATCTTGCATACACACGGTTACACAAATGTTGGCCAACAAATACGAATGTGGGAACGCAGTGACGTACAAGATGTACGACGAGCCGAGAAAAAGGAAGTTCAATAGCCAGTGCGGCTCCTTCTGCTTGATTCCGAGCATGCGTGAACTTTTGTGCGTCGGACTCGTGTACACACGATCGGAAATTCCGACAAAAAAAGTTTTGTTGGCGGAAAATTTGAGAACCTGCTAGCCAACATTTTTTGGCGGAAAGTCCGACAACAAATGTTCGATGGAGCATACACACGGTCGGACTTTCAGCCAACAAGCTCACATACAACATTTCCCACCGGAAAGTCCAATCGTCTGTATGCGTTATTGTCGCAGATCCCTCCCATGTCATTGGGAGAGGTCGATATGTTAATCAATGAATATGCAGCTGCTGTACGGACTCACCCACACATCAGAGTTTTACAGGAATGCAGGGATGGGTGCAAGGCTTCAAACGCACAATTAAACTTGGATGTACGGGTGAGTCCATACAGTTGCTGTGGCTTCATTCACAAAACACAGGCTGCCTGTACGCACCTCCACACTGCTTTGAACACATAAGAAAACAGCTCTTGCATGCTGTATGGGGCACCGAGTCAAATGAATAAGTGCTTGTGTTGTACGTGTTGAAAACATTTGAGCCTACAGAGTACATGGACCCTATTGGCCACTGCCACTACGCAGGGCCAAAATGTAAATCGAGCACAGTGATCTCGGTTCAGCAAACCTACCCTCTGAAGAAGACCCCAAGGAAATGGGTCGAAACGCGTCAGCCTTTGTCATACATTAGACAGGTTGCCATGTAATGTTATGTACAATTCTGTGTTTGTTTTGCATCTTCTGCACTTTTGGGCATGCTCCCTTTTTAGAGCTCATATTTGAACTTTTATGTAAATATTGTATGCTAACCACTTTTAATAAAGAACTTATTTTTCCAAATTCATTTACTATCTATTTACTTATATCAAACAAATAGTGTAGCACTAAATTAGACCCACTGTAAAAGGGCCACAATAAAAAAATCAAAATAAAAATTAATCAAAGTGATCTGTGAGCATAAAGCAAAAATTTATGACATGAAATCACAGTGACAGTAGTGAAGTAGTGATGAAACAGCAATCAACACTAGTCAAATGGCCAATGTCCACATACAAAATGTCCAATAGATGAAGGACTTGCTCTTCAATCCTGAGCTGGAGCAGGGAACATATAGAGTAGACTAAGATGGCATTGATAGAAATATTCAAATGAGAGGGTGGGTACTCTTACAGAAACAGGTGGACGCACAAACCATACGCTAGTGCGTCATACAGGCTTGTAGTACCGAATTCTCGGTGGTGGAATGATGCCAAACTGGATAGTGCAGCTCCAATCCGCATAAGTTAGATGATGGTTCCAAGACAATGGTTCCAAGGCGGTGGTTCCAGAGCAGTCAAATGACCAGACCAATCCACAAGGTGATAATCAGAGGTCAATCATCAGTACTCAAGCATGAGGGGAGAAAAAGGACAGATGGTCCACATGGCGTAGATGAACCACAAATGGTTTATTTAAAATAAAAAAAGGACCTCACAAGGGATTGCAGGTAAAGGTAAAAAAGTGATCACAAAATGTATTAAAAGCAATATGGGAAGCAGGAGGTATCTATTTACTTTGCTGCTTAAAAACCCCCTCTGGGGGATTTTTCCTATAACATATTACCAAGGGTTTGCATCACCATTACCTCTCCCTATATGTGTCCTTCCCATGCCAAGCCTGCAAAGTATTCCAATCGTTGGTGCTCCTGCTGCCTGTGCATATTTTGGATTCCCCTGAGGAGGGGTGGTTAAGTCAATCTGCTTTAGTCCTAAAGTGGGAGTAAACTCCCTTTTGTTGTTTTGTCCCTACGGGTAAGCCTATAATAAGGCTTTTGGTCACCCAAATGACACAGGAGGGCACCCAGAGCAGCCAATTCTTGAAGAAAATTTAGTAAATTGGCTCTTCTGTTACTCGTTATCCTTCCAAACAAGACTGTAACAAAGTCTGCATTTGGGTATAGTTCTGTTTTTATACACTGGGGACAATTTTCAACCCTACAGAAGTGCGAATCAAAAGAATCTAGTTAAAAAAAGAAAAAAAAAAAACATTGCTTACTATAAAAGATATTTTAAAATATATCTTTATCTCTGCGTTCTATTGGAGTAATGATTACCCTCATTTAAGATCTTGTTTCTGCCTCCCTGCACTTTGATTTTCCGCCTAATCCTAGCTTCGTTCTGATGATTTGCACAACTCCAAACCTAAACAGTACTGTCGAAAACTACTTAATGACACCTTCCAGTTTCCTGCCATAAATTAGCTTTGGACATCCCTGTTATTATTAAGGATTTCCACATTTTCTGGTGATTGCATTGTTTCTGTTACTTTCTGTATTATAACCAACATTGTCTAAAGAAACAATGTCATTTTTCCTGCAAGAGAAGTCTGGGCGAAACTGAGGATTTTAGAGGAAACCGACCCTTTCTGACCTTCATTTCAATTAAACGATTTCCTGCACGATGACTATAATATTCATTTTTAGAACTCATTTTTTTTCCCCTGATATAGTAATTAAAGACAACAAGTATTGTCATCAGTCAACTGGCAATATTGTAAATACGCTCAAGTCATAAAGTCTACCTTCATTTGCCTTTATAAAGTCTTCCATATGTCTTTGGCTGAAGCCTGCCAGAACGATCAGGGTGGCACATTAGTTCTTGGCACCAGGAACATGGCATAGTAGTTCTCTGCTCCAGGCCTTTGGCGCTGAGAACCAGTGAAAGTCTTTACTTCCCAAGGCATATTTCAGATGCTATGGCCACTTACAATTGGGGATATACCGATACCTTTTTTTTTTTTTACGAGTAGCGATACTTTTTTTTTTAGTATACATGTGCACAACAAAAAAAATTGTTTATTTTCGTTTATTTTTTTTCGTTTCCGTTGATTCGTAGCGATTCGTACATTCGTAAGTCGTCGGTGTTCGTATTCATAACGATTCGTAAGTCGTCGGTGTTCGTATTCATAACGATTCGTACATTCGTAAGAGTTATTTTTTTGTTGATTCGTTTTTTCGTTAGTTTAATTTTCCATTATTCGTTTATTCGAAATTCGGACGCATTCGTATTTATTCGTACATTCGTAACATTTGTAGATTCGTAATCGGAGCATAATTCATAATTTTATGTAATGTGTATGCTATTATTACATTTTAATAATTTACGAATCGAAAAAAAAAGTTACCCATCGAAAAAAAAAGTTACGAATGTACGAATTTTTTCGTTCAATCTATTCGAAGCACGTTAAGCAGCACCATTGTAAGGGACACGGAAAATTACCAATTCAACAAAAAAAAAAAAGTTACAAATCGAAAAAAAAGTTACGAATTTTTTCATTCAATCTATTCGAAGCATGTTAAGCAGCACCATTGTAAGGGACACGGAAAATTACCAATTTAACAAAAAAAAAGTTACGAAGGTACGAATTTTTTCGTTCATTTTCGTTGTTCCTGTTTTCGTTTTTCGGATTTTCTTCATTCGTACATTCGTTGTTTCTAATTTAGTTTTTTTCGGATTTTCGTTGTTTTTCGGATTCGTTCCATTCGAATGATTCGTTATTCGGATTCGTTCGATTCGAACGATTCGTTCATTCGTACGAAAACGAACGAACGAAAAAAAAACTTTGTGCTATTATGATAGTGCCTTGAAGGTGGAAATTATTATTTTTTTTTTCATTCTACTTTAATAACTTTAAAGACTTAGTTTCAACAGCAATCTCATGAGATTATACGTCTAACATGTTTTAGGCATATTATTTACCTATAAAAGCCTCCCTTTTGTTGACATCCAAAATCTCTAAGAAAGCTGCAGGGTGATGGATGTGATGTCCGCTCCCCAGCCGACTCATAACTGTCTTTAAAGTGCCAATTTAGAATTTTCCTCTTTGCACTTCTACAGGCAGCTACATTATGTAGGGAGCAGAGGGTAGAGCCGGAAGAGCTAGGCCAGCACAAAGGGCTCTTTCACACAGGAGTCTGGTAAAAACATCAGAAGAGCCATGGTTCTAACTCACATTCACCTACTAGGGCCATTTTATACAGGAGACAGTTATCCCATTAGCATGTCTTTGGAATGTGGGAGGAAACCAGAGTACCCAAAGGAAACCCATGCAAGCACAGGGAGAACATGCAAACTCCATGTAGATGGTGTCACAGTCAGGATTGAAACTGATGACCGTTGTGCTTCAAGCCAGAAGTGCAAACCACTAAGCTGTTCATTAAAAAAAATACTTAGTGATCCTGCCATGAAGGTCCTTGCGCTTCACTTTCTATTATGGGGTGACAGCAGTGTCCCAATTGCAATCCCATGTAATACCAGTTACACCAGTCACCCCCCCCCCTTCTTGTTGAGAATACAAGCAGCTATGCCGACACCTGTTGTGTAGGCATGGTCCGTCATTGTTGCTATCGAGAAGCCCGTTCAGAGCAATGATATGTAGCTAATTGTGGAGAAAGTGCATTCAGACAGGAAATAGCTGGAAGAGGCTGAAGGAAATTGGCAGCACTGAGATGGAAAAAGGTGAAAACAATAAAAAATGGCAAGTACACATCGATACACATCAGTTTAGCAAACTAAATGTCATCCAGCTAAAGTTACACTAAACTATGATTAAAAAAAATCTAGTAAAAGTATTCATTGTTAACTCCAAAAAGTACCTCCTATTGCTCCCAGCCTCCTTCACATCTCCAAATTCCTTTTTTTTCTCTTGTTGATGTAATCCGACTTCCTGTTTAGAGGGTGGCTACATGCATTCTCCATAGTTATATAGTAGGTGAGGTTGAAAAAAGACACAAGTCCATCAAGTCCAACCTATGTGTGTCATTATATGTCAGTATTACATTGTATATCCCTGTATGTTGTGGTCGTTCAGGTGCTTATCTAATAGTTTCTTGAAACCACTGATGCTCCCCGCTGAGACCACCGCCTGTGGAAGGGATTTCCACATCCTTGCCGCTCCAAGTAAACAACCCTCTACGTAGTTTTGCGGTTAAACCTCTTCTCTTCTAATTTTAAGAGTGGCCACGTGTCTTGTTAAACTCTCTTCCGCAAAAAGGTTTTATCCCTATTGTGGGGTCACCAGTATGGTATTTGTAAATTTAAATCATATCCCCCCTCAAGCGTCTCTTCTCCAGAGAGAATAAGTTCAGTGCTCGCAACCTTTCCTCATAACTAATGTCCTCCAGACCCTTTATTAGCTTTGTTTCTTTTCTTTGTATTCACTCCATTTCCAGTACATCAGTGGTTCTTAACCTCAGTCCTCATTACCCCCCACCAGGCCATGTTTGCAGGCTTTCCTTTTATCTTGCACAGGTGCTTTAAATCTAAGTCAATGGCTTGGTATTTTGGACAGCTATTTTATCTAAGGGAAATTCCCAAAACATGGCCTGGTGGGGGGTAATGAGGACTGAGGTTAAGAACCACTGCAGTACATCCTTCCTGAGGACTGGTGCCCAGGACTGGACAGCATACTCCAGGTGTGGCCGGACCAGAGTCTTGTAGAGCGGGAGAATTATCGTTTTATCTCTGTAATTAATTCCCTTTACATTTTTCTACATGATTCCACTGTACTGAGTATATGAACATAGCCACCTTCTCTTGATCACTTCCAAGATAGAGTAGGGACTATGGACTTTAACTACGATGCACTGGTCATTCCAAACAAATGGAAATAAGGGGGAAAAGAAGCAGAAGCAGGGACTCACAAAGGACGTTACAAGGAGGCTCAAAAACAGATTAAGAATAAATTTTATGAAAAATAGACTAGAGTGCCACTAAGTAGTCAATGTGTGTGAAGTATAAGAATATTGTTTAATATCACTTTTAGGTCAAGGTCTTTAAGGGAGATTTGGTCATAAGGGAAAATTTGGCTGATGGCATTCCCATTTTGTTGTCCGATTCTGCAAGCTTTTTGATTGTATACTGATTTGTGGAAACATTCATGAAACCAAAGTTTTCAAAGAGTCATTGAAGGCTCGTCTTGGTCACAGGCTTATGGATAATACTGGGATCTCGGAAGAATATGGGAGGTATATCGAGATTTACAATGGATCAGTTTTACCTGTTGGTAGACGATGATAAATGACCTATGTCATGGTGGGTGGCAAGGCTTCTTGGCCCTGGGAACATACACCTGTTTTGTCCTGAGACCCAGCTCAAGCCCAGGTGCGCAAGTTCAAGCATCTGCCCTATGAGGCCACTCTGTGTGGTCTCAATTCTGTGTGTCTCAATGAGAAACTTCTTTGATAATAATATACAGAGGACTCGATGATTGCTTAATGAGCCCCTCTCTCCATTACATTTGTGTCTTTGTGAAGGTCAGTATTAATGTCATGTCATGTCATTGTGTGCTAAACTTCTGATAATCTTGTTCGGAGGTAGAATTACAGACACAAAACTGCACATTTTGTTTCCAGGTTGTAAAGGGCAGTGACCAGCAGGGATAAATATTACACGGGGCTCCGTTGTCTGAATGCTTTCACCATCAAATCTTTTGAATCGCTACTTTTTAGAAATGGGATGGTGTATAATGCAACAAAAATTAGTGTTTTTTTTGCTCCTATTATATTAGTAAGGCTCCATGCACACTAGAAGCTGAAATAAGCGCTGGAAAAACGCTTAATATGAGTGTTTTTTCCTGCATTTTTCCTTTGTGTTCCGGCGTTTTGCAGTTTACTTGGTTGTTAAGGAGTGGGCCGGCTAGCCGGTCGCTGTGTCCTTAACAACCGATGACTCATCAGCTGTCAGTGGGGTTCCTCACCCTCAATGGTGTTTCCCCGCCTCTCAAATTTTGATTGCCGATGTTCTGTCGATTACTGCAGATCGTCGGATAATGCCTCCGATGATCTGCGCATGCGCAGTAGTGACGTCACGCCAGCTGATCTGTCGATCAGCTGGCGTGACATCAACACTGCACATGCACACATCGTCTGAGCAATTATCCAACAATCAGCAAAGCGCGGAGGCAGAATCAGCACCCAGCAAAGCAAGCCTGCTCATTGGCTCAGAAGACTGTGAGTCATCAGTTGCTTAGCTCATCAACAGCAAGTGAAAGCCGTTCCTGGGCTCTGACTGGACAGAAACATGCCACCTTTCGCAGCGGCCCATGTTGTTGTTGTTATGTGAACTCCTAGCCAATAGTAAGCTGGAAGCCCCCGCCCAGGCTGACTTCATCGGTAATGCCTCCTCCGATGTGCGCATTTGCAGTGTTGACGTGACGCCAGCTGATCGCCAGAAAAACTATAGCTGCTGACTTTTAATATTTGGACACTTACCTGTCCAGGAATCCAGCTATGTCCTCACCCCAGCTCTCGGGTGCTCCCGCCACCATCTCCACTAAGAGAAAACAGCAGTGAAGTCTTGCAGCTTCACAGCCGGTTCCCTACTGCGCGTGCTGCTCTGTGTGAATGGGCCGGCTGCGGGAGAAGGAGGAGGGGGGCCAAACTTAGGAATAAGTTCACTGCGTCAAAACCAGAAAAAAGCCCCCCCCCCCCAAAAAAAGGCGCCACATGTCATGCACAGCTCTCTCTCTCTCACTCTCATGAGAGTTTGCCAAAAGGGAGGGGGATGAGTCATACGAGGGCCAATGAGAGCTGCAGAGCTGGAGGTGTGCCTCTGTGTAAATCCAGGAAGTGAACAGGCAGCAGCTTCAGCTGCCCCCAGTTAAAATGGCTGCAGCCAGACTCGGTGAAGGGAGATTTCTGCAGCATATTTGGCAAGTACAGAATCACAGTATATATAAAATAATATGCAAAGTGGTTGGAGGGAAGCTTCAGAATGGCAAAGTTGTTTTTATTACAAATTATGTGAGCAGACTGCAGTCCCTCTTTAAAGACAGGCTGTTTTATATTAAAGAAAACTTTTTGCACAGTAACGTTGGTTACTGCAGAGTCTGTATTGTTCGTAAAGATACTTATTCTTAACAAATCGCAGCAGAGCTGACATGCAAATTCTGCAATTAAAGTCATTTTGCGGCCTGCCGAAGGCAAGGCAGGGAAACATTAGTCACTTAGCAATTAGTTGTAAAATGTTGAAAATTCCATATTTTATTCATTTTGATGCCGTTAATATTTCAGGAGCGGAATGATACATTGCACAATGATGGGAGTGAAGTGACTTGTGTTTTTTTTTTTTTTTTTTTTTAGAGAGATTTATAATTTTTAATTACCCTGTAATGTAATCCAAAATGCTTTATACAGCTCTGGGACTTCTGGCTCATCCTGACATCTCTATCGTACATTAATTATTCTTGAACTTTTATACCAATATTTTTCTTTGAGACAGTCTGCAGTTTTCTCATTACATACAGAATATTTCCTTAAAGGAAACCTGTACAAGGGGAAATCTAGAGGCTGCTGACAATGTAATGCATTCTAATGACTTCAGTAGTGAGTAACCATAGCAGGGCCGGAACATGGGGTGGGCAGGAGGGGCGGCTGCCCCTGGCGCAATGGTATATTGCATGGGTAGGGGGCACCCTGAGCCTAACCCTAAGTGAAAGGGGGGCGCAGTTTGGCATCTTTGCCCTGGGCACTGGATGACCTTGTCCCGACACTGCACCATAGCTCCCAACTGTCCCTGATTTGGAGCAATGTCCCTCTGTCCCTCTTTCCTCCTCATTTGTCCCTCATTTTGATCTGATCTATATAGATGTATATAAAATGCACTTTTTTATCTATCAAAAAGTGTTTTCCAGCACTAAACCTTTCATCTGATTTTTAAATTGCTGCATTTGTAAATTCCAAAAGCCAATATAAAGGAATAAAAGTGGTAAAAAAAGCAACCAATTTTTTATTTTTTTTGTACAATTCTCCTTTAAGGGGGCGTGGCCAGGGGTGTGTCCTGTGCCTACATACTTTTGCTAATAGGTGTCCCTCATTCCCATCTCAAAAAGTTGGGAGGTATGAGTCACTAACCCAGAACTCATGTAAAGCTGCCTATAGATGGGTCTTCTTTTGTTTTGTTTTTTTTTGTCCAGAAAAAAAGTCCTCTATCCACACGAGCGAGGTGGATGGAGGAATCCCTCCCACCAGGGCATTGTATTCTGACAGCAAGACTGTCAGAAACCGCAGAGGTGATCAAATACCACCAAAAGAACGCTCTATTTTTATGAGGAAAAAAGGACATCCATTTTGTTTTGGGTACAGCGTCGCACGAAAGCGCAATTGTCAGTTAAAGCGAAGCAGTGCCGTACCGCAAAAAAAAATGGCATGGTCACTAAGGGGGTAAATTCCTCCAAGGGGCTGAAGTGGTTAATGGGACACAGGCAGCATAACAAAACCTACTCTATCCAAAATGACATAATAAGTGTGTTTTTGATATACCGTATATACTCGAGTATAAGCCGAGGCCCCTGATTTTATCACAAAAAAATGGGAAAACGTATTGACTCGAGTATAAGCCTAGGGTGAGAAACGCGCAGCTACTGTAAGTGGAAAAGAGGGTTAACAATGCCCATTTACAGCCTCACTGTGCCCATTTGCAGCCATAGGTCCCCCGAACTTCAAACTTGGTAGCTAAGGGTTCCTAGATGCCCCCTAGCTGCAGCCAAAATTTGGGGTCTCTGGACCCAAAGGGTCCCAAAATGATATTGCTGCAGATGGACACAGTTGACCGAATTTGGGGCCCCGTATCTTGGAGCCACTTGGTGCTAGGAACCCCAAATTTGGTGTGCAACCCCAGGGGAACTAGCACTACATATGGGGTTCCTAGCACTAAGTGGCCCAAGATACGGGGCCCCAAAGTCGGTTCAGAAAATGTCAAGCACTTTTCTGAAGCAGAGAATGACATTTTCCAAACCGACTTTGGGGCCCCTTATCTCGGGCCACTTGGTGCTAGGAACCCCATCTTTGGATATGTTGTAGTGCTAGTTCACACCAGATTTGGGGTTCCTAGCACCAAGTGGCCCAGAGATACGGGGCCCCAAAGTTAGGTTGGAAAATGTCATTCTCTGCTGCAGAAAAGTGCTTGACTCAAGTATAAGCCCAGGGGGGCACTTTCAGCACAAAAAAATTTCCTGAAAAACTCTTATACTTGAGTATTTACGGTACTTATAATAGCCCAGTTATAAATCTTTGTGGCGTATCCTCTTTTTAAATGATAAAATAAGCAAAAGTGATGATTCAGGCCCAAGACAAGATTTGGGAAGGGTGTAAATCTTTGTGAAAAAGGCTGCAGGTAGTCAAAGAAGCTACATGGAAAAGGTCATGTTGGAGTAGACCTGCCCTTTAAATATTGTAGTTTGTGGACACTTTTTAAGGACATTCCTGGTCCACTAAAAATCCAAAGTGTCGCATTTTGTTAAACTTTAATTCTAACTTGATAATGCGATTCACTTGGTGAAACCTTTTGGCATGTTGGCGCAGAAGGAGATGCTAATTGACTCTGCAGTGTTTTTTCGAGCTGACACAGTGATATAGAGTTTTCATCACTCTTTCTAATTGTTTAAACATGTTTCTGCTCTGTGACTGATGTCACTTTGTAGAGAAGGGTGATTCAGGGGGATTCTGGGAACTCGCCAGTCTCGGGTATACCGGAAAGCTTCACATCTGTCATCCACTAGAGTTCAAGTATTTAAAGGGATCAAACCCCCCATTCCTTTTCTGTATGTGCATTAAATGTCATGGGAAAAACATTTTCTGTACATTATATTTGATATCTTTGAAAACTCATTTAAGTCTCTTGCTTTCTGCTTCTCTGTTCAACTTTGGGAAACCGGAAATTCTCCCTTGCGATGGGGCTGAGCGCACTCACTACATTGTAGGGATGGTAAAAGCACTTTACCCAGCAGACGATATGATCAGCCAGCCTGGTGATCAAAAAAAAAAACAAAAAACGCACTGATCCACCTTGAGGGCCAGTTCACACCACATGCAGTCCAGTGCGTTTTTGTTCTGCATCAAAAACGCATGGAAAGTAGGTTATTTGGTTTCCAATGGCATAGTTCACAGCAGTGCCGTCAGTTCAAGAAAAAAAAAAGTAGAACATGCTGCATTTTTCCTGCACTGGACTGTACCGGAACGCTGTAAAACGCATCAAAAACGCATGGAAAGTAGGTTATATGGTTTCCAATGGCATAGTTCACAGCAGTGCCGTCAGTTCCAGAAAAAAAAAGTAGAACACGCTGCATTTTTCCTGCACTGGACTGTACCGGAACGCAGTAACACGCATCATAAACGCATGGAACACATCAAAAACGCACGGAAAGTAGGTTATATGGTTTCCAATGGCATATTTTACACCAGTGCTGTCAGTTCCAGAAAAAAAAAAAAAGTACAACATGCTGCATTTTTCCTGCACTGGACTGTACCGGAACGCAGTAAAAGGCATCAAAAATGCACTGGAACGCATCAAAAACGCATGGAAAGTAGGTTATATGGTTTCCAATGGCATAGTTCACACCAGTGCCGTCAGTTCCAGAAAAAAAAAGTAGAACATTCTGCATTTTTCCTGCACTGGACTGTACCTGAACGCTGTAAAACGCATCAAAAATGCACTGGAACGCATCAAAAACGCATTGAAAGTAGGTTATACGGTTTCCAATGGCATAGTTCACACCAGTGCCGTCAGTTCCAGAAAAAAAAAGTAGAACATGCTGCATTTTTCCTGCACTGGACTGTACCGGAACGCAGTAAAACGCATAAAAAATGCACTGGAACGCATCAAAAACGCACAAAGTAGGTTATATGGTTTCCAATGGCATAGTTCACACCAGTGCCGTCAGTTCCAGAAAAAAAAGTAGAACATGCTGCATTTTTCCTGCACTGGACTGTACCGGAACGCAGTAAAATACATCAAACCTGGACCCTAGTATAGTGAAAAAAAGCTAAAAAAAAGCACCTGGAATGCATCCGGAAACGTGTAAAAGCATCAAAAACGCACCGGAACGCAACAAGCGTGTTAAAAACGTGCATGCAGAAACTCATCCGGAACGGATCTTGAGTGCGTTTTTTGTGTGGTGTGAACTGGCCTTTAAAAGCACTGGAACACACCTTTCCTTATTTAGGACCAGTTCACACCATAGAAATGCAGTCCTGGATGTGTTCCAGAAGCTTTTCTTAATGCACGTTTTGTTGACGCATTTGCGTTCCAGTGCGGTTTTGATGTGTTTTTGTGGCATTTTTGATGAAGCCCCGTGCATTTTCCCCCCTCTTTTTTCATAACCTTAATAAGGGCATGTGGGTTCCAGTGCGTTTTTGATGCGTTTGACAGCGTTCTAGTACAGTCCAGTGCAGGAAAAATGCAGCATGTTCTACATTTTTTTTTCTGGAACTGCAAGCACTGGTGTGTGAACTGTGCCATTGAAAACCATATAACCTACTTTCCATGCAGTTTTGATGCAGAAACAAAATGCACTGGACTGCATGTGGTGTGAACTGGCCCTTGAGGTTAAGAAAAAAAAGGGGAGGGAAAAAAAGCACCGGACCGCATCAAAAACACACCAAAAATGCATCAAAAACGCATTATAAAGCGCATGCAGAAAGCCATCCAGAACACAGCTGAACTGCGTTTTTCCATGGTGTGAATTGGCTCTTAATGTGTGGATGAGGGAATCCTCCCTGCTGTGCTATTATATTCTGACAGCGAGGACTCTTGGGATTGGCTGCAGCACAAATCAAAGATACATTTTTTCCAGCAAGCCCATTGGAGAGCAGTTGCCCCTTAGATGGATTGCTCTAAAGCAGGAACAGCCAATGACTGATCAGCAAGGACTGGCCGAATTTAAATCCATTTATGACCTCTTAACAGGAAACTGCTGTGAGATTTTAGTAAACAAAGGACATTTTGATGCGACTTTCACTTGTTTCGAGATTTGTTGATCTCATTAGTGGTTTTAAATTAGGCAGTGCATTAGCATCCTTGTATTACTGAGATTAAAGGATAAAACACACAAATTATTCATTGTTTTTAATCTGTTTAAGCAGATTGATAGACCTTCAATGAACAGTAACGCTTGATTCACATCTCTGCATGTTGCTTTTGCGTCCTGGTTTACACTGGCGCAATGCAGGGAACCCTGCGATTCCTGTGCGGGTTCCCGCATCGCACCTGAGTCGCACACTGGTTCACACTGACATCTGCGAACCACTGGGGGTGTCAATGCAAACTATGGATCGCCTGGGTGTGAACACCCAGATCGAACCTGAAGAGTTTACTAAGATCGCGAAAATTCTCATACAACGGAATAAAAATTCGAAGTGATGTCATGTGTTGCAGTGTATTTGTATTGCATTGTCCAACAACAACTGTACTGATTAAACGAAAATCGTACGATCTAGCATCGTACGAGAACCTTTTTGTGCATGTTCGATCGGATGAACTGTCATGATCGGCTCTCGAAAGCTCTGTACTAACGATCCGATTTATCGTACGATCGATTCGAAAGTGGTATTATTTTGTACGATTTTCTGATCGTTGTGTATGCGGCTTAAGGCTCCTTTCACACATGCGGACCGTATGTCCGTTTTTCATCCATCCGTTTTTGGATGAAAAAAGGACATACATGCATGTCTATGGGATAGCGGGTGCTGACACCCGCTATCGTCCGCCTCCTCAATTGTCCGATTCTGCAGACGGAGGAAAACCCAATTTTTTCATCCGTCTGCAGAGCGGATCAGATGAACACGGACAGACGGTCCGTGTTCATCCGATCCCCCATAGAGGAGAGCGGAGAACTGACAGGGCGGTCCCTGCACAGCGTGCAGGGACAGCCCTGTCATCAGCCGGCTCAGCGGGGATCAGCTGTGCGATCCCCGCTGAGCAGCGGATCTTCACGGGGTGGATCAATATGGGTCCGCCCCGTGTGAAAGGGGCCTAAGGCTCCATTCACACCTGAGCAATTTGCAGCTGCTGGTTTTTTTTCTTTTTTTTTTTTTTATTTTTTTTTTTTTTTTTTTTTTTTTTTTTTACTTTGCTTTTTGGAGCAGCACCATTCATTTGAATGGGCCTCCCTCTGCTCCAAAAATGCTCAAAATGAAGATATGTACCAAATCTTGGCACAGAGCCAGGAGCGCTTGCAGTTGCGATTTCTTCCACAATTGTATCGTGATTTGTCGCTTGACAATTGCAGCAAAATCGCACTGCTTTTGCGGTGCTATTAAGAAAACGCGTTCCTCGTTTTGCTGCGATTATGGAATCGGGGGCAGAATCGCGGCGATTCCAACCACGCGATCCAGAACGCCTAGGTGTGAATGAAGCCTTAAGCACCTCCATTGTGCGGAGCAGCTGGATAAAATAAATAGCTTTTGTTCCACATTTTAAGGTTTATTAGTCCCTTTTATGTCTTATGATAAGGTGGGAAGGGGACAGGTCCATTTAAAAAAATAAAAAGGCCGAAATGAAAGGAATATAAAGAGAGCGTGCTGTTGGAGCCAAGAATAAAAAGTGTTTATGGCAGTATAGTTTTCAGCCATAGAAAACCTCTAAATGATCCAATAGATCATGATAGACATGCCGACGTCCTGCCTGTGAGTAAGGAGTCTGGGCTGCTTCTGCACTTCCATTGTGACCCCGGTGAGCACATTTTTAAGTGACTGCATACATAGCGGTCATCATTCCAGTAAAAACAAACCTCCTTACTGGCGGCATCATGCAGAATTGATATTCCCAGATGACACAAGCTTCAAGTAACTCAGACTCTTTCTTTTTCATTTTTATCATACACTAAAAGTTATTTGGCATAGCTTGAACAAAAGGCTAGTGTGAGTGAATGCTGTCCCCCCCGGCACCAAATTAACAGTGATATTAAAGCATCAGAGCGCTGTAGAATGCGGTTGTGCTCTGATCGCTGATGTAGCATTGGGCAGATTCAAGTGTTACTAAACCCACAACAGTAATATCAGTCTGTATATGCAGTAAAACACGCTTCTTATACTTACTGTGGAACCTAAGGGGTAAATCCTCTGCATTGTGTAAAAAAGGCTGTTTGATCCTGTCTTCTCTGATCCTCTCCCTCTTCCGCTGTCTTTAAAGCGGAGCGCCACCCGTTTTTACAACCTATAAGAAAAAAAAAAATACTCATCTTCCTCGATCCGAAACGGTAGTTTTTTTTTTTTTTTACTTACCTTTAGTTGTTTTCTTCGCTTCCTGGTTCTCGGGTCCTCGGATATGGGCGGGGATATTACGGCTATTACGTAATATCCCCTAGCCCGCACTGTCTCCTGGGAGCTTGTCATAGCTCCCAGGAGTCAGTGCGGCGGCCTGGCCCGAGATCGCGCGAGACTTGAAACCGAACGTGACGTCATCACGACAGTCACGTTCGGTCTCTGCTATCACAACGGGGCGGGACTTTCGACGCCGCCGTTGTGATGGCAACAGGAGCTGAAATCCAGGAAGAGAATGCCCTGGAGTAGTCAAATGCCCACAGGCAAGATGGTGAAGAAACCGGAAATTAATATAAAATGCTTTTTGGACATAAAAAACAAACGGCAACAGTGAGACAAGCAGGACAGGTGAGTTAATAATTTACAAAAGAATTTATTAATCAATCACCAGTGAAAAAAAAAAACGTCATGGGCAGTGTAGCTCCGCTTTAAAACATGTCCAGATAAGACAGAGTTAGTGGAGTCAGGCTGCACATGCTCAGTTTGGTGTGTAATGCTAGAGTTTTTTTCTTTTCTTGGGAGGGTGCATGTGATCAGCACAGGGCCAGTCAGCACTGTACAGACAGAGAGTCAGGGGTCCTGCTTCCTGATAGGACAGCTAGTGCAGTACGAAAACTCCACCTACAAGCTTTAACCAGGAACTGATAGAAGTCACAGGACTACTCAATACTGCTGATGAGAAAAGGTATTTAGCAGTTTATATTTACTAAAATAATTGCATTTTCATGGTCTGTGTACTGTGGGAGACCAGATATATGCAGGCTTCTGGGTTTAGTAACACTGTAAGGCAATTTTTTTTTTTGTCGGAACAAAGAGCTAGTTTACTGCCCTTCAAACATTATGGGGCCAGACTGGTAGCAGTAAACAATGCCATAGGTTTGGTGCTCATTGGGAGTAAAATCATCATTGGTGTCAGTAGGGAGGAAAATTCCCCCATCATTAGTGTCAGTGGGAGGAATAGTGCCCCATCATTGGTGTCAGTGGGGAGGAATAGTGCCCCATCATTAGTGTCAGTGGGAGGAATAGTGCCCCATCATTGGTGTCAGTGGGGAGGAATAGTGCCCCATCATTTGTGTCAGTGGGGAGGAATAGGGCCCAATCATTGGTGTCAGTGGGAGGAATAGTGCCCAATCATTGGTGACAGTGGGGAGGAATAGTGCCCCATCATTGGTGTCAGTGGGGAGGAATAGTGCCCAATCATTGGTGACAGTGGGGAGGAATAGTGCCCCATCATTGGTGTCAGTGGGGAGGAATAGGGCCCAATCATTGGTGTCAGTGGGAGGAATAGGGCCTTATCATTGGTGTCAGTGGGGAGGAATAGTGCCCCAATCATTGGTGTCAGTGGGGAGGAATAGGGCCCAATCATTGGTGTCAGTGGGAGGAATAGGGCCTTATCATTGATGACAGTGGGACAATTGGTTCCCCATCTCTGGTATCAGTGGGGGGAATAATACCTCATTGTTGGTGTGAGTGGAAGGTAAAGTAACACAAGGGCCAAATAAAGGCAAACAAAGGGCCACATCTGGCCCATGGGCCGCAGTTTGGAGGCCCATGGGCCCCAGTTTGGAGACCCCTGGTCTAGGCTTTAAATGCTGTCTGTGTCACCATTCAAGCAGAATTAAACCTTCGCCATTTATAAAATTGGGCCCCAGGAACGTTTAGCCATAATATGCTAGAATGCACAACACATTAGCGCGTTATAGGAGACTTACCTGTCAAGCAATCCCCTCCAGGGCTATTAACCCTGTAGTGTACTTGGTAGATGCAGGAGTGAGGCCACGGTCTGAAGTGGCTTACAGAGGAGCCTGCTGGAAACTTGTCACATAGAAGGAGGTAGCTTGCTGGAGTGGGAGGTCAGGTGGGTAATGCAGCCTCTTCTGCAACCCTGTGCATTAAACCTTTGCAGACATTTTTTTTTTTTTTCCATGACAACAGAATCTCTTTACTTTAGATTTGTGTTATTCCTTGTGTACAGCTCTGTCAATGGACCTTGGAATGTGAACGCTTCTAATTAGTAAACTGTTGCCAGTCACAGAGTGTCTTTTTTTTGTAAGGATAGGTTCTCTTTTCAGGCACCTGAATTGCAGAGAGTCTTGTGACTGCTCTCTGCAATTCTTCCCCTTTGATTTCAGCTTTCTTGTAGGATTTTTGAAAGTATGAACAAGCAGAAGTAAAAGCCAAGTGGACGTTGTTTTGGTCCCTCCTTTCATATTTTCTACTTTGCAGCACTTGCAACGCAAGACGGTTAATAAAGTTTCCGGATTTGCTGGGAATGATGGGAATGCTCTCTCCGTCTGCATCCCTTAGTAATATTTTAGCTGCTTTTATCCATTAACCTACATAAGAGAAAAAAAGTGAAAGCGTTTTTTATTCTCTGACTTTGCTGCATTCCTTCTGTACCGCCTGATTAGCTGGCCAACACTGTGACATATATAGGCCAGAGACTGATTTTCATATTGTCCACAAGCCAAGTTGCAGCCACAATACCCCGGCTTTATTGTGACGGCCTGATGTTCCCATGCTATACAGTGTTTACTATTGTACGGCTCGCTTTTCAGTAAGTTCCTTCCTGCCCGATTTTGGTCCTACTTTCCCACAGCTAATCATTGTGCAGAGATCTTTACAAGAGCCAGGTTTATACGCGGAGCGCCACCGAAAGCTAGTTCTCTTGATATGAATTGCTGTTTATATGCACAGTTTTGTATCAGTCTGGCTGGACCGACACATTGTGTCCTGTTTCTCACAATTGAATGCTCCTTGCCTATCCAGAGATTATTCAGTAAGAGAAGTGTGCCTATTGTCTCAACCTCTGCCATTGTTTTTAGCCCTACATAAAGTTTAAAGGGTCAGTCCACCTGCAAGGAGCGTAGAGTTCAGCTTTAAACAGTCCTTTTTTTTTTTTTTTTTTTTTTTTTATAGAGGTTTATACAAAAGGTCAAAAAAGGAGGAATGAGGGACAGAAGAATTTGGTTCCAAAAAGTAGGACAGTCCATTCATGGAGAGTTGGGAGCTACACTCACGCCTCTATAATTGTCTACTACGATGCAACTCTGCACCACTCTACATACCAAACATGAAAGCCTGCTATACCCACTCCTTTTCCTCTATGCAGAGAAGAGCGTTTATGTGAAAACATGACTGAGGGACCTGCAGTATGCAGAGGCTCCGATTATCAATAAAACATTAAACACTTGACCAATCCCCCCTTCCAAAATTGGCAGACGACACATTTTATTTGGAGTCGAATGGCCATAGCAGCTTTTTATTACAAACCATTAAATACAACATTCACAAGAAAACAAGTTTAATGCATATAATACAGTCAATGCATAACAAATAAACCAACCTCAGCTTATGCCCGGTCTAAGGTCTTTGAAGGCCTATATACTTTACTTTTATCTGCCACTCAAAGACCCTCAACCACAACTACATCGGCTCAGGGACAATTAACCACTTGCGTACTACCAAATACAACCTAATTAATACCCCAATGTTACCACTGTATTGTTAGGAAGGGACACCCATGCCTCAGATGGGCCCAACCCACAATTTTTCACAATTATTTAACCAGCATCGCATTCAAAGACCCTATAGACCCCCTGCCTGCTGCTATGACAAGAAAATAAGGTCTAAGGTCTTTGAAGGCCTATATACTCACGATTAACCGGTTGTATCTGCCACCCAATCAAAGGCCCCCAGCCGCAACTACACCGGCTCAGGGAAAATTAGCCCCTTATGTACTACCAAATACAACCTAATTAATACCCCAATGTTACCACCGTATTACTAGGAAGGGGCACCTATACCTCAGATGGGCCCAACCCACAATTTTCCACAATTGGGAAGGGACACCTATACCTCAGATGGGCCCAACCCACAATTTTCCACAATGATTTACCCAGCACTTCCTTCAAAGACCCCCTGCCAGCTGCTATGACAAGAAAATAAAAGGACCAAGAAAATGAATGGCAAGCTAAAAAACATAAAACCCAAAAACCCACTACAAATACCCCAGCACCTTGCGAAAGTAGGAGGCTCCCCCAAACCAAAACAAACAAGGGAGGGAGGGTGAGAGAAAACTATCTGATGCTGTGATGAGCTCTGACTGACCTCTCTACTCACTACATAACACACCCACTGCATTGAACTCTTCAATCTGCTAAGCAGACTGCATTATTTTAAATTGCCTCCTCTTCTGCAGGCCCCAGTCATGCTGGCCCTCCTCCTAGTTTCACTCGGCTCCAGGCCGTATACTTTACATTTCCCGTACCTCTCAACATTTTGAGATGGGAATGACGGACATCTACTAACAAATGTATGTAGGCATAGGACACGTCCCCCTGCCACACACCCCCTTAAAGGAGATTTAACCAAAAAAAAAAGGTTAATTAAATCCACAAGGACTTCTTTTTACCACTACTATTCCTTTATATTGGCTTTTAAATTGTACAAATGCAGCAATTTGGAAATTCGATGAAAGGTTTAGCACTGGGAAACACTTTTTGAAAGATAAAAAGTGCATTTTATATACATCTATATAGATCAGACCAAAATGAGGGACAGATGAGGTGGAATGAGGGACAGAGGGACATTGCTCCAAATCAGGGACAGTTGGGAGCTATGCATTTCCTACATGTCAGCCTTTACAAAACACAAACTAATCCAATGGCATCCGGCTTTCCAATTGTGTCTCGCATTGTCCCGCTGACACCCAGTACTTACTAGAAGCAGGACAAACCAGACACAAATGGGCTGGGTCAATTAATTGCTGCAGAAAGTAGTGATATGGTAAGTGGAAAGATCATTTTACTAATCCGATTTCATTAAACCAAAATGTGATTGGGATGGGTTATAGCCTTTACTTCTTTTCCCTCACTGTATAAAGATATGTACATACAAGACTTGTCTATACTTTCTATAGAACCTCCGAGCCGAGAGAAACTTTCTCTGTAGGTACCGCTGCTGCGTACAGTCAAGCGAATGAAACCATAAGTGCTAATAAATGATGTAATACTAGATTATGATGGTGGCATCAGAGTACACCCCCTGACAGTGCCTTCATCTGATTTTTTTTTTTTTTACTCCATCTTTATTTGGGCATCATTTAGGGTCAGCATCTATTTCCAGGACTGAGATGCGGGCTCGGAGATGATAGTCATGTAAATCATGGTGCCTATATAGTTCCTGTGTAGGGAAATGCTTCCTCCCGTCTACAGCTTGTGTTTAAAGCCTGATTTTAATTATAACATTTTTGCTACCACTGTTAAAGGAGTTCTATGGTCATACACTTTCAATTTTTTACATTAGCATTTTAATAGTAATACAAACAAGTTATTTTTGACAATCCAAGCTTGAAAAACCTCCTTTCATATTGTGAGTTCTGTCTGTCTGCTGGCCATCTCTTTCCACGACTTCATGAATTCCCTACATGCTTTGCAGCTTCTGCTCTACTGTATACCTTGCATTTCTAAGGACTACATATCCCATGGTACATATCTCCTGGTGTGTGCATTAAATGTGACGGGTCAGAAGCTCATTCATAAAACTCATAACGTTACCAAAAGGTCTACCAAAAGGGATCTTCACCCTGTAAACAAAAATATAAAAGTCAGCAGCTACAAATACTGTAGCTGTTGACTTTTTAAAACAGGCATTTAACCTGTCCTGTCCCAGCAATGTCCTTGCCGGACCTGTTTTTTTTACAAGTCTTTGGGTCCAGGGGTCTACATCTTAAAAAAAGTTTTTTTTTAGCTAGGTGGAGGCAGCATCGGTCTAATGCTGCATCTGTCCCCCACCGGCTCTAATGCCTGGTACACACTACAGTTTTGCGGGGTTGCACAAAAAAATCACTAACAACTCTGGTAGGGAGGCATTGTACTAACCACGTAATGTTAGTCCAGAAAACCCCACTGAGCTGTTGTGTTCTGACAGAGGGATGCCCCCCCCCCCACTGGAACACTTCGATCAGCGCTCTGCCATTGGCTGAGTGCGCCGATCAGGAGTCGGTCGGCTGCTGCTGCTGCTGCTGGTTTTCCAGAATGCTCGTCCGACAGAAGCCAGCCAGACCGACATACACATGGGTAGAATGTCGGCTGGTATTTTTTGGACTGGCAAATGTCTTCAGACCTTCAGCCCATGTGTGTACGGGGCTTAAGACTGAGAACCAAGCTATCAAACATTGCCAATTGATCAGTTCTCAGAGCTCCCTGAGCAGAGAGCAAATGGAATCTTCAGTGCAGAATGATGCAGATTATATAAAAAAACAGCCAGCACAGACCGCTGCTTTTACAGATAATACGGTAAGAGGCTTATCTTTACAGGAGTCAATTGTCCCTGGTCCTTGTCCAATTTACAGATTCAGATCATCTGCATGCAATTGCCAGAGAAGATGTTATCTCCAGACTTTATCGCAGTAAAAATTCCAGTGTGCTCAGTGGAAAAGACCTGGTGATAAAAACTTGGGAAAATTGGTCCTGGTGGAACTCTATCCAGCTCGTGAAATCTTATGTTCAAAGGAGCCTATCGCATCATGACAACCTGAATTATGCTCTTGAGTTTGGTTCACACGCGTTTGGTTTTCTTGTGTCCCAGGTATCCAGTAGTTAAAACTCCAGAGAGCGATATCAAAACAGAGACTAGTACAGTTGTCCGTTGACTCAAAAATTATTGATTCTGTCTTTTCTTGTTCGGTCTTCTGTACTAGAAATTTTCAAGTAAAATACAGTATAAAGTTTGCATAGCCAGGTATGTGGCTATATCTTATAGACAAAGGTATTGACATTAAAGTAGTTGTAAAGGCATGACATTTTTTACCTTGTTGTGTTCCCTGCATTAGGGTAAAAAATGGCCAAATATCCCTCCTCCAATTGATCCATCGCTGTGCCATCTGTTGTGGATGTCTCCTCTCTCCCTGCATTCACAGGGAGGCAGCAGAGGGAGACATTGGCTCCTGCTGCTGCTGTCAATCAAATCCTGTGAGCAGAGAGTAAGGGGCAGGGTCCAGCCACACTGTGGGTCTATGGACGCACACAGCCCGGTTCGGGAGCAAGCCCACATGTGTGCCCCCATAGGAAGCGGCTTCCTATGGTTGCTTATGGAGAACAGGAGGAGTCAAGAGCGCCGTCAGGGGAACCCAGAAGAGGATGTTCAGGGCCACTCTGTGCAATACCATAGCACAGACTAGGTAAGTATAAAATGTTTATTTAAAAAGAAAAATATTTTAGCCTATAGAACACTGTACAATGATAGGATGCAACCGTCATAAATAAAGAGAAAAGAGTTGTTATAAGAATAAGTGGGACATTTCTCCTCCATTCTTAAGCCACTATTCTTTAAAAAAATGTCTCTTCTTTTCTTGTTCTGCTAACTGTGCCCCAACCATGTTTTGTCAACTGTAGGTATGTGGTTGTCCCCAGTGTCGACCGAGACTCATGAATTCCACTAGAGTGTTCAGGTTGTGCATGTTCCTGTTTAGAACTACAATCTAACAGGTAGCCACTCTATTTCGGTAGAAATTTGCCAGTTTGGCTGGCTTCTGTCAGATGAGCATGCTGGAAAACCAGCAGCCGACCGACTCCCGATCAGCGCTCTTAGCCAATGGTGGAGAACACTGATTGGAGTGTTCTGGTGGGGGCATCCCCCTGTCGGAACACAAAAGCTCAGTGGGGGAGATTGCTGTACTTGCTTCAACCCACTTGGTTGAATGGAAAAAAAAACTATAGTATGTACACACATCCAGAACAAGATGGACACAGAGCCAAATCCATGGATATCCTCCTCCAAGCAGTGATTGGCAGCCCTCCCAAGTTAGCCTAGCTTTGATTCTGTGTCTCTCTTTGCAATAGCTGTATGTAAGGTGGTTGTTCCAGATGGAGACACACATGAATTGGAGACTCTGGCGGGCACAAGTTGAACCCACATACTTGAAGTCGGCCAAAGTGGCCGGGGCACAGTTTGCAGAGCAAGAAATAAGGAGAATTAAAAAACTATTGTATGAACATCTCATTAAAAAACAAATAAAAAAAAGTACTTTAATGCCATTTTAACTCTGGTGTCTGCACCCAGGACCTCCAACCCTTCAAGTCTTCTACTTGCCTTTCCATGCTCAGTTATATTTGCTGTGCAGCCAGCTGGCATCATTTAGAGACCTTGATATAATGGCACATTAAGAGTCCTGCACAATAGCATCATTTGGAGACTAGTATAATGACCCTGTGAACTATGCATTGTCTTAATGCACTTTGTTTGCTATGCTCTGTCTACCCTGTCCCCTGTGGGTGTCTGACTTGGCCATGTCAAAAGGTGGCATCCCTACTCTGGGATATAGGTCGGTTGTATGGAATGTGTGCTTGGTCTAATCAAAATTCTACTTTTTTTTCCATTAATGAGGTATTGGAAAATCTTGGCCTAAAGGAAGTCCTGGGCTGAAGTTCATTATATCCCTCGGTGCTTAACCTAAGTTTCCTATCCAGCCTCTGTTTAATTTGTGTTTTGGCAGTCGCAGTATCTGTTTAGGCCACACTTCTCTTTCCTGGATCTGTTGTTAACTCCGGAAAAACAATAGGCCACCAGTCACACCCAGACTGTGGCTTGTTTTGAAATAGAATAACTCTTTGGGGACTGCAGAAAACCCTTGTCTGAGGTTGTGTTGCTGTGAGCACATGTGTAAATATATCTGGATATTAAGCAAGGTTATCTTTTTTTTTTTTTTATTAGGAGAAGCTACTTGTTGTTATATAGAGAGATGAGCAGACAAAGCAATGTTTGCTACATGATCGTGCTGATTAATTATCTTTTTATTTTTTATTTAATTAAAACATTGGTATTCACAGAGTGAGGGTATCCATAGAGATTAGGTGGTCATTGTCCAATTTGGCAATATATGGTTGGTGAAGGTGATCATTGTGTGTCCGTGGCTGCTTTCATTTCTTGTCAGCCACCTCCAACTGATCATTCCTTCCTGATCAGAATTCATTTTCTCAGACAAGGCAAGCTTTAGGGGTAATGTATATGGCTGCATACATATCTATCAATCTAAAATATCTACTAGTCTACCCCCCCCCCCCAACACCACCTGCCTATCCAGTATATCTGCCCACCTATACAGTATATTTAGCTGGATAGTCTATTCAACTGCCTACTCATCAAATCTATCCAAAGCCTACATATCTACTTATCCGGTATATATGTCCACCTATATATCTAGTTGTCTAACCTATCTGGCTACATACTTATCTAATCTAGCCTGAAGCCTATACACCGATCTATCCAGTATTTCTGCCCACCTATATATCTACCTGTCTAATCTCTTTGACTAACTACTCATTAAATTTATCCCAGCAGCTACACATCTACCTATTCAGTATATATCCCCAACTCATAGATCTAGTTGACTAGTCCAGAGGTCTCCAAACTGCAGCCCATCTGCTGGATATTGCCCATTCTTTGCCTTTATCTGGCCCTTG
The DNA here is from genome assembly GCA_028564925.1 of Lithobates sylvaticus. Lineage (NCBI taxonomy): Eukaryota > Metazoa > Chordata > Amphibia > Anura > Ranidae > Lithobates > Lithobates sylvaticus. The sequence continues at coordinate 78,299,245 of CM053038.1, forward strand.
GGTCCCTATTCCTTCCACTGATACAAGGGACTCTTCCTCCCACTGACACTGTGATAGACCACTATTCCTTCCACTAAAACCAATGATGTCATTTTTTTTTTTTTTTTTTTTTTTTTTCACAATCAAAGTATTTTTATTTTTATTTTTTTTAACTTCCCCTGACCAGCAAGCATATGACATTGTTTACTCCCAACAGGGCCAGGGCATATTCCCCCTAAAGTATGAAGGGCAGTAAACCGACTCTTTGTTTTGAAAATTTGGAGGCCCTTGATCTAGTCATTCTGGAGGCCTACTCATCTATTACCTAATCTACGCATCTGAAATCTATTGAAATGTTAAAGTTCTCTAATCTGTCTACCTGCCTACTTATCTACCTATGTGCCCTGATACATATTAACTTGTCTAATCTATCCACTCATCTTCATAGCCACCTGCCTATTTATCTACTTATCTACATATCTGCTTATCTAATCTACACACGTCCTATATATCTAGCTATCTAATCTAAGTGCCTACATCTACCTGTCTAATTTATCTGGCCATCTATATATCTGCTTACTTATCTCCCCATCCAGTCTATCAGACTGTGAACATACCTATCTAATATGTCTGCTTGCCTGCATATCTACCTTTCTGAGCTATCTGTTCGCCTGCATATCTATCTCTATATTCATATATGATAGCATTCATTCTTATTTAACGGTATGTTGCGTTTTCAACTAGAGCAGAATTATGATGACAAACATACAAAGGGGGAGAATTACTAAACCTGGTGCACTCAGAATCTGGTGCCGCTGTGCATGGTATCCAAATAGCTTCTAACTTCAGCTTGTTTAATTAAACTTTGCCAATAAGCCCCCGTTCACACCGGGCCGATTTGACATGTCAAATTGGAGCCTATTGCCGGCAATGGCACCATCCGAATCCATCCAAAAACAGCAAAGTCAGCGTCGCACCGATTCCCAAAAGTAGACTTCGGGGGCGATTTGAATAGACATCTGTGTATGAACCCGCACAGATGCCTCTCAAATTGCCCCTGAAGTCGGACTGAAATGCCATTTTGAAACCCGCATTCAGTGTGAACCTAGGCTAAAACCTGGAAGCTGATTGGTTTCTATGCAGAAATGTACCAGATTTAGCATTCTCTAGTTTTAGTAAATCACCCCCCTTGTGTCACCCTCCTCACTAATATTCTGCCTTTTACGTCAACAGACATCTGTCTGCACTTGAGCTTCGACCCCCTTTAGCCGAGACCCTGTGCTTTTCAAGACTGTGCAAATATATTCTCTCCAAGAAACCAGACACCCTCAGGGAATAAGAGGGTGTGAAAAAGGGAAGCAGGCATTAGTTGGACTGTAAATACCTTGAGCCTGGGGGGTGGTAGTGTTCAGGGCATTGACCCCCTCCAACCGACTTTCTAGACTCCCTTTCCTGGTAATTAGGCTTTAGGTGCTAAAATGACACCTTCCCAGAGAAAGCATTTTTTGGTAGAAATGCTGAGAAACAGATGTTACAGTCATGACTCCTCTGGAGGTGAAAGACAGGCCTTAGAATGCATTTGCCAGAACAGAAGCTGTGTCTTACTAATTGGGATGTAGAATATTGTTTGGAGAGATGGGCTACCTGGTGTGCAAAACTGCCTGCTATGTGGGATTTTATTGCACAATGGATTGCGCTGTACCCGCCAATAGACAGAGATTGCTTTATGCCTCTCAAACGACCGTTTGTTTGGAAAACTGTGGATCCCTTTAGCATCTTAAAAAGGTTATAAAAGAGCATTACGACACAGGTTCAAATCAGGCAGAATGTTTAGTGCTTTGTGGCATCATAAACTCGGCAATAGATAAGAGATAATTAGTATATATCCCCTAATGATTGTCATCACCATTGCAATCATTAGAATCATTTACAGGCTGGTTACTGTGGATTTGTGCAGTAAGGAATAGAAAAGTTTTATTCAATTAAATGTAGGGTTTTTTCCATATATCTGTCATTAAAGTTTGGAGAAAAAAAAACAACCGGGTGTGAGACCATAGACCCGATGCTATGACTGATTTCGTATGCCACACTTCCCTTAACCCCTTCTCCTTGCTAAAAGACGTTAAGTAAATGAGACAAGACAATTGCTTTCTATTTAATGATTTAAATGTTTTTACTCTGTGTAAAAAAACACAAAAGTGATTTATCTTTATAGATATGAAATACCGTTAAAGCATCACTTGCAATGGTTGGGCAAGAATTGTCCCATGTAGACCTTTCTTAAGGAGTGATCACAGGGACAGTGATAACTCCAGGGACTGGAACATCTCCATTGATTTTTCCCATGTTTTGGAATCTTGGATCAGAAAAGGGAAACATTATTTCATCACAAATGCAGAATTTAGGCCAAATCAGGGAAAGGATTAAAAACGTCTTGGTAGTCCAGTTGAAAGCCGGTAGATAACCCCCTGCGAGTTATTGCTGGAGAGACAAAAGTGAACTTGTGGGCACCAACAATGATGTAAACTTGCAAATACGGGTGCTTTGAAATGCCAGCTTTGAACTTCAGAATGCCTGTAAATGTAAAAAAAATCTGTTGCATGGTGTTAAGTAAAAAAATATACCAGAGACCTGCTTGCTTTCTCAGTCCCCTCTACTTATTGTGCTTTATTAGTGGTCCATCACTGTGTGATAAGGAGCCTCTTTAACCTCTTTAGGACCGCCTACCCGCATTGTGCTGTGGACGGAAACCTCTATGTCGCTGTACTCTGGGTACAGGGCATGCAGGGAGAAGGAACTAATCAATTTTTAGTAAAAAGCAGCAAATAATACACACTCGTTAGTTGGAAGAGATGTTAACCGCTTCCCAGCCCGTGTCATTAGTACTGTGACAGTGTATAGTATCAGCATTGATAACTTTATTAATGTCACTGGTGATGTCCGTGTCAATCATTTCCCACCCAGGGCAAGTTATGCCCCATACACACGGTCGGAAATTCCGACCACAAAATCCGTCTGATTTTTTCAGACGGATTTTGTCCGACACTGGTGTTGCATACACACGGTCGGACAAAGTTGTGGGAAAATCCGATCATTCTGAACGTGGTGACGTTCGTTGCATACGACGGACCTACGTAGAGGCTAGTAGCCAATAGCAATGGTCTCGTAAATTTGATCTGAGCATGCGTGGCACTTTGTCCGGAAAAAGTCTGATCGGATTTTGCTGTTGGAAAACTTGAGAGCAGGATCTCAAATTTTTTTCGTCGGAAATTCCGATGGAGCCCACACACGGTCGGATTTTCCGACAACATGGTCCGATCGGACAATTTCCGTCCGAATTTCCGACCGTGTGTACGGGGCATTAGAGTCAGATTGTCCGCCAAACTGTCACAGTCCCCACTATAAGTCGCTGATCACCACCATTACTAGTATAAAAATAAATACAAATTCCAGTGTTTGTAGACACTAAACCTTTCACACAAACCAATCAATATACACCAAAGACATGTAGCAGAATACATTTTGGCCTACATTTATGAAGAAATTTAGATTTTTTTTTTTATTGGATATGTTTTATAGCAGAGAGTAAAAAATATTGTCTGCTTTTTTTCAATTTTTTTTTTTTCATTTATATAGTAAAAAAAGAACCAATTTGTGTGGGGAAAAAATGACATAAATTTAATTTGGGCACAGCGTTGCATGACCACGCAATTACCAGTTAAAGTAGCACAGTGTTAAATAGCAAAAAATGGTCTGGACATGAAGGACGTAAAACCGTCCGGAGCTCAGGTGGTTAACCAATAGTAAATACAAGGTGCTGCAAGCTGATCATTTTTGGTGTGCCTGGGCAATTTTCAGAAAAAACAACGATGGTCAGCAAGCACCTAGAGATGCCTACTCGTTATTGTAAGTACCAATTTAGGTGGTTGTTGGTGGCCCCAGATTCACTTTAAGGAGTACTCATGAGTGTTGTTTGATTTACCCTTTATTGGGCTCCCTGATCCCATCACATGGCCATTGTGATTACGAGTGGTTGATCATCTGTTGTATGGCCTGCCAGTATTGGACCACGTCTCCTACTTTAGCTTTTTGAGTTGATATAATGAATAGCATATACAGAGGTTGTTGTTTCAACATTTCGTGATCCAGTCTGTGTGTGCACAAATCAAAGTCGAAAAATCGTGGTTGTCCCAATCTCGGGATTGTCTTAAAATGGGTAAACTGAATAAAAGGCAAATGATGACCGGAGTGTGCGTTTTGGTGAAAAACTAAATTCAGAGGGTCCTAAACTGAGGACTATAATCACTTGTAACTGAACAATTTAACTTAATGTATTATTTTAACTGATGGCTTCTGTTCTAAATGGACAGTTTCAGCAGAGGGCTTGAAACTCGACTCACAGCAGGGGGCTAAAGAAAGAGATAAGAGGAAAGGAAGTTGTAAGAGAATGGATGAAGCTGTGGCTGCTGACAGAGTGTGAAGTGTAAATAAAATGGATTGCTGTAGTTTCCTGTGTCTGCAGCATTATACATTCCACTGAGAAGATTCATCTTCACCACATCAGCCCCTGTTTCCACATTAAAAAGCTTCACAGGAATACAAGCCCATAACGAGGCTCTGGAACTAACAAATTTTATGGAACATGGCTAGCAGTAACTTGTCAAAAACTTGCTACCGAGTTTTTATTGGTGGTCGAATGTTAAAATCAACTGTCCACATTTTATGGCCCCACAACTGCTCAAGTGCTACTGGCATTCCATGGTTGTAAAACGAAAAGAAACCTTTTTGTTTCCAGGCCCTGAGGTCAACAGCCTGTTTGTATAGGCAAAGTCATGGCCAACTTGCCCTGGAGGCTTGTCTGAGTTAAGCTTCTTGTTAGCCCTAAAGTTAGAAACAATGAGGGCTTCTGATTTCCATCCAAAAACAGCCAAAGCCTCACGGTAACCTCTTTGTTCACTATCATTTTATAGTATATGTTGAACAAGCTTTCCATTAAATGTTAGATGATGTCAGATAGAGAACATTGTGAACCCAACAGTGTTCCAATTCAACAATTTAGAGCTTCCATGATCAAAGAGCATTCCAGATATTCTTTGACCACTTTCTCTATGGCTTTAACTCAGTGCCTGTAACTCAGTGGGGTTTATTTACTTAAAAAATAGAGGCTGTTTAGTTTGCAAAGTAAATGTTAATAAATGAGGCAAACCTGTGTGGGAAAAAAAATTAAGAAAACAGGATTGTTCCCATAACCTGATTAATGTGAAAACTGCTCCATCTTATTTATTAAGCCCAGTGAACTTTCCTGTTGCAACGGGAACTACCTTGACTATGTTAGTAAATCACCCCAAGTGTGGTATTGCTGCTGAAAAATTAATTTGCATTGAATCTCCCAGTGCTGGCAGAGGGGATTGAACAATAATGCGGAGGGAAGCGGATAGGGACATCCTCACATTCAGGACTCAGAACTGTGTGACTGCTGAAATTGAACACATTGGGGTTGATTTAGTAAAACCGGAGAGTGCAAAATCTGATGCACCGTGCAGCTCTGCATAGAAACCAATCCACATCCAGTTTTGTTTGTCAAAGCTTAATTGAACGAGCTGAAGCTAGAAGCTCATGGCTGCAATGCACAGCTGCACCAGATTTTGCACTCTCCAGGTTTTAGTAAATCAACCCCCGTGATCAACCAGCATGAGGGGCTTGGGCTGCTACCTCCTGGGCACGGCCTCAAGGTTGTTTCCACAAATACTTGTGAGGGGAGGTAAAAGGAGCAACCGATATCCAATTAGAAGCAAAATTAAGGTGAATATGTAGTAATTTTATTGAAAGTAGCAAAACATGATAAAGCAACATGTTTCGAGGGAACAAAGACTCCCCCCTTCTTCAGGGCTGCTGCTGTATGCTAGTGGTGGGTGGGGATGTATTCCAAACTGGTGTGTCTGTGACCCCAAAGACTGGAATGTTGCTGTTTATTGCTACGGTGGCGATGTAAGGCTTAGCATCAAGTGATTGTAAAGTCTTTTTTTTTTTTTTTTCTATAAAAATGTCAAACCTATTATACTTCCCTGCTCTGTTGCAGTGGATTTACACAGAACAGCCCAGATCCTCCTCTTCTCAGGTCCCTGTTCTGTGCTCCTGGCCCCTCCCTCCTGTTGAGTGACCCCATAGCAAGCAGCTTGCTATGGGGTCACCCAAGCCAAGTCACAGCTCCCTGTGTCCATTCAGACACGGGGCAGCGGCCACGTCCCTCTTTCTCCTGATTGGCGGATGGACTTTGATTGACAGCAGCGGGAGCCAATGGAGCCGCTGCTGTGTCTCAGCCAAACAGGAGGGAGAGTCTCTGACGGCCGAGACACTCGTGGACATCGCTGGACAGAGATGGGACTCAGGTAAATATTAGTGGGTACTGCACACAGAAGGCTTTTTATCTTAATGCATAGAATGCATTAAGATAAAAAAACCTTCCGACGTTACAACCCCTTTAGCCTAGCCTTACACTGCCACCGCCTGAATAAACAGTAACATTCCAGCAACATTCCAGCAACATTTCAATAAAACAACTACATATTCACCTTCATTTTGCTTCCAATTGGATATCGGGCACTTCTTTTCCCTCCCCTCACTAGCATGGATAGGGGAATTGCTAGATCTGTCTTTCATCCCCTGGGGAGGACAGTGTGAGGCCAGCTTTAGCATTTGCTAAAATGTTGTTAATGGCAGGATCTCCGGGTAAGAAACGTTAAAATGGATTCACGGAAAAAAAATTTGCTTTATACCCCGTACACACGGTCGGATATTCCGATGGAAAAAGTCAGATCAGATTATGTTGTCGGAAAATCCGATCGTGTGTGGGCTCTAGCGGGCTTTTTCCGTCGGAAAGTCGAGAGCAGGATCTCAAATTTTCCGACAACAAAATCCGATCGGACTTTTTCCGATCATGTGTATGGGATTCCGACGGACAAAGTGCCACGCATGCTCAGGTCAAATTAGGAGACCAGAGCTATTGGCTACTATCTTCTACGTAGTTCCGTAGTACGCAACGAACGTCACCACATTCAGAACGATCGTATTTTCCGAAAACTTTGTCTGACCGCGTGTATGCAACACCAGTTTCGGACAAAATCCGTCGGAAACAAATGGACGGATTTTGTGGTGGGAATTTGCGACCGTGTGTACGGGGGCTAAGAAAAATGTGTACAGTGAGACATGATGCTAGATGGAAAGTATATTTTGGAGGTTTACTTAGGGGAGAGCTAGATTAAGGGGAGCGCTTTGGCGCTGATAACTGATGCATCATGCAAACAACTACATCTTTTGAACATCCTGACGACAAGTGTTGAAATCTCTTCATATCTCATCAGTGTAGTATATGGATTACATTCAGTTATTCAAATCTCATTGAAAGTTATCAAAACTGTAGCAACCAGAATCAAGAGCAGAATGGGCCAGCTGTGCATGGCAACCAATTAGCTTCTATATTTCATTTTCAAAGTTTAACTAAGCAAACAGAAGATTGAACTGACTGGTTGCCATGCACAGCTGCTTCAATTTTGATAAAGTCCCAATATTATCGTTCCCTTCCATCATTTTCATCCTCCAATCGGAAACCAGATTTGAGAAGTCTAGTGTAGCCAGACTTTGAGAAGCTGGTTTTTGATTGGATGTTAAGGGATTCCGTGCTCCTTGCATCACACTAGAAAATTTGCTTCTTGCTGTGTTTTGCATATGGAATTCCTCTTGTTTTTGCGGTTTGCTCTGGAATGGTTAAGTGAGATTAGATCATACACTTACTTTATCTGCAGTCTCAGAGAGAAAATAACTATTCCTCTTTACAAGAAGCGCTTCTATCTATCCAGAAATAGCATGCACAGACATCACAGCAGCTCAGTGTGACACAGTGCAGAGATTCTATCCCCTATTAATCAGAGCACCTCTCTACTCCCTCTGTCTGGATCTCCAAACAGCACTTATTGTTATCATCTTCCAAAAAAACTAGGTCGGGGAGCAGGGAAAAAAACACAATCAAAATGATTTTGTACAGTTTTTACAAAATTAAAGAATCAACAATCATAAACTTCATTAAGTGTCATTTGTCTCCTTTTATTTCTTGAGCTTTTGACACTATAGATTGGAGACTATTAGAAGGATCAATAGTTATACAAAGTATTGTTTTTAAAACGTATGTGTCTATATAAAACCAAAATAAGCCTTTAGGCTCGGTTCATACTGCAGAAAATTGGGATCCGACTTGTGAGACCCCAATTCATGTAAAATGTGAAATCCAATTTTAGTCAATGAGAGCTGTCTTAATTAGCATTACTGAAGTTGCTCCAACTTTAGAAAAGGTTCATGTACTACTTCAAGGCAACTTCTATCCGACTTGTGCCCATAGACTTCAATGGAAGTCGCCTCCAAGTCGGATCCTCATCTTAATTGATGTGATTTTGATCCGAAATAGGAAGATTACCCAGGCATTCCCTGAAGTTGCTTCAAGTCACACTCACGTCGCCTGTAAGCCGGTCGTTGCAGTGCGAACCGAGCCTTACAATCTAAAGTTGATCTCTGGGCAAACAGAAAAAGGCATACCGTATATACTCGAGTATAAGCCGAGTTTTTCAACACATTTTTTTGTGCTGAAAGTGCCCCCCCTCGGCTTATACTCGAGTCAAGCACTTTTCTGCAGCAGAAAATGACATTTTCCGACCCAACTTTGGTATGGGGCCACTTGGTGCTAGGAACCCCAAATGGTATTTAAACCCAGTGGAACTAGCACCACAACATATCCAAAGATGGGGTTCCTAGCACAAAGTGACCCCGAGATACAGGGCCCCAAAGTCGGTCAACTGTGTCCATCTGCAGCAATGTCATTTTGGAACCCTTTGGGTCCAGAGACCCCAAGTTTTGGCTGCAGCTAGGGGGCATTTAGGAACCCTTAACTACCAAGTTTGAAGTTTGGGGGACCTATGGCTGCAAATGGGCACAGTGAGGCTGCAAATGGGCATTGTTGACCCTCTTTTCCACTTACAGTAGCTGCGCATTTCTCACCCTAGGCTTATACTCGAGTCAATAAGTTTTCCTAGTTGTTTGTGGTAAAATTAGGTGCCTCGGCTTATATTCGGGTCGGCTTATACTCAAGTATATACGGTACATTTTTTTATATTTTATTTTTCCACTCCTGGTTTTTGATTTTGGTTAGATGTATATGTTCTTTTTCTGAAGCAAATAGGATCAAGGTTGATATCATAGCTATACTTTTAACTGAAACCATGTACATCGCATAATATGGAAAGATTCATTTATAGGGTGTGGTTGTATGGATGTGTACGTCTAAGTATTTTGTACTTTTCTTCTTCTATGCTGTATTTTTTTTCTTTTCTTTTTGTAAAATAATTAAAAATATATATAAAAAAATGAATATTCGCAAAAAATAAATTTACTTAATAAATTATAAATAAATTAACTTTTTTGAGCGTAGGGTGACTGAGCATACAAGCGTGAAGTGGCACAATGAGAATGGATTCTGCATAATAAAGCATAGTCAGGCGTAGGGAAATAAGTAGAAAAACGCTCAAGTATGGATGGGGCCAAGGCAGCCAATGCAAAAGAATGTTCTGGTAACACACCACAATACTCAAAAAAATGGACATGTGGCATTTTCTCTGCTATGGTGCCCCAAATGCTCAGTAGTTAATTGTAGTGCACTGCAACAGGGCCATCCCAATGCATGGGCACTGCCCAGGGGGTCCCAGGTGCATGGGGGGCCCATGATAATCTTGCATTACATCATATTTGCCAACTGTCCCATATTTGCTGGGACAGTCACAGTCACACTTTCTACTAAGCTGTCCTAGGATGGCAGTGTCCTGGAACCAGTACTGTGCCCTCCTGACCTCACCAGGAACTATGTCTTTCTGCCTCCCGCTGTACTGTGCCCTTTGTGTTGATTCTTTTATTTATGGCATGTTTTCTCATTATTTAAAATAGATTTTATTGAAAGTATTATTTCCACTACAATTCTTGAGAATAGGTGTGTAAATTGGAGCAGGCTGGTAGGGGCCCCAGTGTATTACTTTGCCCAGTGTATTACTTTGCCCAGATGCCCTTTGCCCAGATGTTATTAAGACAGCCCTGCACTGCAATGCATATGCAGCAGAGGTACATTGGGTGTATATTTGAAAATGATTGGAAGGACGCTGCATTAACGTATGCAGAAAGTGTTGCGCTAATTGGATAGGGGTAAATTGGATCTCAATATTTAATTGACTGTTATATAATATAGTATATTCTGTAATTTTATTAAGATTTGATTCCCTTTATTTGACTAAGCCTTGTACATGTACTTTTAGGAAGGTAATAAACAGAATGCAGTCAGTGGTTTCCATCAGTTACTCAACTTAGTCCATCATTGTCGTACTTTGCTTCGCCTCATTAGCCAAGGAGAATCAGCTTGTTCATATAATATACAGATATATAGAGTGGCAATTGAGTTTAATAGCATAGTGCAAAGAGCAGTGCTGTGTAAGAAAATAGACTAAAAAAATCTTTTTTTTTTTTAGTCTACCTACTTTAATCTGGTACATGTACAGTCTTTGTACTGTTATATTCACTATACCTAAGGGTGTTTAACCCTTTGTGCTCATCCATCTAACTACTCTTTCTTGTATATTTTAATTAGAGTGTTTTTCCGGAAGTCCTGAATTACAGGATAGAAGAGGTTGGAGTAGTTAATTAGAGAGTGTGATTGCTAGTAGTTTAGTTTTCATTATACCTTTACACCCAATGGACAGAGTCTGTCCTAAAGGATAGTGTTACAAAGGTATGTATTATTTCAGTGGCTCTGTCCGTTCTCCTGAGTGAGAGAGCAGATGTTCTTGGAAGTCTAGTCTGTTAAGACAAGTTTCCAGTCTGTCCAGCACCTCCGCAGCAAGCTATAGGTAAGATCTCACAGCGAGCTTCTATCGGTCGTGTTTACTTGTTCATTTTGCAGCAGATTTTCATGCAAATTGAGTATTTACAGGATAAGGAGAATGATGCTTAATGTCTATTTATTTATTTTTTCTCCCAAACTATGGGTGAGATTCACTAAAACTGGTGTACTCTGGTGCAGCTGAGCTTTGTAGCCAATCGGCTATTAACTTAAGTTTGTTCAATTAAGCTTTTGCAATAAAAACTGGAAGTTGATTGGTTTATATGCAGAGCTGCATCAGATTTTGCAGTTTTAGTAAATAGAACCCCTATGTGTTTTTTTACATCCATCTGTAATGCCGCGTACACACGTTCGGAATTTCCAATAACAAATGTTCGATGTGAGCTTGTAGTCGGAAATTCCGACCATGCGTAGGCTCCATCGATTATTTGTTGTCGGAATTTCTGACAACAAATTTTTTAGAGCTGGATTTCAAATTTTCCGACTACAAAACTTGTTGGAAATTCAGATTTTGTGTACACAAATCCAACGCAACAAATTCCACGCATGCTCGGAATCAAGCAGAAGAGCTGCACTGGCTATTGAACTTAATTTTTCTCTGCTCGTCGTATGTGTTGTACGTCACCGCGTGTATGCAAGACAAGTTTGAGCCGACATCAGTCGGAAATAAATCCAGGATTTTGTTGTCGGAATGTCCGATCGTGTGTACGCTGCATAATTGTTACATGCAGAGTAGATGTACAAAGTACAAAAAATTGCCATTTAAACTTTTACGTACACAATGGGGTTTATTTGCTAAAGCTGGAAAGTGCAAAATCTGGCTCACTTCTGCATAGAAACCAATGAGCTTCTAACCTCAGCTTGTTCAATTAAGCTTTGGTAATAAAACCTGGAAGCTCATTGGTTTCTATGCAGAAGTGAGCCTGATTTTGCACTTTCCAGCTTTAGTGAATAAACCCCATTGTGTACTTAAAAGTGGGGTATGCCTGTAATCAGAAGGGGAGTATTCACCTTCTTTAAGACTTACCCTAAGGTTACAGTGGCAATTTTGTGGGCTATGGGGACAATGATGTGTTTGATGACTCAAGTGTAGATGCACCAATGCGTTGTTATACATGATCTGGAGATAGTTTGAACATATTGGCAATTCTGCATTAGCTTAATTAGTATTTTGGAATGTAATACAGAAAGTGCAATAATTTTTTGAAGTTATATAAGATTTAAATAGATGAAACATAGAAGCTGCTATAGGTATAGGTTTACTGTACATGATTGTTGGCTGTTGTACTGCCATAGACATTGGATAGTGTTTGCACATGTAGGTGTGATCTGACTATGGAAAGGTCTCTTTTGTGAGATTGCTTCCATAAACATGCACACTTGGATCAACTGAGATCATTGCAACCAAAATGTTGGTTTCTCCAGAACAGTGTATTGTGGGTTGTCTGGGAAAGCTGCACAGTGACTTCAGGATGGTCATAAATTCTCACATCTCTCACAAAGAACATCATTTAGGGGGATTAATTTACTTCGGTAGTAGAGCATGTTCACTTTGCAAAGTGAATTGTCACTTAGGTTGGTGAATGAGGTGACACTAACTAAGAAATCTCTTTGCAAATAACACCCATTCATGTTTAAGGGAAATTTGCCTCACACGTGATTGGAGGATTGAGGTCAGCACAGCTTCACATCAATCACTAAGCGTAAATTTATTTTGCAAAGTGATGATACTTAACACCCTTAGTAAATCAACTCCATTGAAAGCTGTACATGCTATACACTAGTACAGGCATACCCCACTTTTAAGTACACAATGGGGTTTATTTACTATAGCTGGAAAGTGCAAAATCAGGCTCACTGCTGCATAGAAACCAATGAGCTTCTAACCCTAGATTGTTCAATTAAGCTTTGGTAATAAAACCTGGAATCTCATTGGTTTCTATGCAGAAGTGAGCCTGATTTTGCACTTTCCAGCTTTAGTAAATAAACCCCATTGTGTACTTAAAAGTGGGGTATGCCTGTACATTTTCGATATTCTCATAACATTGGATAACTTGATGAGCGTTGTTCAAAAGTATATAAAACTATTTTCATTTGCTTTTAACATCTGATTTTGTAATGAACGGACTTCCTCGAATGAAAACCACATTTGCTGTTAGAAATGTTTTCAAGAAACAATTTCCATATTGCTCCTTCAGATTTTCTCATCACTGTGGTAAAACATGATTGTTGATTTGACCCTACTAACAATTGGAACATCAAAACTTTCTTTTTTTTTTTATGACAAACTTTTTATTAAAGAGGTATTGTCATTGCACATGAATCACATGAATAAACATTAATTACATATGAAATACAAGTACCGGTATATATAAAACTTTAGAAAGGAAGAACCTTCATAAACAGGTTACATATGAAACATACATTAAAGTCTTCATGCATGTGATATCATAGTTTCATGTTGATTCAGGACATCAAAACTTTCTTAACATGAAAGATATAGAACAAAATACTTTTAGCATATGGCCAGTTTAACACCAATCACTGCACAGGTGGGACCTATGGAGTATTTTCTGACTATTCTGGCTGGAGATGGGATTGGACAAACACGTGCTTCCTTCTTTTCATAGAAAATGGAATTAGTCGCATGTTGAGGTTTTCCTTGTTGTGCAAAATATTTGTGCGTCTTAAATGCTTCTAGCTCTTGGAAAAATGTATACTTTTTCTGGAAGCGCATGTATTGAGGCAGAGAATCTTGCTTTGTAATATTACAGTCCCTTTTTTGCTTTAAAGTGGAGTTCCACCCCCCCAAAAAAAAAAATGTCATTAATGTGCTTTGAAAAAAAAAAAAAATTTGGAATTTTTTTTTTTTTTTTTACATACCTTATAATGCCTGTTGCTATGTGGTCCCTTGTAGTCTGCCTCCTTCAGTGTCTGGGCTCCTGACGTCACTTCCCTCGGCGCAGGAAGGGAGAGCACCTCTCCCCCCTCCCTCTGTCAATCATCTGTGACACGACCAGATGAATGCGCGGCCAGTCACGGCGTGCGGCTCGCGCAGTGGGTGCCCGGCTGTGGCGCCCACAGTTAAAATGCCGGTGCCGATGAGCGGAGGGGGAGACGAGCAGGGCTTCATTCCCCCGCATCGCTGAACCCTGGGACAGGTAAGTGTCCGATTATTAAAAGTCAGCAGCTGCAGTATTTGTAGCTGCTCACTTTAAATTTTTTTTTTTTTAAGGGGAACACTGCTTTTAAGTAAATTCCCATTTAAAGAGACTCTAAGTCTAAAAAACTAAAATCAAACCCGAAAATACTTACTCGAAGTTGCCTTCAATAGTAGAGACTTATGGGGTTGGTTTCCTAAAGGAAAATAGGCTGTGCACTTTGCAAAGTGCAATTACACTCTGCAAGAGCAGAACTTAGTAAATGAGGGGGAACCCTGCTGACTTCTATCATCCAATCATGTGCAAGCAAAATTTAAATATTTAATTTTTTTTTGTCTTTTCCTTGCACATGATTGGGTACTCAATTTGAAGCTTTACCTAATTTACCAAGCTCTGGAGCAACTGCACTTTGCAAAATGCACAGTCTATTTGTCTTTAGTAAATCAACCCCATAATACTCAAACCTGAATTTCCCTTCAATTAAAGAGCCAAAATAGTTACTCGAAGTCCCTTTCAATAGTAGAGACATGTGGCTATGTGTCTCATGCCTTTCCTCCATTCCAGCACTGCTGCCTCTATTTGGCTTTTAGCATTTGGCACTTCTGGGAGTGTCAGATGACTGTGTCCCTGTCCCTGTCCTATCCCTACAGGGGACATGCAGTTTGCAGGCACGATCCACCATTGTCTGTATCAGAAAGAGGCTATGTGTGAGTAATGATTTGCAGCAGACACTGCAAGTGGCATGGCTCTTAACTGTCCCTGATTTGGAGCAATGTCCCTCTGTCCCTCATTCCTCCTCATTTGTCCCTCATTTTGGTCTGATCCATATAGAGGTATATAAAATGCACTTTTTATCTTTTAAAAAGTGTTTCCCAGTGCTAAACCTTTGATGCAAATTCTAAATTGCTGCATTAAACGCCAATATAAAGGAATAGTAGTGGTAAGAAAAAGTCCTTGTGCATTAATTAACTTTTCTTTGGTTAATTCTCCTTTTAAGGGGGTGTGACAGGGGGCGTGTCCTATGCCTACATACGTTTGAAAGTAGGTGTTCATCATTCCCATATCAAAATGTTGGGAGGTATGGAAGTGGGTAAAATATATCAGCAGTACTGAGATGGAAAGGAAGGAAAAAAAATAATTAAAACCAGTAGTTTATGGAAAAAATACCTTTAGTTTATGATACCCTGTACATTAGCAGAGACCGGACAACTTTATATCAATTTGTGGCCATACCTGCTTAACAGAAGTCTATCGTTTGATCAACTTTTGTCAAAGGGACACGCTGGTAAACTTTTATCGATCAGCGGCACTGCCAATTGGCTGCAGCCACTGATCACTGTATTTTGACAGCTGTGGGGGCTGCTGTAAGAATACAACGTCCTGGTGGCAGGGGGGATTCCGTGGATGGACGATTTTATTTTAATGCAATAACAAAAATATGTAAGAGCAAGCATGCAAAAATCACATAAAAAATATTAACATACTGTACTTTCGTTGTGAAAAAAAAGCGCAATGTATAGTCTGAACAGAAATTTGTATACATTTTTAAGTATATTAGAGCACATTAGAACAGATCTGTGGTTTCCTGACCTTTAGACGTGCTGGTAGTGCAGTCTACCACAATGAGGGCACCGTTAATGGCCGCTTGAAGGATAATGTATTTGCCATGTGTGACACTTAAAACTATGGCTGCTTCTATGACTTCCTGTCGTTCTTTCTCCATGGGGCAATTTCTTTTTTTTTTCTGTTTTGTCTAACTTCACTGCAAAGGAGACGCAGAGGCTTACTGCGGCTCATAAAACAGTCCAAACATGGAGCAAGGTTGAGTTTGCTTAGCAGACAGGAATGAGAATTGGGATCATTGATATGTTAATTGCTCCTGTACCTTGTGTTGATGGATAAGCTGCATCTGCATAATATGACATCTCTGTTATTAATTGCCTGGCTGCAGAATATATGAGCATGATTGTAGGTATGCAGCTGAGCAGATCAATGCTCTTTTACAAGTCGGAACACAGATATATCACTCTGGATGACAGGGGACTGCAGTCCTGTTTTTGTGTTTCGATTTTTTTTTTTTGCGTGTATGATAATTTTAAAGTGTAAGTGTAGTCAAACTGCTAAAATACACAGATGAATTATGTATGTGTAAGCTGCCAATAAATTGTAATTCTGTCCAGCCAGTTTTCTTTTTCTCTGTACGTAGCTCTGACCCTTTACTCTTCTCCCCTGCAGTCAAAGTAAAAAAGCCTGGGCAAGTCTGTGATTGGATAGCAGCACACTGATGAGGTCATTTCAGTGCTCTCCTCCAATCAGCAAGCTGCGTTAGAGTCACAGCACTATGCAGAGTAGCGGATGATTGGCTAACAATGATGCTCTTTACTCTCTCAGCCTGATGCCGCATACACACGAGCGGATTTTCCGTATGAAAAATCTTGGATGTTTTTTTCAACGGAATTCCGCTCAAGCTTGGCTTGCATACACACGGTCACACAAAAGTTCTCTGAACTTTCGACCATCAAGAACACGGTGACGTACAACACTACGACGAGCCGAGAAAATTAAGTTCAATGCTTCCGAGAATGCGTCGAATTGTTTCCGAGCATGCGTAGGAATTTTGTGCGTTGGAATTGGTACAGACGATCGGAATTTCTGATCGGATCTTTTTCCGACTGAAAAATTGAGAACCTGCTCCCAATCTTTTGCTGGCTGGAATTCGGCCAGCAAAAGTCTGATGGAGCTACACACGGTCGCATTTTCGGACCAATAGCTCTCATCGGAATTTTGCTGGCAGAATTTCTGATCGTGTGTACGCGGTATGAGTGCTGATATTCAAGGAGGCGTTCTAAAGGCAGACTGAGTTTAACATACATTGTCAGATGGGCAATTCTGCCACTAGAGACAAACCACCAGCAACAGGATTGCAAAAAAGGCTGCCTGTCTGCCCACATGGAGTTGCTTCCTCTGTAGTCAAATGCAGCAAGATGTTCTTCTATACTTGGCTGGGAATGCTGCTGAATCGCTATTGCTAGCGATGGGAGCAACATCTTACTGCCTCAGTTATAGAGGGAGCGATTCCATAGGGACAAACAGACAGTATCTTAGCGATCCTTCCTCTGGTAATTTGGACAAGCCATTGGCATCAAGATCACTAGTGGCAGATTCACTTACCTGATATCAGCCTTATTGCTGGGAAACTCTGGTAACATACTATTGTCCGTAGACTTCAACAAAATGCTCTAGGTGGCTTATCCCATAACTGATTTCCTTATAGACCTTGTTAAGCAAGGGTGCTGATTTCCCCCCAGTAGCATGCATATAGTGACTGGACGGAGCACCTGTACATATTTCAGCAAACTGGAATATATTTGACTTTAGTAAATGTTTTCATTGCACTTGTCACTTGTTACTATGATTATCATAAAATACTTTAACAAATACTGCATTTCTTGCAAATGGTTGTTTTATGTGTGGTCATCATAATGCATTTTTACTTTTATTGGCTACTGGAGACAAGTGCCAAGTACTGCTAGACTGTGTTCACACAAACCTTTAAATGGGGGGTGCTCAAGTTGTTTTGGACTCCAGCCTCCCAAACTGCTGAGCCTAAAAGTTTATTGGATCTGTACACACTTGCACCTTCACTGACTGCTGGTTCAATGCTGTATTGTTGGAATACAGAATTGTATTATGTGCAACAACTACTGTACTTCAGTATTTAGTAGAGCTATATTCTTCAAAAAGTAGATGGCAGTGTTGATAAGTTTGTAGCTGCATCTATGGTATGCTCTATATCAGGGATATGCAATTAGTGGACCTCCAGCTGTTGCAAAACTATAAGTCCCATCATGCCTCTGGGTGTCATGCTTGTGGCTGTCAGAGTCTTGCTATGCCTCATGGGACTTGTAGTTCTGCAACAGCTGGAGGTCCGCCAATTTCATATCCCTGCTCTATATCTTTTCTCAAAATAAAGTTCTTGTTTCTTGTCTGCAGTTAAGCAGCAAAGCCCATGTGGAACATGTATGTAGTAATATCGTCTGGACGTGCTGCTGAGTTACCTTGCTTTCCTTCCCTGCACTCTCATGAGGAAATCATTCACAACAACGTGGGAGGCTTTATCAACCGTTCTTTTATGAATGTGCCCTACTTGATGTGTTTTAAAGCAGAACCCCAGCCCAATTTATATTGTAATCTAGTGACACAATGGGAAGGCAGGTGGTATCTCCACAGATTGGATACAGACAATATTAAAAGCCTATAGCAGTCCAATCCATTCAGCACAATGAGGGATGCATGGCTAATGGTTATACCATTTTATAGCTCCTTTAATATATAGATAGCATGTCAAAGAAGAAGAAAAATAATGGCTGTCAATTTCTATTAAAAAAAAAAAAAACTCCATTATTTGGCCATCTCATAAATGCTGTTGCTACTTTGCCGATATTAGTTTTGCCTTTTATTCATCATGGTTTTTTCCACAATTGACTTTCCCATTTAGTAATAAACTTCTAGAAGTAACAACCTCTTTAGATGTATTTTAAAGGCATTCTTTGGCTCTCTCTGTTGGATCCAGGCAGGCCTTTTGATGTTTGTCGAATAGCCGCCACACATCAGCTTAGATAACACCATTTGCCCCGTGACTTTACAATGATTGCACAAACACCCTTATTTTTAGCTGGGCCCTTTGAACAAGACTTTTTTACTAAGGAGAGAGAAAAAAGAGAGAGACGGAGTACTTGCAACTGTGACACATTTATTAGCTGTTTGTCATTTCAAACATTCTTCTGATAGACTGGTCCTATAAATGTTATGGCCACTTGTAAGTCTTGTAAACAAAGGCCATAGGCCGTAATCAAACACTGGGGCACCTTGTTCCTATCTGTCATCATTCCACTCCATTCATCCCCCCCCCCCCCTTCCTTGTGGCCATTTAGCTGTTTCTTCAGTTGCTTCCTTTGTTCTCCAAGTCTTACGGGTTGCCCAGTCAAAGCAGGCCATAAACTCCTTAAAACAGAAAAAAATAGTTAATTTAATGCCTGCTCAAATGTCACATATGAGGTTAGATCACACTTTTTTTTAGGGCAGTTGGGAAAAGTTGCAGAACTGTCTTTATTGTTTGAGTTCCCGCGATTGCTGCAGAAGTGCTAGTGGAAGTTTTGAGTATAAATCCAACTCAAAAACAAAAATTTAACATATTGCAGCTTACCAGTCCCTCTTATGCCTCGTACACACTATCGGACTTTCCACCAACAAAACCGTGAAATCTTGTCCGAAGGGCGTTGTCCCAAACTTGTCTTGCATACACACGGTCACACAATTGTTGGCCAACAATTCTGAACGTAGTGACGTACAAGATGTTCTACGTGTTTTTTCAGCTCTTTAGCGCCACCCTTTGGGCTCCTTCTGCTAATTTCATGTTAGTAGAATGTTGATGAAGGTTGTTTCATGCTTTTCCTGTCGCACTTTTCAGTTATCGCTTTTCAGTTCATTTCTTAATGGCCGTTCGTCAACCCGCCATGTTGCAGAATCGGAGGAGATAATGTGTTATTTATTATTGGCCTTGGAGTTATTGCTTTGACGTAATTTTTTGGGTTAAATAATGATTTGATTTGGTATATTTTCGATATTTTTGGATGCATAGAATACACTTTTTGGTTAAGTTCTATTAGCAGATAGCATGTCTAATTTTATTTGTTTTCTTTTTTTAATGCACAATAAAAAAAATAGTGTAGAATAATACTTGGCTATGT
The DNA here is from genome assembly GCA_028564925.1 of Lithobates sylvaticus. Lineage (NCBI taxonomy): Eukaryota > Metazoa > Chordata > Amphibia > Anura > Ranidae > Lithobates > Lithobates sylvaticus. The sequence continues at coordinate 78,319,062 of CM053038.1, forward strand.
GTTTTACTTCAAATGACAGTTTGGGGGTAAGCTTTTACATTTTAAAAAATACAATATAAAATTGACAAGGGACACCAACATAGTTCATTGATTTATAAAAACGACGGGATAATGGTGTTGTGGTAACTTGCCCAAATAAAAAAGCATAATAATATTATTCTTGATATCACTAGAAAAAAAAGCCTTTGAAAATTTGTTTGCAATAACTCCATCAGTATCACCAGCAAAGCAGCTTCATTATTAACCCATTAAAGGAGAAGAGAATTGTGCGCTGCATTTGGAGATTTCATAATTTGCCACGTCACGAATGTTAATTCTCCATTACGAGCGCTAATTTACAAGACCGATCGCTTCTGGCTTCTCCTTGCTTCTGAGCATGCGTGTTTCTACTTTGGACTTTTGTCCGATAGATTTGTGTACACACGCTCGGAAAATCCGACAACACATATTTGTCCGCGGAAAATTTGAAAACCTGCTAGCAAACATTTGTTGGCGGAAAGTCCGACAACAATTGTCCGATGGAGCGTACACACGGTCGGATTTTCCACCAACGGCCTGACATCGAACATTTCCCGTCGGAAAGTCCGATCATGTGTACGGGCCTTTAGGCTGGGTTCACACTGGTGCGATGCCAGATGTTGCATGTGATTCGCACCGCCTTGCTGTGCAGATCACATGCGATGTCTGTGCGATGCAAATTCAGCCATTCCAAATGGTATGACTGCAATTGCATCGCATTCGCACCAAAATGGTGCAGAACCTTTTTTTTTGATCTGCACTGAAATCTGATCGCATAGATGTTCACACCCATGCGATCCGATTCCTATCCAGTTTCACAGTTCACAATGTGATCCGATTTGGGTGTGACGATAACTTTACATTGACACCCACAACCGTTCGCAGAGAGCAGTGTGAACTGCCCCCGAGTGAGATGTGATGTGGGAATCCACACAGGAATTGCGCTGGTTCCCACATCATAGAAGTGTGAACCGGGACTGAATGCAGTGGCAAGTGTTTTTTTGATCCTGCCAGAAATCGTGTGTTCTGTGCACTTAATTAAATTCTTTAAACCGTGTTATCAGTTTTCTAGCTATATTCTGTGGACTACAAAACACCTTCCCTCTGTAATGGTGATGGGAGGAGGAGGATGTGTTTGTGGTCCAATCCAGGAGTAGCCTAGGCTGACAATTCTTCTCTTCTATAGACCGTGTGAGAGAGCATTGTCACCCTAGGACTGGAAGTGTATTACAGGCAGGGTTACCAATGCAGCTACCATATGACTGGTAAGTTGTGGTATATTATGTTTTGGGTTTAGATGTTTTGGATGCTTTTTTGTTACTTTTTATTTAAATCTAATCCGTTTTGAACATATAGTTATCAGATAAACCCTGCAGTGTATTTATCAGAACTGTGACTTTTATTTTAAAATGTAACATTGTAAATTTTATTTGACATTTGCCAGTGGGATCACAACTCTCTTTCTAGGAAGTGAGCTTCTGCATGTAAAAGGGTCAAGTCAGATTTGTAGATGGTAAAGTAAATTTGTCACACACTTGGAAAAAATGCTTAAAGAAGAACTGCAGTCCGCTCACCTAATTTGTAATAAAAACATCTTTGCCATTCTGAAGCCTCCCTCCAACCACTTTGCATATTATTTTATATATACTGTGATTCTGTACTTGCCAAATATGCTGCAGAAATCTCCCTCCACTGAGTCTGGCTGCAGCCATTTTAACTGTGGGCAGCTGAAGCTGCTGCCTGTTCACTTCCTGGATTTAAACAGAGGCTTGCCTCAAGCCCTGCAGCTCTCATTGGCCCTCTTATGACTCACCCCCCTTCCTGGCAAACTCTCAGGAGAGTTATGTCCCGTACACATGGTCGGAAATTCCGAACACAAAATCCGTCCGTTTTTTCCGACGGATTTTGTCCGACACTGGTGTTGCATAAACACGGTCGGACAAAGTTGTCGGAAAATCCGATCATTCTGAACGTGGTGACGTTCGTTGCGTATGACAGAACTACGTAGAGGCTAGTAGCCAATAGGTCTGGTCTCCTAATTTGATCTGAGCATGCGTGGCACTTTGTCCGTCGGAATTCTCTACACACGATCGGAAAAAGTCAGATCGTATTTTGTTGTCGGAAAATTTGAGCGCAGGATCTCATATTTTTTCCGTCGGAAATTCGGACGGAAAAAGTCCAATGGAGCCCACGCACGGTCGGATTTTCCGACAATGTTGTCCGATTGGACATTTTCCGTCGGAATTTCCGACCGTGTGTACGGGGCATTAGGGAGAGAGCTGTGCATGATGTCATAAGCCTAGGCCAGTGATGGTCAACCTTGGCACCCCAGATGTTTTGGAACTACATTCCCCATGATGCTCATGCACTCTGCAGTGTAGTTGAACATCATGGGAAATGTAGTTCCAAAACATCTGGGGTGCCAAGGTTCACCATCACTGGCCTAGGCTAATGACCAGACAAGAAACAGGAAGTGGGCTGTATAAGGTATTTACTGGCAGAAAAAAATGTTTTACTATCCAAAGTTAAAACAACAAGGGCAGAAGATTTAATAGATGGAAAGAAAATCGCTTTGTCTATGATGGGCCTTAAAGAGGAAGTAAACCCTGATGGGTTTTACTTCCTCTTTGTTTCCCTGCAAAGGTAAAGCTTAATGGGCTACTCGCATAGTAGCCCATTATGTGTCATTTACCTGACACAGGAATCAGCAATTCACCGCTGTCCTCTTCTCCACGAAGCGTCCATCTTCCTTCCGGGAATCGATGCTCCGGCACTGTGAGTGGCCGGAGCAGCGATGACGTCACTCCGGCACATGTAAGCGGGAGCCGTCAGTGACGGCATGTTAGCCTTCACTAATGGCATGTTCAGTGCGCTTACGCCGGTGTCTACGACGCGCATGCGCCGTACACATCGGTGCCCGGTTTTTGGAAAATAACTCTCAAGGAGATATTTCTTGCACCTATAGGTAAGCCTTAATCTAGGCTTACCTGTAGGTAAAAGTGGCCCCAGAGGGTTTACAACCACTTTAATGGTGTGGTTTCTATTTCCAAAGAGGCTTAAGGCTAGAATTGGGGAAGCGACACATAAAGTTGTGTAGATAAACCAGGGAATAGTGGTGTAACTTTTATAGATGTGCAGAGGTGTGAATTTAAAGACTTTGAATTATTTTAGTGGTTCCCATATGGATATATATGCTGTTTTTCTGTAATTTTACCTGTACAGTTAGCCGCTTTCTTGGAGTTCTATTGTAAATCACAAAAATAAAAGACTGTTGGTATGTTCTGCTTTTTATGTGTTAATGTACTTAGGTCTGTCTGTGTAGCAAACAATCATTGCTCACCCCTAGTCTGTGTTATGTGACCATCCCATAAAAGTGAAATGTGGGTGGCCGCGAAAACTCTTTGCGCAGCTTGAATGGTCTGTTTATATGGTCACCTCTAGGATTATGGAGGATTTATAGACGTGTGAATGTAGCCTTGCCTTTTATACTGTACATCCTTCCTTGCAGCAAAAATATTTCCTCTCTGGTAATCTTTGTTCTCCTCAGGAGGGGCCTGTGTGAAAGAAAAGTTTGCTGTACGATCATAAAACCATTTTTATTGGTGCGGGTCATCCCTTTAAAGTCTGGCAAGTTATTCGCTGTTGGACGACCCGTGACACGTTTTAGTTTAACCTTCACACCCGCTTGTTGGCCAGGTGCTGAGGCACGTTGGGTAGATCCTCAACACACAGCTGCTCCATCAACAAGCAAACAGGAGAACTCCAAAAAACCCCACGCTTATAAAAGCCGCTTTGCTGGTTTAAATGCCCTTCTGCAAATAGCCAATGAAAATTCCGGCACAAGGCAGAACTCTGATGCTTGGAGTATTTTGAGCTGACATGTAGCAGACATGTAAAATGCTGACTTCACCCAGCCAGGAGATCAGAGGGCTTATCTGGGATATTTTACATGTGAATGCAGAACATATAAATCCGTCAGTAGCCGTCCCAGCTATTAATGTATGGAATGGGTTCAAATTGTTTTTTATTTTTTTTGGAATGTGAGGTCTCTAGCAGCGGAGTGTGAAGTATGTAAGAGTCAGCAGCTCTGTTCCAAGGAAGGGTGGAGGGAGTGCCATGGCACGGATATGTTTTCTGTTCTGGATTTCATATGCGATGATAACCAGTCTAAATCATCTCTAAAGCCTTGTACACACTATCAGATTTTCCGATGGGAAATGTGTGATGACAGGCGGAAAATCCAACCGTATGTACGCTCCATCGGACTTTCCGCCAACAAATGTTTGCTAGCATGTTTTCAAATTTTCCGCGGACAAATATGTGTTGTCGGATTTTCCGAGCGTGTGTACACAAGTCTGTCAGACAAAAGTCCAAAGTACAAACACGCATGCTTGGAAGCAAGGATGAGACAGAAGCGGTCGGTCTTGTAAACTAGCGTTGATAATGTAGAATTTAACATTTGTGACGCAGCAAATTATGAAATCTCGAAAATGCAGCGCACAATTCTCTTCTTCTTTAATGGGATAATAATGAAGCTGCTTTGCTGGTGATACTGATTGAGTTATTGCAAACGAATTTTCAAAGGCTTTTTTTTTTCTAGTGATATCAAGAATAATATTATGTTTTTTTTTTTTTTAATTTGGATAAGTTACCACAACACCATTATCCCGTAGTTTTTAAGATCAAAGATACAACTATGTGGGTGTCCCTTGTCAATTTTACATTGTATTTTTTTTAATGTAACTGCTACTCCCAAACTGTCATTTAAAGTAAAACACATAGCCAAGTATTATTCTCCACAATTTTTTTTATTGTGCATTAAAAAAGAAAACAAATAAAATTAGACGTGCTATCTGCTGATAGAACTTAACCAAAAAGTGCATTCTATGCATCCAAAAATATCGAAAATATCAAATCATTATTCTTCCAAAAAAAAAATGTCAAAGCAATAACTCCAAGGCCAATAATAAATAACACGTTATCTCCTCCGATTCCGCAACATGGCTGGTTGACGAACGGCCGTTCAGAAACTAACTGAAAAGCGCGAAATGAAACACGCAAATTAACACTCACCAAACTTCTACTAACACGCAATTAGCAGAAGGAGCCCAAAGGGTGGCGCTAAAGAGCTGAAAAAAACATAGTACGTCACTACGTTCGTATTTGTTGGCCAACAATTGTGTGCCGTGTGTATGCAAGACAAGTTTGGCCCAACACCCTTCGGACAAAAATCCACAGTTTTGTTGGCCAACAATCCGATCGTGTGTATGAGGCTTTAGACCTCACCTGCACTGCATGTGTTTTTTTATGCATTGCGTCAACACACCCATGTGTGCGTAAAACAAGGTGCTTGCACTAGTTTTAGCAACAAAGAACACCACAATGGACAAGGTATTTACATCTGCGCATTGTGGCACACTATAGCAAATGTGCATTTTTACTTTATAAGTGCATTAGGGTGCCATTCAGAATGGAAAAAAAAAATATGTAATGCACCTATACCTGCGGGTTGCAGTAATGTGTAGTAAAAACTTGCATTACTGCAACGCAGTTGTGGTAATGGGCCTTGAACATTTTTATTTTATGCATACCTTTTAGCAGGCGTTTCCAAACTTTCTAAACAAAGGGCCACTTGTGGACTGTAGCCAGCAGGAATAGAATTTTTCCTGGCATCAGGGGGAGTATCCCCTATCTTTCATATTAGGGGGACGAATAGTGCCCTGCCTTTGGTGTCAGTAGAAGGAATAGTGCCTCATTGTTGATGCCAGTGGCAGGAATTATGCCCCATTGTTTGTGTCAGTGGGCAGAATAGCACCATCTTTCAATGGGATGAATAGTGCCCCAAGGGCTGGACAAAGGCAAGCAAAGGGCCACAGTTTGGAGACCATTGCCTTATATAAAACCTCTCAGCTTTATGGAGGGGGATAATGTCCCATCATTGGTGTCCAGAGGAATAGTGCCCCACTGTTTGTCAGTGGCTGGAATCATGCCCCATTGTTGGTGTCAGTGGGCAGAATAGCACCATCTTTCAATGGGATGAATAGCGCCCCAAGGGCTGGATAAAGGCAAGCAAAGGACCACATACAGGCCACAGAAAGGAGACCACTGCCTTATAGGATACCTCTCAGGTTTAGATGAGAACCTTGGCAACTTGAAGATGAGAAATTTAGCATGTCACAGCGAAATGTAGGCATGACTATATTGTGCTAAATTTTGAGCTTGGCTTAAGGAGGCAAAGTTAATAAAGATGCAAACCAAATGCTAGTGCCCTTTCACTAAAATAATCTGGTGATCCTGTTGTAAAGGGTATACGGTAGGGCAAAAAGTATATTTTAAGAGGGCTATAGATTGGTAGATCTTCTAAGCAACTACAGTACTGTAGACGTCTTGTCTTGAAACTGATAAACAAGGGCCGTCGCTTATTGAACAACATTATGTTTGGTGAATGTAGGATTGCTCATATAATTCGAAAATGGTAATTTAAAGCTCCCAAAATGCTGGTAGATTAGTTGTACGTTCTGAGTGAACTAACCCTTCACTTTTAAATGTATGGAAAAAATTCTGCCCAGAGAGCAAAGTCCGGGTGAGAACCTTTTCAGTAGGTTTGCTTACTCCATATATGCTGCTGCTTTGGATAGTAGTTTTAAATCAAGAGATGACTAAAAGATGAATTTGTGTGTTTTACCAGTAACTAGACATGTGCACACTGAAATATTTTGTTTTGGAATTTCGTTTTCGTCCGAAAAATACATTTATTTAGTTACTCCCGAAATTCGTTTTTATTTATTTAGTTTTTCGTTAAAAATTTGTCCAAAGATCCAAATGAATTAAGGTCGAATCTGTCATTGAAGGCTTATGGTGTCTGTCGAAAGTTCAAAGAAGATTCGACGGAGCAGCTAAACTGTATGACTCTGTATAGTTTAGCTGCAATTCCACCCAATTCCAGCAACAATCTTTCCTTTCTACGTCGAATCTTTCCTTTCTACGTCAAATCTTTTCTCTCTATGTAGAATAATCTTGGACTAATAGAGTTAAGGTTAGGCACATTCGACCACAGGTTCAAAGGACACAGATTGTTATTGTCAGCGTCGAATCTCCTATCTATATCGAACTGTTGTCACAACGAAAATAAAGCATTTGTTTATGTCGGATCTTTCGTTTTTCGGATTCTGCACTTTCGTTATCGTTTGTTAAAACGATAACGAAAATACCTGAAATTCGGACGAAAATGCATTCGGACTAAATCGAATGCACATGTCTACCAGTAACCCAAGCTGCTTATAGACTACATCTTTGTGCCTTCTCCTCACAGGACCAGCATTAGGTGAATGGTGCAGTCAGCTGCCATTGCCATGTCAAAGGTTGTCTTCATTATGACAACAGTGATTGTTGCGGTTTTGGCAGTTTAAACACTATTTGTAGCAGATGGACTAACAGGTGGATCCTTTTCTGACCAAAGCATTTGTGAAACAATCTACTGGCATCTTTAAGCATCTGAAACTTGATGTCAGGTTTACATGTTTTTTTATTTTTTAAGTGGATGGGTTTGTCAATAATATTCTGTATTTGTTGGGACCCAAACTTGATGGAACACAACAAAATTATGAGATCCTTCAGAATTCATTGCAGGTCCTTTCGATACAGTTGACTTGCATTAATCTGCGTTTGCATTACATAGTTACATAGTTAGCCTGGCCGAAAAAAGACAAAGTCTATCCAGTTCAACCATAAAAAAAAAAGAAATGATAAATAAAAATAAAATATATCGTACAATCCAATAAACCCCATATTATACCCACTCTCTCCTGTAGGCTTGGAGAGAAAAGCAGTTCTAAAGCAAACAAAAGCCCAGCGACAATGGCCCTTATACTTGCTATGCTCTAGGTCAGGGGTCTCCAAACCATGGCCCTCCAGTTGTTCAGGAACTACAATTCCCATCATGCCTAGTCATGTCAGAGTTTTACAATGCCTCATGGGACGTGTAGTTCTGCAACAGCTGGAGGGCCGTAGTTTGGAGATCCCTGCACTAGGTGATATGTCAGTTTCATTCAGTAACTTATATTTTTAAACCATTCAGGTTTAACAAACTAGAAACCGTAAGCTCCACAAAGCAACATAACTGGTTGAAATAAATCTAGCAATAACTGTAAAACTGTCACAGAAGAGGGGCTATTAGTAAGGCCTTTCAAGTTTCTGAGACAAGAAAGTGATATTTAGAAAAGAGAAATTGGATGAAGGAACAGGTCAGAGCAGATGACAGGTTCAACAGTTGACAGTTTATGTAGATCCCATTTTATGCAGAGTGGATACAGACAGAGCTCGCTGTGCTCTTTGGGCGTCCGGGAGTAAACGGACTCCGCTGTCCGTTTACACTTGGCTGCCTCCAATCAGGTATGCCCAAACGGAAGAGGACTCGGTCCTCCACCATTTTTTTTTTTTTTTTTTAGCGGACCTTATTGGACCTAGAGGTAGGTGGCTGTAAATAGACACAGGTCCATTTTACACCAGCCTGTCCATAGGAATGTATAGACCTTCTGATCAGGTCTGCCTGAAAAACTGGCAGGTGGACCTGATCGGATCACCCGTGTGAAAGCTCCCTAAGGGTTAGTTGAAGGACCATAGTTGGCGAATCCTTTAGTCAAGATGAGCCCCTTTTAGCAAAAATGATGTAGGCAAAGGACACACCAATGCTACATTTACAAAAAAATATTAAACCTACAAGTGCTTTTATTTTATGACCCTTTTTTTTTTTTCATTCTGGCTTCTCAAAATACTATTAGAATATATGATATTGAGGTTGGATGAAATATTTAGTATAGGAATACACTTTTGATTTGTTAAGTTGAGCCTTTAAAAAAAAAAAAAAAAGGTCTGGGCTTCAAACATAAAAGATATAACTAAGGAAGAAAGAGGGACAAAGACAATTAGTCCTGAATTAAGGCATAGTGCTTCCAAATGGACAGTTGTTAGTTTTGTGAGTGGACATCTGTGATCAATTCATGTTTATAAAATCAGATGAACGCATTGGTCATGTCACGCATCACTGATGAACTCATGGGTCTTTTGTCTGATGCCAAGTTCTCTGCACCTGTGTTCCCAGATTATTCCACCTGCTTCCATCATTATATGACAAGCCTGCTCTGACTTAATTTTCTTAAAACATTTAAATGATCTGAACTGTAACAGGAGGGTTCCTGCAGCACTGGGAAGATATAGACACATGGCTGTTTTAGTTGAGAACCAAACTCATTAGTAGTGAAATTTTGCTTCTAAAATTCCTGAGCGATATAAGAGGGATTCAGTTTGACTGCTCCTCCCAATAACTTAACCATGTAATTTTATATTGAAGGGTTATTTATTCTCATTTTTTGTTTTTTTTTCTCCCTTTTTTCAAAGCTCAATAATTGTTATCTTCTCTTTTCAGAATGCCCAGTTTTCAGCTTTAATTTTCGACAAGCTCCAAGTGCCTGACTATCTGCAGAAAAGCAGGAATGAAGGGGAGAGCCGGTGTGACGTCTGCGCCACTCACCTGAATCAGCTCAAGCAGGAAGCCGTGCAGATGATCCAAACCATCAATCGGGCTGGATGCCTGCCAGATCTTCTGGATCGGCCCCAAAGTTCAGTGCCCGTGGCCACTGTCCTTCCCAGGCTCTCACCCCAGAATGTGGTGACCGTGTCCTCGCAGAAGGAATTCCTGATGATTGGAGGGCAGGTGGGTAGACACTCTGGAAAATCCACGAATATTTTATCGGGAACAGAGAGAAAGAAAGGACTTGGATGGCCCCAAGGGCAGGGGAATTTCCCGAGTTCCAGTGTGCAAGTGACGGTAGGCCCCAGTGGCCTTGGTGGGGCTTTGAGTTCAGTGACCATACAGGCTCAGCAATACCTAGAGGGAATGTGGAGCATATCACGGGTCAATAGTTTCCTTCCATCTTCATGCCATGTAAGTATCCCCAATTTACCTGTTTGTGGTTTTGTCTGTAATATAATCTTGAAGTTTCAACATAAAAAATTTGCAGAAAATGTTTGATTGTGAGGCAATTTTATTAAAAGCTAAGCCTCATATAGGCTCAGGCTGTTCTATAAGGCCGACCGATAACTGGATATTGTATTATCAGGATACGTTTTTATTCATTAATAAAAACTAAGTTCTAGTATCTCATCAAACCCCTGTATTTTTTTCCCCTATACAGTCCATAGGATTGCAGCTTTTGTTTAAAATGAGGATTTACCAGATCTGTAACTTGTTTGATCGTGGCTAAATCTGTTTTGGGTCATCTGCAGCCTTCATTGGGTTGGCCTACATGGTCTGCATGTGTCATGTCACTCTAAACCTAGTCAAAGACAGGTGGCTCTCCAGTGGATTTTTGTGGGAGATGAGAAGTATGACAATTGACACTGTCTTGATGCTTTCCCTTAACTTTTTTTTTTTTTTTATTTGAATAAATATAGCACTACAGGGATTTTCCCCCATTTGCAATGTGCAAAAAAAAGAATGGTTCCTAAAGAGAAATGTATGGGCTGCTATTGCTGATCTCAGCAAGTTTCCTGCTTCTCATCCTAAATCTCTGACTTCTATACTGACGCGGAACATATCTGCAGATCCTGAGTTCTGACTGCTTGCTGCATGCTTTTTTCAGGTTAGTGAATATAAGTACTGAAGCATGACAGTCAGGCAGCTAGCATTTTTCAAGGTGGTTAACATTGAAGGGCCAGCAATTTCTCTAAAGGAAAGGTTTCCTTTAATCGTTGATAGAGATTTTTAAGCAGAGTTGCATCACACCTGAGGCCTTCTCATCATTGTTCATTCTTTCCAACCCCAATTTATTACTTATAATAGGGAAAGCACGATAGGCAATTTTTCTTGTGATCAGTCCTAACGAATGCACCAAATTAGATGTCATTGCGTTGTATGGATCTGAATCTGCTGTTTATCGCAGGTATTCATATAAATTACACGTGAGATACACAATTCATGTGCTACTGACCATCCACTTCCCACCCCAAAAAAGAAGAGCCTTGTAGGACAAAATTTATAAAAAGCAGAAAAAGTTGAAACTATAAATCTTTAAAAAGTAAGAAATCTGTATCATAATGAAAGCTTTCCTTGTGTTTTTATTATTCCTATCATGCAGTTACTTAGGTATTCTTCACACAGCTATAAATCTTTAAATTATGTTGGAACAAGGGATACCAGAGGTTTAATATCTTAATTGGATGAGCTGAGGAATGTTGTGCCATTCTGTGAAGGCGAAGGCACGGAATTAAATTTAATAAGATCATATCCTTGACACTTATTTCCTTCCTGGGACTAGTTTACAAGGCAAGGAGTGATGAAGTAACCCATAGCAACCAAAGTTTCTTTCAATCATCTTACTGCAGAAAACTGGGATATATTTTTCGAAAGTTGCAATACTGACCTTTGGTTATATTTTACTGAAACTATTCAGAAGCAAGAGAAGTTGTGCTTGTGACATTCACTTACAGTGCCTGTATTCTCAAGAAAGTTTCTCTTAAATAGATCTAGAGTTCAGGATTAAGTGTCTGGTATTAACAATAAATATAAATGTTTGCCGGTTTGAAATGGGCCATATCTGTACCCTGTGATTGCTCTAATATTTGGGGTCTAATGCCGCGTACACGCGGTCGGAATTCTTGTCGGAAAAGGCTCTGATGGTTTTCCCGACAGCATTCCGACGGAATTTCGCTCAAACTGTCTTGCCTACACACGGTCACACCAAATTCCAACGGTCAATAACACCACGGCATAAAACACGTTCGACTGCACCATAAAAGGGAAGTTTAATGCTTCTGAGCATGCGTCAAATTGTTTCCGAGCATGCGACGGAATTTTGCGTGTCGAAATTGCATACACACGATCCGAAAATCCGATAGAAAGGTTTTCCGTCGGAAAAATTAAGAACAGGTTCTCAATCCAAAGTCCGTTGGAAATTCCGACAGAAAAAGACAGATGGGCATACACACGGTCGGAAAATCCGATGAAGAGCTCCCATCGGACTGTTTCCATCGGAAATTCAGACAGTGTTTACGCGGCATAATGGGTCACTGTGGTCTTTGCATAAACTAACCCTGAAACTAACCCTGACACCTGAAATTAAGTTAATCCTGTGTAAGCTCTGGGATGCAATTTGACAGTGCTGGGGACTGACCTGCCAAGCCTCAGCACTGCCACATGTGGGAAGGGGCAGAAAGCCACATGCTCCCCATACCCAGAAGTACCAGGTGTTGCTTGCTCCTAAGAGTGGGGGGGGGGGGGGGTTGCAGTGCAGCTGGTGAGGTCTTCATTATAGCTGATCAATTGTCCTGCTTGGGCAAAGCACAGGTTTGCTTCAACTGTAACTTAAACTGTAACCGAACCCTTATTGGGCTTCAGAAGTATTATCGCCCAAATATAGCACTTTTTTTAGCAAAAAACCTGTTGGAAAAACGTGTCTAATGCGGTCTAAACAAAAGCTATTTAATAAGACTCTGTCACCTTGCTCATACAAGCAAAGTGACTGTGTCTCGCAAAGGCCCTCTGACCCCCTTATATTCATTGTCCCTTCACTCTATCACCACTCCTTCCTCCGTTGCAGCTGGCACTGAAATCTGCTGTGTCAGCAATATGGGGAAGTGATGATGTCACTTCCTCAGTCACGTGACAGTGCTCAGAACCGACGATTGAATGCTAGGCCTGAGAAGTAACATTTGCCCACCTGTATGCTGGAAATACTGGACTGTGTCACCGGATGAGGGGAGGAGCACAAGCAAATTAAGTTTATGGGGGTCAAGGCCCTTTGCAGAAACTGTCAAAAAATAGAATATGGATTAGGATATTCAAAATTGGTAAATTTCCAAAAGCAGACACTCAAAATAACTTGTTGTCCCTGCTTCATATTGATTGAATGGCATACAGTTCTGTCACTACACAAAGAATCCTGATCTTTAAAGCCTTCTAAAATATATGATTATTGGAGCCATTAGACTGGGCCTATACTTCATTGCCAATTGAGATTTAAATTGAGCTTGGTGGTGGTCGTCTTAATAGTGGTCAATGGCACAACTATAGGGTTTGTGGCTGTCAGGGTGTTTAGCTCCTTGCTATGGCATCTGTCCGTCTATCTGTTTTTGTCACCAGTAACTGCTATGTCTGTATATAGAAAGGGGCTATATTGAAGGGATTTGACAGAGAACCCTAGTGAGCAAAGGCAGTCTGTTTATTGAAAAGAATTTACTGCACAAGTGAAGGAATCTACTAACTCTTGAATAAGGCTGTATATATTTCCTGCTTTTCCCATTTATGTAGATTATTGATTGCATTTCACTGTGGCTGGTGTAATGGATTTATAATTAGAGGGTGGTCACCATAAACAATAGTAAGATTATTAGCCATGTAAATAAAAACCTAAGGATTTAGGATGAGGTAATTCAGCCGGGTTATTGAGAATCAATGTGTGAAGTCAGCCGGCATTATAACTGCCTTTGGCAGATTCCTATTTACATTCCTGAATGGAATGGAAAAGCATTATTGATTACATAGACATAGATTATCCTAAATTCTATGTGAGGAGCTTTGGCAGCAGTCTTAAGGGTTTTGATGGTTTTCGTAAAGTATTGATTTGTCACAGTAGTTTGGCTTAGGCATATAGATCATATTGTCCAATTCAATTTAATATTAAAAAAATATTACCATATGCTACAACTGAAAAAACATTTTATCTGTAATATTTTCATGTCAAAGGATAAGCCTAGACCAGGGTTCTCTAAAGGGCTTGTTTTCTGTCCTTCAGGCTTTAGGGTGGGGGGACTGTGGCCAGTGTTAGTAGAAAATGTCCCAGCATCAGTGGGAGTAAACACTGCCCCATCAATGGTTTTAACTGAAGCAATAGTGCTTCATTGTCGATTTTAGCAGGAGGAATAGTGCCCTATGGTTGGTATTAATGGGAGGAATGGTGCCCCATCGTAGGTGTCAGTGGAAGAAATAGTGCCCCATCATTGGTCCTAGCAGGAGGAATAGTGCCCCATCGTTGGTCCTAGCAGGAGGAATAGTGCCCCATTGATAGTGTCAGTGGGAGGAATAAGGACCCATTAATGGTGTCAGTGGGAGGAATGGTGCCTCGCCATTGGTGTCAGTTAGAAGAATAGTGTCCCAAGGGCCTGACAGAGCAAATGGTTGCATTTGCCCCAAGGCCACAGTTTGGAGACCACTGGCCTAGACTAAGCTGAGTTTAATTGGTTTTGGATGGATGTTGGTGTTTTGTTCCACCTGTCTACTTTAATAAGCAGAGGATTGTATAGGATAGAGCTGATCATTGAGATAAAAACATTGTCACCTACCTTGGCTTGACTTATCTATATCTGTTCTATATAAAAAAGTAGTGTTACCTTGTTCTCTTATACAGGTTTGTGTAGAGAATACTGTACAGGTGACACTACTGTTTCCAAACAGGAGGAACTTTAAATGGGGGGGGGGGGCACACCCATGTTTTTGATAAACTGCCTGTGACCGAATCCAGAAGTGTCTGCCCAAATGAAGTGATCTGCTTTGTGTGAAGTTACCATTTAGATATCATTAGCTGAGAATTGTTTTACGCAGAATATTGGCAAAACACAACATGGTGGAACTTGTTGGGATTTGTAATCCTCTCCAGTTGAAAAATGTACTTTGCCCACAACCTGTATATATGTTATTAAATGCAAGTTAAAGGGGATTTTTTGCTTGAGGTCATTTTAACCTCAATATATTGGTTTTCAGTGCAGCTTTAGGACAGAGCTCCAGCACAGAGAATGATGTTCAACCTTAGCACCCACATTATAAATATTCTTGTAACTACTAACGCAAACTCTTTCTGCAACTTGAACCCACCCTGTTACCCTAACCTTTACACTATTCCTTGCATTAACCCTTTCTAATGTAAACGGAATTATCTGTTTGCATACTCGTGTCTTCTGTGCTGGGATTCTTCCCAGCAAAGACCAGCCCTTCCTGTGTCAAATGATACAGGCACACAAGTCCCAACACTGGATTCTACGAGTTTGTTTAATGACTTGTCTTGCATCAGCTCATATCTGAATGCAATGCTTCTTATTTCACCAATTTTTTTAAATATTTGTCAGGGGAATTTTTATACCCCAGGTATATTAATTCTTGTTGATCTAGTAGTACATGTAATCATCCATTTACATAATCTGTCCAATCACTTTTCAATGCAGGCCAAACAGAGCATAGTCAAGTGTGCAGGTAAAATTGGCTTCTCCTATGTTGAAGGCTGTAGTGATCAGAAAAAGTTATTACTGCCCAAATTCCCTGAGAAGCGGCAGCCAGTTGTCTCTGCAGGTAAACAACTATAATCTAACTGAAAGTAGCCAGATCTGGCAACTGCTATCTTATACCTATGGGGACTGTAAGTTAAGGAGTCAGAACAATGACTCCCCCTATCCCCTTCTTTTCTCCAAGGTTTTACTGAGACAAGGAAGCCTAAAAACAGGCAGCCTCTGCCATGCTCTCTTTGTAATAATCCATAGTGCTCTGGGAATTCTTTGTCATTTGCGTCCCCTCTGTTCATGATTTTATTGTAAAACAAATATATTAAGTAAATGGAAAAACAAATAGAAAAACCCCTAAAAAACTTGAAAAGAGTAATACATTTAACCTCAATAATATAGTTTCCTTTTAAAGGCATCACAATGTGGAAAAATCTTTCAGCTATACAGTAAGTCTGCCTTCTAAAGTATCAGTAGAGTCTTTTAACTCACTCTAACAAGGGCACAGGGCTATATTTTGCTAAACCTTTCTGTGAAAATGCTCTTTACTTTGGCTTGAGGTTTAGCACTTCATATATCACACTTGTTTTAACCAGAAGTTATAATAGCAAAACCTTAATTCCTTTTGACAAACCTAAGCCCAGGCCATTGTATGCTACAGACAAAGTTTCACACCTCTAGCTGTGCTGGATTTTCCTTTAAATCCCCTCTAGGCACAAACCTTTGGTCGACCTTTAAAGGTGTCTGGGGTATCCATCAAGCGCGTGACCTTGGATTTTAGTGATTTGAGCTGATGTCAAATCTGGAAACTGGACCAGATCTAAACTGAACATTTCTACCATGCCAGTTCCTCTAATTGCTAGCTGCCCTTAGGCACCTGGTTGTCTTTTTTGTTTTCTTGGTTAATCTATGTCTAATCCTTGGCCTATGTCAGATTTAATACATACCTGAATTCTAAAGTAATTCAATTTTTGTTTTTTTAACCCTTTTTTTTTCTTCTTGAATGCCCTAAATGTCACTATGATCCAATGTGTTTCCAGGTACTGCTCAACTGTCCAGTGCCATTTCTTTCGGGGTCACATTCAGGGCTTCAGCCACCCCCTCCCGACACCCCTAGCCATTTGTGTGATACTACTTGGGCCATTGCTGAAGCCATATTCCAGAGACTGATTTACAGGGTTATCAGGAGTGAACTCTGTTTCCTGGACATAAAGTGGCTTAAAAAAAAGCTGCAGAAGATCAGCAATACTGAGGTGCAAAAAGATATCAAGGGAGTTAAAATAGTATCATGTTCTTCATCTTTGTTCCCAACAGTTTGCGTAGTGCTTTCCAAAATAAAGGGAGGCAGCACAGTTATAATACATTACAAGTCAGGAGGATTAGTGAAACCTTACAATCTAAAAGGGAAGGGCAAGTGAAACAAAAGGTAATAACCGTGTAGCAATGAGTTGTTTGAGAATTAAAATTCCAGTTGTTGGGTAAAGGCGGAACAGGCTTCCCTAAAGAGATGAGTTTTCAGAGATTGCCTTAAGGCATACATGGTAGAAGATAGCCAGAGAGATTAGAGTAGGGCATTTCAGAGGATGGGAGAGGCTCTGGAGACATCCTAGATGCAAGGATGGGAGGAGATGATGAGGGAGCTAGAGAGTAGGAGGTGTTGGGAAGAGGACAGTTTGGATTATATTATGACACCGAGTTAGTGATGTAGCTTGGGGGCAGAGTAGTTGGTGGCTTTGTATGTTGGTTTTGATTTTTTGTAAGTTGAAAAATTGGAAGACAGTAGAGGGATTGGCAGAGAGGGGTGGCAAACTCTGAGCAGTACATAAGGTGGTTGGGTCTGGCAATGGCATTCATGATGGTCTGAAAGGGACTTGTCTGTGTAAAGGTAGGCCAATAAGAAGGGGGTTGCACTAAGAATAATAATTCCACTTGTTGGGTAAAGGCAGGACAGACTTCTCTAAAGAGATGAGTTTTCATAGATCGCCTTAATGCGTACGAGGTAGGAGATAGCCAGAGAGATTAGGGGTAGGGCGTTCCAGAGGATGGGAGGCTCTAGAGACATCCTAGATGCAAACATGGGAGGAGATGATAAAGGGAGCTAGAGAGTAGGATGTGTTGGGAAGACCAAAGTGGACAGTTTGGATGATATTATGGCACCGAGTTGGTGATGTAGCTAGAGGCAGAGTTGTGGGTGGCTTTGTATGTTAGTTTTTTAATTTTTATAAGTTGGAAAATTGGAGGACCATGGAGGGATTGGCAGAGAGCGGTGGCGAACTTTGAGCGGTTCATAAGGTGGATGAGTCTGACAATGGCATTCATGATAGACTGATGGGGGGCTAGCCTGGGTTAAGGTAGGCCAATAAGAAGGGAGTTGCATTAGTTGAGTTGAGAGATAATCAGTCAGTGAATTTATTACCTTGGTGGTGGTTTTGATTAAGAAAGGGCCTTTTTTGGAAATGTTACCTAACTTAAATGTTTTTTAGTTTTTTATTATAACACAGTGCTTTAGCAACTTTGTCTTCCATTTAGAATTTAGATCTTCTTTAATGAATTGCCAAATCAAGATGACAGAGCATTGCACTTAATAGTCATTGTAGGAAACCCTGCCAACAAATCTAAAGTGATGTCTTAAACTAATCTCAGACTCAGCTGGAAACTGAACATCCCCAGCTATAGCAATGTCAACATAACACTGCAGTGATGTCACTCATTCTACTGGTCCGGCCAGGTACACTACTGGCCGTTTACTTGGTTGGCATGGGTTATATCTGTCCTAAACTTGGGGTGGGGCCTTCGATAATTAATGGACTCAATCAGCAGAACGATTTTTGATATTTTCTTTCTTCTCTTTGTGGCTCAGAAGGCAGAGATGTCTGAGGCCGCTCACAGGAACCTGAAGTAATTAACTCCCATCCATTAGTGAAGATTAAAAGCCTCAGTCTCTCTTTATTTTTTCCTTCAAAATCATTTTTCCTTTTTCCTTGAGAGTCAACCGCAGCCGCACATAATAGTACATAAATAATTTATGACCAGGCTTTAAAATTGCAATCTGGAGCGCAGGACGCAGCTATGCAAACTGTTATTTTAAGCAATTCAGTCAGATAACAGAAATCACTTTTATAGAGAAACGGAACTAAAAGAAGAAGAAAAAAAAAAGATAAAAATCAATTATCCGGATTGCCTGTTCATTGTACATTCCTTCAGATCACACATCGGCGTAGAGAAAAGCTTCCACCCTGTGTGTGTCCTGACCTTGTACTTGTCAGAGTCTGCGCTGAGATGGCAGCTGTCAGGTACAAAGTCTGGGAGTCCTAATTGTTATTAAAGGCACACAGCGCTAAAGATTTGAGCAACTGTGCAGCGGTCTAGCCCAACTCTTTTTGGTATGTGCACTGTGTGAATAAGGGCCCTATGACGCCTCATTATTTTTACATATTCTACCCGACCAGGACTTCTGGAAGGGAACGCGCACTGAAGCCTGAGGCAGTGATGTGTTTTGTGTTTGAGGGTGGCAGGCTGTTTTCCTTTCAATATCTTCATGTTTCTGTAGTATTCCAAGGCAGGCATTTTCAATTCGATGCTGCCAAACTCTAGGGACAGTCCTGGTTTTAGAAAACTTGCCTCGAAATTTTGTCCCTGCTTTTCCAACTTTTAGGCTCTCTTTAACAAAGCTCTTCCATTGCAGTGTGTTGCCACGTGCATGTCAACAAGCAGCATTTTATACAGTATCTTGCCTTAAAGGGCAACCTCACTTTAATGAAGTTGTCCTTCAAATACCCCCTCCCCCCCACCCCTAGCTCACAGCTGTCCCCCATTTGGAGAGACTGTAGCGTTTTGGAACAAAATCGCTCCCTCCTCATTTTCATCCCTGGCTGTCCCTGTTTTTAGTCTGATGCATAGATTGCTATTAAATAACATGCTATTAAACCACTGAAACATTATAACCATAAAGGTTATGGTAGAACTGATTAATGCAATCAAAAAGTCCTCACTCTAAGCCGGAGTTCACAGTATTGCGATATGGGAACCAACGCGATTCCAGTGCCGGTTCCCACATCGCAGGCAGTTCACATTGCCCTCTGCGAACTGCTGCGGGTGTCAATACAAAGTTAATGACACCCCCAGATCGGTTCACAGATCGCAGTGCAAACTGTGAATTAGGACAGAAATCGCATTGCCTGTGTGTATGTGAACACCCTGGGGTTCAGATTCCAGTGCGGGGAAAAAAAAAGTTCCCAAATTTTTTTTGTGCGAATTCAATGCAAGTTCAGCCATACAACAGTATGACTGAATTTGCATTGCACAGACATCGCATGTGATCAGCACAGCAATGCGGTGTGAATCACATGTGATATCTGTGTTTGCATATGTGTGAACCCAAGCTAAAAAGGACAGAAAACCTTCTTAAAACGGAAGGTATTCACGTCTCATTCCATCAAAAATCCTAAAAATTAGAAGATTATTCCTAATTTCAGGGCGGTGGGCGGAGTCTTACAAATTCTTACTTTACACCCTGTTAGCCAGATGTACATTGAGAAAAACTGATGTGTAATACAAGTATAGCTTAATATTATAGAACTTTTAAAGTGGCAGTAAACCTATTTTTTTTTTTTACTTGTACCTACATGGAAGCCTATAATAAGGCTTATCTGTAGTTACTGTGAATGTCTCCTAAACTTACACTGTTTAGGAAATATTCAGAGTGCATACAGCCGGTGACATCACTGGTGCATGCCCTCTGAAGTTCCGGCATACCATAAGCTGGTGTCATAAACGAGGGCTCCCAGGCACATGTTGGGGCTCAGGACCTGCTTCCTTATTGGCTCGGAGGAGAAGCAGGAAGATATTAGTGAATATTAATTTGCTAATGTCACACAACTAGGTGGGCTCAGGGCGCAGTTCTCTGCGCCCCAAACTCACGCCTTTTTTAAGCCAATTAGAGCCTCGGGCTCTAATCACGTGCGTCAAAAAAAAAAAAAAAAAACATTGAAATTCATGCGTCCGGTGCCCTGCATGTAAATTAGGGGCCAGGTGCATGAGCATGCCGCCACTGCTTGGATTTCTACTTCTGAGCTCTTTACTGTGCGGCCCTGTCTGGCACGGGATAGCTTTTGCTTTCAAAACATCCTGGCTGAATCATTTGCCTATTGCATATCCACACCATTACCCCAGTCATTCCTAATGCCGCGTACACACGATCGGAAATGCCGCCAGTCCTTTGCTAGCGGAATTCCAGCCAGCAAAAGATTGAGAGCATGTTCTCTATTTTCCGGCCAGGAAAAGTTCCTATCCGAAAATGCGATCGTCTGTATGCAATTCGGACGCGCAAAAAATCACGCATGCTTGGAAACAATTCGACGCATGCTCGGAAGCATTGAACTTAATTTTCTCTGCTTGTCGTAGTGTTGTACGTCACCGCTTTCTTGACGTTCAAAAGTTCAGAGAACTTTTGTGTGACCGTGTGTATGCAAGACAAGCTTGAGCGGAATTCCGTCCGAAAAAACATCCAAGATTTTTCGGATGGAAATTCCGCTCATGTGTATGTGGCATAAGGATTTTCAACTGGGTGATTGGGGCCACAAGAAGTACAGGCTATCCAGAAGAGTGAATGCCTTCACATTAGGCAGGGGACCTGGCTGCAATGTGCTAGATGCAAAGACTGTGCAGAGCTGGGCAGGGTATTTAAAGGACATTGTCACAAAAAACGATAGAAAACCAGATGTGTAACTTTTTGTTACCAAATAGCACCACTATGCACAGCACATGTGTTATGGTACTGTACTTGCTCATTGTGGTGCCATTCTAAACGCATGGCAGTAGCAACCCACTGGAATGGAGTGCTATGCTTGCAGTAACATGGTAAAATGAGCAGGCTAAGGGATTTGTGAGTGGGACACCATTTTGGCAATTTAATGACAGATAAAAGGCGATGTATATGCATATACTGTATATACATTTTACTTTACTCTGAAGTGATGAATAATGATTGGCTGTAGAAAGAATTTGTGGAAACCACTCAGAAGAAAAGGCATCAACATTTGCCTGTGTTCAGCTGCCAACAATCTTGCGGCGCTTATCAAGTGATGTGCGTTACATCTCTGCTCCCCAGCTGCAGCCCTGTACTGTTTCGCAATCGGCTGCTCTGGTTGTGTCTCAGACCACCACAACGCATGAGGAATGCATTTGATTGAAAGGAAATGCTTGGTTTATTGTGTGTAATATGTATGCCATATGTTTTTTTGTTGGCATTCATATAGCCAGATATAGATGTTCATCTGTATTTCATTGATAAACTGGATATCATCCATCTGGGAGTCAGTTTCCTTAGCGTAACTGATGATTTCCTTAAGGAGAATCTCCACCTTTTCACCCCATAAAATGATCGAAGCTTTCCACATGCACATGACATCTAGGTGCATACCGTTATTGTGAAGGAAACCTGTCATTAGGCAACAATTATATTACTGCTGTTGATTTTCTTCTGTAAAACATAGTTCTTCCTGTCCATTAATTAGGGGCTTTAAGTCACTGACCCTGAACAAGCATGCACCAAGTGATGTCAGAACAGCTACCACTTGCTGTCACTGGTAGATAGGTAATCCCTTAAAATGACTGTTGTTGAAATAAATGTTTAACAAAAAAGTTCCACTTGTCTATTCACAACACAGTTCTTCTGCTGTGTGGAGGGGGGTCTGTTTTTTTTAGCCAATCAGCTCTCACACACTGTAACTGCAGCCTCTCCACCCTCTCCTCTGCGCTCCTGACAGAGGAAGAAGGATTTTAACACTGTTCTGCCCTTTTGAAGGGGTGTAGCAAAGAGAAGACTGCAGATAAACAAGTAAAATGTATGTAGGAGAATTTTTTTCTCCTCTGTGTATCATCGGACGCTGTTCACTTTACTGGGTATATGTGAGGGTTTACAACCAGTGATTTAGGTGGAGAGTACACAGAAAGGATGTTACTGAAAAAAGAAATGCAATGAAAGGCAAATCTGGTCTAAATCAAAAGTTTCTATAGTTTCTAAAGATAGAGTTGTTTAGATCTCAAAATGTAATTGTTAAATCATGAGCACCAGTGGAGGGCCACGCTGTGTTTTATTATTCGAGAAGAATTCCAGGTATACATTATATGCCATACCTAGTCAATACTCCTGGAAGCTGGAAATTACTGAAGTAGGTATCCCTACTCCAGTGCTCTCCACTTGCTTTCGGGTCCTGTGCCAAATGGCTGCCCTACTACATTCTGAACAGAGTAGAACAGCCATTCATGCAGCTCCAGACTCAGGTACACCTATTTTAAGGTCTTTTGTTCTACAACATCAAGTTATTGGCCTTTTCACTGAAGTACGTATCACTACTCCCTACACCTATTTTAAGGTCTTTGGTTCTGCAACGTCAACTGATTGGTCTTTTCACTGAAGTAGGTATTCCTACTCCAGTGCTCTCCACTTGCTTTCGGGTCCTGTGCCAAATGGCTGCCCTGCTACATTCTGAACAGTGTAGAATAGCCATCCATGCAGCTCCAGACTCAGGTACACCTATTTTAAGGTCTTTGGTTCTGCAACGTCAACTGATTGGCCTTTTCACTGATGTAGGTATCCCTACTCCCTACACCTATTTTAAGGTCTTTGGTTCTGCAATGTCAACTGATTGGCCTTTTCACTGAAGTACATACCCCTACTCCCTACACCTATTTTAAGGTTTTTGGTTCTGCAACATCAACTGATTGGCCTTTTCACTGAAGTAAGTATTCCTACTCCAGTGCTCTCCACTTGCTTTCAGGTCCTATGCCAAATGGCTGCCCTGCTACATTCTGAACAGTGTAGAACAGCCATTCATCCAGCTCCAGACTCAGGTACACCTATTTTAAGGTCTTTGGTTCTGCAATGTCAACTGATTGGCCTTTTCACTGAAGTAGGTATTCTTACTCCAGTGCTCTCCACTTGCTTTCGGGTCCTGTGCCAAATGGCTGCCCTGCTACATTCTGAACAGTGTAGAACAGCCATTCATGCAGCTCCAGACTGAGGTACACCTATTTTAAGGTCTTTGGTTCTGCAACGTCAACCGATTGGCCTTTTCCTTGAACCTGTATGCTGCATTCTTTATGGAGTAAACTAATGTTTTTATCATCCAAGGAATGTTTATTCATGATTCTTTTATGGCACAATGCTTTTCCCCACCTTCTGTTCTTTTTCATGTCTCATTGGTCTATGAATTCCGGGCAGCAGCGGCCATAGCTTGGGCATTATTTCTCTACCTGGACAGTTGTCCATGCACTTGAGGAATTTGTGTTATTCTAGGTTGGCCATTCAGCATGGACGCCATTTCGAGAATGTTTTAGCATTTTTTGAATAAATGGAAAGTGTTCTCTGATTGGACAAGGTGAAGAGTGTGACATCACCACCTGCCTCTCCACCTCGTTCAATCAGAGAAAATTTTCCTTTCATCCAGTTAATGCAAAACATTCTCAAATTGGCGCCTGGCCAACCTCCTGTTTTTGGAATGCAGCGGGGCAGCTGCTTAGCACAGGACCTGGAAGCAAGAGGTAGTGCTGTCCACTTCAGTGATTTCCAGCTTTCAGGGGCATCAGCCAGGTATGATGTATACATAGTTACATTGGTCCAAGTAATCCATCCAATATCCATACCTGGAATTCTTCTTTAACAATGATAGGCTGGGGAGAGTTAGCAACACTCATTTCCAATTTTTTTTTTTTTCACATATACTCCCAACACTTCATAAAAGTGTTTAGTAGTATAACAGATTATAGTTTCACCCCATCATCTACAAAACTGTCTAGCATGGCTTATTTCATCTTGTTCCAGCTTGCCATACATACAGCCAAAGTTGTTCTCAGAACTAACATTGTGAGTTACAAAGAGAATGTTTCCTGATCCGTTTTCAATTGTCCAACCAAACAACTACCCAGAAATACTTCCTCGCTGCCAGCTGAAGACCCACTCTTCACAAAACCAGCCATCCATTACTAATGAAGTCATTTGAAAACATAATGGAACGTATAGATTTTCTTTAAGTGTATTATTCAAGTGTGTTTCTTAACTCTGCTGCTTCTCCATGCATCCATCTTTTCTGCTTCCACAATTCACAGCAGCACGCCTTGCGCTCGTTAATTTGTCACTATCAGCTCTTGTGCTGGTGTGGAGCAGTATGTGTGTGTGTGTGTTTATTTGTATGAAGGGAGTGAAGGAGTGTAGTGTAATGTGAGGGGATGGGCTCTATACAAAGCGAGGGGACAAATGTCTGTGTGCGACGTTCATTAGGATGTGTTGTTAGGATCCTGTGTCAAGGCAATTTTTCATATTGGATAATGGGGAGAGCGTATGTGCACTTAGAGCGCTCCTGAAAGGGGATCTATCAAAGTAGCTATTTTTTCATTTATAACTTCAGCCCTTTAGCCAATGATTGGTGAACTTTTCCTTGTTTATGACTTCGCCAACGTACCCGCCATTGAGATTTATTTGCATGTCTTATTGGTAAATAGTTAACAACCTATGCAGCATTGATTGTGTTTTAGCCAGTATGCCCCTGTATGGTGAAATGTTTTTTCATTTCAACTTCAGCCTTTTAGCCAATGATTGGTGAACTTTTCTATTTTAGTAGTGTTTTCACCATCAACATTTGTTTGGATGTGGTATTTACTGTTTTTTTTTTAGCTACCATCCCCCTGCATGGAGCACTCTTATGCCCCGTACACACGATCGGATTTGGATGTGAGCTTGTTGGCGGAAAGTCCGACCGTGTGTATGCTCCAACGAACATTTGCTGTCGTACTTTCCGCCAACAAATTTTGGCTAGCAGGTTCTCAAATTTTCCGCCAACAAATGTTTGTTGTCGGACTTTCTGATCGTGTGTACAAAAGTTCACGCATGCTCTGAATCAAGTACGAGCCGGAGATATAACTAGCGTTCATAATGGAGACATCACGTACGTCTTGTACGTCACTACGTTCGTAATTGTTGGCCAACATTTTTGTGACCGTGTGTATGCAAGACAAGTTGGAGCCAACATCCTTCTAAAAAAAATCCACGGTTTTGTTGTCAGAAAGTCCAATCGTGTGTACGGGGCATAATTGTCCATTAAAGACCTCTCATTGGTCCGGGGGAGATAAGTTAAAAGGGCCATAAGTCTTGGCAGTTTCTGAAGTTAGGGAAGTGGAGCCATTTAAGGGTCAGGGCACCAAAAATTTATATTTCAGTGTTTCATGGATGCTGGTGAGTCAAACCTTCGACATTTTCATATATATCTCAGGGACTCTGCTGGTGGGATCTGTGCTTGAGTTCCAGGGCCTGCACACCTGCTGTGACCATTAGGATGGATTCCTGCTCATTCTGTTGGGCTATGATTTTTTTTATTGTATGCAGAATGCAACAGGAAAAGCTGGAGCACACACAGATGGGGATGCTCAAAATTCTTGGATGGACAGAAATAGTCATGAATTATGACAAGGAGATATCACTTTTGGAATATCCAAGGCACACAAGCAGCTAGTGGATGTCTGAGAGCCTACTAGGCCCCAACTATAATATCATTTTTGGGTAGATTGACACTTTAATAACCAATTGAACCAAGAATAAGAGGGGGCCGAAGGAGATTTTCTGGCTTGCATTTTTATAGCAGGCATCTTGCTGTTTCGTCATTTAGACCTGTAAGACGGGTAGGCACTAAGGTCACATATGCGTACATATTCATGCACATCAACACGCAGTAAAACACATTCTCTATGCACTCTGGGGCACATGCTTGTTAATTTTTAATAGCACTCCTATGCGCATACATACTCAGGACAAACACACATGACCCTTTTATTAAAAGGCAAGTTCTTCCTTATGGTGCACTGAAAAGAAAGATCTTGCTTTTAGTCTGTGGATGCATGTTGAGGGCTATTAGTGAATGGGCCCATTCAACACAACACACATTGATGCACCAGCTCTCACAAGTGTGAACGGGTCCTAGAACAGGAAGGAAGATGCAATGGAAAGAAAAACTGAGCAATTGGGTACAAGCAAGAGAATGTGCCTTGTGTTGAATTTTCCTTCCTGCTCTCGGGTAGATGAGAAATAAAATCTGATCAAAGACTGAATGGTCCATACTTTTCTAGTCCTGCAATAGCAATCATCTTCTATGTTTTAGTAGGTTGACTTCTATGTTTCAGCAACCTGAAGGATACATTCTGACAGTTTTAACTGAACCAGATAAAGGCTTGTAGAAGCCACATAAAATCACTCCCGATCATTTCCCATTTTTTTCATGCTTGTCACAGCGTGTCACTGCACAGCGCCCATAATAGAAGGTGCCCAGGCTTCTGTGCTTGTCGTCTGCAGTTTACAGCCGTCTCTGTGATAGGGCACAACAAAGCATGGTTGTCCTCCCTCATTATGTATCCTTGCCCTTAAGGTGACTTTAGAAGCCTCTGATAGAAAATGCACACAGACAGATGGCTTCCACTTGTTTCATTTGTGTATTTTACTCTTATTTGTATTTTTTGCTGTTTGTTTTAGCCTGACTCTACATCCACGGACGGGGGAAGGGAGAGCAACAATGCCGAGTCTTCTTCAGGGCCTAATCACACTGAGCAGACCATAGCAGGACAGTCTCAGCAATGGATATCACCAACTGCAGGGGCTTCTGGGACATCAGCCGCGGCTTCCTTCTTCATAAGGTATATACATAAAACCGTATGCATCTAAATAATTTTATGTAATCTATAACTGGTCGCTAAAAAAAGTTATGTACTAGGAGACACTCTATTTTTGCCAAAATACAGATGATTTAGTAGTGAGCAAGCTGTCAGAGGAGGAGGCAGAGAGAACAGAGTGATGACTCAATGTGCTGCAGCATCTTCTTTATCCAATCAGCAGGCTAGGGGTGTGTTCTTGACCAAGTTGTGCTGTTGCTGCAATAAAGGTCAAGAATTTGACTCTCATGACTGGCTGGGTTTTCTAGATTGAAAGAATGGCTGAGCTGAACAAAATACCCTTTGGTATGTAGCCCCCCTTATCCTAAACAGGGGCTACTATGTCAGTTAGCTCAGACTGATTGTATAGTTTTTCACCTGGTTTTTCCCTAAGCGTAAGTTGGCTTGTGATTTCTCACTATCGCCACTAGATGTCACTGGTCATAGTATGAGATTTCACAAACAAAACTAAGTTATCAATATTTATATTTTCTTCAGCCAATCCAGTAGTATGTCTATGCCACTGGTGCATGCTGGAGGAGGATATAAATATTTGGGACACAGCACGTGCTTGTTCTCTATCCCTGGGGTGAGGACTAGGTATATGATGCAGTTAGGCCCAATAGCCTGTTTTGGGGCCTAATGTATGCAGAAGTGGCCCTGAAGCTGTCCTGCCTGGTCTGGAGGAAGCTGTGCCAACGAAGAGACGCAGGGGAGGCCCCTAGTTGGAGAAAGGCAGAAAGAAGGCTGGTCTTTCAAAAGGGCCTGGTGACTCTCTTGGAGGATGCACTGAAATTTGGGAATATGCCTACAGTGTTGTTAGGTTGGCTTAAAGGTTTTGACACTGTGAATCTGGACATTGATCTATAGAGTCTACAAGGACTCCCTAACCCTCTCCTCCGTTTTGCAATAAAACATAAAGGCAAAAGTGACTGGTGCCCAATATCCTTTCTTGGTCCTCCCATTTTAGCAAAGGACTCTGCTCTGGGGTGAAATATTAGCCCACTTCTGGTTCTGGGGGTGCTGTCCTTCCTTTGTGGTGTCAGCAGGGTGCTACAAGTAGGTAAGACCATTCCATCATATGTATTCTGCTGCATATTTAGCTTCTTGTCTGGTGGTCAGTTCTAATTGTATGTTGGCAGCCCACCCTGTAATTATTGCATTGCTTATTTTCATATACAGATATTAAGTAAATATAGGCATGTTTTTGACAGCAGCCTGTCAATGTTTGTTACATCATTTTACGCTGTTCCAGTGCCTGGGGTAGCATTTCCTGTCTGCAATGCTAATAGCACAGCCAACAGTAAGAGCATATGTTTGGTGTAAGAATGTTGGTGCTTGTGGGTATCTAAATCTTCCAGATCACAATGTTGCTACATGACAGCAGATGTTAGGACACAGGCTGCAGTAAAAGTGGCTAGATGCATGCAAAATCTTCTGACAACTGCCAGTCTCGAGCCTGCTCCATTAGTGCCTTTTACTAGTAATTTACTTGGGGGGCAGGTGGTCTAACCTCTAAGATCTAGGGCCATTACTGGAAATGACAATCACCTGGTATGTTTGGCTAAGATGGTAGTGATGTACTTGTATATCAGTCATTTACCATATAAACCTTTGGCTGTGAAACCATTGACGTCAATGTGGCCATGTTTTCTGTCTAGTATGTCTTTAGGAAGGTCACACTAGGCTCTAAAAAAAAGGTTGTTCATAAAAATGCCTAACATATTTGGTTAAAGTTATTTTCACTTTAAGCATCAGCCTGCTGTTTATTTTTCCTGATGGATTACCCAAACTTCATAGACCGTGTGTTTGGTATGCTGCAAGCTGCAGCCTATCCCGCACAATTGAGGCATACATCTTGGGCGTAGATAGATTAATATGACAGTATTACATTTACTCTCTAACTGGCTGTGGATTAAAGCATCTCATTATTGACTAATGAACAATAATGTTATACATAATCTGTGGGTCCCTCTCCTATCACGGTCTCCGGATGGTTCACCGCTAGGCATTTTTGGTCATTATATTGCCCATAAAATAGAGTCAGTAATTGAGGTTATTCATGGAACAGGCACCTTATCTGCTCCAGGCTTGGAGAAGCAGCTTGAAAATATTCCCTATACTGATGGTGTTGTGACTGAGCATATGATTAAGGTATTGAGCCAATACACCGCTAATGAAACACACAGATATATGCAGCAATATTAGGAAAAGCTCTAAGTGACTAATGCATTTTTGTTCAGAGCATCCGAGACTTCAATTAGTTCCAATAAATTGTTGCTACAGCCCTACATTACGGGGCTAATCTGGTTAAACAAACTTAGCTGGCGCTTGTGCTTTTTCTTTTTTTTTTGTGAGTGTCTGAAAACTTGTTTGTGTTTTTCCATGTCTAAGACATCAAATAAAAAAAGCAATAAAACAAAATTCTGAAATCTCTTTAGTGACTCTGAATTGCTATATTGAACATCTTTGTATAAACCCGTGCTCCAGACAGCACGCGTCGCCGGGGACGAGCTCTGGCGCGTTACACGCCCCCGTTGATACCCAATTTCCGTCCCTTAAATAAATTCAATCACAGTCCTCTTCTGTCTTCTCATAGCTTTTATTTTTATGAAAGGAATTATGGTTGCCCATTGTCTCTAGTCAATGAGTTTTTAGACTTTTGTCAGATGACCTTGGGGTGTTTCCATAGAAACTGATGTTAAAGAATTAGTTGTTATTTTTGAGTAGCATTATAAGCTAATATAAAAGTTAAACAATTGGAATGATGGAGGTTTCGCACTGAAATGGCAATCTTGTTGAACTTGTTTTCTTTATTGCTTAAAGGGATTTTATTGTGTTTTTTCTTTTAGGGTTTTTAAATTAGAAATTCCTCAGATTGACAATTTACAAAAATGCAGTGGTTATGTAGTCTTCTTTAATCCATGGAAATCAATTACTTTAGAAAAAGTACATTATAAGATGAGCATTGATCAAATTAAATTAAAAGAGGTTTAGGAGGTGAGGCAGTCAATTTAGAGAGTCAACGATATTATGGCAGCAAAAATGACTTGTTTTTAAACTTGCCAGAAACCCCACTTAAAGAGGAGTTCCCACTAAAAAAAATTAAATAAAAGTCAGCAGCTACAAATACTGCAGATGCTGACTTTTAATAATCGGTCACTTACCTGTTCCAGGGTCCAGTGATGCGGGAGATCGAAGCCCCACTCGTCTCCCCCTCTGTTCGGCGGCGCCAGCATTGTAACTGTGGGCACCCGGCTGTGGCTTCACAGCTGGGCACCCACTGCGCATGCGCGAGAGGCACTGCGTGCCGTGATTGGCCATGCAGTCATCTGGGACCTGTTACATGTCCCAGATGATTGACAAGAGGGAGGGGGCAGAGCTGAGCCCTTCCTGTGCCGAGGGGAAGTGATGTCACCAGCCCAGGCACTGAAGGAGGCAGACTATGAGGGACCTCCTAGCAACAGGCAAAATTTTCCAAATATTTTTTATTTTTATTTTTTTTAGGAAGATTCATAAAAATTTTTTTTAATGTGCAACACCACTTTAAGTCCAAAATATTAGTATGGGGGTAAGGCTATTCGTTAAACCAGCAACACCCATAACATGATATTCACAGAAAAGAAGATTGGATAACCAATGTTCTGTCTTTGGGTTTGATAGACCTCTTGGGTAATGCTTCTTAGGGGAGTACTTAAAGCGTTTGTTAACCCCCCAAAAAAACATATAGTGGTGCGAAGGTAAAGGCAGAGCTGTACATGGATGTAAACAATGCATGCTCCCCGTCCAAAAGTTTAGGGAAGTGATGTGAAGAGGGACCCAGCATTGGGAACCTGAAAAAGAGAATAGTACGTTTTGGGGCAAAATTCCCCAAAACTACCTTACAACATTTATGAGTGACCTGGAGACAAAGAGAACATTTTTTTGTTATGAGATTTAATACTACTTTGCTGTTATATATGCCTGACATTTAGTTTTACTGTGACAGCCACAAAAGAAAAAGGTCTTTGAGTAGGTAGAGTATATTCTCAATTTAAACTGCTATCTGAAGGTACCAGTCGAAGTTGGAAGACCGATTTCTTTGACAAAGTCTTCAAACTTCTCCAGGTCAACAGCTGTGGGACAGGTGGTTGTCCCCCTGATAAGCCAAAATCAGGGGTGCACTTCCCCCACCTCCCTTGGCCTAAACACGAGCTGTTGCCAAAAGCTAGCTGAACAAGAGTAAAGCAATCAATTACCCAATCCACGCTAAACAGCATAGATGAAGGAATCTCCCCTGCAAACTCTTGTATTCATTGTAATGTAATGGTGCAGTCGATGAGTAATTACATCTGATAGGACACCTTCGCTGTATGGCTGATCATTTTCCACCTGGCTCAGACAATTTTTAAATCGACTTTTGCTGAGTTAGGTGGTGCTTGCAAGGCCAGCTATGGCTCTAATTTCGGTTGATGCACCAGGAATCAAACAAAATTCTATGGCTAGCTTAATCCTCCACCTTTGGGTAATAATAACCTCCATAAGTAAAGGGGTTGTAAGCCTTCATGTTTTTTCACCTTAATGCATCCTATGCATTAAGGTGAAAAAACACCTGTCAGTGACCGACCCCCCAGCCCCCCCCCCCGTATTACTTACCTGAACCCTCAAACTTGACCCAGTGGGGATGCGCTGTCTTTCTGCCCAGGGTTCTCGGCTCTTGAATGGATATATTGATAGCAGCACAGTCATTGGCTCCCACTGCTGTCAATCAAATCCAATGATGCGAGCGCCAGGGGGTGGGCCGAGTCCTGCATTCGGCCTCTATGGATGCCGAATGCTGGACTCTGGAGCGCGTCCGCAAGGTAACCCCCTTCGGGAAGCGCTTCTGCAAAGGGGTTATCAGATGTGGGGAGGAGCCGCGAGAGCTGCCGGGGGACCCCAGAAGATGAGGTTCGGGCCACTCTGTGCAAAAAAAGCTGCACAGTGGAGGTAAGTATGATGTTTAATATTAAAAAAAAAAATAATAATTTACCTTTACATTCACTTTAACTTCTATGACTTACATCTACACTTTAGGTTGTTTGGTGTGGTTTAAACAGTTAAAGCATGGGACGATGAACGTTAGAGGCAGGAAGTGTTGTTTTATGGCAGTATATGATTATCTGCACAATTCCAGGCCAGCCTGTATGGCTGTAATTAAGGAGGAAGGACTTTATTGCTCTTGTAAAGCATTTACCATAATTAGACTGAAGTCCATATGACAAAGGAAGAGGTTATACAAATGAATAGCAACAGTTTGCTGTGATTTTTCAAGTCAGCGCACCTGGCGAAGAATAAGGACACAACCTTTCCAGTAAAATTCCTGCAACTTGACGGCCGTCTCGTGTAACCTCAAGGGCTCCAGATGTTCCCATCGAAAAAAAAAAATATATATACGTGAATCATTAGAGAGCAAATTGAATATAGAATGAAAAATGATGAATAATATACATTGTGCAAGGTCCACATGTTAAGTTTTGTTGCATTGAAACCAGATGTTGGAAGATATATGGTAGCCAATTAAAGAATTACTTTGTTGTCAGCTGTGTGGGGACCAGGTTGTTAGAAATAATGTTTTCGGCTCCTCAGTCCTGTAGCAAATTATAGGAAAATACTTCCTCATCACTTAATATTCTGGAACCATTTACTTTTAAAAAAAAAAACATGAGTGGCAGTGTCTATACCTTGCATAGGCCTAAAAATATAGGAAAGAAGAAGCCGCGCTAATAAAGTCCAATTAACAAATAGTTGATTGTAGAAATGAAAAACATCTCTCATATGGCAAGAAGTGTGGACTGGTAATCAACAATTCTTCTAATATTAACACCACAGTGAGTTTGGTCAATAAGTGTGCCGCCACCTTAATAAAAACTTGCTTACCAGATGGCAAGCAAAACCAGGCATGTGGCTATAGCCCAGCCCAGGCCTTTGCTTGCATAGAAGATCGTAAGGATAAGCTCTGGATGGATGATTGCACAGATATACGCAAACACAGATGACAACGCTCAATCCAGGACCATTGACTCAGCAACTCACTCAGCGGAAATAGGAACGAGGACGTGTAAGGATTTGCCTCTGGTATAATCTTCCCTCAGAGATCCTGCTCTTGTTTCCTGACCTGAGGGAAGATTATACCAGAGGCAAATCTTTACACGTCCTCGTTCCTATTTCCGCTGAGTGAGTTGCTGAGTCAATGGTCCTGGATTGAGCGTTGTCATCGGTGTTTGAGTATATCTGTGCAATCATCCAGCCAAAGCTTATCCTTACGATCTTCATTTTCTTGGCTCGATGTAGTGTTGTACGTCACTGACAGTCGAAAGTTTAGAGAACTTTTGTGTGACCGTGTGTATGCAAGAAAAGCTTGAGCGGAATTCCGTCGGAAAAACCATCCAAGATTTTTCGGACGGAAATTCTGCTCGTGTGTACGCGGCATTAGATATGGTGGCTTCATCAGTTTTCTACTTTTAGGATTTTTCCCTTTATTTTGCCTTGATGATCCTGCCAGTAACACATGTCTTGTCCTAAGATGTTACCTAGGACACCTCCCCTTATCCTTAACTTCATTACATAGGATTTTGTAGCTCACAGAAGATGGCTTGAAACGCTGATGACAATGAATGGATTTCAGTTCGATACACAGGAACAAGTATTGTTTTGTACTTGTAGAAAATGTTCTTAGCCTGAAAAAAAGAAAACAATTGAAATCACCACACCAAAGGACTTGAGATGAAGATGAACTCTAAAGCCTTGTACACACGATCAGATTATTGGACGAATTTTCATCAGTTTTTTGTTGCATGCTAGTCTCCTATCGACAGTGAAGCGGTTACTCACCATAAGAAAATTTTCGTACAACCGATTTCAACGTCAGAAGTGACGTAATGTGTTGAATTGTTTTGTATGTGTTCTTTTGTTTCTGAGCATGCGTAGTCTTGCTCTTACGATTTTTTTTCCGGACGAAAACCATACTAATTAAACGAAAATCAGATGTTGTGTTCACATAAGACAAACATTTTGGAGCCTGCACATCTAGTTTTTGTCATCCAAAAATTTGTAATCAACGGTCAAAAGCACCATACTAACGATCAGAAAATCGGCAGATCGTTCATCGGACGAATTTAACTTCCGACTTTCTGATCATGTGTAATATAGGTCACAAGGTGAGCACAATCCCTATGACTTTTATCTTACTACACACAACCTTTTATTGCGATTTTTATTACCAAAAATATGTAGACGAATATATATTGGCCAAAAGTGATGAAGAAATTTGATTTTTAAAAACCTTTTTGGGGATATTTATTATAGCAAAAAGTAAAAAATATATATTTTTTTAAATTGTCACTCTTATTTTTTTGTTTATAGCGCAAAAAATAAAAACAGCAGAGGTGATCAAATACCACCAAAAGAAAGCTCTATTTGTGGGGAAAAAAAAGGACGTCAGTTTTGTTTGGGTACAACGTCGTACGACCGCGCTACTGTAAGCTAATGCGACGCAGTGCCGTATTGCAAAAAATGACCTGGTCATTAATCAGGCAAATCTTCCGGGGTCTGTAAGTGGTTAAAACAGTGACACATTAATCATTCCAGATTAGATTATTACATTACAAACAGACAGATTTGTAATGATTACAGTCCCCCACTTGTGTCACCTTCTCCTTCATTACTGTCCCCCGCTTGTGTCACCTTCTCCATTACTGCCCCCCCCCCCTTGTGTCACCTTCATTACTGTCCCCGCTTGTTTCACCTTCTCCTTCATTACTGTCCCGCTTGTTTCACCTTCTCCTTCATTACTGCCCCCCTCCCCCACTTGTGTCACCTTATTCATTACTGCCCCCCTCCCCCACTTGTGTCACACATCTTCTCCTTCATTACTGTATACTACTATTCCATTCAATCCTCACCTTATCCCCTCTCTGGGGCTGGGCTCTGGTGAGTGGTCCACTATGGTCCCTCAGACAGTCCCACGGGCGGGGGGGGGGAGGGAGGAGAACTTGGGCAGCCGTGGATCTGAGCCAGCCCAGCCAGCAGTAGCTCACAGAGAGAAAAGATCGGGCCAGCTTCTGCAAGTCACTCTCTGTGCATGCGATGCCTCCAGGTGGTGGGAAGTGGAGGGCCCAGGGCACCAGAGATGGAGTGGAGTGGTGGAGACCCTGGCATGAAGAAGATCACACACACACACACACACACACACACACACCGCCCAGTCTCTCCCTACTGCCAAAACACTCCCTCTCATGCCGCTGCACGCCGGAGAAGGAGGTGGGTGGAGACAGCTGTGCAGTGCAGCACTAGGCGCAGGCCTCCCTTTACTCAGCCTCACTCTGAATGAGACTGTGACCAGTTCCGGCAATCTAGTTTAGAAGGGTGGACTGTGTCTCCGAGTCGGTAATTTTTTATCGGGGGGGAAATTTGCCCCATTGTCCCCCCCCGATCCACCCCTGAGATGTAGTATTTTTTGTTGTGGGGTGTATTCATTTTTGCATCAACTAATTTGAGTAAAACTAAAGATTTTATAATCTAAATTATATTATTAACCTTACTTTCATGTAATGAGCTTAACAAATGTTCTATAAAACTCAGTTTTGTCAGCATTTTGGAAATTATTGCTCTGTTCAATTAGATTTTGATTAAAATCTTACATTTCAAAAGGGATGTACTCATGTATGTTTGTTTAGGTGCATTACTATTTTATGTAACTGAACGGTTTTCAAATTAACCCCCCCCCCCCCCCCCCAAAAAAAAATCTATTGTATGCATTGAAAAGTCATGTTTGTGGTTTTAATTAAGTTGTCCAATATTTTGGCAGTTAATTTTTGATGCTGTCCAGACAAAAAACAAAACTGAGTTTGTTAAACCAAATGGAAACTAAGATGCCTCTAAGCCCCGATGTGCCGCAGGGAGTGTTGATGTGTAGGTTATTTTTCCCTTTTGTCTGTAATAGGCCTTCTGCTGCATAAGGTGAAAGTCAGGAAAGAGGCCAGATTGAAGGGAGGCTCACTCCAAATTCTCAGATTTATTGCTGGAGTAATTGCTAGGAAGCATAAACCATACAAACCATATGTGATTGAAAAGCACACTATCTTCACCCGCTAGACGGCTGCTGAAGGCCCGGATTGTGCCAAGCAGATGGCATTTGATCTGATAGAACAGAAGTGTTTATTTTTTGTCATGTTTCTTATGAAGGTTTTGTTGAACTCCTTTGCTGAGAGATGTGCTTGCATTTCATTATTTACTTACTCTGCAGCCATCATTACTGTTCAATAGAACATAACCATTGGATCCAGCTGCTAGTGGTGAACCCATAAACCCAAGAGACAAAGGTGTGCTGTGGGAGTGAATAATTTAAAGTCATGAAAATCAATGTAGATAGGATACACACCTAGGCCGTAAGCCATCATAAGCATTTTGCCGTTTAGGGCTACTAAAGGAGGACCTGTCAATTTAAGTGACAGTGCTAGCAAGTTAGAGGGCTGGACAGACCGAAGACTGGAACATGATAGTGGTCAGGTGTTGCTGTAATTTTGAACTTTTGAAATCATGTGCCTTGTTTAAAGGAGATCCAAAGGGGGAGATTTACTTAAACCGGTGCACACAGAATCTGGTGCAGCTTGGCATAGTAACCAATCAACTTCTAACTTCAACTTGTTCAATTAAGCTTTGACAATAAAACCTAGAAGTTGATTGGTTACTATTCACAGTGGCTCCAGGTTCTGTGTGCACCAGTTTTAGCAAATCTCCCCCAAAGTGTCAAGGTGTGTAGATGATAGCACTGGATCAAATTTAAAGGATGGTATCCTCAAAATTTGTCTCAATGGCCAGCAGCAAGGCAGCTCTTAAGCCAAAGTTAACACCAGAATCTAAGAAGACCTGGCCATGTGGAAAGTGTGTATTTGGTGTACCAACAGATGAATGAGTGGGGTATACCTTAGGGTTGCACTGGATTCTCATACTGGTGCACTCTGGGGATTTGACACATGGGTTGTAGTATAAACCCAGGGCCAACTTTTTACAAGTGATGAGAATTTCCCTGACAACTACATGTACCACCCCTTCAATAATACCCGGGCCCTGATCTTATTCTTTGATCAGGGGGTGTCAAATTATCAGTACAAGAATGCAATGCAACTCTAAGCTATTGCCCTCCACCCCCTGCAAAAAAGTCAGCAATAGATCAAAGTAAGGGCTGTTTTTGACCACCGACACACACTGGCTTGGTTTAAAAGGCACATCCAGGGTAAACCAAAACGCCCTTTTTATAATTTAGAAGGGTCGCTTGTTGTAGTTCCTGGGTGCTTTGCGGTTGAGTTCTGCTCTGTTTGCTTGCGTTGCCAAACACGGCATTGCATCACAGTGACAATGACTCTGATAGTACTGCGTAAAGCTCAATGGCTTGGTGTCTAGGGCTGTATAGTTTCAGTATTATTGGCTCTGGATTTTGTTCTCATCAGGGCATTGTATAGGTTGTGTATAATTCTACCACATATATGTGGGTTTCCCTCAGCTCTTCTTCCATAATCCATACCAAGACAGATATGTAAACTGATTCTCAACCACATGCACAATTTGTGGGATTAAAAAGAGTTTTAAGGCCCCTTTCACATGGGCATTCCATCTGTCCGTTTTACATTTGAGTCCATTCAGTTCCATATTTTTAAACGGAACATCCAATGTCCAGATTTGTTGAAAAAGGAATGGAACAGATATAAACGGATGTCGTTTGTCAATTTTTAGGCAAGAAACATTTTTTTTGTTTATACAGTTGTTCACCTCTAATTGGTTTCTGCAGAAACAAAATAAAACGGATGTAAACATGGATATAAACTAATATAAACTTAAGTGAAAACTGATGTAAACTGAACTTGGATGTGCAAACTGATGTTAACTTTTTTTCTTACTAAAAAACGTACCTGAATTAATGATGGGCCTAAAGCTAAACTCCAAACAAACCTGCTAACTACACACATGAAAAATACATCCCTGTGTTCTATGACTAAGTTCCGGATGCCCATTATTGTTGTTGCCAGATTTTATCTTTCATACTTTTTTGGGGGATTCATTCCCACACTTCCTGATTTCTCGCATAGGAAAATATGATATTATATATTCGATGCCTGCTGCCTCTTAGCATACCAACGTTGCTTATCCCAGTAGGTGGCAGGGTACTTTTCATGCATCTTGTCACCAGAGATGTGTCTATTCCTGGCTTTTGCAGCTGGCCTCCCGATGCCGTGCCACGACACATGCACCTCATCAGGGGGTGGCTGCAAGAACTCCAAAAGAGACAGGAGGCCCCCAGATGACATCAGAAGAAGATGGTGGTGGTGCTGGACAGGGTGTATTGCAGTGGAGCAGCGAATGACTGGGGTGTGTGAGTGTGTTTTTTTTTTTTTGTTTGAGAGGGAATAAAATGGAGGAGGGGAGTGAATTTCCTCTTTGGGTGTTTCAGTGCAGTTTTGAGGCCTTCAGAACCCTTTCAGAACATTTTGTTTTTCTCATTTACGACATTTATTTTTATCCCATTCATGTGCACAGGCCCTCACAGCAGTGGATGTATATTGTGATTCTTGGTACAGAAGCTGTTACATGGCTGAATGATCAAGTACATTGCAAATGCTGAGCCAGGCTGTACCTGTCAGCCGTCACAGATACGGAACACTGATTGATATGATGTACAGGCAACGTCTGGAAGATGCAAAGTAACTTTATTTTTTCCAGAACAATCCGTATGTCTTAATATAGCGCATCCCCTCAGCCGCCACATGTCACAGAGTTCAAATCCCTCTCTCTGGTTAATTATGCGGCCATGATAAAGATGTCAAGTGTGCAGGTTTTCCTTGCTATGACAAGGAGAACAAATCAAGGGTTTGAACAAAGTAAGCTTTTGCCTGGGAGACTTCCACGGTCCCTGGGAATGCCTGACTAGCTACATAAACAAACAATCAGAGGGTGCTATCACCCAACGCAGGATGATTAATGGGAGGGACAAGGCCTGCTTGTTCCCAGTGATTAATTAGCCCCCTTTCCACACATACACAAGATTCCTCTCTGAACAAAAAGATGGCTTCAAAATAAGACTTTGGGGCCTATTTATAAAGATAATAGGTTAGCGTTTCACTGCTCTTTTGTTTTAACCTATACTTTTCACTCATAAACGTTTTACATAGAATGTTGCAAGGTTTAAACATTTTTTAGAAAAGTAGATTGGGTTTAATGATGTTCATACACTGGTGAATGTGAATGAAATGCAGCTCACTCACAACAGTAGACTAGACTAGAGTAGACTAGTTTTACCACAGTTCTTTTTAAAGATAACATAAGATACAAGTTGGGTGTTGAATTTTATATAAAACTGCACCCCTTAACAAATGTGGCCTATGGCTTTATGGAGAGGAGGGGGCATGTAAACACACAACCATAAGGGAAAGGGAGCCCCCATAGCCAAGGAGAGCCTATCACAGGACATCCAGGATGTATCCTAACTCCAAGTAAAGACCAATAGATGTAACCTGTAATTGATAAATCTGAATCTTAAAGGATGGGCCAAGATTTGGACATTGAAGGAGATTTTCTGATAATGCAAGGACAAAAAAGATTGGTATTCTTAAAAGTAATAAATTGAGAGAATGATGCGCTTACTTCATCATACAAAATACCATAAAAAACATATAATTGCACAGTCCCCTAAATCAATATCAATACATAAAATAAATAATTGTATAACAAACTGTGCGTATAAAGTCCACTTAAGCAAAATAATAGTGACTTCTTAAGGTGTCCATATAGTGCTCCTCCAATACAGGAAACTATATTGTTATACGTGTCACCACTTCCACCACCAGATGCAATCCCTGCTCACCTCAAGGAGCGACCCTGTTTGGGTCAGGCCGTGCTTTCAAATTATATGATCTTTAGATGGTTCAGATAGGAGCGTACTGCTGTAAAAGGTATGTGTCCAAGATATCCTCCAGTGCATAAGGAACCACTGTTCTCTGGAGCCACTCAAAGCGAAGAAAAACGTTCATTTCGCAAACATGTATGTAATGTGGATTTATTAAATATACCAATCTTCCACTCGCATATTAAATCTTTTGTATATTGCATTAAATATGAGGCAAATCAGGGAGATGCAGAGCTTTCCTCCTCACCGCTATTACCGGGTAACCGAGGCACCGGAAGTGATGTCACAACTCCTCCCGACGCATTGCGTCACAGATCACGTGACTTCTTTAAGGAATAATCCCTTTTACAACAGTATGCTCCTATCTGAACCGTCTTAAGATCGTATAATTTGAAAGTACAGCCTGACCCAAACAGGGTTGCTCCTTGAGGTGAGCGGAAGTTGAGGTGACACGTATCACAATATAGTTTCCTGTATTGGAGGAGCACTATATGGACACCTTAAGAAGGGACTATTATTTTGCTTACGATGACTTTATAAGCACAGTTTGTTATATAATTATTTATTTTATGTATTGATATTGATTTAGGGGACTCTCTGCAATTATATGTTTTTTAAGGTATGTTGTATGATGGAGTAAGCACACCATTCTCTCAATTTACTATTTAATGTTTTAAGACCATTTTAATGGGGCAGCTGTTCCGTGTTGGGTTTATACACTGTTAACTTTACACATATAACAGCGCTTTAGTATTATCATCACACATATTCTTAAAAGTGATGCTAAAAAACGAATGCAATGTGGCAAAAAAAGAAAAATGTTATGCCACCGTGGGCAAGCTTCTTTCTATCAAACTATAAAATGCGCGTGCCTTGGTAGCCTATGGAGAGCGACTAGCATTGTGGTCCAGTCTGTGTCCATTGGGGAAATTTAACTACTTTGGTTGTGTTTTGGAAGCACAACAGGAAATGAGAGGAAAGCTCCACAAAGTGAGGGGAAATATCTTCCCAGAAAGTTGTCACCATAACAGGTGACCCAGTTGGAAAATTTTACCTCTATTCTTGTTCTGGGGTCACCTGTACATTTTTGCATTTTCCATCACTTTCTGTCCCAAGACAATGTTCAGCAGGATCAGTTAGGATGGTAAATCAGAAAAGCAGGGAACTTTGTAGAGGTACTAACCCTTTTCTGATTGAACCAAAAATTAGTTAAAGGTACCTTCCTGGCCTTAGTTATGTCACTTTTGGCTTAGAAACTTTGATTTGGGGAGAGTCCAAAGCCCTAAATAAGAGATAAGACATGAGCTTACACAGGGTGGTTTGTTCTACTCCCAGAAGCTGAATGAAGCAATGGTGGAGCAAAAGAAAAGCGAGTATGAATTACTAGGGATGGAGGTGTAAAGTGAAGTTGTTTGCCCATGCCGTTTCATATTGCTTGCATTTACTCCACCAGACAGAGTATAGTCATCCATAAACTTGGCAACTGTATGAGCCATCTTTTGTACAGACAGCAAAGAGTTGTTGTTTGCCTTTTTGTAAGGCCCCTTTCACACTGGGGCGGTGGGGGCGTCGGCAGTAAAGAGGCGCTATATTTAGCGCGCTTTACCGTTGTTTTAGCTGCGCTATTCGGCCGCTAGCGGGGTGGTTTTAAAAGGGTTAAAACCGCCCGCAAATCGCTGCTTGATTTCAATGGGCAGGAGCGGTGAAGGTATGCACCGCTCCAAAGATACTGCTAGCAGGACTTTTCTTTAGACCCCTTTCACATTGGGGCGCTTTGAAGGTGCTACATCGGTAAAAATAGCGCCTGAAAAGCGCCCTAAAACAGCCGCTGCTGTCTCTTTAATGTAAAAGCCCTCAGGGCTTCCACACCGAAGCAGTGCGCTGGCAGGACGCTAAAAAAAGTCCTGCTAGCAGCATCTTTGACGCGGTAGCGCCACTAAAAACGGCGCTACATATAGAGCTGCTTTACCGCCGACGCCCCCACTGCTCCAGTGTGAAAGGGGCAGTGGTCCTGCCAGCACACTGCTCCAGTGTGAAAGCCCTCGGGGCTTTCACATTGGAAAGACAGCAGCGACTGTTTCAAGGCGCATTGCAGGCGATATTTTTAGCGCTGTAGCGCCTGCAAAGCGCCCCAGTGTGAAAGGGGTCCAAGTCATGAATTGAAGTTTGAATTGCAAAAGTAATTGGACAGAATTATATTTGGGAGAATTAGTTCACACCTTTTTTTTTTTTTTTTTTCATTTTATTTAGTTGTCTAGGTGTCTGACATTCCTTTCTACATTCCATTTTCTTACAAACTAGTTTTAGCTTGATATGAGATCTAGAATGAATATGATCTTGAAAATTGCCAACACTAGATCACCAAAGTGTTAACAAGACTCTAGCTAAGGGCTGTCCTGTGTCACTTTATAGTGGTGTGTCTAGGGAAAAGCCATAAGTTTGTTTTATATGTTGCCCTGACACCGAGCCGGCAAGAAAGGAACTCTCCAGGGTGCCTTAAAAGACAGATTCTATTAAAAGGGAGGCGAGTTAAGTAAAATAAGTCCGTACATCTTCAATCCAAAGGGGAACAAGCCCTTCCGCAAAGCCATTAATTGGGATGAGGGAACCACATAAGTTTATGATCTCTCATCAAGTTGCTCGTAAATTCTCCCATAACCATCTTCTTTTAGAGCAGAGAAGGGAGGGAAGGCTCCTTCATTGACTTGATCTTTGAATGGTGAAGGCTGAAGACAACTCTCTGACCCCACTTGACTGCAATTTCTAAAATACTGTTGTGGGTTTTTGCCCTGTTAAAAGTGTTAGATAAAAGTTCTATTATCAAGGTCTGTTTTAAAGTTTATAGCTATTAGGGCGATCTTTTTTTAAAGGAAATAACTCTTGTACAGTTTTGGATATTTGACATTGTGCTTAGATTTAAAGCCAAATTTTTTACCCCATTCATTGGAGAGATTTCTCTTTACTTCCTGTCCTGAGAACAGGAAGTGATGGGAAAATACCATTGAAGTGAGGGAAATCCCCTTTAGGCTAGGTGGTTCACACTAGCTGACTCTCTGAAAAGGGATCCACGGTGGATTGATTTTCAGAGTGTGGCTAAGCAGTCACTATAAGGTGCTCATGAGGCAATCCTGCCACCTCCTGTGCACACTTTAAACTAAATCCATGTAATAATAGGACAACCACCATGAATAACTAATACATCATGATAATTAATGAAAACCAGGTCAAATAGCATCTCCTCTCTACAAACAACAATAAAACCCTGTTGGGGGTTTTAACTTCTCGATATTCCATCCAAAACTAAAACAAAAATTATTTTAGATAAACTTAAGACTGCGGGTGAAGTATTAAAAAATTTTTTAGTCTGGTAAACGTGAAATATATTCTAGAATATAATATCAAGCCACCAGGTGGAGCTTTAGCTTCCTTTTCACATGCTTTCCAGTTTCTCATTGCCTGCTGTTTTGAAAAGCCTATTGATT
The DNA here is from genome assembly GCA_028564925.1 of Lithobates sylvaticus. Classification (NCBI taxonomy): domain Eukaryota; kingdom Metazoa; phylum Chordata; class Amphibia; order Anura; family Ranidae; genus Lithobates; species Lithobates sylvaticus. The sequence continues at coordinate 78,362,439 of CM053038.1, forward strand.
ACAGAAGCCCTAACCCTTTCCCATTCTATCCAAAACTAGAAAAAAAAACAGTTTTTGGGTATAGATACACTTTAAATCAAACACTCATTTTAATCCTATTATTGTTAGGAGATTCTTGGAAAGAAATAGTTTCTTATTTATTACTTAATAACGTTGTTCCAGCACATATTTCAGTAGAGCCTGCCATTTTCTGGGAATGTCGGCTGTTGTTTTTATAGAACAGATGGGTATTTAGGACAAATTAATTGCTTTTGCTGAATGTCGCTCTGTACATACTCCGAAGAGTCATAAAGGTGAATGGACATTGTTAACAGCATTGTAAAAGCCGTCAGCTTCTTTGCCGCCTTCAGAAACCTGCTCAGATATGTAGTTTAGTTTTATAGCTTTGCAGTTTTAAAAACAGAAATATGTTTTACGGCTCCTTGGATATCCTTCAGCCAGCCCGTCTTTATCTGTGTTATGATAGTATCACAGTGAATATTATTTACTAGGTTTTTTTTCTATATATCGTTTTTTTTTTTTTTTTTTTCACGCAGAGCTATCTGTGCAGCAGCCAAAGCCTACTAGATGAAAACATTTCAGGTTAAGTATTTAAATATCTATAATAATAATAATAATATTAATAAATAGTTCATTACTTTACTTCAGTCTTGATTGCAACACCTATTCTAAGCCATCCTGCAGTATAATGGAGTTAAAGTTCCTTTTATGAGCAAAGCTAATATCCTGCCCTGGGGACCAGACATTTCATGCTTTATTATCCTCTTAGGTACTGGTCCCCTTACTGCCTGTGTGGGTTCTTCTGCCTTTGGTGGAGAGGACGCAGCCACTGGAAGTGTCGCCTCCACCAAGAGGAGGTGTTCACATCAAGCAGACAGTGATATGGGCACCCAAAGAACAACCCAAGATAGAAACAGAAGTTAACTAAAAAGTGACATTTGGATAGTTAGAGTGGTTAGTTAGAGGGGGAGTGGGAGGGAGGACACTTACCTGTCCAGGGATCCAGGGCTGTTCTAACCCAAGCTGGTTCTTCGCTAGTCCTCGAGTCTCCGAGGCCAGTATGTCTAGCGTGGAAACCTGACTGCGACTCCTTGTGGCTTCAAACTGTATTTTCATTGGGCATACATGAGTCACACTGCGCTTTGTGAATGGTCCAGCAGCCACTTGGGACCTGTGATGTGTCCCAAGAGGTTGTGGGCAGGGTGGGGAAACAATTCCAGCAGAAGTGGTACCTGACAAAACTAGGTACCCACTCCCACCCCCCCCCCCCCCCAAAAAATGAACCTCCAATATTGTTAGAAGAGTATTTGTTAGAAGAGTGGGGAGGATTCTTTAAAGTGGCTTTAGTTGTGGGCTAGGGATGAGCTGGACACCCCCCCCCCCCCCCCCGGTTTGCAGCAGAACATGCAAAAACATTTTTGCAAACACCGTTAAAGTCTATGGGACACGAACATTAAAAAACAAAAGTGATAATTTTAAGGCTTATATGCAAGTTCTTGCCATAAAAAGTGTATGGGGACCGGGTCCTGCCCCAGGGGACATAAATCAATGCAAAAAAAAAGTAAAACATTTCTTTTTTTTTTTTTTTTAGGAGCAGTGCTTTTTAATATTGCTAAAAGTGAAACAATAAAAATGAAATATTCCTTTATATATTGTGCCTGGGGGTCTCCTTAGTCTGCCTGTAGAGTAGTGCATCTTTCCCATGTTCATTACAGTACCACAGCAAAATGAAATTTCTAAAGAAAAAAATGTAATTTAACCACTTTCCGACCGCACGACGATGTACGTCCCTTTTTTGAAGAGGGATATCTCGGTAACGGCAGCAGCTGCTGCCACAACCGAGATATCCATCTCTTCAGGCGCCGGTCGGCTGTCCGATAATGGTGGTCATCGCGGCGGATTCGCCGCGAGATCACCGTTATCGGCGGCGGGAGAGGTGCCCCCCCTCCCACCGCTCTCCCGCGCCTTCCGCCGCTTACCGGAACCGTCGGCAGTGGCGGAGGCGATCGGGTCCTTTCCCCTGATGTGCATAGAGATGAGTGACGCTAAGATGGCCGCCACTCATCTCTATACCATAGGAGGGCGGAAGCGACGTCAAAAACGTCACTTCCGCCCATACCTCTTAAAGAGAAATTTACAAATGTCATTTTTTTTAAATGACATTTTTTTTTTTTTTTTTATTGAAGTCCAAATATGAGATCTGAGGACTTTTTGACCCCAGATCTCATATTTAAGAGGACCTGTCATGCTTTTTTCTATTACAAGGATGTTTACATTCCTTGTAATAGGAATAAAAGTGAGCCAATCATTTTTTTTTTTTTTAAAACAGTGTAAAAATAAATAAAATCAAGAAAAATAAATAAGAAAAACAAAAAAAATTTTTTTTAAAGCGCCCCGTCCCGACGAGCTCGTGCGCAGAAGCGAACGCATACGTGAGTAGCGCCCGCATATGAAAACGGTGGTCAAACCACACATGTGAGGTATCGCCGCGATCGGTAGAGCGAGAGCAATAATTATAGCTGTAGACCTCCTCTGTAACGCAAAATATGCAACCTGTAGAATTTTTTAAACGTCGCCTATGGAGATTTTTGTGTAAAAGTTTGACGCCATTCCACGAGCGGGCGCAATTTTGAAGCGTGACATGTTAGGTATCAATTTACTCGGCGTAACATTATCTTTCACAATATATAAAAAAATTGGACTAACTTTACTGTTGTCTTATTTTTTTATTCAAAAAAGTGATTTTTTTCCAAAAAAAGTGCACTTGTAAGACCGCTGCGCAAATACGGTGTAAAAAAAAGTATTGCAACGACCGCCATTTTATTCTCTAGGGTGTTAGAACAAAAACAATATATAATGTTTGGGGGTTCTAAGTTTTTTTCTAGCAAAAAAAAACTGTTTTAAACGTGTAAACACCTAAAATCCAAAACGAGGCTGGTCTTAAAGTGGTTAAAACTGCTTGCGGCTGTGATGTATTGTCGGATCCCGGCAATATAGATAAAAATCATTGAAAAAAAATAAAATAAAATTTAAAAGAAAAACTGCATGGGGGTCCCCACCAAAATCCATACCAGGCTCTTCAGCAAAAAAAGTGTCAAAAAAGTAAAAATAAAAAAGGACAGTTTTTAACAATTCCTTTATAAAAAAAAAAAAAGTGTCCATCTACAATCACCGGAAAATAAATAAATGGAAAATCTCTGCCTCGATGGGAGGCGTCCTGACTGCAGTCTTTTCGTGCTGACACCTCATATATAGCCAAGGGCGGAGCCACCCAGTGACTTAACCGGGCAACCCCACCCCCTTTTGACATCATGTGACACCAGAGGGAGCGGGGACCCCAAAGAACCCTCCCCATGTTGAGGGCATGTGACCTGGTACGGTTCAGGAGGGGGGCTCTCTCTCTCTCTCGTCCCATTTTTCCCCTTTTCCTGTGGCCTATCAGGTTGTGTGCTCAGATAAGGGTCTGGTACACCTTTTTTCTTTTATTTTGGCATTGGGTTTCCCCTTAAAATCCATACTAAACCCCACGCCATTTATTTTTATTTTGACGTAGTTTTTTTCAATAATTTTTTTGTATATTGCCGGGATATATATATTGTAATACATTACAGCTGTGAGCAATTTTAAATAACATTTTTTTCCTTTAGAAATTTGATTTTGCTGCTCTCCTTCATTATTTTATGTACAGCCGCTATGTAAGCAGCCTTACATAGTGTGGGGCGTGGACTTAGCCCCCTGAGCCATGATTGGCCAAAAGGCACCCTGCCTTTGGCCAATCGGGGGGTCTCACAGTAGAGCCCGCTGTGATTGGTCACAGTATGCAGGTCAGGTGCATACTTTGGCCAATCATCGGACATCAATGCACTGCGACCTCGTAGTGCATTATGGGGCATTCCGCGGTGCTCAAATTTCCCGTGAACACCCCATAATGTTCGGAATTCGTCAAACAGGCGAATGGGCGAACACACGTTCAACTCAAACAGCGGGCTCATCCCTATTGTGGGCTAATAGGTATTAAGAAAATCAGCCCATCACTGTAGGAACTCCAGTGGAAAGATCTCCCCATGCTTTTCCCTTTTATCTCTCTCCCCCATGGAGTCTTATTTTGTTTGCTGCATTCATCATAAAATAAATGGAGATAGTTGTTTCATCAGTGAGAGCTGATAACAGTGAGAGCTCTTGCTATCTATATAGGATGGTTTGGCCTTTCAAATAAATTGTAATAGGAAGGTGTATTACTATAACTTGATTTGGGTTTAATAAATACAGAACTGTAATGTGGCTTAAAGTCAACTTTTGCTTTGCTCTGAATGGGCAAATCAAAAGTTGGTTTGCTTCAGTTCTGCCTCCATCCCCAGCATATACTTTTATACTTTTCCATCACTCCTTTACTGCTGTGCTTAGTGCTAGGAGCCAAAGAAAATACCTACTACTTCTGGGTATGCAGGAGCATAGCCTAGGTCACACAATGCTGTCACGTGGTGGGGGGTCCATGGCCACGTGTAAGCTACCACTCGACAACTCATAGCTTACACTGACCTTTCCTTCTCTCCCAACAGTTGAACAATGGGGCAAAGGGGGTGTCACAAGTCAAATATGTGCTGCTGTGGAAGAATATATTACAGTATATCTATTGCTTTTGCCTGACAGGACAAAGTGCAGTAACCTATAGCAACCAACCATAACCCATAGCAAATAATTAGGTTTCGTTTTACTGAAGTAAGTGAAAAAAGAATGCTAATTGGCTGCATTAGTTGCTAAATAAATGGGTATGTAGCATAGTAAATAACATTTCTGCTTTTAGGTTTGTAGTCCATGCATCATAGATAACCCGTATGTTACAGTACACTCCAAAGTAACACGTGGACTACCACTACGGAACTCTCCTTCTGAAAATGGCCGTTGTCTGGTTGACATGCTGATTTGGAAGGGGGGCAAAAATGGCCATCTTGGGCAGTATCTGCCCACAGCATGGCCCTGATATACTAATACATTTTTAGATACAAATGTTGATTATTATGTACACACATGGAATATCCTGAATGCATTGACAGTTCATAGTTTTTCTTTGTCAATAAAAAATAGCATATTTCTAAAAACCCTACAATTGCAGCTGTGTTCTTATAAATAAACATTATATGCAGCATATGTACATATACATACCAGCTGTTCTCCAAACATACCGCTTTTGCATGCCTTTCTGAGTGAACACGTTATTCTCTCTGACTATCGTTCATGGAAATGACAGCTTGACCTTTTTTTTTTTTTCCTGTGCAAAGGAAGATTATTCCTTTTCTGGTTTCTAGATAATTTTAATTTTGGCCAGATCGTTATTAGCGCAATTCAATTACTAGAGTCTATTATAATAGACTTCCTATTTGAGATGCGTTTCCCTTCCATTAGAGGAGATAAGCAGAGTTGAAAGTAAGAATGTTTGTATTTAAATATACAGTATATCTTACAGGGAATCCTGTCCATTGTCATAATTACTTTTCCCTCTGATTGGATGTTAGAGAAATGTTGCACAATTTCTAATGATTAGCGATACATTTCTGTTCATTGCATCTCTTGAGTTCATACCTACAGTGTATGGCAAAACATAAAAAAAAACATATTCAGTACATATCCACAATATACTGTATTTATCGGCGTATATTATGCGCCAGCGTATAATACGCACCCCAATTTAAGAGGGAAGTTTCAGGAAAAAATACTTTTTTGTGTGCCCATCTGCAGCCTGTTCTGTGCCCATCTGCAGCCTGTTCTGCGCCCGAATACCCCTTTAATGCAGCTCACCATCTCTAGTAAGGACATGACTGAGCCGTCATCTTTTTCCTCGGCTCTGTCGGCAGTCACATACACAATCCCACCTTCAACATCGGCATTGGACCAGCTCCTGTGATAGACAGAACACTGGTCCAATGCTGGAGGCGGGACTGTGTGTGTGACGTGAGAGCCGAGTTAGAGCCGAGTGGAGAGTAGACGACAATTCAGTGATTTCCAGTGGCACTCGTTCCCCTCCGAGGTACGTTGTCAGCGTATAACACACATAGTGCAGCAATATTTTTATATTAGGCGTATATAACACGCACCCGCGATTTCCCCCCTATTTTCAGGATAGATATGGTAAGCACATTTCCTCATGCTGTGTCCCTTTACAAACTCTGCCAGTACAGAAAAATACCTGTTGATTCCTCCAGAAATCCAGTAAGCTTCTAATTTCCTGTAGTGAGCTGACAAGTTTTTCCTCTGCTACATTGAAAACCAAAAACCTTGTGTTCTTCGTTCTGACCTGTAGAACTCATCCCCCTTCCTCTTCTCCATAACATATGGGGCATGTGTACTGCAGTCCAATAAGGGAAAACACAGGCAGGGATGACAACACTGCTTGGGATTTCAGTCCAACAGATGCAGAGTTATCATCTAGGAGAAGATAGAAGCTCACTGGATATCTGGCAGGATCAAAAGGTATTTTTCGAGTGATAAAATATGGGAAAAGTGTTGCAGAGATGTGATCTTTTTTTTTTTTATATTTATTGTATCATTAGTATAACATTTTTGAAGGGCCCCCCAACTAGCTCTGAACAGATGGTTTCAGGTTGAAGAATTATCTCCCAAATTGAGTTTCCCCATTATCTGTTAATACAGGAGACAAGGTGAGTTTCTCATCACCATTTGTTAAAGTAGGTCTAAGGGCTGAAGGTTGCATGCATGAGTGCCCCCAAAACAAGTGACCTGCTATGGTGGGCACTCAGCGGTGGGGGGGGGGGGGGAGCCAGGAGTGCCGACGGGGGACCAAAGAACAGGAGTATCGAGGCTGCTCTGTTCAATGCCATTGCATAGAGCAGGTAAGTATAACATATTTGTTATTAAACAAAATAAAAGTAAGGGTTTACAATCGCTTTCTTGTATATACTAGGTTTCACTGTGCAGCAGCAAAAGCCACTAGACACACACTGCTGATATGACCAGCTAAGACAATCAGTTTAAAGTAGAAGACCGGATTTATAATTTAATTTTGGATTTAAAAAATAGTTCATAGGGGTACTATTGCACTCTGGTATGTCTGGTAAAACAAACATATTATACTTAACTGCTCTGTGCAATGGTTTTGCACAAGGCAGCACCGATCCTCCTCTTCTGTGGTCCCCTGCTGGTGCTCCTGGCTCCTAGCAAGCCACTTATTAGGCAGGGGGAACTCCTGCAAGCTTGATTCCGAGCCCCCCCATCACTGGATTTGATTGGAAGCAGCGGCAGGCTCACAAAGTCCAGTGAAGAGGGTGAGAGCTGAAATCTGGCCCAGGTAGGTATTTAACCACTTCCCACCCGGCCACTGCATATGTACGGCCGGGTGGGTGCTCTCTCCTTCTGAGTGGACGTTCAGGAACGTCCCTCAGAAGGAACGGGATCGCGCGCGCGCGTTACCGATGCGCTCGTGTCACCCAGACACGGCGCATCTTAGATCGGCAGGAGGGCTCTGTAATTGGCCCTCCTGATCACATGATGGCCGTGTCCAATCACGGCCGTCATGTGATGTAAACAAACAGCCGGTTGCTAGGCGATCGGCTCTCCTCTCCTCACACAGAAGTGGTCGCTGAGGAGAGCGGATCTCTGCAGCCAGCTGGTGATCAGTGAGTATGAGCTGTTTTTTACTGATTTTTACTCACTGATCACCAGTCTAGTGTCACCACACATATAAAACACACAAAGTAAACACACATGTCCCCAAAACACATGCCCCCACATAGTAATGATCCCCAAAACACATGCCCCCCACATATATAACAGTAAAATCACATGTCTCAATGATCATTTGCACACATGTCCGTGATCACCTGCGCACATCTGTACATGATCAATTGCGTACATATGTCCGTAATCACATGAACCAATTATACACTTAACAGGATTTGTTTTACCAAAAAACATGTAGCAGAATACATTTTGGCTTAAATTTATGACAAAATTTGATTTTATTGGATTTCTTATAAAATAGAATAAAGAAAATATATATTTTTTTCCAAATTTCCTCTCTTTTTTCGCTTATATCACAAAAAATAAAAAACGGAGTCGTGAATAAATACCACCAAAAGAAAGCTCTATTTGTGCGAACAAAATGATTAAAATGTCATTTGGGTACAGCATTGCATGACCGCGCAATTGTCAGTGAAAGTGCGAGAGAGCTGAAAGCTGAAAATTGGTCTGGGAAGGAAGGGGGCGAAAGTGCCCAGTATTGATGTGGTTAAGGGGGAGGGGCACCTAAAAAAAATAAAATTAAAAAAAACATTAAATTCTGAGAATGCATTAAGGTGCAAAAAACTTTTAGCCTTTACAACCACTTTAAAGAAAGCTGCATTTAATTAAGAAGACTGTTTGAAATGGCATTAATATGTTAAAGCTTAAATGAGATATTGGTGATTAGATTTGCATATATTTTAGGTAATCTTGTATGATTAGGGATATACAGCATAGTTACATTTATACCGTTTCCACCAAATCCCTTCTCTGTGTTGTAGCATGTACAAAACTTCAACATGATTTCAGCTTGTCGGGGGTCAGTAGAAGTAGAAAGATGACCATTATGAACTGACGCCATTCCCTGAGTAACGGTACTCAGGAGCTAGATCTTATAGAAACAGCTGTGATGCATTCTATTTACAGCAGACACATTAATGCCTTGCTTTTATTTTTATCTGGCTTTTAAACTTGTGGTTTCTGTTGCATTTCTCTATGGACAAACCCAAGTCATGGTTCAACTTAATGATACTAGCCACCCGGTTGCTGGCCAATCCATTGGATGTTGAATCCTAATTTAAATGGATGTTTCTTTTTAAATATAGACTTTTTTTTTTTATATTGTGCTTATTATTTTCTACATCATAAAATATAAAGATAACAGAATATCTGTGAAATGAATGACCAGTGTCTCGAAGTATGGTTGACCCTCAGTAGACCTAATCTGGGCCTCTTGAAGTCTGATTCCACTTAATTCAGCCCACAGTTGAATTAACTTTTATACATTTTTGCGCGTCTTCCTGTAGGATGCTCAATGTTCCAGCTCACAAAATAGCTGACTGTGCAGCTAGTGGATTTTTTTTTTTTTTTATCAATGCCTTTTTTTGCCAGTACTAATAATGTGTGTATTTCACTGAAATCGACAGTTTGGTCTTTATGGATTGACTGTTTACAATCTCTTTCAACAAATCTCCATTAACGAAATGTTTTAATGACCTTTTGCATCAGAGTGCCACGCCAAGTTTAACATTAAAATTGGAAAGGAATTTTGCTATGCGGTCGTGTAAATGTGGGCACGGCTCTTTCTTGTAATTCTCACATATTTGTAGACCAGTCTTGGTCATTACTCAGACAGTGTGTTGATGTTATACGAGGAGCCCCATAGAGAGAGGGAATATAAACATAGTATCAAATGCTTGAACTACGTCATTCTTTGTGTGTGTTTTGTCTTCCCATATGGGACAAACTTCCCATACAATCAAGATAAAAAAGGTATGTGGCTGAAGCATACTGTGATACATTGTGAGAAAGATTTGACTCTGCACTATGCTACTTTGATGGCAATATTTGGGCTTACATCTTAAAGAAAATAGAACATTGTTGAATACATTTAAAATTTTAGAAAATTGGTCACAATTTAGGAAACATTGTAGGAATCTTTTTAAATGAACTTCCCATTTCATTGAGAGATGGAAGTGTGCAAAGTATGGTTGCCTATAACAATGAATCAGTGACGTCTTTATGTTACAGCTTTACATTTTGCAATATTTTTTGCATTGCCTTCATAAATATTCCTGTTTCTATCTTTAGAAGGCAAAGGATGATGCAAAAAGTAGTGACCTAACAGCCAAGAAAGTTATTTAACCTGCTGAGCTAAACTAAAGCCTCATGCACACAATCGGACTTCCATCGGACTTTTCCGTGGATTTTGGTCCGAAGGGCGTTGGCCTTGAACTTGTTCTGCATACACACGGCAGAACATTTTGAGCCAACTTGCACCAAATCACATGGTTTTTCAGCTCTGTACTGCCACCCTTTGGGCAACTTCTGCTATCGTTGTCTGATCTTTAGCATTGGTTCTGAGCATTGTGTTTGGACTTTGAATGAATGAATAAATGATTTGTATAGCGCTGCAAATGCGAACTGAATCGCCTCATGGCCAGGGACTTTAGTCCTATGGACTTGTGTACACACAATCGGATTCTCCTCCATCAGACATTTGTTGCCGGAAAGTTTGAGAGCATGCACAGCGAACATTTGTCCGTTGAAAAACCTAAAACAATTGTCCGATGGAGCATACACGCAGTCGGGTTGTCCGATCAAATGGGTCTGTCGAACCGTTGTTGTCAAAAAGTCAGATCGCTTGTACGGGCCTTAAGGTAACTTGTGTTCCACTGAGGAGTTGGTTTTAAGCAGCTGATTTGCAGAGGTATGATGGACAGAAGTTCAGCCCCACTGAATATTACTATCCAATTAAACAGCGGTCTCCTGTTTTATTGTATGTAGAAACTTTATAGTTCTCAAGGGGTTACAGCAGTCACTGCACAATTATTAAGAAATGGAAGCCACTTTCTCCCATTTGTGCATCAATCATAAAGAATATGTAAACACAAGGTTTCATATTCCCGATATGTGCCAAACTAACCTTGAAGTGGGCTCTCCTTGCACTGCAAGCGTTTAAAGTTTGGCTTTGTCTAGGGTACCATTTAAAAATAAACGTTATTTTCCTTATCCCTTGCTGCCCCCTTTTTCCATGCTACCGGTCCCATGAAGTTACTTCTCTTTGGTTTTACTTTGTTGGTCGCACTCTACCGTCACCACATACAGTACAGGGCCAGCAGTTCTGTGGTAAGTGAGGATGCAGAGGGCCTGCCCACAACCCAGGGTATCAGAGGAAAGAGGAGAGTGCTGGCTGCTGTGGGGAGTAAGGGATACGGTAGGTAAAACAACTTTTAAATAGTATCTTAGGCTGAAATAAGCATTCAAACCTTGTAGTAGATAGGGAACCCCACTGCAAGTGTTGTTTAGGAATTTATTTGTGTGTTTAGCTATAAAGCTTAACTCCAGTCCAAACTTTTTTTTTTTTTGCTGGGGGGTCGGTCCTCAGGACTATAATGGAGAGACACGAAGGGAAGGAAAATCTCCACAATAACAATTCTGACAGCAGTTAAAAATCTCAGAGGTTCTAACCCTTTCTTACCACCCAGGATTGCTGCCTGGGAAGACTTGTCACTGAAAAAGGGTTTTGAGTCAGAGGCCTGAAAAGCTTGCACTGCCTTGCTGGAGGGAACAG